>CM074721.1:104441674-105641674 GCA_037306005.1 Rhinophrynus dorsalis | reverse complement strand
ATCCAACCAATCACCCATAAGACCGGATATACCCCCTAGAGCACGCCAAACTAGAGGTTGAAAGTAGCGCTAACGCAAAGTTTCCTTATTTACCTAGCTAAAAAACGTATTTAACCTTTGTAGATATATTTTCCCTCTTCTCTTTCCACCTACAATTTCTTTTTCAAGTTTTCCTCGATCACAATCCTTTGTGTGCCAGAGGGTTCTTTGTTCACTGTTGAAATGTTGGCCTCTATTGGGCAACCATAAAAATGCAGAGTTAAAAACGTCATATGAATCTTAAAGGCGATAACAGAATGTCAGGCAAATCAACAGAGCGGCAATAATAATAATCTTGTATGCTTAAAGAGATAGTAACATTTCAAAATAAAAGCAGCTCCAATTAATCTTCATAGTATTTGGGACATGGAGAGATAGGATTTGTTGCATATAGTTTCATTTTTCTAAGCACTACAAAACTATAAAGACATTACTGTCCCTTTAAGCATGTGATAATACAATTTTGGCTACAATGGGTGGGATGGGAGAGAGACAGACAAGCAGGAAACAAGTGTTAAGTGCTTTATTATTGAATTGTCGACTTTTAAGCATGCAAGATTATTATTATCGATCTGTTGATTTGCCCGACATTCTGATATCTCCCTTAAGATTCATGTATCATTTTTAGCTCTGCAATTTTACGGTCGCCCAATAGAGGGTGACATTTCAATAGGATACCCTCTAACTCAGTGTTTCTCAACCAGGGTGCTGTGGCACTTTGGCGTGCCACGGACAACCACTTAGGGTGCCCCATTGTATCTAAAATGTTTTGACAAAAATATGAATGTAGACTTCCAGCTCTATATTTATGGATATTACAATGCACAATGTGTTTATTTTAGTTGTGAGGTGTAACATTAACTCTATTTATGTATTTGTAACCTTCACTACACCCTTGACAAATGATATAAAATGATATGGGTGCCCCAAAAATGTCAGACAGCGTGTTAGGGGTGCCTTGAGCAAAGAAAGCTTGAGAACCAGTGCTCTAACTGTACAAAGCTCACACAATTGAGTGTAATAACTACAATATCAAACCTACTTGTAGAAAAGCACAAATGCGATTATTTGTACAGATAATATATATATTTTAATATGAATGCAAGAAGTCAAGCAATTTAGATTCAAACAACACCATGAAAATATGACAGGTCACCAACATGAGTAAATTTTTTTCATTCTTCATAAAAAGATGCCTCAAATTCTCATTTCTAAACCTAAGCAGTTGGTACTATATTCCCAGGTGCTAATCTCATGCTCAAAAATGGTAGCAAGCATTATGGTAAGAGGGCCATTGAAACCAATCAAAAATAATGGTACGTGCATCCTTTTCTTATTGTTAAAGCAAAGCTTTAAAAATGCCCGTGGGCCGTATGTTCAAGTGGAGGGATTCTGGGGTAAACCAATTGCACCGCAGAGGAAGAAAACAAATTTGTAGGGATTTAGTTTGGTATTTTAACCCGCCACATGCTGGAGAGGGTTTCAGTGTGTTGAAACCTCTTGCATTCAATGGGTTAATATCCCCATTTAAATCAAAGGCAATTTCAGTTCCCCTGGAGTTGGTTTGCCCCAGAATTCCTCCACCTTTCTTATGAATATATGCCCATACATTTAGGTGTAGACCACTGCAATGTTATGATTTGTTGATGCCAAGTCACCAAAAGAAGCCTTCTGTTCAACCAACCGTCTTTTGTCCCACACAAGCAAAATGTGGTCACTACTGTCCTTTACCCTCATAAGATGTTATTGGCTAATGGTTGCAGCACAGTCTACCAATAACCTAATTTTTTTAATTCCATGTATGAATAGTACTGTATGGACACCTTGGCAAATTACACTAATGTTGATGTAATAAGAAAACCTTAAAAACAGAAAGGAGAAAGATGGGAAGAGCCCCTAGTGTAAGATATGCTTCACGACCACAACCTAAAAATGCCTATAGACTGAACACTAACAATAACGTTGACGAGGTATTGTGTATATAATTACGAGCATAAAATGCTTATTAAGTAAATTGGCTTGATGTATCACCAAACAGTTATATGTGCAATATAAAATAAGTAATGCACTCACATTCTAAAATAATCAGAGGATCTGACAAACTTGCAAACAGAGATTTTACCCTGTCTCCGTTCAGAGATCCATTCATCTGGAACAAACAGAAAATGGCTGCTCGCCTTGTAGCAGCGTTCCAATAGTACTTATTAAAATTAATTAATATAAAACAAAGAATATTCTTTGTTTTGTAGGCATAAGGGTATTCTTTATTTTTAAACATTCATTAGTTTTAATAAATACAAACTGGAAGGAGAGCAGCCATTCTCCATTTGTTCCAGATGGTGGAACACTGAACGAAGACAGGGTAAAATCTCTGTTTTGGAGCTTGTAGGATGCTCTGACCATCTTAGAATGTGAGTGCATTACTTATTTTATATTGTACATATACTTGGTGATAGAATGCACCAGTGGCAGTGTTTCTTCTTTTGTTTCCTTGTAAGAATGAAAGCTATTCTGGAGCAAACCAACTACACCACAGGGGAAACATGACAATTCTGACTGATTTAAGTAATGTGATGGAGAAAACTCTGGCATACAAGGGGTTAAAATCACCATTTAAATAAATGGGACTTTTCATTTGTCTCCATATGGTTCATTTGGTTTGGTCTAAAACTACTAGCACTGAGATGTGATGAAGAGGAAATGAAGAGGAGATAACTTTTCCAGTGATATCACATATCCAGTGTTATTCTATGGACCATGTGCACTAAGATCTCTCCCACCTGAGAAATCTTAGTGCATAGGCTCCACTGAACAACATAGGAACTGGAGACGTGATCTCAGTGAAGAAGTCTCCAGTTTATCACACCTTACTATCACCCCCCCCAGTTAATTTTACCACATCAGCGTCACTTAGTTTACTTAACCCTTTGAGTGCCAGAGGAATGAGCAACGCATTTGTCTGCAATGTTATTTTCACCCTCTTGCCTCTCAAATGGTTAAGAACTTCGGTCTACTGTCTCTTTTTGCTTGATTAATAAAACAATAATGTGAAAATGAATGCTGAAATTTTAATCTGCTAATTAAAAAAAATTAAATCAAGGTTTATTTTATTTCATTTTCTTTTTTCTATTTTTGAAAAATAACAAAAAAATCATATTGTTTACACAAATCGTTACATATCCTATATCAATTATAAACAATATATGATTACATTCATAACATAACATATACCCCAGACAACACCAGGCCACTTTGCTCACTCCATGATCAATGTTTCCTGGCTCATCCACACATTGATAAACTTGCTATCTCTCCTCATGCTCTGATTCACCCACCATAATCCCGATTCCATTATCATCTGATATTGTACTTGCTTTCAAACCTGAGGCCAGTTACCCACCAGTCTAGATCTCCATTGTCTTGCAATTACAAATTTGGTGGCCACCAAACAGTGAATCACCAGCAACATGGTAGCTCTATCCATTTGAGGCCAATCAAGGTGCAATAATGCTACTTCTGGAGATCTATTCAATTCTATTTTCCCAATTTCATATAGGGCATCAAAAACCTGTATCCAAAATGTCTGAACTTCTTCACATAACCACCAGATATGTAAAAAGGCTGATTTCATTTTTTGTACAGTTGTTCTGAAAATAACCAAGAATGAAAGTTTAACTTTACTGCCTAATGAACATTCATAAGTACATATTACAACTGAATTTAAAGGGATAGTAATACTTCCTATATTTAAGCTTTAATATTGAAAGTACTAAATAAACAAACTAAAGCATCCATGTCTTTTTTCTATAACTTACATAGTTTAAGAGTAATCGCTATGTAAAGTGTCCCCCCTCCTGTCGCTTTAAGCTACGTCAGCGTTCTAGCTCACAGACTTGGATTGTGGTCCACAGAACGGATGGCTCATCTGGGGAGCCAAAATAGCATTGCATACAAAGAAAATATTCATGACAACAGTCTACAAACTGTGCCTGGTTTGAGGCAGTAGCCCATTGTTATGTGTCTTCTCTTTCTTCCCTACAGGAAAACAGAGTATCTGTCTCAAATGATGTATTCACAATGGCTAGAAGAGAAGATATTAGATCTATGACAAACTCCAGGGGCAATTTTTGTTAAAGACAAGCTCAATGGAATCCAGTGACACCAAGAGACAGACCCCAAAATCCACAAGATGGGGCCCAAAGAGGAGCAAGAGGGAGATGTTGTCGAGGAAAGGGATATGGCAGGAGGTCATAAACTTGTTAAATAGACAATTAATTAACAGGGAAATTAGGCTGCTGTCTAAAGGACTCAATTTTCACCAACTAGAGGCTCTAACCTCCTCATCCTTGATGTCAATCGTTTTGTCAGGAAGATTACTTTAAAAAGAGGTATTTTTCAGGACAAGGATCATGCCAATATAACAGAAGATGTTACACTTGATTAATTACAATTGAGTTTGATGCCAGTCTTAGCTGCAGCTGAAACCTGTTGTGGACCTTAGTTATTATTACATTTGAGGATGCTTGCAGTATATACGATCTAGAACAATTACAGAGAATTAATGATCCTACAGTAACATGTTATATAGATATGACTCTGGTTAAAAGAGGTTGGAATTTGAAACAAGGGTCTAAATTTACCCAATACAGTGTAGAAGCAGTTGAGACTTCTCAACATTTGTTGTGAGAGAACTAGTTTCTCTCAGAAAATGTTCCCAAGGTAACAGAACCTTTAAAAGTAATCTTGGTTCATTAGAAATTCAAGACTTGAGGGATCTAGAAGTTCACCACAGTATAGTGGTACACAATGCAGATAATGGTGGTAGTATTTTGATGCCACTACTTACCACCACAAATCTTTGAGACAGTTGAATGATGGGGATTCCTACCTCAAATTACTTAAGGATCACACCAAGTCTTACTTGCATTTTGGATATACTGGTGGATGAAGGTGCGTCTTTGGGAGTGTTGACAATAGCAGATTCTGAAGGTCATGAATCTCATTATTCCAATTTCCATCACCTTCCCAAAGTCCATACAGAAGTGAGACCACCGGTTGGAAGACCCATAGAGTTGGAGTGAAAAACTGTCAGATTTTGTGCATGTATATTTACAGCCATTGGTACTGTGTCTTAGGAGTTACATTAGACACTCTGGACATATGCAACATATATTATCGCATGTCCAGGTTCTTGACTATTTTTGCTGGGGGTCGTTAGATGTAACATCCTTATAGGCTATGATTCCCCATGACAAAGGTATGCAGGCCATCTATTACCATCTTAACACCTACAGCTCTTATTCAGCGGATTTAAAATATTTCCCACTGATGTCAACAGATTATCTTTTGACACACAACTTCTTTAAATACGATGGAAGTTATTATTTACGAATTTGCGGAACCTCAATGGGGACAAAATGTTCCCCATCCTTTGCCAACATATATATGGGTTGGATTGAGGAATTCCACATTTTTGGATCAGGGAAATCATTTTCGGCAGAATATAGAGTTTTATAGGAGATTTATTGATGACCTACTGGTCATTTGGAATGGTTCAGAAGATATGTTCCATCAATTTGTCTCTTATATGAAGTCCAATTATCTACGTTTACAGTTCACTTTCAAATTTCATTCAACCACTGTTAACTTTCTAGATCTGCTCAATTTGTTGACACTACTTTTTATAGGAAACCATGTCCCAGCAATTTATTGCTTCATGCCAGGTCTTTTCACCCTAGGCATGTAATTAGAGGCATTACATTTGGGCAACTCCTGAAAGTACGCAGGAACTGCTCGACGGATATAGAATTCCATAAACAATCCACAGAACTAACTTCACGTTTTATCCAATGTGGCTACCCAACTGGACTTGTTTGTGAGTCATTTACCAGGGTGGCCTTTATGGATAGGACTACTCTTCTTGAGGGAAGAGAGGAGAACAAACGAAAATAGCAAGGTTTATCCTTTATTACAGATTATAGTACTGAATTCCATAAGGTGAAAGGGATTATTAAGAAATATGTACCTATTCTTCAAGGGGATAATTCCTTAAATACAGTTTTAGGAGAGGGTTGCACATTTATAGCTAAGAAAGCACCCACCCTAGCTAATATACTTTCACCTAGTCTTTTTCAAAGTGAACAAACAAGAAGACCGACATGGTTATATAATGTAGGCATGTACAGGTGAGGGGCCAGAAGTTGCATCACTTGCAGATATGTCAGGACTGGTAAGGATTTTGCTAGCTCCATGGCAGGCAAAATATATGACATGCACCAATATATTAATTGCCGTACTACTTCGGTGGTATATTTGATTACAAGTCTCAAATGTAATAAGCAATATGTCAGCTCAGGGAGATAATTTGAGAGCATGTCTTATCCATTAACAACACAGATAACATGAAACCAGTAGCAAGACTCTGTACTGACTGATATTAAAAATTTCAGTTTTCAAGGGATAGCAAGCGTATCCCTCCCAGAACATGGGGGAGATATTGTTAGACTCTGTATAGATGTGAAGTGAACTGGATTTTCTACTTGGACACACTACCCATGAGGTATCAATTCAGAGCATGACAATTCCCTTTTTATTCACCAAAAATAACAATTAGTTTGTATTAATTTGTATATTCTAGTCATATTACATATATGTTCATAGTATTTGGGCCATAGAGAGTGTTATTTCTGTAATGACAGATTAATTGAATGATAAAGTATCCCCCTCCCGCCCCTTTTACTGATGTCACACTGCTCAGCTCAGAGCAGCAAGGTGGTATCCAGGTGGATCGCAGAGAAGGACAATCTTCAATTAGCTTAAGGGAAAAACATGTCAAAGGCGGCAGGGTTTTCATTATTCTCACAGTAAGAAGATTGTCCCTTGCTGTGAGCTGTCTGGTCTCAAGACCAGATTCCACATCTGATGGGAGGTGGCTTACACTAGGTAAAAGGGGCGGAAGGGGGATACTTTATCATTCAACTACTCTTGAACTACAACAGTATTGAAATTACACTCTCTATGCTCAAAGGCTATGAAGATTAATTGGCGCTGCCGTTCTCATGAAACATTACTATCCCTTTAATACGGAGAAATAATTAACCATGCATAGCATAGGCATAAGGCTATTCTGAACATAGGACCAAATAAGGTTTGATGTTTTTACAGTAGGAAAATGAGCAGAATAGATGGCCTTAATGGTTCTTATCTGACATCATATTCTATGTTTCTATTTGTGTCCACCACTGTGATAAATGAATGACCACTCTAATGGTTAACCACTCTGACATACCATAAATAGACTTTTCCTGAGGGTACTAATATGGCACAGATGGAATTTCTTCATGGAAAATGCCTCGGATTTCCAGTGTAGTTGGGAATATGTACATTTTTAATCAATTTACGCCCTGTGCCAAACCCCCCCAAAGAAAACACTATAGAACTTATGCTCAAACTCCCTTAAAGAGCAATTATGTTTTACCACGTCCACTCCTACAGGAACAGACTTCGTAAAAACCAGGGATGGTGCTGTGCTGTCCTGAAAGGCTCCTTTCAGTTTTCATGGGGATCATAAAACTGACCCTTTGGCTGGAAAACAACCTGGACATTTGTGGTTCAGAGCCACAAACTCGACAGGTGGCTCTAGCGGCCCCAATAAGCCTCTACTGTCAGGCATGAAAACCCTTCACAAGGGATTATGGGTTTGAGTGCACAAGAGGACACTGATCAGCAAACTGTCATACCTCTGAGTAGTCTCTTTCTCACATAGTCAGCAAATCAGTACCATGGGTCCCTTTTCTACCCTGTTCTGATCCCTCACTGGTCATCCAGGCTCTCAGTGCAGTCTCGGCTTTAAAAGGACATCTAAAATTATACTGTTTTACACATAATACTTAACAAAATATGCTGTAAAATGCAGCATTTAATCCCATTTCATAAAAGGTTTCTAAGGAAGAATACCTCTCAACCTGGCCTTGGTAACATTGATCGTTGCTCATTCTTTAAATGACACATGACTTTAATATGCAATGAGAATATTTCCTTAAAGGGATAGTAATGTCTACAATAAAGTTGATCTCAGAGTCTTCTCTATTGTTTGTATAATACTTTGAGCTATGCTTAATAACAATGTTCGGTACTTCAAAAGATATTCCATGTAAAAGGATCCCCTTCCCACCCCTTCTTGCCACCTCCCCTTAGAACTGCAATCCGGTCATGGGAGTGAACAGATGTAGAGAGGCACAATCTTCACACAGTAAGAATAAGAAAAAACCTGCCCCCCTTGACAAAGGAGGGCGGGATTTTCCTTTGCTTACTGCAGATTGTCCCTTGCCACTCTGTCTGGGCCACGCTTAGATGCAGCGTGCTGCGGCCAGAAGGAGCGGGAGGGGGGTCCCTTTACATTGAATAGCTTTTGAAATACAGAACAGCAAGTTATTAAATGCAGAGCAAAGTTTTATCGAAAGACTCAGAAATAAACTTTATTGTAGACATTACTACATGTACATTGTACACCGATTTGTTCTTCATGGGTTTCCCTTATAACAAAAGAGGAATTTGAGTACTGGTTGGGTTTACCCCCTTAACGGTCATAGTATGTCATGGGTCGATCCGAGTTAACGACCCATGACGTACTATGACCATCATGGAATTCCGGGCTCCCCCCACGGCTGCAGACCGTTCGTGGAGTCCGGAACCTGGAAGGAGCACTAAAAAAAATGCTCCGTGGTCCTTAACTGACCGCGCTGATCGTCCAGTCGTTAAGGGGTTAAAGCTGTACAGGAATGGTTCTCAACTCCTGTCCTCAGGACCCACTAACAGGACAGGACTTAGGGATTTCTCTGCTAGAGCACAGGTGTGGTGATCAGAGGCTCATTCACATTGATTAACTCACCTGTGCTCTAACAAGGAAATCATCAAATCCTGGCCTGTTAGTGGGTCCTGAGGACAGGAGTTGAGAAACACTGCTGGACAGGAAGACAGTCATACAAAGGTTGCTCATCCCTGGCCTACTTTAACCCTTTGCGTCCCAGAGAGGTAACCAGGCATTGGATACCACTCTGAAGTTCAAAAGGTTAAACCTTAACACAGTACTAAATATCTTTTGTCACAATTTAACTCCTTATATATCAAACTGGTGTTCAATCTGCATTTCTTTGCAAGGTATTGTGTTCCCCTCTGATCCTCAAGTGGTTTATCAAGCAAGATGCTCAGTCTTGTGCTTAATTTAACCTCTTGAGGATCAAGAGGGATACGCAATGCCTTTAAAATCAATCTTCATGACGCACTGGACACCCATTTCATGTTTAAGGGGTTAATTTGTGACAAAAGATAACATTTTTATTGGCTACTGGGTTAAGGTTTAACATGTTGCGTGCTAGGGCTTAACACAAGGGAAATATGATATTACTGACCAAGGATGGACAATCTAAAAAAACAAAATGTCTTATCTACATATAAAACAATATATTGCATGTATTTAAAACCTAACTCTTTCTATTAAAGTCAACATCATAAACCGAAATACAAAGTCAATATCATAAATTAAAAACACTGACACAGTCGGGTTTAGGTTAGGGTTTAACTATATGCAGTGCACAGGTGTATATGTTAGTTTTTATGCTTAAAAAAGCATTTACCAGGGGTGGGAAATCAAACAATCCCATACCCATACTAAAGTATAATACACCAGTATACAGAATATTGGTGTGCATATGTTAATACAGAACTGTGCTGATGACTGCCCACCCCTTGCCAATACTTTTTTAAAACATATCTACCGACATATAAACCAGTTGTACACTCACTGCATGTATTTATGTATTTAGATATGTTAAAAAAAACCTTGGCATAAACAGGGGAGGGCAATCATAAAAACCATATTTCTGTACAAACATATACACCAATATAGTGTATACTGGTGCATATGTTAGTACATAAATGTGATCCTTATGATTGCTCAACCCTGGCCAAGGCTTTTTTTTTTAACTTATCTATTAAGCAGTGTATTACACGTATTTGTAAGTTTTTAAAATCGTATGCTGCCTGTGCAGTCCACTTTGCTTGTTTCTTTGTTTTTTAAACTTGGGGTACCTGATGATTAGATGTCAGCACAGCACAAGTAAGCAGGTTGTTTGAGCTAGCTGAGGCAATAAAATAATAAGGGGAGCAAATGCACAACAAACTGTCAGCCATGACCAGCTAAGTAATGCAAATGCAAATATGTTGCTGTTGGCAGAATTTAAGCAGTCCGTGCTAGCTACATGAGCACCAGTGTAGTGCGTGGCTGCATGTCACGCCATCACTCTGCCTCCAACAAAGGATGTCTTCAGCAGGAAGCAAGTGAGAGAGCTGTGCACTCATGGGGGGGGGCTTAGTTTTTAGAGCCATTGGCTGGGCCCAGGCTCCAATACTATATAATTATGTGCAACATTTGAGGGGCCCCAGTCTAGCAGGGCCTCCTATACAACTATTAAACAATTAACTGTGCATCAGGCAAAACTAGGGGCCCCTGAGTCTGGTGGGGCCTCCAATATATATAATAAAATGGGGGCAAAACTTTTGGGGGCCCATAAGTATGGTGGGCCCCACCTGCACCTCAGGGGGCTCTGATAAACTGAGGTTGTAACCCTAAACTGGTGCCCACTGCACATTAATGTGCCATGACAACCTCCTTGAGAACCACTGCTCTAAGTTGTAGCAAGTTAAGGGTTCCTTAAGGGCTGATGGGACTGCTTTTAGGTTAGAGAAAGCTGAGATATATTGCCTAAGATCTATATCATGTAGAACTTTAAGGGGTAATATTTCAAAGACCTCAGGGTAAGCTAATTTTGAAAGACACCACATAATGTCCAAAGCAATACCGGGTCTACCTTGGACAATAAGACAAATGACATCGCGAAAATTATATCCCAAGAAAGTATGTAGCAGATAGTGCAAGAAGCCTCCCAGGCAGGTGGGAACATTGGATATGTCAAATCCAAAAAGATAAAGAGAAAATACACACATAAAACATATAGAACTTCAAAGCTTAAGTGATTAAGGGGAACTTTCAGAGCATACTAAGTCACCAGGCATTCATTAAACGCATGGCGACTAGCTGGGAAATAGATGCCTTACCTTTAAAAAATAGCACATTGTAAAGTAATCCTTCCCTTTGGGGACTGATGGACAGGTTAGTGCTATCCGCGTGCCTGCGCCGTCAGTCCCTTCCGGTAACCATATGGTGCACTGCAGTACTACTCAATGGAGACCAGGACTGACAGCGCAGACGAGTATAGAAGATGTCTGAGCTATAGCCTGGGTTCCGGTCTCCAAACGGGAAGGATTACTTAACGCTTTGCTATTGGTTTTTAAAGGTAAGGCATCTATTTCCAAGCTAGTTGCCATGCGTTTAATGAATGCATGGCGACTTCGTATGCTCTGAAAGTTCCGCTTTAGACCAGCAAAGAGCTTCACAGTCAAAAAGCAGGTATCATTTTTGTCAAAACAATCTTTTGTAATATGAAGTTATATTTGAGGTGTTCCTTTTTCTTTATGATAGCTTTTCAACAAATGTTCTACGGCAAACAATCTGTCCCATAGGGAACAAATAAAAATTATCTTTTAATGAAATGGGACTTTTAACCCTTTGGATGCTAGAGATCGTTTTTGTATTGAAGGTGTTAAAATCCTGATTGCAAACAATGAAACATAATCCCCAATAGTGTAGTTACTGTAATAAAACTCTAAAAAAACAAAAAACAAAAATCCCTAAACATGTGGTGGGTAAAAGGAGGTTATCGGGCAATATGTGACCCTCAGATGCTTCTCCTGCCTTTTTTGTGGTAGAGTGGGAAGAGGAGAAAATTATCCTCTACCATATCATGTTATACAGTATACACCATTTTTCAAGAAAACACTTGTATCTCGGAGCACACCACACCACTTAATACCTGGGTGCTAGAAGTACTGCAAAGCATTGTAGGCTTATCTAGCCTGCAAGTGGTTTATCTGCTAAATATATCCTCTATAGATCATACCTCCCAACATTTCAAATGGCAAAAGAGGGACAATTTTGATTTAGGGGGGGTTTGTTGGAAGAGTGGCTGGTGGGCAGGGCATTACAGGTTATTGCATGACCTATTGATATCTCATTCTGTAACTGAATAAATTATTTGGAACAAGACCAAAGTATTTTATTTGACCAGGTTACTTTATAAGTACATATACTTAAGTTTAAATAAATATTAATGCAAGTTTTATTGCTGTGGAGCAACATAATACACTTATATACACACACACCACACAGTCTTATTGCATAAAATGAGGGACACCAGGGTGGGAATGAGGGATTTCTGTGTGAAACAGGGACAGTTCCTCCTAAAGAGGAACACTTGGGACTTATGATAGATTAGTAACCATACTGCACATATTGGCGGACCTGATGGTCATATTATACACATGTAGTAACCTGTTACTTCCCTACTCAGAAATGAGACACAACCCTCCTTCTGGGTTGGGCACCCACTGGTTCCCCAAACTATGAAGTCAGCCAACCCTCCCACAGGGCAAGGTGCCACTGGTTCCCCCTAGTCAGTGGTGAACCACCCCTACTGCTGGGCACTACCACATGTTTTCCCCTACTGAAAAGTGAGCCGTCTCTCCTCCTGGGCAGCCTGTCACACATTTTCCCCTACCAAGAAGCAGGGCCAGATTTATAATTAGGCAGAGTAGGGATCTGCCTACAGGCGCACCCTACAGAGGGGCGCCTGTAATTGGGATCATATTGTGTTGTTGTTTTTTTTTTAATACACCTCCCCCGCCGCCGCAATATGGTGAAGACAGGTTTGTGCCTTCTTCAGTAATGTGGAGATGATGGGGGCAATATTGGATTGATGGGGGGCAATATGGTATATGGAGACAATGGGGGCAATGTGTAGATAATGGGGGCAATATGGAGCTGATGGGGGCAATGTGGAGATTAGGAGCATTGTGGAGGTGTCCAGTGCAGATGGCCAATGGGGGGGGGCTTCCGTTTTCTGTGCCTACACTACAGGCTCCTGATATGTAAATCCTGCCCTGCCAAGAACTGAGCCGTCGAAGTAAACCACCCCTCTACATAGGCCCCTACTCAGAAGTGATCCGCGCCTCCATGGGCGGGAAAAGAGTCGCCTCTCCTCCTAGGTGGGGTTTCACAGATTTCCCTATACACAGAAGGGAGCTGCTCGTTCTCCTAGGTTAGCTGTCACAGCAATCACCTTCCTCCGGAGTAAGCTGTACCAGGTTTTCCGCAAACCAACATCACTGAGCGGATACTTACGCTTGGCGGTCTGAAGTCAAGAGTATCTAATGCGGCCCCAGCGGGAGAGCCGCCACAGACCCCCGCAGCGGTATGGCTGGGCTTCTCCGGATCCCCGGGCCTGCGGCGCGCACAGCTGGAACAGGCAGGTGGGAAAGACGAAACCTGCCCTGCGAAAAGGTAACAGCGCTGCACATCTGAACCTCTGTCTTAAATAGCGCCACAGCTCCCATTTACGATCGTGTTCTCTTTGCACTTTATTCTGCCAGTCTACAATCATACCATGCTAGGCGCTTAAACCTAGTAACCACGATCTGTCAGTTTTAAAACTTGTATGTTACCACAGTGTGACACTTTGCCCATCTACAGTTAATGGTGTGTGCGGAATTCGGGGCTATGCTTTGCCACTGTGTATGAATGTATGGAATCATATCCTTACAATAATGTACTGATAAGTCCCAGCAGTGCTAGAGTTACCATTAGGCACAGGCGGCAACTACTTAGGGCGTCTTCTCTGCATAGCTGACTCCCACACACACCTGTACCCTTCACCCCTCCCAAGCAGGACTAATAATTACAATAATTTAACCCTTTGAGTGCGAGGAAGGTATGTAACACATTGCAAGACAATGATTTGGATACCTCCCTGGCACTCAAAGGGTTAAATGGGGACTTCAACCCATTGAATGCTAGAGGTCTCCAACCCAATGTGAACTTGTGAAACAATGTGTTGGATACTTCTCTAGCATTCAGAGGTTAAAACTCTCAAATGTTTTTTTTTTTTTTTTATCTTCCTTTGATGCATT
This sequence comes from Rhinophrynus dorsalis, assembly GCA_037306005.1. Classification (NCBI taxonomy): domain Eukaryota; kingdom Metazoa; phylum Chordata; class Amphibia; order Anura; family Rhinophrynidae; genus Rhinophrynus; species Rhinophrynus dorsalis. The sequence goes on along the minus strand of CM074721.1, from coordinate 105,627,553 downwards.
TGGTATGCCCCCGAATCCCTCCAGTCTTGTTTTGAGCATACCACCTCCTTGATTTTCTAGTAGAAATGGAACCAATCTAAAGACGAAAACCTCTACCTTGGTACAGCTCATGTAGTATGTGAATCTGACATTTCACTAAGTTTCCCTATATACTCATCTGTGCTAGCCACTCCCACATTCTGAATTGTGGGTGTGGCCAGTACAATCCTTATGTCAGTGCAGCAGTTTATATAATCTTTTATTAGCTACTAGTTGAACAGCCCGTTACACGGGCCACAGTGCCTCTGGCAGCCGGTCGCGGGGCAGTCACGCGCAGCAGTCTGTACTGTGCATGACTGCCGCACACGCAGTAGTGTCTACTGCGCATGTCGGGTGTTATACACAACTTAGCGAATTATTATATAGGACTAGTGTAAAAGCCTGTGTACATGGGCCAAGGTTCAGGTAATGTTAACCCTTTGAGTGCCGGGGGTAACGCAACACCCCCTGGCACTCAAAGGGTTAAGCGGCTGCTACCTCACTGCTCCACATGATGCAGTCTTGCATCACCTCACTCACGCAAATAAATTATGTGCAGCAGAGAGTGCCCAAATGCGCGCAGTCTCTACTGCGCAATGACGGCTTCTGACAAACATCCTAGCGAATTATTATATAGGATTATTTAACTCCTTAGATGCTAGAAAGGTCTCCAACAATCTATAGCAACCAAGGGTGTTGTTTTTGTCAGGGAACATTAAATGTAACTGGGGCAAGATTGTGTGAGGAGTGGGTGTGTGGTTTTGGGTGGGTGGAACTAAGTGAACCTAGGAGTGCCTGACATGAAAAAGAGCTCATTGATTCCACCCTCAACACAAATAGTTGGAGCTGATAGACAAGATCAATTGCTTGTATAGAACCAAGGGTAACCTTATCCATCAGTTAGTGACTGGAGTGTCTCCATCTGTCAGACAGTACCCAGATCCATCACTGCTAACTCATTCTGTCCAAATTCACCTAATTTATGGGAATTTTCAATGGTGTGCATTAGTAATTTAAATCCACCCAAGACTAGAAGTTTATTTTTTACTTAAATACACAAAACTCATGTTCTAGGAGCAGTATTTGGGTTAAAGGCAAACTTGAATTTTATTAACTCCTTAAGGACCAGACGCTCACTTAAAGGGATAGTAATACTTCGTTTTAACTTTATTTTATTTTGTAGGCATTAAAAAAACATGAAGAATGATATAAGTCTTATCTCTCAAACCTTTATGGTTTAAGAGATATTCACAAGCAAAGTTTCCCCCTCCCGCCCCTTTTTCCTAGTGTAAGCCATCTCTTCTCAGATGTGAATCTGGTTGTAAGACCAGACAGATAACAGAAGAGGACAATCTTCTTTGTATGAAAAGAATGAAAGCCCTCCCCCCCCTTGACAAGTTTTTCAGCTTTTTCCCTTATCTTAATTGAAAATTGTCCCTCTCTGCAATCTAACTGGGCACCTCACTTCTAATCTGGCTGGATGGGGGGTGGGGATAGTTTGCTTGTGAATATCTCTAACCATAAAGGTTAAACCATAAAGGTTTGAGAGATAAGACATATCTTTCTTCATGTTTTTTTAATGCCTACAAAATAAAATAAAGATAAAACGAAGTATTACTATCCCTTTAAGGACCAGGGACCTTCTTGTTTTTTTTGCGAATCTGATTCCGGACTCCACAAACAGAGTGCAGCCCGGAATTCCATGATGGTCCAGGACCGTCATGGGTCCTTAAGGGGTTAAGTCTGCTCGTATAGGAGCAGACAAAGTAAAAATCCAACAGCTGTGCTTTGAATCCCTAATATTCCTTCTGTCAGGTGTGAGTGTAGCATCTCAGTTGGTGGTGGTGGTTTAATGCAATGACTAAGTTTGTTGCACACAGGCGCAAAGTTTGTATGCATGGTCTTGTGGACTACTAGAGTAGGCTGATCAGACCTTCCCTTTAACTGGGCATGTATGAAAAATGCATTCTGCCTTTTTTTCTGTTTTGATTTCAGCATAGCCCTGAAATATACGTGTTTTATTTGTTCTCTGTTGAAGAGGAGGTTGAATAAAGTTAGAAAATCCATCTCTAGCATCCTTTGGGGACTGCTGTCATGTACCATGTGTAGAGATGCAGCGATACCGATTTTTGAAGACCGAGTACGAGTACCGATACTTTTTTCAAGTACTCACCGATACCAATTATCAATACTTTTTTTGCGGTCATTTAGCAGTTTTCCAAGTACCTATATGCTTTAGGTACTTGGAAAACTGGCAAATGACCGCAAAAAAAAAGTATAGGTAATTAGTATCTGTGAGTACTTGAAATATATATTATATACACACCACCTCTTGATTCTCCCCTTTTGACTCTCTCCCCCACTTGATTCCCACCTTTTGCTTCATTCTCCCCCTCTTGAGCCCCCTTCTTTTGCCTTGGCTTTTTCTCTCTGTTTTGATCCCTCTTTCTCCCCCTCCTTGACTCTTGATCCCACCCTTTTGCCTCTCTCTCTCTCCTGATCCCCCTTCCTTTTGCCTCTTCTTGGCCCCCCTCCTTTTGTCTCCTGATCCTTCCTCCTTTTCCCTCTTTCTCCCTCTTGACCCCACTCTCTGACTCTTTCAACACCCGCTGCCCCATCTTTCTTCCCTTAGCCTCCTCTGCCGGGTGCTCGCTGTTCTCTCGGGAGCCCCGGCAGAGGTCAGCGTCGGAGCGTTGCTATGGTAACCCGCGGCAATGCTCCGACGCTGCAGGAGTGAGAGAGGTGACCGGGGAGCATTGTGAGCAGCTCCCCGGGCTCCCTCTCTGCAGCACCGACCCTGACACAGGGTATCTGTGCTGGCATCGGCCGCATTTGCGCGAGTACACGTACTCGAGCAAATGCTGGTATCGGCACAGATACCGATACTAGTATCGGTATTGGTGCAACCCTAACCATGTGGCTTGAACTGTGAGACTTTACATGTCTTGCAGTCCAGTCTACATAGAGGAATCAGCAGAAAGGCCCTTATTGTCACTTATCAGACCCTTGTTTGGCTCATCTGCTGATACATTACTGTCTAGTTCCATCAGTAGAGGAGCAAACTGGCAAAAAAAATGCTATTACATAGATGATGATGATGTTTGAAAGGAATTGTATCCTTGGTGTAAAGTGGCCCTTTAACACCTTAAGTGCCAGAGGCTTGGGCCATTTCCTGTACCCTGTAGGCCAGACACATTTTCAGCATTTTTGCTATCCTTCTGTTTAGGCTTGATTTCCTCTTGGAATTACCCTTTACATATGGCAAACTATATATTGTTTTTTTCAGAATGAATTGAGCTTTTTCGTGGTACCATACATGAAGAGAATTTTGCATTGTGCAAAAAGCTATGATGTCATAATGACAAAAAAAGTGAAAATTTACTTATTTTGCTAAAATCACATACTTTGTATCAAAAACATTTACCTTGATTGAAAAAGTATCAATTATTTGAAAAAGCCCTGAGCCCTTCAAATAAAAAACTACTAAATTTGTATAGTTTTACCTACGTCCATGGCTAGCACAGAGCCATAATCACCAGGAGAGCAAAATGGCATTTTCAACTTTATGAAATATGCGCATTCTATAGTTTTTGTGGTAAACCTACCCTAAAACAGTGGAATAACTCTATAAAACTATATATTTCTGGAAAGCAGGCAACCAGCTGCATCTAATGAGGGGTGATCTGCCTTCTTATCCCAAGCCTGGTGTGCTCAAATGTTTCCAGAAGCTGGTACTGTAGGGAAAAACCATACCATTTTGGAAAGAAAACCTGTTGCAAATAATGAGGGGTGAATTGCCTTCTTACCCCAATCCTGGTGTGCATAAATGTTTCCAGAAGGTGGCGCTTACATTTCTGCCCCTTCATCTGTATGGAAATCTATGAAAACCATGGAATTTCTAACTGTATTCATTAGCTAGTGCTCGTAGGAGACAAATGACACCCCATTGGAATGAGTTGACCTGCCTTAGGGCGTGTCAGAAGCACATAACTACACGTACCTGTTTGCTTCTTTGAAAATGGCTGCTTGTACTAAAATGTTCATAACAGTTAGAGACATGAAGGAAAGGTATAAAAGGTATACCATTTTGGAAAGTAGACATTCTCCCGCATCAAATGAGGGGTCACTTTCCTTTCTATCCCTGGGCTGAAGTGCACAAATATTTCCAAAATTTGGCACTATAGGAATAAATACATGCTTTTTTTACATTTCTATCACTTAAGATACTAAAATCTTTGAAAACCATAACATTTCCTCCTGTATTCAGTACCTGCTACTAACATGAGAAAAATGGTAGCCCATTTTTGTGGGTTAACATACAATATGTGGGTGCTAGGAACACTTACCTAAACCTGGCACTTTTGTTTTTGAAATTATCTGCCTTCATTAAAATGATTTTAACCATAACAGAAAGGTAGATAAACCATGCCAATGTGGAAAGAAGGCAACCTGCAGCATCTAATGAGGGGTCACTTGCCTTCTTACCCAAAGGCTGGTGTGCACAAATGCTTCCAGAAAGTGGCGCTAATAGAAAAAAAAGTCATTTTCCTTAAATTTCTGCCTCTTCAAATGCACTGAAATCTGGGAAAACCATGGAATTTCCAACTGTATTCTTTAGCTACTGCTCTTAGAAGAAAAATGACACCCCACTGGTATGAGTTAACCTACCTCAGGAGATGATAGATGTACAAAACTACACCTGCTACAACCTCTGATTTTTCTACCATTTCCTCAAACCTGACTTGCCTGTACGAAAATGACTATAGCACCTTCAGAAGTGAAGAAAAGGTAGAGAAACCATACTATTTTGGAAAGAAGATAACCTGCCTTCCTACCCCTATCCTGGTGTGCATAAATGTTTCCAGGAGGAGGCGATATAGGAAACTTTTGTAAAAAAAAAAAAAATCAGTCACTTCAAAGATACGAAAATGGTTCAACACCATGGGATTTCCTAGGAGGACCGCCTGCCAGCCTACAAAAATGTTATCTCACTGCTGTGGGTTGACATACCATATTGGGTGCCAGGAGCGTGGCAACCAGTGGAAAAAGGACAGGGAAGCAAACAGTTTATGTATGATTCTATGGCTGTCAGTGGTCAGTCAGTGTACATGAGGACCTGTGACTGCCAGTGAAACCAGGTGGGGGAGGGGTCAGGCAGTGTATGTGGGTATATCTACCAGTGGGCAGTGAGCAAGTATGGTGGTGGTGGTGAGGGAGGGGGGATCTGTGACTACCAGTGTGCACTGTAAGTCCCCCACATACACTGTTTGATCCTCAGCCTGAATCCAATGCGTACGGGCACTTGGGTCTACCAGTAGGCAGTGGAACCAGGCTGGGGGGGGTCAAACTGTGGGAATGGGACTGCCAGTGGGCTGTGGAACTAGGCTGGTGGGTAGGGTACATGTGTATGTGTGGAGGTGGCTTGGAGGCATTTTGTGTGGGTCATGACGACCCCCAATGAGGTCTAAATAAAATAAAAATGGAAAAAACCTTTGTCTGCCACAGGGGTGTCCAGTGCATTGAAAAGCATTCATTGGACCCCCTGTGACACACAGAGGGTTACATTTTTTATTCATAGCTTGTTGGGAGGCATCAGGGCCTTCCAACAAGCTCTGAAATCAAAGCAGTACACTATAAAGTCCTGTGTGTGCCACGGGGGGGGGGGGGGGGTCCTGCATTGGACCCCACCTCCCCACCCCGTGGCACACACAGGGTTAATTTTTTTCTTTAATAGAGCTCATTGTGGGGCACCAGGACCCCAGTGGTGTCCCCCAGTGAGGTCTTAGTAATAATAAATGCCCCCAGGAAACCTGATCCTATGAGTGCCACATGGGTCTCATAGGTTTACTATTTTGTTTTGTTTTTTATTTTTTATATATAAATATAATCAGACCTGGTGGGGGGACATCAGGACCCCTCCTGAAGTCCCCCCAGTTATTGATCTCCCAGCTGATTGTGCTGGAAGATTAATAGGGAGACTGATGGAGAGCAAAAGCGCTCCTTCCTTTCACTGAACATGATCGGGTAAAGCTTGCTAACGTCATTGATAACTGTGTCACCAATGACGTTAGGAGGCTTTCCCCAGTCCAACCCCCACTCCTACCTGGAAGTTCAACGTTATTAATCTCCCAACGTGATCGGCTGGGAGATCAATAACTCAGGGGGCATGAGGAGTGATCCTCATGACCCCCCAAACGTGCCAGGAAACCTTTTAGCTAAAATGCGGCCATTTCAAGGTAGTTATACCAGCTTATGCAGTGACTGCATTTTAGCTGTACATTGTACGAGCTTGGCATAGAAGGTACAGCTGTCCAAACTCATACAATGTACCCACCTGGCACTCTAGGGGTTAAGGGATGCATAAACGTGGAGTAATAAAGAAAGTATCTGTAACATTGTCACAAAACAGCCTAAAGATATATATAAACATTTAGCGACATTTTCTGTGCAGTAGGAGATTTATATATGTATGTACTATGACAAATATATATAAAATGCACAAGGTTTGTTGAATCTGAGTTGGTCATTGATAACTATATTGATCTTGGTGTCTAAAATGCTAACTCTTAGTCCGTTTGCTGTCCTGAAAGTTCATGTCTCAAATTAATATGAGATGCTGTGCCAATACACCGGCATATATAATTGCATGCATGGAGTATTTGTTTGTCCCTGCAGCAAACACTTAGCCGCCTTCTGATTATGGTGTAGACTGGTTTCCAGATGGTTAAAAAATAAAAAAAAGTGGGTGGAAAATGAAGAATGATACCTCAAGCATTCTGGCCAAATATCAACATTTATTTTAATAAGTATGTTATTTTAAAACAGCCGTATTCTTAGATGTCAAAACAAACATCCACAGTAAATTATAAAATGTTGTTCATCAAATAACGTGTTTCGTAGCATTTAACTGACACTTTATCAAACCCAAGTTAGCTAAGTGGATACACAAAGAAACCAATTTTCCAATGTTATCCCAGGTCCTTATCTTTCTGGGAATGAAGTTTGGCACTGTTCGGTGGTGACTGTTCTTAATGGAGGACAAAATAAAAATTCTGTCCCAGAAGGGGTCACTGGTGCTGACATGGTCTTCTGCGTTAAGAGACTACATGAGAATTCTGGGACACCTGCTGTCTGCCCAGGAAGCACTCTCTTATCCTTAGTTCCACATGAAGGAGTTAGAACTGGACATCCTCAGAAACTGGTCCTGACAGCTTTCTTATCTGTCTCACTCTATGACCCTCTTGTTTCAAGCGAGGGAGGACCTACGATATTGGAGTCATTGTCCTCATCTAACTCAGAGATATTCCGGAGTGAAATCTGGTCATGACAGATGCCAGTCCAAGGGGTTGGGGTGCTACCTTGGGTCACCTGACAGCCCAGAGATGGTGGACCGTAAATTAGAGCCTTCTGTCAGTCAGTGTCCTGGAGATCCATGCCATTGTTCTGTAACTCCTTCACTGGTCTGAAGTAATGGGGACTCCAGTCTGGATGCATCCAGACAACTAGACAGCAGTGTCTTACATCAACTGTCGGGGGTGGGGGGACTTGAAGCATGGAAGAAAGTAGGGGAGATTCTCCATTGGGCAGGAACTTCTGTTCCGCCCCTCTCAGCAGTCCACATTCCAGGGGTAGAAAACATGGTCACGTACTTTCTCAGCCATCAATACATGGATCTACGCAACAACTGAACCAGAAGGTGTTCAACTTGATAGTTCAGCGTTGAGGTCTCCCAGCAGTCGATCCTTTGGCCTCTTGCCAGAACAGGAAGGTCCCCCTGTTTTGCACAAAGATAGAGGATCACTTGGCTTTCGAGAGGGACACAATGTCCATTCCATGTAACTTTCATCTGGCCTATGTGTTTCCTCTAATTCCCAGGGTAACTCTGCAAATCAGGGTGGAGAAAGCTCTAGTTATCATGATTTGCTCTTTTCTGGCTCCATTGGGCCTGGTTTGTCATCCTGTCCATCCAGTAGCTGTTCCATCTTCCATCAAGACTGGATCTCGTTCTCCAGGGCATCATCTGGTATTAGGATGCAGAAAGGATAGCTTTGATGGCATGGCTCTTGAAACTACCATCATAAAACAGAAAGGATTTTCAGATGAGGTCATTTTTACCATGGTTCTGGCATCCCTAAGATTTGGTCCCTTTTCCACCAGTGGTGCACTGACAAAGATGTGTCTGCCCAGACTTCCTACAGTCCTGGGCTTTCTACAATATGGTGTAAACAAGTGCCTTAATCTGAGCTGCATTAAGGTACAGATTTCAGCCCTTTCTGTCCTTTTCCAGAGGCACGTTGCGATCCTTCTGGATGTTTAAGGGGTGGCTCATGCCTTCCCTTCGTTCAGGGATTCCCATGCCCCCATGGGACCTCAGCTTTGTTTTGAGCATCCTTCAGAGGCCTCCCTTTGAAGCTTTCCTCTGACTCTTTGCAATTTTTTTTTTGACACTCAAAATTAATTTCCTTTTAGACATTGTCTCTATACGGAGTATTGCTGAGTTGCAAGCTCTGCCTTGCAAACCTCTGTTCCTGGCCTTTTACCAGGACAAGGCAGTACTTTGTACCTCTCAGGAGGTTTTACCCATGGTTGTTTCAGACTTTAACCTTCATTAGGAGATTGTTTTGCCTTCATTTTATCCTGACCCTGCCTCTAAACAGAAGGTGGTACAATGCGTTTTTTGCAAGGCTTATTCCATCTTCGGTGTTTCCTGAGGGTCCTAGAGTTGGTTAGGCATCATCCAAAGTCACTATTGCTTCTTAGATTAAGGCTTCCATTCACTAGGCCTATGTGATCAAGAAGAGACCTGTTCCCTTCAAAGTCACGACACACTCCACCAGGGCTGTGTGTTTGTTTCCTGGGGCTATAAAAGCCAGGCCTGTGCTGAACAGCTGTTCAAGGATGCTGTGCGGTCCTCATTGTACACATTCACCAAACACTAGTGTGTCAATGTTTTGGCCACTGCTGAGGCCAGCTTTGGTCTGAAGGTCCTCCAGCCTGTATTGGCTGCCTAAGATTCTCTCTGTCTTCTTTTTTCCCTACTTCCACATTTTGTCCTGTAGTTGGAGCTCTTTTCACTCGTTTGGTTTGTTTGCCATGTTATTTAGGTGTCCCTTGACACCTATAGTCTGGTGGGAATACTGGTATTGTATGGGGAGAGTGAGTTTTTTTTTCTCCTTTCCCTTTCCAGAATCTTTGGGATGCTTTGGTATATCCTCATGGTTCCTGTTTTCTATAGTGATCTTACAGTTAAATCCTTTTCTCTTTAGTCCATATGGAACACATGACTCCCACCTGGTGAAAAAAAACCCTACCAATGTTTCCTTTCCTGGGCAGAGTAGTCCTCCTGGGGCTTTAGTCTAGGGGGCTTCCTTTTCTTATTTCCTGCTTCTGGTTCTTTTTGTGTGGTTCTTATTAAATATGAATCTGGATTATGGCAGGGGGTTGAGGTGGAGGGAGTCTCCACCCCAAAGACCCTGTCTTTTTTTAAGTGCCCTGCCCTCCTGGAGGTGGGAGCTCAACCCCATTTTTCCTATGTTCCATATGGACTACAGAGAAAAGGATTTAACTGTAAGTTCACTAAAATCCTATTATGAGTTACTGTAAATGGAAGCACTCTCCATCTCTAAATATTATACCCTAAAGCAACTAGAGACCTGTGTATTATCAGAAAAGAACCATGTTCTTTTAAGATGATACTCAATTCAGTCACATGTTCAAACAAACTCCAATACTACAGTCGGTTGGGAATTTATCAATAACTGTAACTGAAAGCCCACTTCACCTCACTGTACTTTTTCCAAAGTGTTATCAGATACTCTAATTAATCCTGATAAGTATTACAACCAAAACCTTATTTTACCATCCTATATTATAATTCTCTAGGATGTTTGTCAGAAGCAGTAGAGACTGCTGCACGTGCTGCAGTCATGCGCACTAGAGATGGCCCACTCTGCAGTCATGCGCAGTACTGACTGCCTGAACGCGCCACGGCTGATTACGGAGAGGGGCGCTCCGATTTCAGACCAGAGTCCTCTCTGCGCACCTTCCTGGGACTGGACTACGGTCTGAATTTGGAGCGCGCCACTGTGCATCAGCCACGGCACGTTCGGGCAGTCAGTACTGCACATGACTGCAGCACCACCAATTAGAAGTTGCTGGGTGTCACTGTGGCCCGTGTACATGGGCTTTAAAACTAGTCTTTTTGCTCTATTCTGAAAATTTCTCACTAAATGAACCTGCAGTAAATACAAACACAATGCGTTGTACACTGATAACAACTGAAAACATGTACAAAAGTCTGCAGGTCTACACTAACTTTTCTGTCTGCAAAACTCACTTTACATGGATGCAGTGACGCAAATACTAAAATCAGAGCTGTGGAAGCGCATCCTGTGTCCTGCACCAGACATAATAGCTTGGGAGTGAAGCTAGGGATCATATCTAGAGTGCACTGATGTCTCCTACCCAGCCCTGCTGTGGCAAAGCAAGGTCAGAAACCTTCCCACCAGTTGAACTTGTGGGTCAGGATGACAGGATATGAAATGTAGTTTTGAAGGTGCAAAGGGTTGACACAGACAGGGGGTAAATAGGAACACAGTACCAGAACAGAAAACTAAGAGTAATTAACAAAATACCGCAAACTGTACCAGACAGAGAATAAAATAATTAGATGCTTATCGCAGTAGTAAATAATTGGTGCTCGGGTTCAGCAGGAGGGGATGGGGCTCTGAAGCCCCTAGCGCAGAGAATGCTGAGCCCCCGCTTGGTAACTGCAACCTCTGGAGACCACTGGAGTAGTAATTGAGAAGAGAATCCTACACTACTTAGCTAAAAGGAGACGCTGGACCAGCTGATGTGGAAACTGGGTCAGCTGATTGTGGCTACACATTGTAGAAAAGATGGAGATGCTGGAGAACTGAAGCCCAGAATAGAAACTAAACCAGAGAAAGCTTGAAGGAGTTGGAACTCAGAGGAACTTGGTGATTAAATCACCACTAGAAACTCCTTGAAAGCATGCACAAGAAAGGAAAGGGGTGAATTTAAAGGAACTGGTAAAGATAAAAAAAAAAAAAAAAAAAAAAAAAAAAAGGAAACTGAAAGCAGAAAGACCCAGAATGTCATATACTGTTGATAGGCCAAAAATGGATACCAGGCAGTACACACACTTTGTCATCGTATGTGCCCAATTACCCTACCAACAGAAACCACAACAAACATTGGGCCACAGAACCTGACTTTTGGCCCAATGTCCGACGTGTGTATTTTTTTCCCAAAACTCACGCTAGATAGCACGAGAAGGAAAACGGCTAACGTTCGGTGTTTGACACAGTGTCAAAAACCAAGCGTGAGTTCAAACAGTCATCATCCCAAACACTAACCCTATATTACCCCTGACAATAAGGTGAAACAGTACTAGTCCTAACACTATCCTATACCCATACTGCACAGCAGTATAATGCTTACCTGTCATTCACTGTAATTCACTATCTGTGTAAGTCTTAAAGAAGACTTATACTGGATGACCAGGGTGCTGAAGACCTCGCTGGACATCAGGATTACAGGTAAGTGTTTGTTTATTTTCAGGGGATGTAGTTAACTTTAGGGTGATTAACCCTGTAGGTGCCATTGAGGTATGCAATGCTTTGCGTACCCCACTGTCACTCATAGGGTACATTTTTCTAACCTTACACACATTTTTTCAGTACTTTGGATGTATTGATATGGTACTTAGGGCACCATATCCATACATCCACTGGTCACTTAGGTTTATTCATGTTTTTTTCCCTTCAATTTCAGTGTCGGCAGTTTCAAACATGCTTTAGGGGACTCTTTGCCAAAAAAAGTAGGCATAGATTTTTGGCAATAAAATGGGGTACCTTAATGCATGTTACTGCCCAACACATGGAACTGGAATTTCAAACTATTTTTAATTGAGTAATACCATTTAGTACACTATCTCTCTGTCTATTATTTACACCATATATACTATATTAGCACAAAGGAGTAGCACAAATGTTCCTATATAGATGATAAATTACATGTAGCAGGATGTGCTCCAAAAGGCACCTAAGAGTACAAATTGAATAAGGTATGTGAAAACTTTACAACAGGAAATGATGGTACCGTAAAAATGTGCACACCAACCACAGTAAACAAAGAAAAATATTCAATAGCGAATGCATAAGAGATTTATGTATTGGCAGCATGTTAGCATTGCCATAGTTGAAGTTTTAATGGATAATGGTGGAGGAGAAATGTTACAAGTATAGGTATATCATATGTGCATACCTTTCTGACACAACAACAACGAACTAGGATAACTCATGGCCTTGTTCAATCACATGCTGCTGGTTTTAATCACAATATGTTAAACTGATCACGTTATAATGTTAAAAGACGCAAGTTATAGTGATTGAATAGAATAGGAGTTTATGGTGGTGTTATATGTAAAAACTGTAAATTAAAAGGCAAACTTTCTATCAAGCCAACTGAAACCAATTAGGAAATTCAAGGTTAAAGTTTCACTCACATGAACAAAAGCTGGAAAATAATCCCTACATCCCTCTTTGCTTTGCATATAACGTTTGCAATGTTATTGTCATTTATTGTCAGTTGTGATGCATGATAGTGGCAAAGCTTGGGGAGGTGGAGTTAATGTTCACAAACCTTAAAGTGGACCAGTAGTTTAGTTTGTTCTACCTAAAATTTGTATTCTTATGTTGTTTTAGCCATTTTTTTTATGAAATTTAGTTTTTGAGAAAACATTTTGTTGTGGTAGCACAGTATGGCACATTATTCTAATTCCCTATGCAGCTTGCTAATTACTTCAATTTGAGACCAAGCTTATCTCTTTCTGTACTATTAGAAGTGTTCCCTGAGAGTGTCCTCTTCCTGTATTTATTCATAGATCAGTATGTGGTAATATCGGCCCAGTCTAAAGTGTCACAATCTGTGATAAATAATGATCAATTTCTCAGACACTATTCATAAAACTCTGTACAGTGGTTCACAAACCTGTCCCAAGGGAGCACTGGTGAGTTCATCAGAATGAATGCTTCTCTGATTAACTCACCTGTACTCGAGTACAATATATAGGAGGTTTCTTAATTCTCAGGGTAACTGGCCCAATTTAACCCTTAATTTTCCACCTTTAGTCATTTGTGTGACAACTTTTACATTTACATATTTTTTTTTTTTTTTTTTTTAAGGAAAACAAAATTTAAAATCTAAATTTCTGGGGAAGATCCAGGAGAGTGTTGAGATGAGCAAGGTAAATCTGTCAACTGAGAACACCAGGTCAGTGAAAAAGAAACATATACGGTATACAGTAATACAGAGTAATCATGGTGAATGATTTTCATAAACCAGGATCGTCTGTTTGTGGCATTCAGACTCTGCCAATCTGCCTCTTCATGCAAATTCTGTAAAATAATACAAATGTAACTTGCTGTAAAACATCCTCCTTCTGAATTCAGTAATCAGACAGACATTTGCTAGGTAAATTTGTATAGCAGAATGTAAGGTAGTTTATTAGCCTAGCTATGGAATGCATACAGCAACAATCCATATTATATAAGCTAGATACGTTTGAATGAATGAATACCCCATCCCACACAAAATTAATTTGGAAAAATTATGGAAATTCAATTACAAAAACTTTTGTTAAAGCCACAGTTAAATTGTTACTCAAATTCATAAAAGCCAGGAAATATAGGTGTATAGCTGGAAGAAATGAATCTGAGTTTTCCTGCTTTTATGCGTTTGAATGAGAACTTAACTGTGTCTTTAACAGAAGTTTTTGTCATTGAAAGACAAGTACAAAATAAGAGATTATTCAATCAGATTTACAATATTTAATAGGATATGGCCCCCAGTCATGGGCGTCCGGGGGGGGGCATATAATCAAAGTGGCTGGGGGTCATATTATGGGTTTGCCCCCCCCCCCCGTCCCCCGTCCCCCGTCCCCAGTTCATTCTCAGTCTGGCCCTTGAAGGTGAAAACAATTTTCATAAACTATTTGAGTACTGAGAACAAAGTGTTGATCCAAAAAAAATGTTCTAAATATTGTCATATTTAGAAGTCATTGAGAATGATGTGCAAACTTTGTCTACAGTATAAATATTTAGACATTTGTCTATAGTATATCGTGTAACATGAGCTAAAATATAAACTGCATACTGCAATATGCTTTAATTAATAGAGAGAATGAAGAGACTAAACATTCGGAACTTGAGGACAAACCTGTTGAACCTAAAAGCCATCAAGATGTTCAAGTGAGTTAAGTCTGTTCTAGTTTTACGTTTAGTGCATGCTGCCATTCAACGATTTTCAAGAGTAAGGAATACAAAAGTTTTTTTTATTGTGAATTGAAGTAATCAATAAGCACCAAGTTACTTATACAGTTTCTATAGCATATGTCCCATCAAAACTGCGACAAAAAAGACTCAATCCAAGAATTGCCGAAGTAAATCAAAATATCAAAATTTAGTAGAACATGAATAAGCTTACCCTCCAAATCATGACACCTCACTATCATAAGCCATTCTTATACCCGATACCTTGGATATGAATGAAAGTTGTGATATTATTTCACCTCTGCCATCAAAACCATTTTGAAGTGGTAGTTGGAGGGGTAATTATAGCTCTCCTAATTCATATCTGTACCTCAAGCTTCATCCAAATAGAGAGGCTCAAAATCCATCGACATAAAAATTAGGTAAGTTGTATATAGTAACATAGTTGATGAGGCTGAAAAAAGACATGCGTCCATCAAGTCTAGTCCATGCCAAAAACACCGCTGTTGATCCAGAGGAAGGCAAAAAAAAAGCACTATGAAGCCATTTCCAATTTAGCCCCAAGTGAGTAAAAAAAAATCCTTCCTCACTCCAAATGGCAGTCAGATAGATCCCTGGATCAACATCCTATCTGCTGTGAAGCCATCTGTCATCATTTTCAATATTGTTCTGTGCTAGATTGGCTTTTTTGAAAACCGTTACATTATCTGCAAATACAACATACAGAGGCAAAGAATTCCATAGCTTTACAGCCCTTACTGTAAAGAATCCCTGCCTAAGTCGAAAGTGCCTTTCCTCTAGTCTAGTCTAATCTAGTATATTGTTGTGCTACATCTGTAATGTGATAGAATATTTTATATCCACATCACAAAATGGATGTGAGCATGCTGTAAGATAATTATTTGACTTTGATGTGTAACTTGTATAGTATTTGATCAAATTAGAGTTGCAGCACACCATTGTAGATCTGTTTATCTTCATTGTACCTCCATGGCACTGTAAAGAATGGACATGTTTTTTCCCCTTTCTAGCTGGGTAAGATCAATTAAAACTTTTTCTTTTGTATCTGGCATATCAAGTAATTTATTTGTGTTCTACATAGCTGGTAGATGTTGTCTTACCTCTGGTTACCCATGGTTATTTTCTGAATCTTTGTCTACCGTTGTGCCACCATTTTGGGTTAGATATCTCAGTGTTGTTCTAGACAGCGTTTATTGTGTCTATATCTCCTTGCCTCCGTCCGGTTGATCGGAGAGCAAATGTCAAATCAAGACTGATTAGATACGTTCCTCTGCCTGAACTGAGGATTTAAAGATGGCAATTGGAAGCATAGATCTAGAAGAAATTCTGATCTGCATTAATAGTATTATGGAATGTGGATGTGATGTCAGCTGCTGCATTAAGTGCTAAGCATCATATTTGTTATCTGTTTTCACTACTAACATTGATTTTAAGTTATTTGTCTCAGTGAAAACCCCTAAGACTAGTTTCTCGGATTCTGGTCCTATTAAAAAGCTAAAAGCCAAAATCCTATGTGAATCCTACGTGTTCTAGCTTCCATGGAAGATAACTTATCCCTTAAAGACCTTATGGACAAGCAAATTGAAAAGGCGCTGAAGAAGCTATATGGGGCTGGTAAAAACCTTAAACCTCCTGTTGCTTTAGCATGTCTCCAAAGATTAAAAAAAAAAAAAATGAATGTCTGAACTAGATGTAGGCTCCTCAAGTATATTGCCTTCATTGGAAAAGCTATATGTTTATTTGTGTGCCTCACTAGAGAATATAAAACTATCTGATAAATCAGATTTGTAATCAACAAATGCTATTAATAATTCAGTATCACGGCGCCTGTGATCTGGGCGACATTCTGTCCATCTCGCTGATACTGCTCTCCTATTGGCTGCTCTGTTCTGCTCCTCCTAGTGACAGCCTTTTTATACACTGGGCTGTCACTCTGCTAGTTCCCTTTCGTGGTGTACCTGAAGCCTGGCGCTAGTTGTTGTTCTGATCCATTGTATGACCCTGGACTGCCTGACCACGCCATTGTCTTGTTACTGATACTGTGTACTGATTCGGATTGGCTGTCGTTCCTGCTTCCTGTTCTGACCCGGCCTGGCTGCCGTTCCTGCTCCGTGTACCGACCCAGCGAGACCGACGGCCCAGCTCTGTGTACCAACCCGGCGCGTCTAAGGATCCTGCTCCGTGTACCGACCAGGCTTGGCTGATGTTCCTGCACTGTGTACCGACTCGACTTGGAGGTGGTTCCTGCTTCTGCTGTGCCGGTTGGGCTCCTCCAAACTGTTCCTGCTGCTGCCTGTCTGGCACCGTTACAGCTTGGTCTTTGTGGTTCAGTTGAACGCCTCCGGTGGTTGCCATTATCCAGACCATAGCGATATTAACCCCTTCGGGGGAAAGGCCTCATTTTCCTACTACCACTCTGGGTTTTGTTGGGCTCCGTTTCAGTGTGCATTTAGTCTCCATTTAGTTCCGCTGTGCACTTCCGGTTGCCATCCATTCATACTATCGCACATTAACTCTTTAAGGTAGTACGTGCACACGGTGTTGGGCTGCTCCGGTAGGGCCTCCGTTTAGGCACGAGCTCTGACCAGCCTGTGTATCGTTGGTGGGCGTCCACCATTGCATCCGCTTACAGGCGTCCAGTGCCTGTGGTTGCAGTCCTGTCATTGTCGCCTCGCCTTGCTTATAGGCGACATTGGGCCTTCGTTACGCATATTACCAGTGGATTCACTGGTTACATTGGGCATTCATACACTGTATCAAATTCATTAACGTGACCTGTGTCAGTATTGTGTGTATATTACATACTGGACCTGTGTGGGTTAAATTGCTTGTAACCTGTCCTGTGTCAGTTTCTACTGTTGTTACTGGACCCGTGAGGGTTACTTCATTCCTTGTGTGCCTTAATAAAAGTGTGTTTTACCAACATCTACCTTGTCTGAGTGTACTGAACCGTAACAGTCAGTGTCCTGCCATTCAGGATTTTCCCCACATTTTGAGACTAAGTATCAGATGCATTGGAGTAAACCTGGTACCACAGAGGAAAAATACCCCCCCCCCCATTCCTATTGATTTGAAATGGGGAGTTGTAACCCCTTGATCTTTAATGAATTTTCTGCATCACTCATCATATATTACATAAATTGCAAATTTATTTATTTCTCCCTCCTGTTGTATAAGCAGTGACAGAAGTGAACAAAATGGGTAGACACCCCATGGTGCTCCCATACGTTCTCATATAGTACATTTATTCTTTTGTTGGTGCTCTGTGTTTTTAAATGGGGTCTGAGTGATGTGCTGAAAACACAACACTTGGCAAATGTATTCTTCAGTCAAAGAACCAAGTAAAATCTTACTATTTCAGCATGAATGGCACCTGCGTGGCTTCCCCCATCACTGCTAAACACTTAGAATGCTAGGGAAGTGTCAACCTCTGACACTCAATCAGTTCATTCACTGAAGGAACAAACAGTTGTGGAGGCAATGTTCCACTCACCTTGATCACATCCTCATTGTGATATTATGGATTGCAATTTGTTAACTTTGAAAGCAAATGCATATGCACTGTTCAGTGACTCCCCCTGTCAGGCAGCCAGATTAAGTGTCATTAACACAGAAGGGGAGCATTAGGTCTGCTGACGGCACTTTCCTCCTGTTTTAAGGAATGCTGCAGTATAACTACATGTTGATGTGCAGTAAAGTGCAAAAAGGCATGCTATATATATATATATATATATATATATATATATATATATATATATATATATATATAATATACACATACAGCAGGGGGACGTTCCTTTGTTAACCATGAAATGGTCCTTCCTTCATTCTTTTCACTAAGCAGAAGTCTTATCATAAGTTAGATTTGGTGAGTTGTATCTTACCTTGTCTCAAAGGAGATGAGAAAGGTTGACTTTTGCTCTTCGTTTCACCATAATAGGAAAATAGATTAAAAGTCTACCCTGTCCACATGAATCATGGTCTGTATCATGGAACCCTGTCTTGTGGCTAGCAAGGAACTTTGTTAACCTTAAAGCCAGATTTATCTGGAAGGTCCGGGTGGTTCATCATTCTTTCTCTCACTCATTCACTCCGCAATCCCATGTTTGACTGCTATTGCAAGTACCATACTTTACACTGCCATAAAGGTACATAGAAAAAAGTGACATTTGCCTACAGATATTTCACAGAAGAGATTCTTACTACTTTGTTGTTTTTTTTTTACTATAGCTATGATGAAATGGCATAGCAAGTAAATTCTGAGTAATGCCTTATATAGATCTTGCTAAGAGGCAGAGATAACATTTACATTTTTATACTAACTTAAAGGACATGGAAGAGCCCAAAATATTGGTGGGTATAGGGTTCCCCCTCAGCAAATTGATTCATGTTAATTTAGCATCTGCGTGTGAGGTACTTTCATACTGTAAGATAAAGAGTAATTTCCCATTACCTACACTGTGTCACAGCTTACACAGCTTCAGGCGACGCTTGAAACGACACCTTCGGCATCAGCAGCCGTCCATGCCGCATGGATGGTCACGGGAATATGGCAAGCGGTTGGACGCATCAGAGCCACAGGTCAGCACCAGATTGGATGGTTAGACAAGCCAGGTCATACATAGAGCCCAAGAAAACCAGAACTGTATTGTACAACAACACAAGGGCAACTGAGTCAGGACTCAGTCTGCCCTTTAAACCCCTCCTCAGGATGGGAATTCAATTGGCAGTTCCTCAAGTGCTGTATCTCTGTCCACCACAATATTTGGGCTACCCTGTTACCTTGGGTGGAGTTTGCCGGAAACTGTGCTGTTAACTCATTTACTCCGAGTTCCCCATTCTTGGTCAACTATGGGTTCCAACCCTCGGTTCTTCCTGAGACCTTCCAAGCACAAGCAGTTCCGGCTCTTGACGAGCATTTGACGGCACTCCGTTCCTCTTGGGTACGGGTACAGAATACCCTATGTGGTTCCGTGCAGCAACAAAAAAGGCAGGCCGACCGTAGGCTATTGCCGGCACCTACCTTCCAGGTAGGAGACAGAGTGAGGTTGTCTTCCCGTAATTTACACCTCCAGGTTCCTTGTAACAAATTGGCACCTCGATTCGTTGGTCCTTTCCGTGTGTTGCGCAAGATTAACCCGGTGGCTTATGCATTGGAACTTCCAGCCCATATGCGCATTCATAATGTCTTCCATATTTCCCTGTTGAAGCCCTTGGTCTGCAACCGGTATACCTCTGCTCCTGTCCATCCAGATGCTGTGAGAGTTGCAGATAACAAGGAATATGCAGTACAAAATATTCTGGACTCCCGTTTGGTTCGAGGGAGCCTACAGTACTTTATTCATTGGAAAGGATACGGTCCACAGGAGTGCTCCTGGATTCCAGCTGATGATGTTCACGCTCCTATCTTGGTACGCAGATTTCATGCGCACTTTCCTGACAAACTCCGGCCAGCTGTACGGAGGGGGGGCCTTTTGAGGAGGGGTACTGTCACAGCTTACCTTGGTTCCAGCACGGCCGCTTCAGGCAACGCTCAAAATGACGCCTTTGGCGTCAGCGGCCATCCATGCCGCACGGATGGTCACAGGAATATGGCAAGAGGTTGGACGTATCAGAGCAGATGCGTCATCTGCAGGCGTGAGGCTTCAGTATGTAGCAGGCCTCTGTTTTGTGTTGCTTCCTGTAGTCTCCTCCTACCTACTTCCTCCCGTTGAGCTGCTCCTCCTATCTACTTCCTGAGGAGGGGTTTAAAGGGCAAACTGAGTCCTGACTCAGTTGCCCTTGCGTTGTACAATACAGTTCTGGTTTCCTTGGGCTCTGTGTATGACCTGGCTTGTCTGTCCATCCAATCTGGTGCTGACCTGTGTCTCTCTCTGACTATTCTCCTGCCTTATCCCATATATAGTGGACACAATCTGGTGCAGACCTGTGGCTCTGGCTGACTACCTGTATTGTGTCTGACCCGGCTTTTCTGACTATCCTCTCTGGTGCTGACCTGTGGCTCTATCTGACTATTCTCCAGATTGGGTGTCTGCTAGATACAAGGAACAATCTGGTGCAGACCTGGGGCTCTGGTAGACTTCCTTTATACTGACTGCAGGCATGAGTCAAGTATCGCTTCCTCTAGACTCACTGCAGACATGAGTCAGGTATCCTGCTTGTGGTTCCTGATCGGAGACATTGTGTTCCTGCTCCTGTTCAAGCTCCTGGTTCCAGTGGAGACTACCTGTGGCTTCGGCCTAGTCTCCAGCAGTGTGGTCAATCTTGTCAGCTTACTATTTCTGATAGTAGCATGTGCTTGCTTGTGACCCTCTGCTTATTTCTGTTTATACTACTTGTGTTGCTGCCTTATATTTTTCAATAAATTCTATTTTATTGTACCGTACTGACTCCTGAATATCACTGGGAAACCGTGACACACTGTTGCACAGATATAATTGCCAGGATGCTAAACTATGTAGTTTATACTGAAGGAACATAGTTTTTTTTACATTATATCTAATTTCTTGTGTATATATTGTGATTTCTATTGAGGACTGTCTGTAGATTACACACCTTGTCAGAACAAACAGTAGAATTCTAATTGACCTTAATGGATTGTAAAGGACAACATTTTCTATTAGTCATTATCACACTGTTTACAGAAACACACAGATTCGCCCGAGTGTTGTATGAAGGATACTTAACTATGATAGTCATTCTGTTAATCAAAATAAGAGCCACTTAATGAGGATATAGTTCTCCTTTGAAAGAATATGAGACGTCATAAATATATTTTATGGCGGTATGAGCAGACAGTAGTAGTATACTGAAACTTTAGATTGATAAACCTTTTCAGCAATGCTTTTTAATTCCTTAAAAGCTTTCAAATGTTTATTCATTTTAGGAAACCCATCAAGAAAGCACGTTGAGCCTTAAAAATAGAGAAACTACATCAGGTTTGTATCCTTAATAAGCATGTATATACATTTTATTGAAACACTGTTGTCTTCCAGTCCATTTTGCTTTAAATTATTAAGAAGATTAACCTCTTCTTATTTTAGGAGAGGAATCTTAGAGGCACCAACCTATCATATGTATATACCCTTATTACAGTTGTTTCTTGCCCTTTTTTTTAGAAAACTTTACCGTAAACTTCTTCTTAAAGGGGTAGTAATATTTCATCCAAAAAGCACCTCTGATTAATCTTCATCGTATTTGAGCCATGGAGAGCATTATTTCAATACTATACGACTTGTAGTTCAACAGTATCCTCCCTCCCGCCCCTCTTACCCATTCTAAGCTGCCTCCCCTCAGACCATCGGACCGGATAGGTCGCAGTGAGAGAGAGTCTTCTTACTATGAGCATAAGGAAAACCGTGCCCCCCTTGATGAAGGAGGGCAGGTTTTTCCTTATGGTCACTAGAAATTGTCCCACACTGTGCTCCAGCCGGAGTGCTTTGAAGAGCAGCGTTAAGTCCATAAACAAGTGAAAGGAGCACTGGTTCCCCCATTAGGCTGATTACCATTACCGGCTGCCTCTTGGTGGATTGCCCAGTTTACAGGAGCTGCTTGTGGACCATTTCAGCCCTGGGAGTGAACCATGCAACCCATGTCTCTCTCTCCCCAGAGGGAATCTTTCTGAGGCTTCTTCCTTACAATGGTAATCTGAAGAAACAAAACCTGCAGAAAAGGTGAGCAACCCTTTGAGTGCTATGGTCCATTGCACCACAAGAGTTCATTGGCGTTCTTATAACTCCAACACTGATGTTTGGTATTATTACTTTACTAATGACTGCTGATCTGGGATCTTTGCTGCATTGTCTACTATGTGGTATTTAACCCCCTTCCCTGCCAGTATTGGTCAGTTGGGGGTCTTGTATACATGTTTTATTTAATTTGTTTATTGCATATGGTGTTTTTATGTGTGCTTACACTTTCCAAACACTTATTCAATTTTTGTGTAAACTTTGAATTCCGCTCCTTTAAGGGTGCGCTTTACTGCATAGCTGCGATGCACCATTGATCTCTATGAGACAGCCGTTTCTGGGACAGATCTCCGCAACCGCTCTGAGTACAGTTAGGAGATGGCTCATTCTACTTGTCTCCACTGCCCTAACTATCAGGTGGACATTGTCAGTGTCTTGGGGGTTCTGGGGGGCTTCGGTTCTTTTTTTGGTACTCCTGTATAGAGGAAACTACTTTTCCCATAAACGCCCATTTTGCGGGACATTTTCTGATTGGTTCCCCGTGTGGACGCCATTTTTTCTTCCTCTTTTCACGAGAATAATACGCCGGGCTTTGTCTCCTCAGCTCTTCTCCTCAGGTTAACCCTTTGCGTGCCAGATAAGTACATGTTAGGCTTTCTGGGGTGAAATCCTTAATCTGGGTAACAGTATTTGGGTCTTCCATTAACACATTTCTCCTGTTAGGATGACGGATCCACTTGGACATGGGGCTAGGCCTAAGGACTCAGGGGCAACTCAGACCCTCCTCGTGTACTGTTCCTCATGCAGTTCAGGGTTTCCTATGAGGTATTCTGAGCATTTATGCCCCTCATGTGCTGTGGCTCCAGCGTCTCCACCAGGGCCCTCCAGCCATGATCAAGAACCACATTGGCTCAAGGGCTTAAAGTCCTCTATGGCACAGTTTCCTCTCTCTATTCAAGGGTTTTTTCAGTCATGGAGACCCCCTACCTCCTTCAGGTTTGTAGTCCCTAAGGCTCCTGGCATTCCTTATTTATCTGATTCTTCCTTTGAGGGATCAAATGGAGACTCTTGAGGATGGTGTGTTTGTGTTCTGAAGGGGCTTCTTCACACTTTTACCTTTTTGAAACTGACCCTGAACCCTCTGCTGAGAGTCTCATTAAGGCGGTATTAGCCACTTTAAATATTTCCTCTACTCCTGTAGATCAACAGGCTACCTCTGATGTCTTTCAAAAGTTTAAGAAGTCCAGCACTGTTTTTCCGTCTAATCCCACTCTGGATCAGATTATTCTGGATGAGTGAAAGACTCCTGATAAGCGTCTTTCTTTTTCAAAAATGTTCTTAAAACTTTTTCACTTTTCTGAAGCTGCCTTGACTCAATGGGCTACTCCTCCTCAGGTTGATTCCCCCATTTCTAGGCTTTCTAAGTCCCCAGTCTTGGCCGTGGCTGATGCTTCTAATCTAAAAGATGTGACTGACAGGAAACTTGATGCTGTTCTGAAAGCAAACTTCACGGCTATAGGTGCGTCCATGGGGCCCACCTTGGATTCTGCATGTAGCAATAGAGCTGTTGCAGTTTGGACTGAACAACCGACTACTGCTGTACACAAAGGTGCTCCTAAAGCTGACCTGTTATTACTTTTGCCTAACATTTCTGAAGCTCAGCATTATGTTTCTGATGCTCTTTGGGATGCTCTTCGGCTTGAAGCCAAAACATCTGCTTTTTCTGTAACTGCTAGCCACATGCTGTGGCCGAAGATCTGGTCTGCTGAAATGATCTCTAAGAAATCACTGATTTCTCTTCTTTTTCAGGGTTCTTCTCTCTTTGTTCCTGAATTGAAGACACTCATCGGTGAGGCCACTGGGGGTAAGAGCACATTACTGCCTCAATCTCCTAAACGTACCCCTCAGACGAAAAGACATTGTCTTTTTCGTTCCAAACAAGGAGAAACATTTAGGGAGAACCTGGTGGCGCCTCAAGCCCTGCGTTACACCCCCAAGCCCAAGCAGCACACCTCCACCAAACCTCCTTCAGCATGTCCATGACCAGTGGTGGGCCGACTGCATCACTTTTTGAGTACTTGGACAGGCTCTGTTGGGGATCAGCGGGTATTACAGGTGGTTTCAGAAGGTTACAGGATTCCCTTCAAATCCTTGCCGCTCCTCAATCTTTTCAATGGGGTGGTCCAGTCTATCTTGAACAAGGGAGTTCTGGCACCGGTCCCCCAACAAGAGAGAGGTTTCAGCTTTTATTCCAACCTCTTTGTCGTTCCCAAGAAAGATGTTGGCTGCTGCCCAATCCTGGACCTCAAGGCCCTCAACAAGTTTGTGGTCAAGACCCACTACAAAATAGAGTCCTTGCGCTCAGTCATCCCAGCAATGTGTCCAGGAGAATTTCTGACATCCTTGGATCTTCAGGATGCCTATCTGCATATCCCTGTGCATCTGGAAAGTCAACAGTACCTCAGGTTTGCCTGTGAACTGGGTCGCTTTCAGTTCATTGCTCATCCCTTAGGGCTCACAACAGCTCCTCAGGTGTTCAATCAAGTTCTGGGTGCATTGATCACCTTCCTGCACACCAAGGGTATTCAGGTAACGCCTTACATGGATGACCTTCTCCTCAAGGCACCCTCCAGGGACCTCCTGGATCGCCAAGTTCAAGACTGCACCAGGATCCTTCTCTAACACGGTTGGATTGAATATGGACAAGTCGGACCCGGTGCCCTCACGGGACCTGGTGTTCCTCGGTCTCCACTTTGATACTCAGCAGAGTATGGTCTACCTGATGGAGGTCTCAACTCAACAGCTCACCTCCAACTCTTCTCCCCAGTCCACACAGCAGAACCACTCTCCTAAAGATGACCATAGAAATTGCCTTTCTAAAGCAGACCTCCTCCAGCTGCCGACTAGAGAAGACATGGAACTGATTGTGGGGAAATTGAGACATGATCTCTGCTGCAATATCATGGATCTTAGCAGGGACATAAAGCATTTTGTTTCCCATGTGGCAGACTTGGAGGATACTATGGAATATGCTTTGACCCAGCAAAGGGAAATGCAACAACACATTTTATCACAAGAGGAAGGAATTTATCATCTCAAACAACACCTGGACGATTTGGGAAACAGAGGCTGCCACAATAATGTAGGGATTTGCGGCTTACCTGAAACTGTTCCAGGACCGGCTCCCATGTAGACTCTGCAGAATATTTTTGCATCTATACTCCAAGCGGAGCCCTCTAAGGTCCTGACTGTGAGGGTGTGCAGGGTGCTTTGTCCGAGACAGGCTATAGAGAACAGGCCTCGAAATGTAGTTTGCTACCTCCAATCCTACCAGCAGAAAGACACTCTGACACGGATGGCCCGGAGACTGCATGATATTCGGTATGAAGGTGGGGAGATACAGCTGTTCCAGGACCTATCCACTCTGACCCTACTGACAGACGCCTTGAGGGGTAACCATATTCCCAACCCCTGGGGCTTCCCCTTCTCTATTATAGTGACTCATGACGGTGACACCTCTACCCTATGGTCAGTTGGTGCTGTTTGAAAAGATGAATTTTGCTCTGGTCCAGCTTTCTGACCCCGTCATTCAAAGGAAACAAAACTTGCTTTTGTGCACTCCCATTTTGCCACCCTGGCAGAGGAGGGGGGGGGGCTCCCTTACTTCTCCGGAGTCGACATCTGCTATGGTTCTCCAGGACTGATACTTTGATGCTTAAGGGTACGTGGGGGAGCAGGGGTGTACTGCCCTGTGCTGGGGTACCTACTTGGGAGTCATATGCCTGTGACCTTGTTGCTGTGCCACCCCCCCCCCGCCCTCATTCCTGTTATCATACTCCCTGAGTATGAAGCTGTGGCTACTTTACTGAGTATTGGGATAGGTTGGGCAGGACATGATGTTGAGGTTTATGCTGTTGAGGGTTGCTCAGGCGGGCTGGACCAGGTACTGGGTGTAGTTTCATGTTAATTATATTTTTACTTTTTCTGGAGGTGTCAGGACCTAGGAAGTATGGAGGAGATGTGATTGGCGTTACTCTTTATTATGGCATCCTCAATGCCTCATGGTGAACTACCTCTTGCGTATTTGGATGCTCATTGCGGGGCATATTTGAGCTGTACTAGTTTAGGAATCCGGTGATAAGATTTTTTTGTATCTCCTTGTGCACCCCCCCCCCCCAATGAACGCCATTCTTCATGATTATATATACGTTATTTTGTTGCTCTACTGTTTTTTACGGTTTGTAATCACTTTCCTGTATGTTGCTCTGTTGTAAGGGGAGGTACTTTTTGTGGTCTCCTTATGGGCGGCCAAGGGTTAACTCTTTGCATGTAGCAGAATAAACAGCAGAGAAACAGTTATGCAACACTCAATTATGCAATCCTTTTTATTCTGCACTGTGATAGGCTTATATCATAGCAATTAGTAGTTTGTATGTACCTCACATTAACAAGTTGAGACACGTCTCTAGGTTCTCAGAGCCATCTTGAGACATAGTGTATATATCTAATCTCAAGCCTGTGTGTTTAAAAGATTATTGCTGCAGGGGCGTATGGAGGGCTCTTCCATACTGATGAAAACTCCGGCGGTAGCTAAGTATCTTTTTATTTTTTTGTAATGCGTATTTAATAAAGAGTAGTTGTTATAGTTTTCACTACCACTGTGTGTGTGTGTCTCTTTTATCTTTGGTGGAATTCAGGAACCTAGCATAACATCTATGGAGACCGCTATTGGCCTCTGTAGAATTGTCCCGTCTCCTCCCCCTTCTTTGTCTCTGCCCTTGTCCCCGTTTCTTGCTATTTACTGTTTACCTCTTCTTCTTTGTCCTGACCCTTTCTACCTCTTTGTCCCTGCTTTTGAGAGAGATGGGGTCACTGCACTTTTCTGTTATTGTCTTACTGTGGATTAACAATGTCCCCTAACGTGTGTGAAAGTTACAGGATAAAAACTGTCTCCCTTAATGTGAAGGGTCTCAATTCTCTGTCCAAGCGTACCATGCTGCTTCAGGAATGTGTGAGACTAGGTGGGCAGATCTTTTTTTTATACAGGAGACACATTTCCCTTCCCCTCCCTTGCCTCCTTTCCTCAGCAGTTTTATAGCTCCTCTATGGAGAAAAAGAGGGGGTGGGTATTGTTCTACAAAGGTTTCTGCCTTTTAAGCTACTGGCATGTGTTTCTGATCTGGATGGGAGATATGAATTTATATATGGGGATGTGGCTGACTCTTGCTTCCATCTATGCTCCCAGCGTAGGCCAGAGCTCTTTTATACACACAGCATTATTTAAATTTATGTGACTTTCAGGACGGCCTGACAATTTTGGGGGGGCGACATAAACACACCATTGAATCCCTGACCGAACTGCTTTATTGGACGCTCCTCCATTTCTCCCACTCAATTGACCTCTGTTAACAGATCTTTCCATTACTGCCTCCTGTTGGATACTTGGCGAATCTTAAACCCTTCCACCTGTCTGTACCCTTTCTATTCTTCCACAGTCTGATCACATCCAAGGCCTGATAACATGTCTCTCCCAAGCCCATGCCCACTACCTACATGATGCCTCTATCCTTCCGACCTCATGGTCGGACCATGCCCCTGTTGAGTTGACCTTAGACCTCCCATTGGCTTACCCCAGGACTGGTTCCTGGCGTCTGCTCCCCTATATGCTCGCAGATGCCCCCTTTTGTGACAAAATCAAAACTGAAATTAAGGCTATTCTAGCTCGCAACAAACCTTCAGTGACTTCGGCACTTAGTGTCTGGGAAGCTTTGAAGTGCTATCTAAGGGGCAGATCCGCAAGATTGAAGAGGGAGGAAGAGGAGCTCCTGAACTCTCTTCTTCAGATGTTCATAGCAGACACAGAGAATTGTCTACATTGTCTTCTCTTGTGGAGGCTAGGTCCCAGCTGTCTGAATTCCTGCACTCCAGGGCATCAGTATCCCAGATATTATGAGCATGACAGTAAGTGTGGTATGTTGCTAGCTCAACAAACTAGGGACCCCACTATAGACCTCTCGCTATAGACAAGACACGTTCAGGTAATCTGGTCAGAGACTTCCCGGCTATGGCAGAGGTCTATAGATCCTTTTATTCGATCTCTTTAGTCTCCCTACAGACCCTTCCATCACTGAGGCCTCAATTCTGAATTGTATTTGCTTGTCCCAGATTCCTAGTCTCACCCCAGCACAGTTGGATGACCTTGAATCAGACATTCAGATATCGGGCACAGAAGATGCTATTCGCAAAATGCTGTCTGGTAAAGCTCCTGGTCCTGGCGGCTTCCTTCTGATCTTTTACAAAAGATTTTTGCCTCTGCTGGCGCCACTGCTCCTTAGGGTTTTCAGGGAGCTCCCAGAATTGGTATTGGCCCACCCCTCAGTGTTGGAGGCTCATGTCACTATGTTGCTCAAGGAGGGAAAGGATCCCAAGCTCCCGTCCAACTATAGACCCATTATCGCTCCTAAATCTGAATGTTAAAATATTTGCTAAGATTTTAGCATCCAAGCTTTCTCCTTATTTTCCTGATCTGATTCATAGCTACCAGTCAGGTTTTGTTCAGAACCGTGAGGCCAAGGATAACACTGTCAGATTGATGCAACTTGTGGACTTCGCCCATACTTTCCACCAGTCTGTCTGCTTTTTGTCGATAGATGCAGAAAGGCGTTTGACAGGGTGTCTTAGCCCTTTGTTGATGGTGACCCTCAAACATATAGGAATTGGCCCACGTTTCTTCTCCTATATACAGACTCTATTTCAAAACCCTACCTCTCGTGTAAAGGTCAGTGGGGTTCTTTCAAATCCTTTCCCAGTGAGCAATGGTAGAGACATAGAATTTGACGGCAGATAAGAACCATTCGGCCCATCTAGTCTGCCCATTTTCCTACTGTAAAAAACCCCAAAAAACTCAAACCTTTTTTGGACCTTGGTCTTTTCTTACGTTAAGGACCGCCTTATGTCTATCCCATGCATGCTTAAATTCTGTCACTGTATTAACTTCTACCACTTCTGCTGGTAGGCTATTCCACTTATCTACTACCCTCTCAGTGAAGTAAAATTTTCTTACATTAAGTCTAAACCTGTGTCCCTCTAGTTTTAGACTATGGCCTCTTGTCCTAACATTTTTACTCCTTTGAAATATACTTCCATCCTGTACTTGAATCCCTTTATGTATTTGAATGTTTCTATCGTATCCCCTCTCTCTCTTCTCTCCTCCAAACTATACATATTCAGATCATTTAGTCTATCCTGATATTTCTTTTCCTGTAGACCAGTCACCATTTTAGTAGCCCTTCTTTGAATTTTCTCTAGAGTATCTATATCCTTCTGGAGATGGGGTCTCCAGTACTGTACACAATACTCTAGGTGAGGTCTAACTAAAGATCTGTAGAGTGGCATGACTACTTCACTTTTTCTGCTACTAATGCCCCTAGCTATACAACCCAGTGCCCTGCTTGCATTCCCCACCGCTTTATTACATTGCCTGCTTACCTTTAAGTCATTAGAAATAATTACTCCCAAATCCCTTACCCCTGTTGTCTCTGACAGCACAGTACCCTTAATAGTATATTTTTCCTTTGGATTTTTATGTCCCAAGTGCATGTTTCCCGTGTCTTGCCATTTCTTTTTTTCTAACAGAGGTACCTTCCCTTCATCTTCCTCTGTAAAAACTGAACAGAAATATTCATCGAGACAGTCAGCTATCCCTTTTGTTTCAAATAATTTTTTATTAAGGAATCATCAC
Organism: Rhinophrynus dorsalis; assembly: GCA_037306005.1. NCBI lineage: Eukaryota > Metazoa > Chordata > Amphibia > Anura > Rhinophrynidae > Rhinophrynus > Rhinophrynus dorsalis. The sequence continues at coordinate 105,597,791 of CM074721.1, read as the reverse complement.
ACAGTACAAGGCTTAATACATGTACAAAAATGTGACGAATTAAAGGCATTGAAATGCAGTAAAGATACAGTACAGTGAGGCATCGTACCACCTAAATAAAGCATATATAATCCAGAGTATCCGTCACAATCGAGATCTGCTGACAGGTGGATGGTTCCAATTTGAATATAGGATAAAGAGGGAAGGGGGTGAGAAAGTAAATGTAACAGGACAGTCTGGCCTATGATAGGAAAAAAAAAAAAAAAAAAAGGGGGAGGAGGAGAGAAAGAGGGAGGGAGATAGAGGGGGAAGAGAGAGTGAGAGGCGTATGGAGAAAGTTAGGAATGAATTGGAGGAAGTCTGAGGAAAGGTGTGGGACGGGGCATGGGCTCGAGCCGACCATCACGGAGCCCACAGTGAAGCTACAGACTCTCATTCCCGGACCTCCAAGAATGACGATAACCATGCCTCCAGTAGGGACACATCTAGTTTCTTGCGCTTCCACGCTATTTTAAAAAATAAGATGTGCTCAGTGACTTTCTTTTGCCATTCACCAACCGACGGAGAAAGATCCGATTTCCAATGGAGTGGAATCAGGGCCTTCGCCTCATTCAACATGGTAAATAGGATTAGTTTTTGGGCCTTAGGGATTATAGGCAGACTTCTATATAAGAGAACTTGCCATGGATCTGCTGGTATAGAGAGGTCCAAGCTTTTATTTATAATTGACAAGCAAGAGTGCCAGTAGTGTGAGAGAGCAGGGCAGGTCCCCCAAATGTGTAGTAATGGTCCCGAAGTGGCCCCACATCTCCAACAGATATCGGGGATCCTAGAATCAAAACCATGCAACTTATGGGGCGTATAGTACCAACGGAACAACAATTTATAATTCATCTCAACCACTTGAGCGGATATAGAGGACTTCCGCATAATTCTCCATACCTCCTTCCACTCGGCCAAAGGGATAGCACCTCCAAGATCTTTTTCCCAAGCGAGAGCATAGTTTGGCTTGGAAGAAGCAGCTTCGCCCTGAAGGATTTTATATATAGAACCTAGAAATTTTGTGTGTTTAGCGGGGGAAAGTAACATAGTTTCAAAGGAAGAAAGGGGTATGTCGAATAGGTGATGGAAGCCTCGGGAAGATCACAAGCCCTTAATTCTAAGGTATTTCCATATTTCCCGCCGAGGAAGGTCTAGTTCGGATTGAAGTAAAGAAAAGTCTTTAATCTTACCATCTTTGCAAATGCGCAACTTCTAAATGTATACTGTGTGGAACCAGGATAATAGTCCCCTTCGGTAAATATATGCACTCACCAAATGGATTCTTGCATATGTGTTCATATAGCATGCATCCAGAGATCCTGATATAAGAAGTATCGATTCTCCCGTGGTTCTCCAACAAACTATTGCAGCCTGTGTGTACGAAATCAAACTCCTCCGATTGGTTCCTAGCTTTTATGACGTCCGGTCCCAGGTTTCGGTCTGCTCGCGTCTCACAGTAAGATACAATGTGTCAACTGTAACATGAAGAGACACAACGCTCTAAGTGTAGCATCAGAGACACACTGATCTACTTCACAGACTCCCAAATAGACCGCACTCACCGAATACACGATGAAGAGATAACACGGGAACAAAACTCAAGGAACCCGGCAGAGTAAAAATGTACACGCTGCAATATAGATATGAAAAATAAATCTCTTTAATGTATATAAAATATAACATCCAACGCGTTTCGCGAGACAACTGCTCGCTTCATCAGGGATAAACAGTATCTTGTTTTAAGTGTGCTTAAATAGATAGTTCTTAGAAAAAATGCCCATACAAGTGACGTTAAAACTTTTGTATTAGTCCTTATCCAAGCCTCATTATGAAAGGCATCCGTTAGTGGTCCAAAGGACCAGAATTGTATTGGGCCTTCTCCCAGCCAAACCTCTTTAAAATGAGACAAAAATCAGAATAAAAATAATAATATATCAAACTCTAAATACAGATATCTGCAACAGATATATACAAACAATATTACTCATATATCCGAATGTATAAAAAAAAAAAAAATTAGAATAATAATAATAAGCATACATATAAAAAGCCACATTTGTAGAATAATCATTACTAAAAAATTGATCAAGAGCCATATACATTCTCTCATGTGTCTAAAAACATACACAGCCACCCATATGTATATCTATAGATACACATAATGGATAATATAAAAATTAATGATTAAAATTTTTTTATCTCAAATAGAAATATAAGAAATCCTCAGCATAGGTAGGAAACATAACAGGAAACCCATACAAGAAAAAAAATATATATAAAAAAATAAAAGAAATACATTTCAAATAAAATTACTAACTTCAAGATCTTCGTTGAGTCCATTAGGGGATAGGGTATTAAGAGTGTAGATCCAAAAAGCTTCCTGTTTACATAGTCTCGTATATCTATTAGAACAGGATTGTAAAATATGATCTATTCCTATGATGGTAAAATTAGATAAGCCTCCCCTACGACAGGTATTAAAATGTCTAGGTACAGAATGATCCAAAGATTTTTTTCTTAATAAGATTCCTATGTTCCCATGACCTTTCTCTGAAACTTCTAGGAGTTTGATTTCGTACACACAGGCTGCAATAGTTTGTTGGAGAACCACGGGAGAATCGATACTTGTTATATCAGGATCTCTGGATGCATGCTATATGAACACATATGCAAGAATCCATTTGGTGAGTGCATATATTTACAGAAGGGGACTATTATCCTGGTTCCACACAGTATACATTTAGAAGTTGCGCTTTTGTCTTTTTTTTCTCTACATGTTGGTTACTGACTGGGAGGTGATACTGAGGACACCACAACGAATAGCAGCACATCTAAAGTATCTTACAGGAGTGTTTATACTATTTCCAAGTGGACTGTGGTAGGATCGTCTTTATCTCTCTTTTTACTGTTTTTTCTTGGTATGATCTCAGTTTTAGGCTGACCACCTGATCCACTGGACTTGAAACTATTTATATAGCGTTACGATATATCTGTTTCTCACCATACTCTTACTGTGTTCTATAAGTACGCATTTTAATATACTGTATTGGTATTTTCTATTTTATTTTTATCATTCTATTTTATACATCCATGTCTTGTTTAGCTATAGCTAATAGGATGATACGTAAGAAAAATCTAGAATCTCTATTTCAGACTGCACTTACTCCTATAGAAACGAATACAGTACAGGATGATCCAGAGAAAGAGCTTAGAAAAAACTTCTTACAATTGGAAAACCTGTTATCACAGGTACTTAGGCATTGGTGGGATGTTCTTCTTTTACAACAATATTTGGAAAAAGGGATAATACCAAGAGGCCTTAGAATTTCCAAAAGTTGCAGTTTTAATGATCAAGCCTTTTCTAAACAATGGGATGATATTTTGGAACAATGTTCATTCAATCTTATGAGGCATATTATTGGCTTTAGAGAAGAACGATTAGCCCATATAGAAAAAGAAATTGAAGAGCTACGTATCTTATTGGAAGCCAAAAAAGAAATGTCCATATTTAAGGAATTGGATTCACAAGTCCAACGTAAAATTAATGAACTCGAAAAGGATCTCAAGGTAAAAAAATTTAAAAAATTATCTAGAGACCAACAGGACTATGAATCTAACAATATTAAAACATGGTCTAGATTTCCATACTCAAAGCCAAAAAAATATGCCAGATCCCATTTCTCCCATGGAAATCCAACAACAAATAGAACAGGGAACTCGAATCACTTTAATCATAATAATAAGCCCTCACATATTGTCCACAATATAGGGACCAACAATAGACAGGAACCAGTAGCCTCCACTTCAGCGGCCTATGTCCCTTCTCCTTTTCCACTTAGAAACTCATTTGAGGTTCTTCAGAATAATATAATAGATATAAGTACTCTTGATGTAGAAGAATCAGTAGAATCCTCTCAAGATCCAACTAACATCAGCCCACCGACTTTTTTGTCCAAAACTTTGAAAAAGAAAGACAAAGGGAAACACCCCCTGAAAGGAGGACAAAGGAGAAAAAGAGATTCCACAGAGGGTCGAGGGGAGGCAGAAAATGCAAAAAGAAACAAAAATCAAGAGCCCCCGGCCACTTAATTTCTTTATCACCGGGTAAATCTGAGGGGTCTATCTTCAACCTTTCTAGCAGGCACCTCACTGAGGGGGAAATATCCCTACTTGAGAAAGGTTTGAAGTTTTCTCCTAGTGCTGGTCCAAATGAGTTCAATTTGTTTTTGGATATTAAAAGGTTTACACGAGAATTAACTCTGCATAGGTATTTTTCCATTAAGGATAAGAAAGACAACTCAGTAATCCTTAACCAAATGCTGGAGGACAGTAACAATGTCCTCAGAGATCAACAGGATTTGAGCAACTTGCTCCATTTGGAAGCATTATTAATGGAAGGAGAAGAATCCATGAAATTGGAACCATTAGGTAAGGCACTAGGAATTCAACATACTACTCTCCGAAAGAACTCTCAATTTTTTCCTACACAATGTAAAGGCCCATATGTTGATACCTTCTTTAAAATAGTTATGGAAGATCTTGGAAACTTATTTAAGACCATTAAAGGTAAAACTAGGATAGAGGATAACCTTTCCAATAAGGAACGTGAAGCCCTTAAAAGTCTCAGTAAAGAGAAGGGAGTTACCATTAGGGAAGCAGACAAGGGAGGGGCTATTGTGGTCCAGGACACAACAGCCTATTTGCGAGAAGCAGAAAGATTGTTATCAGATAATATATCGTACAATAGGCTGTCATATAACCCCTCCTCTGTCTTTAATGACCTTCTAAAAGAACTTCTTATTAAAGGAATGTCTAGGGGTATTTTGAATAAGAATGAATATATGTATATTTATAATAAATATCCCTCTACTCCCTTTTTTTACCATATACCTAAGTTACACAAGGATGTGCAGAATCCACCAGGGAGACCGATCATCTCAGGGATTGATTCTTTTTCTTGTAACCTTTCATCTTATATAGATTCCTTTTTACAACAACTGGTCATAAAACTTCCAGCATTCATTAGGGACTCACAAGATGTCCTCAGACAGATGTCATCTATCATCTGGGAAGAAAACTTTTTGTGGGCCACACTAGATGTAACCTCGTTATATACTTGTATAGATCATCTTCTAGGAACACAAGCGGTTAGATATTTTTTGGAACAAGACAACTCATTACCATCAGTACAAATTGAATTTATCCTAGAATGTGTTACTTTTATTCTGCAACATAACTTTTTCGCATTCCAAGAGGATTTTTATCTCCAGGTGAGGGGTACCGACATGGGAACCAGGTTTGCCCCCTCATATGCCAACCTCTTCATGGGCCTATGGGAGGATTTGACCATTTGGCCCAGGGAGAGATGGGGGGGCAGCCTGGTATACTATGGGCGGTACATCGATGACATCCTGATCATCTGGAGAGGTCCGGAAGACAACTTGAAAGATATGTTAACATCTTGCAACCATAATAATATGGGACTTAAATTTACCTTTGAGATTAATTCCACCAATATTAGCTTTTTTGATTTACATTTGGTGGGAAATCCTGGTCAACCAATTATTAGTTCTCTTTACAAAAAAGATGTCTGCCGTAACCAATATCTAAAAGCGAATAGTTGCCATTATAAGAAATGGATAAACAACATTCCATTTGGTCAATTTCACCGATTACGGAGAAACTGTAGTGAAAAAGGAGATTTTATTCAGAAAAGCCAACAATTAAAAATTGACTTTCTGCATAGAGGCTATAAGGAAAGTGTTATCAACTCTGCGTATGAGAGGGCTTTGCATTTGGATAGGAATAACATACTGGTAGCCAAACCTAAACCTCCTATGTCTAAAAGAGCACCAGCAATCATCACTCAATACAACACAGCATCAAATCAAGTCCAGAAAATTGTTAGTAAACATTGGGGTATCTTGAAACAAGATCCCCTGTTAAAAGAAATTATTACGAATAAACCCAAGTTTACATACAAAAAAGCAAAAAACATCAGAGGCTATTTAGCACCAAGTAAGCCCAAAAATATACACAATGCTAAAGCCACGAGTGTGGGTTTGCTTGGCTCCACTATGCCAGTGGGTAACTTCCGATGTCTTCGCCCCAAGTGCACTAATTGTGATTATGTTGGCAATAAAACAAAAAATTTTAAGAGTAAGCATGATCAGAAAACATATCCTATCAAAAGTCTAATTACATGCGAGACTACTTATATCATCTATTTGATACAATGTGGATGTGGAATGCAATACGTAGGGCGAACAACTAGAAGTTTCAGAGAAAGGTCATGGGAACATAGGAATCTTATTAAGAAAAAATCTTTGGATCATTCTGTACCTAGACATTTTAATACCTGTCGTAGGGGAGGCTTATCTAATTTTACCATCATAGGAATAGATCATATTTTACAATCCTGTTCTAATAGATATACGAGACTATGTAAACAGGAAGCTTTTTGGATCTACACTCTTAATACCCTATCCCCTAATGGACTCAACGAAGATCTTGAAGTTAGTAATTTTATTTGAAATGTATTTCTTTTATTTTTTTTATATATATTTTTTTTTCTTGTATGGGTTTCCTGTTATGTTTCCTACCTATGCTGAGGATTTCTTATATTTCTATTTGAGATAAAAAAATGTTAATTATTAATTTTTATATTATCCATTATGTGTATCTATAGATATACATATGGGTGGCTGTGTATGTTTTTAGACACATGAGAGAATGTATATGGCTCTTGATCAATTTTTTAGTAATGATTATTCTACAAATGTGGCTTTTTATATGTATGCTTATTATTATTATTATAATTTTTTTTTTTTTTTATACATTCGGATATATGAGTAATATTGTTTGTATATATCTGTTGCAGATATCTGTATTTAGAGTTTGATATATTATTATTTTTATTCTGATTTTTGTCTCATTTTAAAGAGGTTTGGCTGGGAGAAGGCCCAATACAATTCTGGTCCTTTGGACCACTAACGGATGCCTTTCATAATGAGGTTTGGATAAGGACTAATACAAAAGTTTTAACGTCACTTGTATGGGCGTTTTTTCTAAGAACTATCTATTTAAGCACACTTAAAACAAGATACTGTTTATCCCTGATGAAGCGAGCAGTTGTCTCGCGAAACGCGTTGGATGTTTTATATACATTAAAGAGATTTATTTTTCATATCTATATTGCAGCGTGTACATTTTTACTCTGCCGGGTTCCTTGAGTTTTGTTCCCGTGTTATCTCTTCATCGTGTATTCGGTGAGTGCGGTCTATTTGGGAGTCTGTGAAGTAGATCAGTGTGTCTCTGATGCTACACTTAGAGCGTTGTGTCTCTTCATGTTACAGTTGACACATTGTATCTTACTGTGGGACGCGAGCAGACCGAAACCTGGGACCGGACGTCATAACAGCTAGGAACCAATCGGAGGAGTTTGATTTCGTACACACAGGCTGCAATAGTTTGTTGGAGAACCACGGGAGAATCGATACTTCTTATATCAGGATCTCTGGATGCATGCTATATGAACACATATGCAAGAATCCATTTGGTGAGTGCATATATTTACCGAAGGGGACTATTATCCTGGTTCCACACAGTATACATTTAGAAGTTGCGCTTTTGTCTTTTTTTTTCTCTACATGTTGGTTACTGACTGGGAGGTGATACTGAGGACACCACAATGAATAGCAGCACATCTAAAGTATCTTACAGGAGTGTTTATACTATTTCCAAGTGGACTGTGGTAGGATCGCCTTTATCTCTCCTTTTACCATCTTTGCAAATGTCTATCAAACGAAGATCTCGTGATCTAGACCAAGATGGGAATTGAGATTGGGGGAGTGTGTAAGAGGAATCACTGCCCAAGAATAACGGAGAGCAAAGGGAAGGGAGAGGTAAAACGTGGGAGTCCACCCTTAAGGAGGACCAACAGTGTAGAACGTTTCGTACAACCGGATTTAAGGCTAGAGAGGAAATTCTGGCATCTTTCGGTAGGAGAGATTCCTTTAGCGGGTCTAGAGGGAATGCATGATTTCGTTCAATAGAAACCCAAGATTTATTGTCAAGATTAATAGTCCAATCAGGAATGGATGTCAAGATAGTGGCTAGATAATACGTCTTAAAATCGGGGAGACCAAGTCCTCCATACTCAGAGGGGCGATGCAGCATACATGCTTTGAGCCTAGAGCGTTTATTATTCCAAAGAAATGATAGTAAGGGCTTAGACACCTCCTTCCAGAAGGATGTCGGGATACCAATTGGAAGGGTCTGGAAGAGATACAAGAATCTCGGGAGGATATTCATTTTAATGACATTCAGTTTCCCAATCCAAGACAGGTAAAGAGATTTCCAAGAATGAAGGTCTGATTTGACTGAACGAAGAAGTGTTGGGAAGTTAGCAGAGAAAATCTGGTCTAATTTGGAGGTAAGGGTTATTCCCAAATATTCAATGGAAGTGGATGACCATTGAAAGCGGAACTTCAACCTCAGATCATTGAGAAGATTAAGCGGGAGACCTAACGTCATAGCGTGAGATTTAGAAACATTCATTTTAAAGTTAGAAACATTGGAAAAATCTTGGAGTTCAGATAGGAAAGCAGGAATAGCTGAAACTGGATCGGTTGTGGAGAGAAGCACATTGTCAGCGAATAGAGAGAGTTTGAACGGGGTATGTAAGGTAGGTAGCGTGATACCCTTTATGTACGAATTTGATCGGAGGTGATTGGCCAATGCTTCCATCGTTAAGACGAAAAGGAGAGGTGAGAGGGGGCAACCTTGTCGGGTACCATTCCGAATGGAAAAAGGGTGGGAGAGAACACCATTTACTTTAACTCTAGCTGTAGGATTGGTATAAAGAGCTGCACATATGATTGAAAGTTAGGACCAATACCAAAGTGATGAAGAGTCCTAGACATGAAGAGCCAATCAACTCTATCAAAGGCCTTTTCGGCATCGACGGTCAGAAAAAGAGCAGGGAGTTTGTGGGAGTCTACGTGATGAATGATATTTAAGAGTTTACGAGTATTGTCTCGGGCTTCCCTTTTAGGGATAAAGCCTGCTTGATCGGATGGATGAGAGAGGGTAAGAATGTTTTCAGCCTGTTGGCCAGAATTTTTGCATATATTTTTAAATCAAGATTCAATAAAGATATTGGCCGATAGTTAGAACATGATTGCTGATCCTTACCGGGTTTAGGTAGAACTGTGATATGAGCTTTGGATATTGACGGATGCGTAGCGATTTGTTCCGGCAAAGAGACCAGAGCCTTGGTCAAAAAAGGTAATAGAGTAGTAGCAAAAGTTTTGTAATAAGCTTTTGAGAAACCATCAGGGCCAGGGCTTTTGCCAGCAGGTAAGTGATTAATTGTTTGTAGTACCTCATCCTCCGAAATGGGGGACTCCAAGTAATCTGAGGCCGTTCTATCCAGAGGAGTAAGCCGGGCTTCCTGAAGATATTTCTCAATCGATTGGGAGTGGTTTAGGGGATGAGGAGAGGACTGAGCAAGATTATATAGGGACTCGTAAAACGAGCGGAAGGTATCAGCTATTGCAGCAGAAGAGTGTACCAAAGAGCCCGCAGGGGACTTAATAGAAGCAATATAGTGAGCTTGAAGTTGCCGAACTAGGAATCTACCTGGTTTATTGCCGTGTTCAAAGAAGTTTTGTCTCACTTTGAGGAATGTCCGCTCCACCTTCGACTGTAAAAGCAAGGATAACTTAGAGCGTAGAGAGAGCAAGGTGGGCAAAGAAGCGGACATCTGAGAGGCCTTATGGGCTGCCTCCAAAGAGTGTATTTCAGCCAATAAATCCTCTATCTCTTTCGCTGAGTCTTTTTTCAGCTTAGAGGCCAATTTGATAATTTCACCACGCATCACACACACTTATGGGCTTCCCAAGCTGTGAGGGGGGAGACCACGTCGTTACAAATTTCAGCAATATAATTAAGCAAACACACCTTCAACGAGGCAACAGAATCAGAGTGTTGTAGCAGAAACTCATCAAGTCTCCAGAAGTTAAAGGATTTGCGTGGGGAGTTTCGACGTAATTCAATAGAAACGGGGGTGTGGTTTGACCAATTGTGGCTCCCATCAGGGAAGGGATAGAGGAGTGGTCAATAAATATATAATCGATTCTCGAATAGTGGTCGTGAGAGTGGGAGTAGAACGAATAATCTCTCGCTGTGGGGTGGACTAAATGCCAAGCGTCTACAAGACGAAAAGAATATAAGGCCCTACAAATCTTGCGCGTCATAGATTGTCTATAAGAAGATGATCCAGTAGAACAGTCCACAGCGGGAACTAGAGGAATGTTAAAATCCCCCCCAAGAACCAGAGTACCTTCTTGAAATGCGGACAGAGATTCAAGAGCAGTAGCTATAAAAGGAGCTTGCTGAAAGTTTGGGGCGTATAGTGAAGCAAAGGTATATGTACCTCCATCTATAGTACCCTTAATGAAAAGAAACCTGCCCTCTTTATCAGAGAGAGTAGCATTATGAAGGAAGGGGATATTCTCATGAAACAAGATCGCTATACCATTCTTCTTAACTATATTAGAACTCATATACGAGACAGGGTAAAATCTACTGCGCAACTGCGGAGCTTTTGATCTCTTGAAATGCGTCTGTTGGAGCATAACCACATCTCCCCTCATCCTATGCAGCTCTCTCAAAACCATTGTGCGCTTCTTTGGGGAATTAAGGCCCTTAACATTTTGGGTAAGTATTCGTAATGGATGATCCTGCGGCTGCATCATGAGACCATAAAAGTAAAGGAAGGCGGTGAAAACACCATGTTGTCAAAGAGTGTGTGGATAAGAATCCCCAGTAAGTAGTGAGCACCGATCTGGCCAACCCAAGCGCATACCCCGAGAAGGGGGCCTAGGAAAGTCAGGAAAGGAGGAGGAAGAGAAAGCATAGAAGTAGGGGAGAAAGGAAGATAGAAGAGAGTGGGGGGAGGATGGAGGGAGAGAAAAAAAAAAAGGGAAAGGGAGAGAGAGTGAGGGCAAGAGCCCAAACCCTAAGTGCCATACTGCTGGAAAGCAGGGGGAGGGGTTTCATCCCAGGAAACCATCTCCCAAGCGCTGAAAAAACCAGCGCTATCTGTGGGGATCCCTGTCCAGAGGGACACCCCTGCTTTCGAAGAGTAACAATGGTCGAGGTACCAAGAAAAAACCCCGGTACAGAAGTATCGCCCCTACATTAACATGCAAAATACAGGTGCCAACCCACACAGTAAAGTATTGAGAAGCTAATGTTTGAACACGTGACAAGACGTACAAAACTCCAGTAAAGAAAAAAAAAATCTTAAATTCCCATAGCCCATAGATACATTGGAAGCAGTACTTCATGTATTGCGATTAAGCATAGAATATACATTAAAGCAAAGGCCAGTACACCACAAACTACCTAAATATGTTATTGGTCCCGGTGTCCTATGTCCCAAGTTGGTTTAGCTTGGCACTGAACCCCATTAAGAGGTCCTATTTAACCCCCCACACGTGGCAGGTCTAGCTCGCCCATACAAACCGTAAGTATAACTGCCAACCCCCATCTAATCTTATTCCTATCACTTCCAACTATATATAATCACCCATAGTAACCTCCAACACTACCAACACTATCCGTCTAACTTTATTCCGGATCACAATCCCTCATTCATGATTCCCGTCCCCTCTTCCTCCACTGACTCCCCCTCCTATTTCCAACCCCTTCTACCTGTCAACTAGCCCATTCATCCCTCGTCCTTCGACCCCCCTTATCCAGATACATCAAGTCCAAGACCAGTGAGAGTTGTGAGCAGGTAAATGATTAGATTCCCAAAACACATATAATCCTAAATAAACTCAATTAGGGTAAATAAGCGGTCAGTGTTAAACTGTTGCCCGACTGGAATCCAACCCCCCCCAAGCGGGTCCCCAGAGAAAGAGAATCCAAAAGGGCTTGAGGAAAGCTCCCACATAGCGGCCAACAACCCAGGTTTTACCAATCTCTTCGCCCAGGGAGGCGATGGATCCCAGCCCCAGAACATATAAGTGCACCGAGGTTACACTCAAGAAGTAAAACAATCCAAAGTGCAAGCACAGTACATGAAGGGTCTATGTCTGCAAAAATATACAACTGAAAATACTTAGAGCCCCAAGTTCACCATGTATTTTCTACGGTTGTAAATACTGTGAACATCCCATGTGTTGTTTGATATACAGAATGGGTAAATTAAGTACCGAAAGGAACATGAAAAGCATGATAATAATGGAAATAAAATAAAACCATAACTCTATCCAAAATAGCGGGCATGGACCAAGGAACTGGCCCCCAGAACAGATGAAGTTAGGTACCGATGTTAGGCTGAAGTCCTCCCGTGGCTGGCAGGCCCGGAGCCGATGGGAACCAAGCCAACCAGCCAGGCGGAGAGCCAGCATACCGATCCCGGGGACAGCCGTTGGTTCCACGCCCAATAAGACAGAGAACCAGAACAAGAGACAGTCTTGTCAATTCAAACCATGAGAGCAATTTCACTTGATTGAGCTGCCAGATAAAGTCCTCAGTCCATAGTCTGACGGGCCTGTTTCGCCCCGGCAGGTGAAGTTGGTGGAGAACCAGGGACTCTCCGCCTCTTCGGAGCAGGTAGCCAAGGGGAGGAGATCTCCATCTGTTCGCTCCATGACAGAGGGTCTTGAGAAGTCACCGGAGGTAGGTTGTTGTCTTGCAATGTGAACCCAATAGCCGTCAGGAAGGGACGCCAGTCTTCATAGTAGCGTAAGGAATGCGTCTGTCCATCTTTGACTACCAGCAGAGTCAGGGGAAAACCCCAACGGTATCTTATCTGTTGGTTTCGTAGAACAGAGGTGATAGGTCTCAGTTCGTTTCTCCATCTTAGAGTCGTGGGTGAGAGGTCGCTGTGCCCATTATACAAAATGGAAGGTTTGTTTCTGGTAGCTTGGAAAATGGCCTCTTTATCAGTATATCTCTGAAACCTGACCACCACATCTCTCAGAGATTCGTGTGGGGCTGCCTTGGCCTTCAGTGTTCTATGAGCCCTCTCCAGAGGGAATTCAGAAGCGTTGGAGTTCGGCAAGAGGAAGCGAAAAAATCCTTGTAAAAAGGACTTGAGATCATCTCGGCCTATCGCCTCAGGGATTCCCCTGAAGCGTAGGTTCTGCCGTCGGCTTCTATTCTCAATATCGTCAATCTTAATTGCCATTTCTTGGTGGGCTCTACTGAGCTCTACGAGATATGCTGTAGCTTGGTCTTTAAACTTCACAAACGAAGTGTGGTCTGCTTCCAATACAGCCACTCTATCTCCTATGTGGGATACTTCATGTTTCACATCTGAAAGTTCTTCTTTGATAAAGAGTTTCAGATCCGCCAACATGTTACGTATGTCTCTTCTGGTAGACGGAGAGTCCTGATTGTCGTTAGGAGAGTCGTCACCTGAGTCGCTATCAGAGCTAGCTGTAGGATGGCGGTCACTTTTTTCTGGCGGTGACACAGTAGAGGCGCCCGCCATTTTGTGTGAGCGTTTGTCCAGAGCAGGATCCGAATTAGGCGTGAAGAAAGATTTCACGTCTCTTTCTCTGTTATACTGTTTGTTGGATGGCATGGCTGTAACACTGGTGTGACTGTTGGGTCCAAAAGCGAAGCGGTAGGGTCGGCTTAAATGAGATTTCAACTCCTCGAGGCAGGAGCTCACGAGCTACGCAGCCATCTAGACCGGCGGTTCAGCTATCCCTTTTATTCTCATTTACATAGTTTTCATCTTTTGTTTTCAGTCTAACTATTCCTTGTTTCGTTTTCTACTTTCACTTATATATCTAAAAAATATTTTTTCCCCTTTTTTTTTTATTGACTGGGCAATTTTTTCCTGTGTGTGTGCTTTGGCACATCTATTAATACATTTGGCCTCCTTCAGCCTAGTTTTGTACTGATACCTATCTTCTTCCTTTTGCTTCTGCTTATATTTCTTAAATGCTTCTTTTTTCTCTTTTACTATATTTGGTACACATCAGGGGTGTCTCCTAACCCTGCTACTTTTTATTTTGACTATGGAGGTTCTGGACAAATATCTCAGACACTCACTTAGGATAGTTGGCGTCTTCACAGGTACTAGGGAACATAGACTAGCCCTATTCGCGGACGACTTGATACTGACCCTTTCCAGCCCAGACCGGTTCCTCCCGACAGTTGCTTATATTCTCTTGGAATATGGCATCTTCTCCAGTTTCAAGCCAAATCTGTCAAAATCTGAGCTCATGAATGTTTCAGTCCCCCTGACTTTGGGACTCCCATATAAATCCTCTTTGCGTTCCTTGAAATATTTAGGAATACAACGCGCAGTGAGGCCTTTGGTCCTTTTTGATGTTATCTATCCGTGCTCATGGGACTCACAAGGAAATGCCGTTTTTCATTGGGACCTTTCTCTTCCCTGGTAAACACCCTGCTTCTATCACTAGATCTGGTGTTGAGAAGATTCCCTTCATGCACCTCCCTCCCTTGCTATTTACTTCCTTAGTGGGCATCCCAGAGTTCCCACCTGGAATGCTTAAGCATGATTTTATATCTTGGCTGACAGATGGGATACTTTTGGCTATGCACCTTTTGTTAGATGGAAATATTGCATCTTTTGCAAATCTCCAGGTCTCTCTGGATTTGCCCTCCTTGTAATATTGGAAGTACTGACAACTTCATAGCTTCTTACTGAACACCCATCACTCTAAGAATTTCCTGAGGTCTCTCTATAAATTTGAGACTTTTTTTCTACATAAGACCCCAAAGTCTAAGTTCTACCTCTTCTTTCTATAAAACCCTCTTACTCTTCCCCCACCCCAATGGACAGACTGAGGTGTAAATGGAAAGATGACTAGGTTCTTACTCTTGAAGTGACTAGATGGAAACAGGTCTTATATAACACGCTACATAGCTCTAGAAATGTACTTATCTCTGAAATAAACTATAAGCCTCTATTTCATTGGTACAGAATTCCGGAGGTGGGATTGGAGATTGATGTCCAGGCCTTCTCTGCATTTGTGATCTTAAACTTATCTCTTGCAACTTTGGCTAAACGATCGATGGGCCAGAAGTTCTTTTTTGATGCTGAACGCAGCTAAAGCTTGTATTCCTGGAAGTCCCCTGACCCCCACCTATGTGGGGTGAATGGCTAGCACGGCTGAAGGGTGAATGTGGCATCTGCCAGGGATGGAGGGCAAGGAGTTGACTGGAGGATTAGCTGATGTTTGGCACAAATTATGCCACCTGTAGCCTGATTGCTATTTACTGTACCCTGCTCTGGTGGAACAACTACCTGTTCTCCCTATTTACTTAAGCCCATTGTCTATTCTCTCTCTCTCTCTTCCTCCTTTTCCTTGCTTTTTTCTACTTCTCCTCTTGTGTCCTGTCTCATGTGTCTTTTTTTTTTTCATTTAAAATTTCTCTATGTATCACTATCACTAATTGGTCCTAGATGACCCGAGATGTTGGTTGAATTTCATGTACTGAACAGATGGACCTACACACTGTACACTGGATATTGATGAAATATTCACTCCTTTTTGATACTTTATTTGTAATGTGCATTTCGTTCAATAAAGCTATTTTGGGAAAAAACAAATATAAAAGATTGACTGGGAGATCAATTATGGGGGCCATCAGGAGAGCTCTTGAAATCCCTTCAAAGAGGGCTTTTTTTTTTCCAATTGCGGCCACTGCATGCCAGCAATACCGGTTTATGCAGTGACTGAAATTCAGTGTTATGGCGTACAGTCTTTAATGGAAATGAGCTGACAGAAATGGAAGTATATGCCATTCAGATGTATACTAATCAGATGAAACCCCTATAGTTTATAAAAACCGAAAGAATAATACAGTTTAATACAGAAAAAAGAGGTGGGGCCACCTAAAAGGGAGTTAATAGAGGCGGTTTTGTCTACCTTTAATACTTCTGTTAACCCTGTAGAGTCTTAGTCTACTTCTGATGTCTTTTCAAGGCACAGGAAGTCCTGTATTGTTTTTCTTCTTAATCCCACTCTGGATCTAATTATCCTGGATGAGTAGAAGACTCCTGACAAGCATCTGACTCTTTCTAAGAGATTTTCTAAGCTGTACCCCTTCTCTGATGCGGCTTTGGCTCAGTGGGCTACACCTCCTCAGGTTGATTCCCTTGTTTCTAGGCCTTGCCTGTTGCAGATGCTTTGGCGCTTAAGGATTTAACTGATAGGAAGCTGGAAGCTATCCTGAAGTCTGCCTTTGATGCCATAGGTACGTTCATGAGGATTACCTTGGCTTCTGCACGGGTTAATAGAGCCATTGCTGTCTGGACTGCACAGTTGACTGATGCTGTCCGCAAGGGTGCCCCTCAGGAGGACCTTTTATCCATTTTGGCTAATATTACTGAGGCTCAGCACTATATTACTGATGCCCTTTTTGATGCTGTTAGGCTTGAGGCTAAGGCCTCTGCCTTCTCTGTTGCTGCCAGGCGCACGCTGTGGCTCAAGATTTGGTCCGCTGACCTGATATCTAAGAAATCATTGGCTTCTCTTCCTTTTCAGGGCACATCTCGTTTTGGCCCTGAATTGAAGATCATCATCAGTGAAGCCAGTGGGGGCAAGAGCACCGTGCTACCTCGGGTTCCTAAGGAAATCCCCAAGCAAGAAAGCAACATCCTTTTCATTCCCGCCATAGTGAAACGCAAAGGCTGATCCTGGTTGCGCCTCTGGCCAGTACACCGTGTTCCACTCCCAAGTCCAGGCAGCAGTGGAGGTCCAACACACCTCCACCAAACCCAAATCCACCAAACCTGCTTCGCCATGACTCGCTGAACCCTGGTCTGCATACACCTGTGGGTGGTCACCTGCAATACTTTTTAAGTACTTGGACATGCTTTGTTGTGGATCAGTGGGTATTACAGGTGGTCTCAGGAGGTTACAGGATTCTATTCACATCCCTACCTCCCTTCAGATTCTTCCCTTCTCACTCCCTCAGGGACAGGAAAAGCTTAGTCTTTTCAATGGGGAGGTTCAGGCTCTCTTGGACAAAGGAATTCTGACTACGGTTCCTCAGCCAGAGATGGGTTTAGGTTTTTATTACAACCTCTTCGTATTTCCCAAGACGGATGGCGGCTGTCATCCTATCCTGGATCTCAGCTTGTTTGTGGTCTATACTCACTACAAGATGTCTTTGCTCTGTGTCTTTCAGAGATGCGTCCAGGGGAATTTCTGGCTTCTTTGGATCTGCAGGTTGCGTACCTGCACATTCCAATTCATCAGGACAGTCAGAAGTACCTCAGGTTCGCTTGCTACTTGGGGCACTTCCAGTTTACTGCCCTACCCTTTGGGCTCACCACAGCTCCTCAGGTGTTCGCAGGGGTCTTAGGGGCCTTGACTGTCTTCTTGCACACCAAGAGGATTCAGGTTACTCCATACATGGAAGATCTTCTCTTGAAGGCTTCCTCCAGGTATCTCCTGGACCGTCAGGTCCAAGACTGTGCTCAGATCCTCCTTCAACACAATGGGATCCTGAATATAGACAAGTCTGCTGCGGTCCTGTCACAGAACCTGGTTTTCCTTGGTCTCCGGTTCAACACTCGGCAGGGCATGGTCTTTCTGACAGAGGACTCTGTTAAGCAGATCACGTCCATGGTGTCTCATGTTCTGGAATGGACATCAGCTCCGGCATGGAAGTTCTCTTGTCTGGTGGGCAAGATGATCTCTACCATGGAGGCGATGCCATACTCCATGGCTCACACCAGAGAACTTCGGAGATTCACTATCCAGGTTTGCCGGGGGAACCCGGACCTTCTGGATCATCCTGTTTCTTTCCCCCCACCGAAGAGAGACTGGACATCCACTGGTTGTTGGACTGCTCCAACCTGAGGAAAGGGAAACTGTTTGTGTTTCCACACTAGACCATAGTAATGACAGATGCCAGCTTGTTTGGCTGGGTAGCCATCCTGGGTCACCTGGTTGTTCATGGTCATTGGTCGACAGAGGAAAGCCTCCTTCCTATCAATATCTTGGAGCTCAGGAAGATTCTACATGCTTTGGGGTATTGGCCCTCTCATCTGAGGGGATGCCTAGTCCGCGTCCAGTCAGACAATGCTATGGCTGTTGCCTACATCAGCAAGCAAGGAGGCACCAGAAACGAGGTTGGTTGGTTGGAGGTAAAGGCTATTTTAGCCTGGAAGGAGGTGCATGTTCCTGCCATCTACGCAGTGCAAATTCCAGGCAAAGAAAACGTCTTGGCAGATTTTCTCAGATGTCAAATAGTGGAGTGGGAGTGGGAACTCCATCCGGAGGTTTTCGACCTGTTGATGCAGAAGTGGGGTCTTCCTTGCATAGACCTGATGGCCACCAGGGACACCCTGGAAGTTTCAGAAGTTTTGCTCTCGCAGGAGGGATCCTCTGGCGTTCGCTGTGGATGCTTTGTCAATTCCATGGCGATTTCATCTAGCTTACATTTTTCCTCCACTTCCTCATCTTCCCAGGGTGTTGAGGATCGCACCTTTATTGGTCCAGTCAGCTTTAGTTTCCAGAACTGCTGTCAATGGCTGTTCAGGATCCGTTTCATACGCCACACAGACCGGATCTCCTCATCCAGGGTTACCTATGCAGAGAGGATGTGGACAGCTTGGCTTTGATGGCATGGCTGTTGAGACCTCCATCTTGAGGAGGAATGGCTTTTCTCCGGAGGTGCTTTCTGCCATGATCCAAGCCAGGAAACCTGTGTCCTCTAAAGCCTACCAGAGTGTTTGGTCATTTTTCATTCTTGGTGGGTGGATAGGGATCTGTCAGAACAAAAGTTTGATCTTCCGTGAACAAGGGTCTTAGCCTTAGTTCCTTGAAGGGCCAGATCTTAGCTCTTTCGGTCCTTTATCAGAGACTCCATGAACAAGGTTCTTAGCCTTAGTTCCTTGAAGGTCCAGACCTCAGCTCTTTCTGTCCTTTATCAGAGACGCGTTGCCACGCTGCCGGATGTCAAAGTCTTCTTTCAAGTTGTCGCTCATGCTTTCCCTGCCTGTAAGGATCCCACTCCCTTGGTTCTGGGAGTCCTGTATCGGCCTCCTTTTGAGTCTTTGGCTACTATTCTTCTACATCTTCTGTTGTGGAAGATTGCCTTTCTTTTGGCTATGGTATCTGTCTCCAGAGTTGCTGAATTGCAGGTTTTGTCCTGCAAGCCGCCTTTCTTAGTGTTTCACAAGGGCAAGGCTGTTCTCCGTACCTCCCAGCAGAAATTTCTTCCTAACGTGGTCTCTGAGATCCACGTCATTCAGTAGATTGTTGTGCCTTCCTCTTATCCTGACCCTAAATCTGACAAGGAGAGGGATCACCACTTGTTGGATGTGGTGCATTGCCTTAAGTTCTATGTGCACCATACTGATTATTTCCATAAGATGGATGCCTTGTTTGTCATCCGTTTGTGTCCCAGGGCAGTTTTGGCTACATCCAAAGTGACTGTTGCACCCTGGATCAAGTCTTCCATCCACAAGGCTTATGAGCTCAGAGGGAAACCTGTGCCCTTCTGCGTTACAGCACACTCTACTAGGTCCATTGGGGCCTCCTGGGCCTACAAGAATCAGGCCTTTGCTGATCAGCTGTGCAAGGTGGCCACTTGGTCCTATGTGCAAACCTTTGCCAAACACTACCGTGTGGATGTTCTGGCTTCGGCTAAAGCCAGCTTTGGTAGGACAGTCCTGGAGGCAGTTTTGCCTGTCTAGGACTTTACATTTCGGTGCCTTTTAGCTATTTAACTGTTTGAGCCCTGTTGGCTCTTGTTCTTGTGTGCAGTGTCCGTTTACACTTTGTTAGTTTGTGCTGTTCCATGTCCTGGATAGTCCATGGGAACTCTGGTATCCTGTTGACCAGCACTTGGTCCTTTTCTTCTCTTCCCACCCATGGAAACTCAATGTTGGTACATCCCCATGGTACCTGTAAGCTATATTGGACAACAGAGAAAAGAGGATTTTAGTCTTACTAGGTAAATCCATTTCTTTTAGTCCATATAGCTTACAAGTCTCCCACCCATATAGCTTACAGGTCTCCTGTGGCTGCACGTGGGAGTCCTATTAGGTTCACACTCACAGGAGTTTTCCTCTCTTCTTTCTTGCTGTCTAGTTCAGTAGGTTTATTGTCTCAAATCTGTCTGGAGCAGAGTGTCTAGCTAGCCAGCTGTGGAGGAGGGGGAAGCTCCACCCTGCAATTCTCTGAAGAATTGTTCCAGCCTACTGGGAGGAGCTGATGCCTCCCCATGGTACTTGTAAGCTATATGGACTAAGAAAAGGATTTAACAGGTAAGACTAAAATCCTCTATTACAACCTATTGTTGCCATTTTTTTTCCGTACACTTAATAAAATCATGCCTCAGGTTCATCACTTACACAGCTACTTAAACAATTTTTACTTGAAAAGAAACCGACCCTGTTAAGACACTGTCAGCAAAAAAAAACAAACAAAAACATTACCCTACAGAGAACAATATTTCCTTTGAGATTACCATTATTGGCAGACATCAAATAGTGCGGTACTAGAAATACTAAAAAATAAATTGTATGGTTGCACCACAGATTTATATTAAACATATCAGAAAAGAAAAACAAGCCAGTGTCCTTGGTGGATGGTGGAGTATATCCCTCAAACACAGGCACTGCTAAGAAGTCTGCTTTTATACCACTGACATTCAGTTGTTTTTCTTTTCTGATATATGCTACTGGTAGACAGTAAGACCTCATTAATGAAAGACAATGGGAAAACAATTTGCACACATGTGTTTTGAGGAATATTACCAAGGCTAGCCAAGACAGTGGAAAACCTCTGCATCATTTGACTTGTATTATAATATGTGTGTGTCTGTGTTTCTACTGAATATACACTAGGATTGAAGACAGCTACTGCAGTCTTTAAGAAATAAGTATTTGTTTACATTATGCTAATATTGCACTCTGATATTTTTATTTTACAGGGAGCTCCTTACCAACTGGTATTTCTTTTCTAAATTACTCCCAGGATTCTTCATTTAGTTCAGAAACTTCTATTTCATCGAGTTCTCATAACGACTACTTATCTCCTGAAGTTCAACGTGGAGGTTATAGTAATGGTACTTTTTTTTTTTTTTTTTTTCTTTGAAGTGATCATATATATCAGTGGATAATAATATCATGACAAAAATGATGTGCAAAAGTAAATTAGATATGTTATTTCTCTTTCGTCCAGTATGGAATACAGGCACCATGAGAGGTGATCTTCCTTTGGAAGGCAAGAACATATGAGAAGACAAGGTCTTGAGGGTGGAGCCTTCCCTTTCAGTCTATAGACTGACACCCCCCCACTCCCGCATCCAGTTGTGATGTGTTTCTGACTGAACTGGACATGGCATGGAACATTGCTGCTTAGTTTTAGCTTATTTTTATTTTACTTTAGATATGGGGCTGTAACAATTCTCCCATTAAGTGGGTTACCATTACTGGATTCCCCTGTTGGATTGCCCAATGTACAGGTGCTGTTGTGGATTCTTGCAGCTCTGTGGAGAGAATCTTGCAATCCAAGTTTTCACCCCTAGCAGGGTCTCTCTGAGGCTCTGTTTCTTGACAGTGGTAACCTGAAGATTGGTTAGTAACCCTTTGAGTGCCTTGGTCCACTTTGTCTCCATTTGTGCTCCTCCACACAGGGGCTAACCTTTAGCCTTTGGGCTCTTGCACTCATGTTGGCTATTCTATTTCTTTTCTTTCCGTAAGTTGTTGAGTTTGGATGGCTGCTTTAATACTTGTTCCCTGATTGTTTCTCCAGATTGGGGCCTTTTCCAGGGCTTTTCCCTTAAGTGTTGGGTATTTTTATCCCCTCATGTCCCCTGGGGTCTTTGGGTGGTTTTGGTCACTTTTAAAATTTTCTGTTTTTTGGGTACATGGCACCTTTAAGACGCGCTTCCCACGTTGCAGCCATCTTTACCCCATTGACTTCAATTGCAGAACGTCTCTGGGACATATCTGTTCAGAGTGGGCTTATGCTTCTTGTCACCTCAGGCCCTTTCATCCGGTTCATGTCCTGACTGTCTTGGGGGCCCGCTATCAGAGTTGTAGGCATTACTGGGCAACTGCAACAGAGAAGACTACATTACCCAGAATGCCCATTTCACAGGCTTTCTCCCAATCGGCTGCCTGTTTTGCAGTCGCCAATTTACCTCTCTCTTTCTTATCCCACAAAGAGGCTGCCTCTCCTTCTCCAGATTAACCTTTCTGGGCTTTTCTAGGGTGAATTAATTATTATTCTGGGGAACAGTTATTGGTATTGTGTACTGTTTTAGACACTACTCCTGTCAGGATGTTGCATCCAAAGGGACAAGGAGCTAGATCTAAGGCAAAGGTCTCAGGGGCGTCTCTGACTCTCCTTGCTTACTGTTCCTCATGCCAAATGGGGCTCCCTAGAGAGTAACAAAAAAACAGACAGAATAGCGCAGTACGCCTCTAAGTGTAGTATTTAAGTGAAATGAACAATAGCCCTGTCTCACTGATTGTACTTACAGGATCTTGAGGCTATTTCTTGCCTCCAAAGATTATTCACATTTACTGGTATATGCCCCAGAACCGCATCACTTATCGCTGGAGCTGTGTTCTTGTTAAGACATCGGCAGAAATCAACAACTTCATCTCAGTGATAGAAAAATTCCTGCTGACAATTGCATGAAAGACCATTTCATGCAATTGTCAGCAGGAATTTTTCTATCACTGAGATGAAGTTGTTGATTTCTGCCGATGTCTTAACAAGAACACAGCTCCAGCGATAAGTGATGCGGTTCTGGGGCATATACCAGTAAATGTGAATAATCTTTGGAGGCAAGAAATAGCCTCAAGATCCTGTAAGTACAATCAGTGAGACAGGGCTATTGTTCATTTCACTTAAATACTACACTTAGAGGCGTACTGCGCTATTCTGTCTGTTTTTTTGTTGCTATATTAGGAATCGAGTTGAAGGAGAGTACCACCTTCACAACAGAAAAAGCTGCGACGCCCTATAATACCTTTCCCTACCATTGTGAGAACAGCATTATTGTTTTATACTGCAAGTACTCTATTGGTTGAGCGCACCATAGGTGGTGTTTTGTTTGGACTCCCTAGAGAGTATTCTGGATTTCTCTGCCCCTCATGTGCTGTGGTCCCTACTACTCCACCGGGGCCCTCCAGCCTTGATCAAGAGCCTGTTTTGGTAAATAATTTGTTGTCCACTATGGTCCAAGGCATTCTTCTGACTCTCTTGAAGATGACAACGAGGAAGGGGCATATGAAGGAATGGATTCTTCCTAGTCCTATGGGGATTGCTATAAGGCTGACCCTCTCCCATCTACTGAGGGGCTCATCTGGGCTGTTTTACAGATCGTTCAGGTCTCTAACACTCCTGATGAGGGTCCTTCATCTACAGATATCTTTCAGAGGCATAGTAAATACTTCAGTCATTCCCCCTAATGCCAGTCTTGATCAGATGAGCAAAAGATCCCTGGTAGGAGGGGGACTATCTAAGAGATTTTAAAGCTGTACCCCTTTTCAAAGGCAGCTTTAGTACAGTGGGCTTCTCCTCCTTCTGTGGCACCTCCAATCCATGCTGAACAAGTCCACTGCTCTGCAGTGGGTCTTAATGATGTGACAGATAAGATGCTTGACCCTAACCTCCAGTCCAACTTTGCTGCCACTAGGGCTTTATTGAGGCCTATTTTTGCCTCTGCCTGGCTTAACAGAGCTGTTGAAGTCTGGGGTGAACAACTTATGGATGCTGTCCGTGCGGGTGCCCCTAAGGAGGATCTTTTGGCTGTCTTAGCCAACATGTCAAAGGCTAATACGTATGCTTCTGATGCCCCATTTGAACCAATTAGGTTGTCGGCCAAGGCCTCAGCCGTCTGTTACTTTGTGATACACCTTATGGCTTAAGATTTGGTCTGAGGACCAATCTTCCTAAGAAGTCACTGGTTTCCTTGCCCTTCAGGGCAATCTCTTTTTGGTCTTGAGTTAAAGCAGATCATCAGTGATGCTACTGGGGTGCGGCAGCATCCTGTTACCTCAGATGTCCAAATGCCCTACTACTGTAGTGAGAAAACTGCATGTCCCAAATGGAGGAGCAGAGGCCGTAAGCTTTGCAGGCTTTTCCCAGTTCCCCCCACCAAGCCCAAACAGCAGTGGCAGGCCAAGCAAGCTGCTGCAAAGCCTAAGTCTGGCAAGCCAGTTTTCACATAACTTGCGGAATCCTGGTCTGCAGACCCCTGTTGGTGGACATCTTCACCAATTCCAAAGTACGTGGGCAGACTCTATTGCGGACCGGTGTGTTTTGCAGGTATTTCAGAAGCATACAGAATAGGATACAAGTCCCTTCCTCCTCTCAGATTTTTCCAGTCCAGGGTTCCCACAGGCCAAGAAAAGCTGGGGATGTTCAGGGAAGCGGTATAGTCTGTTCTGGACAAGAGTCCTTGTTCCAGTACCTCTTCAAAAGAGAGATTCAGGTTTCTATTCAAACCTGTTTGTGGTTACAAAAAAGGACTGTGGCTGCCATCCCATTCTGAACCTCAAGCAACTCAATTAGTATGAGGAAATCTCTCTCTTCCAGATGGAGTCTTTGGGCTCTGTTATTGCAGCTATGTGCTCAGGGGAGAACCTCGCATCTCTAGACCTTCAGGATGTGTTTTTACACATCCCAATCCACCAGGACAGTCAAATCTATCTGCTTTTTGCCTTCGATTTGGGGCACTTCCAGTTCACTGCTCTGCCCTTTGGGCTGTCCTCTGCTCCTCGGGTGTTTACCAGAGTCTTGGGATACCTGACTGCCTTTATTCACACCTGGGGATGACTCTTTATCTGGACTACCTTCTACTGAAGGCTCCATCACAGGAGCTCCTGGCTCACAAATCCAGGAATGTGCTCAGATTCTGGTTCACCATGGGTGGATCCTGAACATGTTGAAGTCCTCCCTCTTACCTTCCCGGGGATGTGGTTCAGTACCCTAGAAGCGGTACTCTACTCTCAGGTGCACAACAGGGAACTCCACTGGAACCCCAATCTTCTGGATCGGCAGCTTTCCCTCTCCGGAAGCCAGACGGGATCTGCAGTGATGGTTGCAGCGGTGCAACCTGGAACAGGGAAAGTTGTTTGTGATTACGCAATGGACTATAGTCACAACAGATGCCAGCCTGAGTGGCTGGTGTGCTGTTCTAGGTCACCTGGATATTCAGGGCAGATGGAATGTGTAGGAGTCTCTTCAGTCTATCAGCATTTTGGAGTTCAGTGCGCTCCGACTTGCTCTAGTATATTGGACCCCTCAGTTGAAGGGTCATCCAGTAAGAGTCCAATCATACAATGCCACAGCTGTGGCTTACATCAACAGGCAAGAGGGCACTCGGAGCACCACCACCTGGTCCAAGGTCTGATACATATAGGCAACACAGAATAATAGCAAGAAATTGGCTTACATATGCCTTCTCAGGCCCAATACACAGATGCAAGAACAATACAATATACTGTCACAGGACAGGCACAGAATAGCAAGGGTACTCAGTGTTTAAGTACAAATAATCAATCAGTCTCTGTTGTGGTGTTTGGCACGCCAAAGGTGGTAATGAGGCAGCAATTGATGATACAAAACCTTAAGTCCATAATGCTTAGATAGCTGCTTAGGCAGAACAGGAACTGAGGCCAGAATACTGCAGAGTAGTTTCAGCCAATAGCCCCCACGGACGTAATAACGTGGACAACTTACACTGCAAGAGCTTGAGCCAATAGCCCCCATGGGAGTAGTAACGGAGACTTATGGTACAGCAAGAGCTTGAGCAGATAGCCCCCACGGGCGTAGTAACGGACACAACCTGCGATGCAAGAGCTTGAGCCAATAGCCCCACCGGGCGTGTAACTGAGAGCTAACCCTAAAAGAGCTAGAGCCAATAGTGCCCCCCGCGGGCGCGGTAACGGAGACCGACTACACTGCAAGTTGACAAGATGAGCCGCCATCTAAACAAGGCTCTCAACGCGGCCGGCTCATCAGATGTAGCGCAACGGCTACGGCTCTGCAAGTGTTAAAGAAGGCTCAGATAATGGAGACAGCAGCTATCTAAGCCTTATGTACTTAAGGTGTTGTATCATCTAACACCAATTGCTGCCTCATTACCACCTTGGGCGTTCCAAACACCACAACAGAGACTGATTGATTATTTCTACTTAACCATTGAGTACCCTTGCTATTCTGTGCCTGTCCTGTGACAGTATATTGTATTGTTCTTGCATCTGTGTACTGGGCCTGAGAAGGCATATGTAAGCCAATTTCTCGCTATTATTCTGTGTTGCCTATAGAGGGCGATATTTCTTCTTTATTTTTTAATAAAACTGTTTTATTCTAACCTGCTGGTCTGAGTGTCTTGAAAAACCGTTACAGTACGAAAGGGCCATGACCTCAGACAGTAAAGGTGAAAGTAATACACAAAACATCCACTGGAGAATGGATGTTCATGAGCAGCGCCTAGACCAGTTGGCACTGGCCTTATAAACTTTACTTGAGCGTACGGTACACCTTGACAAACCGAACTAGAATCCGGTGGTCTCCCCAGTCTCGACACCGGATAATCAGTCTGTAGCTCCTACTACACATACCAGAGGCCTAATGGCGGCGGCGCAGTTACCATTAAGATATGATGGCGAACCTACTCAATGCAGGGGCTTTATTAATCAATTGTAGATATTTCTGGAACTAATGCCCCAGGCATTTCCTAATGACCAGATTAAGGTCGGATTTATGTTATCGTTACTGACGGGCAAAGCACTGGCATGGGCCAATCCTCTGTGGGAGAATGCCAAACCCTGCACTCAGAACTTTAATGAGTTCGTAAGAAAGTTCCGCAAAGTGTTTGAGGTTCCTGGTAGAGTTGCCTCTGCTGCCAAAAGGTTAATGGAGATACAGCAGGGCGATCGTACCTTGGGCGACTATGCCATTGAGTTTCAGACCTTAGCAGCAGAGGTGGGATGGAACAACGAGGCATTAGTGGCAGCCTTTGCTCAGGGTCTGTCCAAATCCATTAAAGATGAAATAGCTGCAAGAGATGTACCCAGTGATCTGGCTTGTCTGAGAATTCTGCTCCGTGATCTGACCCGGCCCGGCTAACGTTCCTGCTTGTGACTGATCTGGCTTGTCTGAGAACCCTCCTCCGTGATCTGACCCGGCCTGGCTGACTTCCTGCTCCGTGACCTGAAATGGCTTGCTACTAACCCTGCCATCGTTCCTGCTGCTTGGTGTCGCCGAGGCGACATTCTGACTTCCGCTGTACTTGTGGCAGGGCTGATCATGATTGCCTCCATTAACGTTTGCAGAGCTGTGCTTCCGTTGCTGAGTCTCCCTTAGCACTTGCAGAGCGGTGCCCACGTTTGTTGAGCCTCTGGTTGTACTTGCAGAGCTGTGTGTCCAATCCTTGAGCTTTCATTAACACTTGCAGAGCTGCTGTCTCCATTATCTGAGCCTTCTTTAACACTTGCAGAGCCGTTGCTGATCATCCGCTACATCTGCTGAGCCGGCCGCATTGAGAGCCTCATTTAGATGGCGGCTCACCTTGTCTACTTGCAGTGTAGTCGGTCTCCATTACAGCGCCCACGGGGGGCGCTATTGACTCTAGCTCTTTTAGTATTAACTCTCCGTTACACGCCCGATGGGGCTATTGGCTCAAGCTCTTGCAGCGCAGGTTGTGTCCGTTACTACGCCCATGGGGGCAATCGGCTCAAGCTCTTGCTGTACCAGAAGTCTCTGTTACTACGCCCGTGGGGGCTATTGGCTCAAGCTCTTTCAGTGCAGGTTGTCTCCGGTAAAACGCCCGTCGGGGCTATTGGCTCAAGCTCTTGCAGTGCAGGTTGTCTCCTGTAATACGCCCATCGGGGCTATTGGCTCAAGCTATTGCATTACAGTTGGTCTCCGTTATTACGCCCGTGGGGGCTCCTGGCTCAAGCTCTTGCAGTGTAGTTGTCTCCTTTATTATGCCCGTGGGGGCTATTGGCTGAAACTACTTTGCAGTATTCTGGCCTCAGTTCCTGTTCTGCCTAAGCAGCTATCTAAGCCTTATGGACTTAAGGTGTTGTATCATCTAACACCAATTGCTGCCTCATTAGCACCTTGGGCGTGCCAAACACCACAACAGAGACTGATTGTTTATTTGTACTTAACCATTGAGTACACTTGCTATTCTGTGCCTGTCCTGTGACAGTATATGTATTGTTCTTGCATCTGTATACTGGGCCTGAGAAGGCATATGTAAGCCAATTTCTCACTATTATTCTGTGTTGCCTATAGAGGGCGATCTTTCTTCTTTATTTTTTAATAAAACTGTGTTTTATTCTAACCTGCTGGTCTGAGTGTCTTGAAAAACCGTTACACTGAGCCATTCCGGCTCCCTTATCGTCCGGATCTTCGTTTACAGGGTTACCTGTGGAAGAGGATGTTCATCGGCTACCTTTGACGGCTTGGAAATTGAATCCTCAGTATTGAGGAAGAAGGGTTTTTCTTCTGGTCTGGTGGCTTCTATGCTTAGTGCCTGCAAATCTGTTTCTTCTAAGGCCTACCATCGTGTCTGGTCGACCTTTCTATCTTGGTGTGCTGATAAGGACCTGTCTCAGGAATTTGATATGCCTACGGTCCTGGCCTTCTTGCAGGACCATGTGGACAAAGGCCTCAGTTTGAGTTCCCTTAAGGTTCAGACTTCTTCTTTCTCTGTTTTCTTTTAGAGGCGCATTGCCATTCTTCCGGATGTCAAGGTTTTCTTCAGGGAGTTGCTCATACTCGTCCTGTCTTTAAGAATCCCGCTCCTCCGTGGGATCTTAACTTTGTTTTGGGCGTTCTTCAGTGCCCTCCCTTTGAGTCCTTGGCTACCATTCCTCTACGCATGTTGACATGGAAAATGGCCTTTCTCCTGGCGATCGTGTCAGTTCACCGTGTCACGGAGTTATATGCTCTATCCTGTAAACCACCCTTTTTGTTGTTTCACAAGGACAAGGCGGTGCTTCGCACTTCTCAGGAGTTTCTTCCAAAGGTGGTTTCGGAGTTCCACATCAATCAGGAGATTGTGGTGCCTTTTTTCTGCCCTCACCCCACCTCTGACAAGGAGAGGGATCTCCACTTGTTAGATGTGGCGTGTTGTCTCAAGTTTTATGTACATCGCACTGAGTCCATCAGGCAATCTGACGCGCTGTTCCTCATTTCTGAGGGTCCCAGGGCAGGAAGACCTGCATCCAAGGTGACTTTTGTGTCCTGGCTCAAGTCCACTACTCTTAAAGCTTACGAGCTGCGGAAGAAGCCTGTTCCCTTTCAGTCATGGCTCATTCTACTAGATCTATTGGGGCTTTTTGGGCTTAAAGAATCAGGCCTCTGCTGATCAGTTGTGCAAGACTGCCACTTGGTCGTCTGTGCACACCTTTTCGAAATACTACCATGTTGATGTGCTGGCATCTGCTGACGCCAGTTTTGGGAGGAAGATCCTGGAGGAAGTCTTGCCTGTCTACAATCTTCTTCAGTTCTTTGGTGCTTCCTTCACTTTCGAGCCCTCTTGGCTCTAGTTCAGTGTGCTGTGTAACAGTTCCCGTTACCCCTGTTCAGTGTTTGTTGACACTTCATTTGTTTTGTTGGGCTATCTCTGATCTGATGGTTCATATCTGCTCTGGTGACTTTGGGGGCCTTGCGCCTGGTCCATGCCTTACTTCCCACCTCTGGGAAACTCAATGGTTGGATATCCCAGAGTTACCAGTAACCTGTATTGGACAACAGAGAAAAGAGGATTTAAGTCTTACCTGTTAAAACCTTTTCTCTTAGTCCATACAGGTTACTGGTCTCCCACCCTGTCAAGGGACCATGTTTGGCTCTCCTGTGGCAGACCGTGGGGGTCCTTCGGGGTCATGCTCACAAGAGTCTTCTTTCCCTTCTACTATCTAGTCAATAGTTAGTGTCTCATATCTTACTGGAGCTGGTTGGCTAGCTGTAGCCAAGGAGGGAAGGTAGGCTCCACCCCCTACATGCAATTCTAAAATTGTTCCTGCCTAAATTAAAGGGGTGGATCGCCTATCCAGAGTTACCATTAACCTGTATGGACTAAGAGAAAAGGATTTAACAGATAAGACTAAAATCCTCTTTAGTCTTAACTTATTAAATCCTTTTCTCTTAGTCTATATGGAATACAGGTAATCCACCAAGTGAAAGGGAATCAAAAAGAGTTGTGAGGAGCACCCATCAAGCACGAACAAGATTAAGTGTCTTGTTCTAAGGCATGGTAGCCTCTCAATGGTGCTACAACTCATGTTTTTCACTCCCATGTGCCACTGCAGAGAGGAAATCTCCATATCCATATCCGACTGATCCCACCCACAGACAGTCCAGCTCCGAAATGTCAGGCAAATCCTGTGGTTTTGCCGTTTCTCTCATGCGGAGAGGATTTGCCTGACATTTCGGAGCTGGACTGTCTGTGGGCGGGACCAGTCTGATATGGATATGGAGATTTCTTCTCTGCAATGGCACATGGGAGTGAAAAACGTGAGTTGTAGCACCATTGAGAGGCTACCATGCCTTAGAACAAGGCATTTAATCTTGTTCATGCTTGATGTGTGCTCCTCACAACTCTTTTTTGTCTCCCTAAGTATAAGGGCATCCCAGGCATGGGCCCTTGCTTCCATGTGCCTAGAGGGATTCAGCTGCACCACACTGTCGAGGCTCACATAGGCCGAAACGTACGTCTGTGGTTTTGCCGTTTCTCTCGTGCGGAGAGGATTTGCCTGACATTTCGGAGCTGGATTGTCTGTGGGCGGGACCAGTCTGATATGGATATGGAGATTTCTTCTCTGCAGTGGCACATGGGAGTGAAAAACGTGAGTTGTAGCACCATTGAGAGGCTACCATGCCTTAGAACAAGGCACTTAATCTTGTTCGTGCTTGATGTGTGCTCCTCACAACTCTTTTTTGTCACCCAGTGAAAGGGACCTCGATTGGTCCCACCTGTCTGGCTGTGGGAGTCCTTCTTGGGTCTTTTTCTCAGAGAAGCTTACTTCTTCTTCTCTCACTGTCTTATCTAGTGAGTTTCTTGCATACCAAAACTGGAAGTGGGGGTGGGGTCAGTCTGTTGAGGGAGAAGGAAGTCTCCACCCTCAAGACCTTGTCTTCTGATATGTTCCTTCCAAAGGAAGATCACCTCCCATGATACCTGTATTCCATATGAACTTAGAGAAAAGGATTTAACAAGGTAAGACTAAAAACCTATTTTATAGTATTTTATAGTGCAGTTTACATTGTCATTTGCTGAAACATAAAAGAAATAATGTATTACTTGTAATTCTCAGTTATAACATTACATTTTCTTTCACTTTGAATGATGTGAATTTTACAATGCATTTGAATCAGCTGAGAGTATTATTATTAACATGACCCCTGCCTGATGGCTGCACAGTGCATTGAGCAATGCATTTCTCACCTATAGTGCTTCAGTTAGAAAGCACTGGTCCGGATTTATCAAGCTACAAAAGTGCAGTTCTGGGGAAACTATTTGCAACGTAGGGAAAAAATAAAACTTCATGTTGCTTTAAATGAGCATTTTAACCCCTTGAATACTAGAAAAGTTTCCAATGCATTGCAGAAACTGTGTGTTAGAGAACTCTAGCATCAGAGAGGTTGAAAGCTCCATTAAAATCATTTGGGTGTCTGCTGTTTCTTGATTTCAAAGCTGTGGTGCGGTTGCATTGCCCAGTATTGCACCTTTTCAGCTTTGAATAAAAGAAAAACCCAGTTTGAAGCCCTTTCAAATTATGACTTTAATTTCAAAAGATATGTAGATGTGTACACTTAAACACTATAACATCCTACATGCACTGGAACAGACTGTCAATTCTCTGGTGTTCTTGGCTAACAGAAAAATCTAATTATCTAAAATCTTATTTAAAGTATGTATATTATCTGTAAACTCAGCCTCCCTATGCAAAGAGTTCCACATCTTTACATCTTGCTGTAAAATATCCCTGCTTTGGTTTTAGTCTAAAGCAGGGCTGTTCACGTTCAGTCCTCAAGGGCCAACAATAGGCCAGGATTTATGGATTTACCTCATTAAGCAAAGGTGAGTCAGTCAAAATTAATGATCCACTGATTTAACTCATCTGTACTTTAAAGGGGATCTCTCACCTAGATATATGTAATGCTCATTAGTTAGAGCATTTATCAAAAAGATTGAAAACATTGTTCATTGTTTTAAACAAACAGTTATATGCGAAAAAAATTAAAGTTTAAAAAGTGTCCGGCAGCCTACTTCCAGCTTGCCGCACAGAGGCAGCTCCTGTCCCACTACCCATCATCCTCTGATGACGGAGGCTGTCTGTCACTACGGTGGAGCGATCGCATTGGCTAGATATCGCTCTCTGCCATTGTGATCGCTGCACGTTAGTGACAGACAGCGTCCGTCATCAGAGGATGATAGGTAGTGGGATGGGAGCAGCCTCTGTGCGGCAAGGTTCGGCAAGCCGGAAGTAGGCTCCCGGACACTTTTTAAACTTTAATGTTTGCGCATATAACTGTTTGTTTTTTTTTCTTTAAAACAATGAACAATGTTTCCAATCTTTTTGATAAATGCTTTAACTAATGAGCATTACATATATGTAGGTGAGAGATCCCCTTTAATCAGAGAAATCCATACATCCTGACCTGTTGGTGGCCCTTGAGGACTGAGCTTGGACAGCCCTGGTGTAAAGCATCTTTCCTCTTGTAAATAGTAATAGTAATCACCCTTAAATTATTCATCTCTAATTTATAGAAACCTAATTTTGATTATACTTTGTATATAAAATCTTTTAGTCCCTCTATCATTTTACTTCAAGCCTCTGTTCATATTTCAGTCCATTAATGTATTTTTTTAAACCTTTCAAAGTGGAACAATCACCTTAATTCAAGTTTGCATATTTGAAAACTGCACTAAAAACTGCCTATATGTCATGTTAACCAGCAGATGCATAATTTAGGAGATATTCACACTTTTATATCTGGGAAAAGTGAAACTTTACACTTCCTGGTACTGCACAAAGCTTCATTAGCATGTGAAACGTCATTGAACCTCTCATTTACATATGACACATCACTGAAAAGACATCATTAGCATATGAAATGTCATTGATTATCTTCATTAGCATATGAAAATGTCACCGATGCCACACAGGTGCCGCAATTATAATACATTAGCATATGAAAGTAGTGTGAATATCTCTCTTCACACACTTTAATAACACCTTCTGTGCTTCTATCTCACTTAAACTTCAATCACATTGGAAGCTTGAATATTAATATCTTTTTATTTATATATCATCTGTTCTCAACCTTTATCACTATAAGGGAATACCAATGTATATCATATTATAGCCGTGTAGATGGTATTTTGATCTTAACTTATATTTGCTGTGAAGCATATAAGTTATAACAATCTATACGTCGATCTTCGCACAATATGTATATATATAGCAGTTTCACTCACAGAACACCTGCGTCTGCTTTTCCTCGCACACTCACCGAGTGTTCCACACCTTCTATCCTCTTCATTGGCATCTCATATGTCCTTTATGGTTCTTACTACTATAATCATTGGTATGTTTTAGATTTGCATCTTTTCTTTTCACTTCTCTTCCATTCAGATGTTATCCTCCTTTCCACTCCTCTCCTTTCCTGTTATTATTAAAACCAATGGCTAGACCCCCCCCCTTGCTGTTCCTCATGCCAAAAGGGGCCCCCTAGAGAATACTTGGGATACTTATGCCCCTCATGCTTTGTGGCCCCTACCACTCCACCTGGGCACTCCAGTCTTGAACAAGAGCCACTTTGGGTCAAGGACTTAAAGTTCTCTATGGCACAGTTTCCTCTTTCGCTTCAGGGGGTTCTCCAGTCTTGGAAAACCCCCACCTCGTTCTGGTTTGTGGCCCCTGGCATTCCTGACCTTTCTGATTCCTCTGAGGAGGATTCATTTGAGGTTGATTCAAAGGAAGGGGAGTGGTCAGAAGGGGCTTCTTCCCATACATATGGCGACCCCTTTGAAGCTGACCCTGAGCCCTCTGCAGAGGGTCACATTAAGGAGGTTTTGACTACCCTACAGATTCCTGTTAATCCTGTAGAGAGCCAGTCTTTTTCTGATGTCTTTCAAAGGTGTAAGAAATCCCTTACTATGTTTCTGCCTAATCCCGCTCTGGACCAGGTTATCCTGGATGAATGGAAAACACCAGATAAGCGGCCCTCTTTCCAAGAGGTTTTCTAAGCTATATCCATTCTCTGATGCAGCCTTGGCTCAATGGGATACAACTCCTTAGGTCGATCCCCCTATTTGTAGACTGTCTAATTCTACTGCTCTGCCACTGGCTGATGCCACGGCACTTAAGCATCTGACGGATAGGATGCTTGAAGCTATTCTGAAGTCTGTCTTTGCTGTCATAGTTGCTGCCTTGAGGTCTACCTTGGCTTCTGTCTTTGTTAAAAGAGCCATTGCTCTTTGGACTGAGAAGCTTACTGACACTGTCCACAAGGGTGACCTTTTGGCCCTTTTCAGCCAACATGTCAGAGGCTCAGAACTATGTTACTGATGCTCTTCTTGATGCTGTCAGTCTTGAGGCTAAGGCTTCTGCCTTTTCTTTTGCTGCTAGACACACTTTGCGGCTTAAGATTTGGTCTGCTGACCTTTCATCTAAAAAGTCACTGATTTCTCTCCCCTTTCAGGGCTCGTCTCTCTTTGAGCCTAAACTGAAAAGGATGCTGGAGGCAGTCCTGGAGGCAGTTTTTTCCTGTCTAGGACTTTTTCTTTCCTGTGCCTTAATTTTTGAGCCCTGTTGGCTCTTGTTCTTTAGTGCTGTGTATTGTTTATCAGTGTCTGTTGACACTTTGTTAGTTTAGGCTGTTCCATGTCCTGTATAGTCCATGGGATCTCTGGTATCATGGGGACTGGCCCTTGCTCCTTTCCTTCTCTTCCCGCCCTTGGGAGCTCAATGTTGGTACATCCCCATGGTACCTGTAAGCTATATTGGACAATTGAGAAAACAGTATTTTAGTCTTACCTGTTAAATCCTTTTCTCTTAGTCCATATAGCTTACAGGTCTCCCACACAGTAATGGAGCCATTCTAGGTCTCCTTTGGCTGAACATGAGTTCTATTGGGTTAATGTTCTTAAGAATCTTTCTCTTGTTCTTCTTGCTATTTAGTTCAGTAGGTTAGTGTCACAGATCTATTTGGAGGGGAGTGGCTAGGTATCCTGCTATGAAGGAGGGGGAGGCTGCACCCCTGCACTTCTTTGAAGAATTGTTCCAACCTACTGGGAGGAGCTGTCTCCTCCCTTTGGTACCTGTAAGCTATATGGACTAAGAGAAAAGGACTTAACAGGTAAAATTAAAATCCTCTTTTGCCAGCTATCGCTACAGATCACATCCCAAGCATAGAAAGAGTGGTCACTTACTTTATAAGTTGACAACATCTGGATCCTGGACACTGAGATCAGATTGTTAACCTCTGGGGTCTTCTATCAGTGGATCTCATGGCATCCCGAGAACCAGAAAGGCTCCTCTCTTCTGAACCAATAAAAATGATTCTCTAGAGTTTGTGATGAACATGTTAATTCCATCGGGCATACTTATTTCCACCTTTTCCCCTGATTCCCAAGGTGCTGAGGAAGATCAAGATGATGAGTACTCGAGTCATTCTGATCGTCCCCTTTTGGCCCAGTTGGGCTTGGTTCTCTGATCTTCTCAGTCCACTTTGTAGCCATTTCTCCTGCCTTTGAGGTGGATCTTCTGACCCTGGGTCCATTTTAACATCACGTAGAAAGGATGCTGTCATCACCAGTGTGGTTCATACTTTGTAGCCTGTATCATCTAAGGACGTTCATAGGATTTGGTCTCTGTTCTACCAGTGAGAGAGGCGTGTTCCAGCGATTTTTCAGCCTTCCTGTGATTCTTGCTTTTTTTCAAGATAGTGTCAGCAAGGGTCTTAGTTTGAGCTCTAAGGTTTTTTGTTTTTTTCAGAAGTGTGTCACTTTTCTTCTGCTGTCAACACCATTGTTCAGGGGGTGGCTCATGCTTACCCTACCTTCAAGGATCCCATTCCTCTGTGAGATTTGAACCTGTTATTAGGAGTACTCACTAATCCACGTTTTGAGCCTCTTTAATCTGTTTCTTTGAATCTCATGAAGCTTATGATGGCCTTACTTCTAGCTATTTCTGCCAATTGTCTTGTAATCCCCTTTTCCTGATTATTCACTAATATAAAGCGGTTCTTCATACTCTAGAGGTTTTTGCCCAAGGTCATCTCGGATTTTCACATTGCCAGGAAATTATTCTTCCTTTTTTTTGCCATGATCCTTGTAACAAGCATTAGCAGGAGCTCCATCTACTGGATGGGTACATTGTCTTAAGTACTGAGTTCATCATGTCTTTCAGGAAATCTGACTCTCTCTTTTTCATTCCAGCAGGGCTAGGCTGCTTCCAAAATTACCATTGATTCTTGGATCAAGGTCACTAGATCTGTTGGGGCCTCTTAGGCCTACAAGAATCAAGCCCCTGCAGAGTAGGTGTGTAAGGCTGAGACACGGTCTTCTCTGCACACCTTCACCAAACACTACCATGTCAATGTCCTGGATTACCCTGAGGCTAGCTTTGGCAGAATTGTCCTTCAGAAGTTGGCGGCTGTTTAAGGACTTTTTCCCTCTTTTCTATATGAACCCTGTTGTTTCTTGTTAATTTGTTTGGTGTGTAAGTTTGGTGTCCATTGACGCCTGAGGTTTATATGGTTCCTGTTAGTCCTGTGGAATACTGGTCTACAATGGATGGATATTTTTTCTCTTTTTCCCTCCCAGGCATCTTGGTGGATGTTTTGTTTTATCCCTGTGTATCACGGTTCCCGTGCTACACTGTCAATCAGGGTTGTGCTATCTGTGCATTGGAGGATGCTGATTGGCCCATCCAGGATGTGCCTTTATACTCTGGGTCTTGGGCACTTGTGATTTGCCCTTTCGTGGTGTTCCAGTATCTGCGCCTTGTTGCTGTGTTCCAGTTCTCCAGTGTACCGACCCGGCTTGTCTGACTCTTCTGTTGATCCTGCTCCTGTGTACCGACTCGGCTTGTCTGACTCTTCTGTTGATCCTGCTCCATGTATGACCCGGCTCTGGCTGACGACCCTGCTCCGTGATTGATCCGATTCTGGCTGATGATCCTGCTCCGTGTACGACCCGGCTCCGGTAGACGACCTTGCTCCGTGACTGATCCTGTTCCTCGGCTGTTGTTCCGGTTATCGTCTGTTCCAGTCTGCTGTTCCGGTGTACCTGCACGGCCCGGTCGCGTCCGCGACATTCTGATCACTTGGTGTCTCGCTATTCCTCTCACTATTCTAGCTGAGATTAAGATTGCTTTGCCATTCCTAGTACGTTGCGGTGTTCCGGTACAGAACCTGTTAACTCCTGCTGTGCTTCGTAGTCTCAGTCTTGTGCCTCAGTTCTTGCCAAGCACACACTTATCAGTTAAGAGCCACTCCTTCTGTACCTCTGAAACGCTTCACTACCTTCTGCAGAGCATTGCCGGTCCGGTGTTCGGTGTGCACCGTGACCGCGCCTGTGGGCATTGCTATCTGTTCGCTCTTGCTGGGAAAGTTCCGTACGGCACCGGAGGGGTGTCCTGGCTCCGGTCTACTGACGTACAGAGGTTACGCTATCCATCTGCACTATCCACTGCTTGGCTCTCAGTGCTTGTGCATTCGATACCACTATTTGACATCCAAGAGGTGTCTGGGCACTATCCATTGGGTACATGCAGAGTTAACTTCCAGTCTCAGTTAAGGGCGGTTCAGGTTCTTGTACTTCAGTTTGGCAATAGCACTTCTTCATATCCCACGGTGGTGGTATTTACTCAGCTCTGGCACTTGTGCCTTCCGTTTCTATTTGAGAGTGAATTCAGTACAGACACCTTGCTCCAGCTTTGTGATTCAAGAACTGTGTTCCAGAGACTGCTACTTAATTCCAGCTTTGTGACTCAAGAACTATTACCCAGAGACTACTATATATCCTGGGCGTTGGCCAAACTAGGACTGGGTTCTCCTCTTGCACTTGTTAACCCTTTGGGGTCATTTCCTAACTATCCATTGTCCAGTATTATTTGCTGTATTGCATTCACTCTGTTTGTGTTTGCTAGCTCTGCTATTCCTGTACTAGCCCCTAGGGGCATTGTATTACTCCTTGATTCAATAAACTGTGTTTTTACTTTACGCCCTGGTCTGAGTGTCAGAAAACCGTTACACTGTGGTTCCTATTCACATAAGAAAATAGTTTTTTTAGAGAACTTACTTTGAAATCCTCCGAACTAACAGAAAAGGATTTCTTTTCTCCCACTTTTGTTTCTTTTTGCTGTTCCCACACAGAGAAGAAAAATGTGGTTTAATTCCCCAGGCATAGGGTTCATCTTGGGATCTCTGTTCAGAGGATTTTCTTCTTCCTGCTCACAAAAGGTAGTTATCCTGGACAGTTTCTGCTCTGCTAAAGAGATTGGTCAGTGCTTGGTGCAGTTTTACTGGACTTGCAGGCTGGATTAAATATGTCAACCTCAAGGATGGATAACCTGATCTGCTTGAGCAGAAAAGGATAACCACACCTATTTAATAATTTTTGTAGCCTGGGAAAACTGGTAATCTGGTACATGGTAATCTGGTACATGGGACTGCAGGAACAGAAATCTTGTCTAGGGAACACCAGTCAGGACTCCTTTCGTGACGAATGGACTGGTGTCACAGGCTAGTTTAAACACCTGCTGATCAGGAATCAGCTGACATAACTGACCAATCAGTAGAGATGGAAAGTTTCAGAAAGCCATGTGCATGCAGCTGAAGCAGCAACCAAACTGTCTGCCATTCTGTCTCTTCATATATCTCTCTGTCATTTTATGCCTGTCAGTCTCTTTCCATCTAGCTCTCATTTGACCTGGCTCCCTCTCTCTGTTTGTGTAAAAGGGTTAAACTAGCCTCTATGTACTAAATATCTGAGATGTGTCATCCTGTCTGAATATATTTATATTCTGTAAATTTTGCTTCAATAAACTGTTCAGTGTTTGGAAAGAATGTTTTTCTGAGTTCTGTTCTTTCAGCTATAAACAGAAATCTCCATAAAAAGTGAAAGTGACTTCTAATAGTCTGGCTCCCTCATGTTGTCTCTTTCTGCAGCCTCCTCTGCCTGGCATCCTCTCACCTTATGTCTCTTTGTTTCTGTCTGTTGTGTTCTCTCTCTCTCTCACTCTTTGTGTCTTTGCCTCACTCTCTGTCAGGGACTTTCTTTTTCTCTCTCTCTCTCTGTCTCTCTTCACCCTCTTTCAGAGTCTCTCTCCCTTCAGTCTTGCTTATGCATTCTCATAAGTCACGCTCTTTTCAGTTGCTCTGTCTTTCTGTCTATGTCCACCTCTGTTTCTGGTATTGATGGGAATTGAAGTCTTACAACTGGAGAGCCGCAGGTTCCCATCCCTGTTTTAATCTAGGCACATTTTGTACTTGGAACTTTGTGAAGCTGAAGGAGCCTGTATGTTATACAGAGAAATATTGAAGCAAAAGACTGAAATCCAACTTCAGTATTGTTGGGATATAGTTTTTCCAAGCTCAAGAGCTGCCACGAAATGAGAGCAGAGATACACGCACCTACAGATGCCTGCGCGCGCGCACGCACACACACACACAATATATTGCACATTTAAAGGGTTAGTAATGCATGAAATAAAGTTTATTCTATATGGTAGATTTTACAGAAAATAAAGTACTTGGAGAAAGTCCTATCTCTCAAACCTTTATGGTTTGAGAGATATCTGCCACTAAAGTTCCCCTTCTCCTGATTTCAGCGGTAAAGCTGACAGAAGGCGATCTGTGTCGGATGATAGGAGGAGGCTCTTCAGCAGAGCCGCAATAGCGATTATTGGAAAAAAATTACTTCATTGGAAACCAGGCACCAGACACCGTTACAATGAAGTAATTCTTTTCCACTACCGCTATTTTGGCTCTTCTGCAGAGCCGCTAGCTGGTCCCAGGACCGGGAACTCCTGATGTCAGCAGAGCGCTGGGGGGATGAAGGGGGGACTTTAGTGGCGAATATCTCTCAAACCATAAAGGTTTGAGAGATACAACTTTCTCCAACTACTTTATTTTTGTAAAATCTGCCATATAGAATAAACTTTATTTCGGGAATTACTAACCCTTTAATTGTTTCTCTTCTAAATGAACTGTGATGTGTTAGCATATTTTGGTATTCATATAATTTGTGTATACCTTTGTTGTCTGATATTTCCTTCTGTAGATGAGTCTGAATGGAGAAATGTCACAGACGCACACAATGAGGATTGGTTGCGTAAAAATTCTACTCTCTTAGAAAGCAGCAAAGCAGTGGATATAAATCTGCTTCCAGAACCAGATGTTTCTGAGTTTTTCAGTAAGAGATGTGATTTTATTACTTTATAGTTTATACATAAACTTATTTACATACAGCGAAGACATCTGTTCTCTAAGGCCCTTGGTTATGGCTAATCCGACCACCCAAAGCAAGTTCAGTTCAAATATTGCTGGGCTCTGCTAAAAAAACAGAAGAATAAACCTTATCTGTAGCAATGAAGGCGTGGTAAACCTTTATTAGGAAAAAAGACTGTTGAGTAAAACAAGGACATCCCGATTTCAGTTGCTTTATTACGGTTATATCCATTTAAACAGTCACAAAGTAGTGGGGAATTTATGTCCACCACACACTGTAATAAAATAATCTGAACCCCAGGGGGTGGCAGGTGAACTTTCAGCAGGAAAACCCCTACTGGCCCTTCAGTTTTTCTTATTAGCCTACCTCTAGGTTATACAGTTGTCTTTATCTTGTTTGATTATGTGGAATGTTATAAAATACTTTCTCTTACATCCACTATGGAGCACAGGTACCATGGGGTTGTCCTCCCACTAGAGGGCAGGGTGCATCTTAAAAGATAGTCTTGAGTCTTGAAGGTGGAGACTCCCTGCCACTCCTCCAGCTCAACCCTTACCCCACCCTCATAGTAGCCAGTTTTGAATGTGTCCTCTGATGTATGCAGATGGAGCAGTGACACCTCTTTTAGTTTTTAGCTTTTTTGTTTCATTTAGATATGGAGCTGTCAAAATTCCCCCATTAGGTGGGTTACCATTACTGGGCTTCCCTGGAAATAATTGAACAGTTTACAGGTGCTGCGTGCACCCTGTCAGCCCTGTGAAGGGAATCTTGCAAGTTTTCCCTCCCAACAGAGTCTCTCTGGGTCTCTGTCTTCCTTCATAATGGTAACCTGAAGACAGAAGATTGGTGGGTAACCATTTGAGTGTCTTGGTCCACATTGTCCCAGTCCTGTGTCTCTCCATACATAGACTGTTATGAGTCATTGATGACTTCTGCAGTCATGATAGGTAATTTTATTACTTCTTACTATCCTTTCGCTGGCCTTTGGAGCATAGATGACTGCAGTTTCTTGGGTTAACAATTTCTCTGCTAGTTTTCACTAGTTTGGGGGTGTTGTGGGTCTGTTTCACCTTCCCTCCCACTGGGGTATGTCTTTTAGGCTACCCTTACATGTCCATCCCTGTGATTTTTGTTTTGGTATTTTGGTTACTTTATAATTTTTGACCGAAATCACGTTGCAGCTCCTTTAAGAACGGGTTCTCGCTCCGCTGCCGTCTTTACTCCATTGACCTCTATGGGCGAACTACTTTTGGACATAACTCTGCAATTGTTTGACATACAGAAGTCAGAATCAGCTCTTCCTTTTTCTCTCTTCATGCCTTTTCACCCGGTGTATGTTCTGAGGGTCTTGGGGACCAGTGGCAGTCTACAGATGGAGTTGTAGGCATTGCTAGGCAACAGCAACTGAGAGCACTACTCTTCCAGAATGCCCATTTCTCTGGCTTTCTTCCGATTATCTGCCTGATTTGCAGTCACCATTTTACTTCTCTTTTGCTTATGCTAAGCAGAAGCAGACTATCCTTGCTTTCCTTCTCCAGATTAATCCTTCGCCTGCTAGATAAGTGACTTTTCTGGGCTTTCTATGGTGATTTATTAATTTAGGGATATTATTTACTAGTTTTATACTAGTTTCAGACATGTTTACTGTCAGAATCTAAGGGTCATGTGAGTAAATCCAAGACTAAGGACTCTGGCATCCCTTACTCCCCCCTTGCTTACTGTTCCTCATGTCAAATGGGGCTCCCCAAAGTATTCTAGATCTCTGTCCCTCTGTACAGAGGCCCCTGCTACCCCACCAGAGCCCTTCAGCACTGAACAAAAGCCAGCTTGGGTAAAAAAAATTCTGTTCTTAGTAGCTCAAATCCCATTCTTCCTTCAAGGGGTTCTCCAATCCTGGAAGCTCCCCACTGCTTTCAAATATGCGGCCCCTATATCACAGTGTTCCAGATTCTAGGGGCTTTATCAGAGGAGGATTTGTCTGAGGAGGGGAAAATGAAGAAATGGCCTATTCTTACTCATATGCGGACTCCTATGAAACTAACCCTCTTCCCTCGGCTGGGAGACTCATCAGAGCTGTTTTGGACAGGGGGTCTTCTTCTACAGATGACTTCCAGAGGCATAAGAAATCTCCACTATATTTTCCCCCTAATGCCACTCATGACCAGATACTCCTGGATGAGTGGAAAACTCCAAACAGCTGTCTATTACCAAAAGGTTCTCTAAATTGTACCATTTTTCTGAGGCAGATTTATCGCAGTGGGCCTCTCCTCCGACTGTTGACCGTCCTGTCTCCAGGTTGGCAAAAACTACTGCCATGCTTTAACAGATTCAGCTGATCTTAAAGATCCATTGGATAAGAAACTGTATTGTCAGGGCCAACTCTGCGGCCACTGCTGCGGCACTTCGACCCATCCTTGCTTCTGCCTGGGTTAATACCGCAGTTGCTGTTTGGGGTGAATGGCTTATGGTAGCTGTATGTGCCATGGTTTCCAGGGATGAAATGTTGATCCTTTTGGCCAACATTAAAGAGGCCAACAATTATGTCTCTGAGGCTCTTTTTCAGGTGGTCAGGTTTTCTACCAAGGCCTCAGCTTTTTCTGTTGATGCGCAGTGCACCTTGATTTGGTTCAGATCAATCCTCCAGAAAGTCACTGGTTTACTTGCCTTTTCAGAGCAAGTCCCTTGTTAGAACCTGAACTAAAGCAGATCATCAGTGATTCTATTGGGAGCAAGAGCACTTTATTTTCTCAGATGTCTCCAAACGTCCAACTGTGATGAAGAAACTGCCAAAGTTTGCAAGCTTTGTAGCCCTGCCAGGCCTAAAGAGCAGTGGGGGCCCAAGCTAGCAGCATCAAGGTCTAAGTCTATCAAGTAGTCTTCCACATGACTCGTGGAATCCTGGTCTGCATTTACCAGCTAGGGTAGCATATTTGCCTCTTTCAAGTGTCTGGGAATCCTCCGTAGCGGACCAATGGGTTTTGCGGGTAATCTTGGAAGGGTACCAAATAGATTTTGCATCCCTTCCACCATTTCATTTCTTTTTGTCCAGAGTGCCAAAAGATCGAGAAAAGGTTTGACTGTTTCGAGAATCAGTGGATTCAATGCTAGCCAGTTCCTTCCCCAGAGCCCTATTCAGGTTTTTATTTCAAACTGTAGTCCCTCAACAAATATGTGGTGACTACGCACTTCAAGATGGAATCTTTTCATTATTTCATTGCAGTGATGTGCCCTGGGGAGTACCTAGCATCTCTAGACCTTCAGGATGCGTATATTCACCCGGACAGCAGACGATATCTGTATTTTGCCTATGGCTCGGATCACTACCTTAATGACCTTCACTCACAGCAGGGGTATTTCTATGACACCACATCTGGACAATCTCTTGATAAAAGCTCCCTCCGAGTAGCTTCTGGCCCAGCTCTTCCAAGACTGTGTCTGGCTTCTGATCCACCATGGGTGGATTCTGAACATGTTGAATTCCTCTCCAGGACCTTCCCAGGAGCTGGTGTTCCTGGGGAT
This sequence comes from Rhinophrynus dorsalis, assembly GCA_037306005.1. NCBI lineage: Eukaryota > Metazoa > Chordata > Amphibia > Anura > Rhinophrynidae > Rhinophrynus > Rhinophrynus dorsalis. Next base: position 105,553,790 of record CM074721.1, on the reverse strand, counting down.
GGGGTTCGACACCTGATAAGGGAAAGTTTCCTTACCAGAGGAGAAGATCTCTCTGGTGATGCAGGTGGTGTCTCAGGCTCTGAAGTGGCCCTTGGCCACAATCAGGGAGTATATGAGACTTTTGGGCAAGCTAGTGTCAACGCTAGAAGCAGTGCCCTACTCTCCGGTACTCACAAGAGAGCTTTAATGGCATGTCCTTCAGAGCTGGTCAGGGGATCTGGATCACCTGGATTGGCAGCTCTCTCTTTCCCCAGAAGCCCGCTGGGACCTCCAGTGGTTGGAGTGTGGTCCTGGGGGTCCAGGTCAGTTGAACTGTAGTCTCTTCAGTCCATCAATGTGCTGGAATCAAGGCGATTCGTCTGGCCCCTCGTGTACTGGATCTCACAATTGAGGTGAAACCCAGTGAGGGATCAGTCAGACGATGCCACAGCAATGGCATACATGAACCGTCAAGGTGGCACTCAAAGTTCCACCACCTGGTTCAGCAGAGGCCCACGTTCCGGCCATCTCTGCCTTGCACATTCCAGGAGTGGAAAACGTACTGGCGGACTTCCTCAGTCTTCAGTCTCTGATTGTGTTGTGATGGGGTGTGCCACTTTAGAGAGACGACAGGAAGGTTATGATTTTCTGCTTCCAGAGGGGAGGCCTTCGCCATAAATGCTGTCGATTCCATGGAACTTCCTTGTAGCTTATGCTCCAATCACTTTCATTCCCATGATGCTCTGGAGCACCAGCATTGACTGAGCGGCTATGATTCTGGTCGCCTCTTACTGCACTAGGAGGGCATGGTTTGCGGACCTAGTCAGTCTTTCCATTCACGACCTGAACCACTTTCCTCCCAGGCTGGACTTCCTTCTTCAGGGTTATCTATGAAAAGAGGATGTGGAAAAGATGGCTTTAACGGCATGGCTGTTGAAACCCACATCTTGAGGAGAAAATGGTTTTCTACTGAGGTCATTTCGACAGTGATTCATGCTTGCAAGTGTATCTCTTCCAAATCCTATCATAGTGTTTGGTCTCTCTTCCATTCTTGGTCCGTGGACTGATCTCTGTCCTCACAGGCGTTTGACCTTCCTTTCTGCAGGATGGTCTGAATAAGGGACTCAGCTTCATCTCCTTGAAGGTTCAGATTTCATCACTTTCTGTGTTCTTTCAGAGACGTATTGCCACCATTTCGAATGTCAAGGTGTTCCTTCATGCCTGTATAAACTTTAAGGCTCCTACTCCTCTGTGGGACCACAACTTGTTCTTCAGTGTTCTTCATAGACCTCCTTTTTAACCCCTTGCTGCCATCTCTCTGCCCACTGACTCTCTTGCAGTAGTCTCCGTTCGCAGAATTGCTGAACTGCAGGGTTTGTCTTGCAAACCAACATTTCTGTTTTTTCACAAGGACAAGGTGGTCCTTAGAACCTCACAGGAGTTTCTTCCTAAGGTGGTTTCTGAGTTTCACATCAATCAAGAGATTGTGGTGTCTTCGTTCTGCCCTGACCTGAAGTGTGACAAGGGGAGGGATCTACACTTGTTTGATGTGATGTGTTGTCTTACGTTTTATGTGCACTGTACTGAGTCTTTCCGCAAGGCTGTCTCTCTCTTTGTCGTACCTGAGAGTCCTAGAGCTGGATGGCCTGCATCCAAGGTTACCATTGCCTCTTGGATTAAGGCGTTCATATGCCAGGCAAACTCAGAAAGAAACCTGTTCCCTTCAAGATCACAGCATATTCCACTAGGTCTGTGGGGACCTCTTGGGCCTACAAGAATCAGGCCTCACATGAGCAATTGTGCAAGGCAGCTACTTGATCCTCTCTGCACACCATGTTGATGTTCTGGCTTCAGCTGAAGCCAGTTTTGGTCTAAAAAGTCGTGCAGGCAGTTCTGCTTGCCTATGGACCTTGATTTGTTTTTTCTTCTTTACCGTTGTTCAGATGATTGAGCCCTTTTGGCTCTTGTTTTTGTGTGCTGTGCTTATGCAGTGTCCATTGACAATTTATTCTATTTGGACTGTTCCAGTTCTGGATCGTCCTGGGGCCAGGTGTGAGGTAATTTCTCCTTCCCACCCAGGGAACTTAGTGTTGATATATCCCCATGGCACCAGTGTACCATAATGGACATAAGAGAAAATAGGATTTTAGTGTTCTAACCTGTTAAATCCTTTTCCGTTTAGTTCATATGGAACAAAGGTCTCCCACCTAGAAAATGGGACCTCTGTTTGGTAACATCTGCCTGGGATGCGGAGTCCTCTTAGTCTATCTTCTCACGGGAGATTTCCTTCTTCTTTTCTTGCTTTCCCTGGTCAGTGTGGCTTCTGTCACATTCAAAACTGGCTAGTATGAGTGCGGGACAAGGGTTGAGCTGGAGGAGTGTCAGGAAGTCTCCACCATCAAGTATGTCCTGCCATCAACCCCATGGTACCTGTGTTCCATATGGACCAAAGAGAAAAGGATTTAACCCCTTTACGACACATGATGTACATGTACATCACGAGTGGATGTCCCTAAAGGACAAAGGACATACATGTACATCATGGAATTCCGGGTCCCCGCGTGGCTGCACGCTGTTCTGGAATCAAATGGCAAAAAAAAAAAAAAATGTTCTGTGGGTGTTAAGTGATGGCTGCGTGCGTGTGCGTCCGTCGTTAAGGGGTTAACAGGTAAGAACACTAAAATCCTTTTATATACAATCTGGACTTAAGGTATTGTTTTTTCCCCCAGTCTGGCCTAAGGAAAAAATTGAACACCTCTGATGTACATTTTTTTTATTTTGTATAATTTTGCTGTATTGACTGTGCTAAATAATTTTTCCGCCACAGAGTTCCCAGAGGGAGTTAATCAGATGGGGCATTATAAAAGGTGAGATATTAAGAGTTATATGTACATTTATGCAAGCAAGCATTTACTGTATTAGAAAAGCTCCTTCATTTTTAAAATCAAATGATCCTGTGATAGTTAATCTCAGTAGTGGAAATAGCAATTTACAGTGAGGCAAATATTTTGGAATAACCTAGTGATAAACAGCTCACCGATGATCCCTGTTTGGATCGGAGCACCCTCTTAAAAAAACACAAAATAATAATATCAAAGTATTTTACCAGGAAGGATACATTGATATTATCTTTCATTTTCAAGTATGTCAAGAATGTTATTATGATGGTACTTATTTTATCTACCTCAGAAGGATGAAGGGCTGAGTTTACCCTACTGGGACTAGAACCTTCGATCCTAAGGTTTGAACCAACTCCACTGCTGGTATATAAACCAACATTGCTATTTCAATTTAAAAAAATCGCACAACCTTTATTCAAAATATAAAAAAGATTGGGTACCTGGGACAAATATGTTAAAAATAATTAAGGCCAAAGTAGCATTTGATGTGTTTTAAATATGTGGGAATGCAAAAGTTGTAAAGGCCCTTATTGAATCCAATGAAAGGTTGTTGCTGTCGATCACAGCAGTCAAACCTCACTCGTCAGGGGTTCGAGAGGAAGTGATTTATGCAGTATTAGGAGTCCTTAACCTGACTGTGTCTGCCAGTCTTTTTTTGCTCAAGACATCTATAAACACAGTCTGGAATTTTAAGGACACCCGTAACATTTTATATGTAATTTGACAAGAAGATAATTAGGGGTACACATAAATATTGAGTCTCACAATCAAAATAATAAAAACAAACTGTGAATAATGATTTCCATAAATACATATTTGTTTAAAGTATTTTTAAATAAGGTACCCTAATTGGATTTCTGTGCCGCATCCAAAGTGCCACTGTATCCTGGTTGAGAATCGCTTCACGTGAGGTTTTAACTGCAGTACCCCCCCAGTGGTTGACTTTTGTTGGATGCCAACAAGGATCTTTACATCTTTTGCATCCCCGCTTATATAAAACACTTCCATTGCTACATTATTTTAATTGTTATAACAGTTTTGTCCCAGCCACCCCATCTTATGTTTTCAATAAAGATTTTATTTTTGAGAGAGGATACACTTGTGCCAGTTGAAATCATCTATAAGCAGTGGTGGAAATATCTTGCTGGCTGGAGAGGCCAAGATCTGAAAATGTTACTATCTATATTTATTTATTCTGCTTTTTGCTCCTGCATTCCTTTGTTAGGCTTCTAAAATCAAGGATGCTGAAATCTGGATGTGCCCAGTGCTGCTTTAACACTGTGTTAACATAAGCTGAAAATTTGCCGGTTTGAACAGCAGCATCGTGGAAAATCAGCTTTACTAAAGTCGGCCATGAGAACCTAAGTGTGTGTGGGCTTCCTAAAAAAAGACACATATCAGTATACTGATGATTGTATTCTGTGTCTAATTCACTGCTCATTAGCAACTCATGCACACAGTGGATCTTCCTCAACCTCAACACAAAGAAATGCTTTGGCACAGGAAACATTTAAGACAATGTGGGTTTTATTTGTTCTAAGACATTATTAGCCTTATTCACAATAGAACATATGAGTAATTTGGGGTGAAAGGAACTGTACCATAGAGGAAAAATAAAAATTACAATTTAAATGTGGCTTTTAACTCTCTGAATGGTACGTGTGTTACGTCACACTGTGTTGCAGAGATCTTTCAAATTCAGGGGTTTTAAATGGATGGGAAGTTTTATTTACAGTGTAGTTGCTTTGCCCCAGAATTGTTTTGTTTTTCGCATATGGCCCACTATGTGCTGTAGGTTAGGTGGTTGGTGTAATAGAACTCAGTTTGTCTGTAGTATTATTAGGTGCTGTGTAATGAAAACCTGAGTATTTATATTAGGAGTAGAAAACCTGTGAGGCAGGTAGGCCATACCTGATCTATACTTTAAGTGGCCTGATTCTTATTTTTTTTTTATATACTAGCAAATCATCGATGGACAACCCTTCTCAAGAGGACCATTCGTCTAAAAAGCTCCATGTCTCAACAATTGTATCAGGTAAATATGCTAATTATTCAAACGAATGTGACAATGTGTATAGAAATTAAACTAAATTGATGCTTCTTTTAAAGTGTTAGTAATGTCTAAAAAAAGTTTTTTGCATTTAGAAGAGCTTAAAAAGCTGATCTAAATGCAAAAAACTGTATCTCTCAAACCGCTATGGTTTAAGAGATACGGGCGTTTAAAGTTTGATTTCTCCTACTGACAGCTGTAAAGCTGTCGGCAGGAGATCCGTGTCTGTCGGCAAGGAGGCGCTTGAGAAGTGCCGAGATCTCGTTACTTACACGGAATCCCTTCATTGGAATGGTCTAAAACGTGTGCCTGAAGACTAGGCACACGTTTTAGACCATTCCAATGAAGGGATTCCGTGAAGTAACGAGATCTCGGCACTTCTCAAGCGCCTCCGTGTCGACCGACATGGATCTCCTGCTGACAGCTTTACAGCTGTCAGTAGTAGAAAACAAACTTTAAACGCCTGTATCTCTTAAACCATAGCGGTTTGAGAGATACGTTTTTTTGCATTTAGATCAGCTTTTTAAGCTCTTCTAAATGCAAAAAACTTTTTTTAGACATTACTAACACTTTAAAATGATGCAGATGAGCTATAGCATGATCTGGGGCAGGTTTTAACTATGTGACCTGCAACCAGATTCACCCCTTGGGCCACCTATCATTAACTCTTAAGCAATGCTCTGTCTCGCTCCCTACCTGCGCCGTGCTGTGTCTCACTTCCTGCTCTGGCATGCACCCTACTCTATCTGGTGCCCTGCATGCTCCCTGCTCTGTTTCTTGTCCTGCTTGCTCCCTGCTCTGTCTTGTATCCATCTTGTGCCCTGCTCGTGTCCTTCTGTCTCGCGCCCTGTTTGCGTCCTTCTCTGTCTCTCTCCCTGTTTGCTCCTTTCTCTATCTTGCTCCCTGCTCTGTCTTGCACCCTGCTTGCTCTGTGCTGTCTAGTGCCCTGCTTGCTCTGTGCTCTGTCTTGTGACATACTGGCTCCCTGCTTGTGCACTGCTGGCTTGTACCCTGCTTTGTCTTGTGCCCTGCTGGTTCCCTGTTCTGTCTGGCGCCCTTCTGGCTTGCGCTCTGTTCTGTCTGGCACCCTGCTTGCTTGTGCCCTGCTCTGTTTCCCACCCTGGTTTCACTGTCACTTGTTCTCCAGCATGCACCATCTCCTGCTCCCTAGCATTCAAGGTCTCTTTCACTCATGCCTGCAATCTGTCAACCACGGTCTCTGTTGTGTTCACAAAGAGAGACCACACACAGTTTCATTCTTTGTCATTATTTCTTTGTCTCATCTTCCTTCACTCCATGGTAACACTTCTCAAGCATTCTACTTTATCCATCTTTCCAGGTTTTTCTGCATCTCCCTCTATTTTCTCTAGTTTCAAGCTTTGAGCATTCAGACTTTAATAACTTAGAATCTGCTTCTGCTTTGGGTTTTTTGACAGCAATGTGTGGTCTCCATAGAGAGTGGCAAGTTATGAGCTTCTTTGACACTTCAGTGTCCTGTTTGTAGAGTCCCACAGATGTTTTGGCTATTTTATTGGTGTTTTTTTGTGGATATGTGATTGGTTGTCCTGGATGTGGTACTTCTTCTCAGTGACAGGACCACCTGTCTGATAATGCATGTTTTGTGGGAGCTCCTAGCTATTCATTTTGGGTTTTTTTCTATTTTAAAATATACTTTAATGAAAGAGCAAAATGGTGTACAGAAATTGTAACATTGATTCATGCAATGTCAAAACAGTTGTGACTTCATTTAACATTTTAAAAGTGCTTATAAAGGTAGAGGAATATCCATAGCTAAAATTAACCCACTAGTACATCGATATATGTAAGATGCAGAATGGTAACGAAATTCCAAGAAAAGCACCAACATTCTGACTATATTATGCACTTTGGAGACTTCTACTGAAAAGGAAAAAGGCTGAAAAGAACAATAAGATAGAATGCCTACAAGTGGGTGTGTGTGGTACACACCTCAGTCCCATCAAGAGCTGTGAAAGAGAGGAGAAAGGCAAAGAGAAAAATGGAAGAAAGGACATCAGTAGACAAGTGGAAAGTTGTAGATATAAATGGAAGAGGAAGTGGGCGGTAAATTGTTGCAATAAACTGACCACTGTGACTAGGTGTTGCGGACGCTACGCATTCAGTGGGTTGAGATAGCATGTATCCTTTCCAACTCTAGAATCAAATTTACTTTGTTAATCCAGTGTTTTAATGTGGGCAGTGAGTCAAATTCCAATGCAGGGGAATTAGTCTTTTTTCCGCATTAGTTAGGAAGGAGGAGAGTATGAATGCATCAGGAGAGAGAGGGGGGAGATTAGTAGCGAACCCGAGGATTAGTGGGTTAAGTTGGAGAGATTATGTTACCACTGAATTGACCACAGACAAACTGCTCTCCAGAAGGGCTTTATTGCTGGGCATGACCTCCAAAGGTGGAGAAGCTTCCCTGTGTTTGACAAGCATCTCCAGCAAAGAGAAGAGGAAGCCAGATGGATGGCAGCTAAATGTTGGGAGGTACGGAACCATCTACTGTACAATTTATAGTCGCATGCCTTAGAAGCCAAATCTACCAATGCATTTTATAGTTTATGATGGATGGAATGCCATTGTGAGATTGTGACGACAACTCCCAGCTTTTTCTCCCATTCATCAAGAAATAAAAGCATTTTATAAACTTCACTTATAAATGGTGGGTGACATGATCACTGTCTCAAAAAGGGTGTCTGGCCTTGCTTGAAATCCTTTGGCCAGTAGTGAGGAAAGGTAATGATGAATCTGGCTGAAGCTCCATTATTCTGTTGGTGGGGATGTTTCTTTGTTGCTTGACGGACTCAAAAGTGCATGCTTTGCCATCAAAGACAAAGTCTCAAACGGTGTGTAGCCTGACTTCTCGCCATATGTTAAAAGATCTTGTATTAAGTCCCAGTGGAAATCTGGGTTGCCTATAATGGAGGTCCGTGGGAATGGCGTAGAGAAGAGATTTAGTCTGCCATTAACTCTCTTCCAAGTCTGGAGCTGATGAGACATAACTGGGTGATTCTGCAGTGACTTGGGGAGAGAGGTGTGACCTAGCTAAAGAATCTGGGAGAGATCCACCCCTGCTGTGAAAGACTGAATGCAAAGGGTCCATTCCTTCCACACCGGCGCATGAAATTCTATCAGCCTAGTGATGGCTGCCACTTCATAGTAAGCAGAGAGCTTAGGAAGACCATGTGAGTGTAATCTGGACCTTCTATAATTCCAAGTAAATGCAGTGATCCCCGAAAGAAGCTTTTGGATATAGGGACAGGGAACGATGAGTGGAATGGTGTTTAGGAAATAAAGGATTTGGGGTAGGATCACCATTTTAACAATGTTAACCAGGAAATAAAAAGAGTGTCCTATTTCCTGAGGTATTTGATAGTGTCTGTTGTCCATTTAAAGAGGTACCACTTGTCTAAGGATGACACAATTGTAGGGGGAACCGTCAGATTTAGAATCTCTGACTTGGAAAGTTTGACTGAATCCTAATAGTGTTCCATATAGTTGAATGACCTCAAGAAGTTGAGGCAAAGGGTGAGATGGGAAAAGCACAATATCGTCGGCAAACCCAGCTAAAGTCGTGTCTCCTCAGTGCATAGAGAGCCCAATAATTTCTTGTTTACATGAATGGGGAGTCCCTGGATGTCCATTGATGTTTGGCAGTAAAACTGCGAATCACTGCTGTTTAGATGGCTGCAGTACTTTAGTGTTTTTTTTAAGTATAGGAAGCAGTAAAGGGAATAATCCCAGCTATGAGTGACATCCTGTATTTAAAGAACTTATGTGTAATTGAAGAAGGTATTTGCAGAACTCCTAGTGCGTTATTTCATTGGAGCTGCCATCCCATTTAGTTATGTTTTGATATGTGACAGGACCTCAAACCTCGGTGCCATACAGGATGGGGGTTATGATACTATCGGATAATTTAATCCAGACTCTTACTGGTGGTATCATATTATACATTTGCCTCCTTATGGCTTGAAAAGACCTGCGGGCTTTCTCTTTTAGTACAGTTATGGCTTACTTGAAGCAACCAGGTGGGCTGGTTGCTAGTCCCAGGTATGTATAATTCATAGTCTTCACCAGAACAGAGCAATTCATTGTGAAGGGTTATTTTAGTTCTTGGCCATCTTGTGGAACACCATTATTTATTTAGTTTTGTCAGAGTTTATCTCTAGTACCCAGATTTGACTGTATTTTCCGTTATATCCAGACTCTGTCTGAAAACTCTTTACAACAGGAAGGGTTGTGCATATAACAGACCTTTTCTCTGTTAGGTAAGGTGAGTCCAGGAGATGGAGGATTCCACTCTTGTGACCAGCTCACTCATTTAGATTTTGAAGATGCTGAAGTGTCTACATACCATTGATGCAATATCTTCCACTTTGTAGCATTTTAAGGAACAGACATATGTTTCAGATTCAGTCAAAAGCCTTTTTGAAATACACAAACCATGCAAAGATTTTACTTCTCTTTGTGTTGTGCATGGGCTGGGTATAGATATGATCACTGGGGTGGTGGTTTGGCATGAAAACCTGCTTGGCCTCTATTCAATATATTCTGCTCTGTTTGACAGGTGAGGATTCTGTTATTTAATATGTTGCTTATTAGTTTTACCTGGTGCTACTCCAAATTTCAGCTAAGTATCCAGCCATCAGGAACAAGCTGAACAGTTTGATCTCTCTCCCCCTTCCCCTCTCTCTCTCTCCCTACTTTCGATTGCCCCCTCCCTCCCATGAGGCGGTAATGGGGCCTGACACCATGAGCATTTCCAGAAACTTTTCTAGTGTAAAATATAATTGTTTGCTGAGGCGCTAGCGACACAAACTGTGAGACTGATGTTCTAAGAAAACCTGGTGTAAATCTGGACTTAAGTAATTGGACCATAGGTTACAAGTCAGGAAGGATTTTATTACCTAATTGAGGCTTAATAGGAAATGGCTTCAATGTTTATTTGTTTGTTTTTTTGTTCTTTTTTTTTTTTTTTTTGCCTTCCTCCAGATCAACAGGGGTGTTTTGGCAGGGGCTGGACTTGATGGATGCATGCGTTTTTTTTTTTTAGCCTCGACAACTATGTTATATTAACAAGTAATAATTCCTATTGATCTTAAGTGGAACTTTTACCCCATCGAATGCTACAGAAGTCTCCTACACATTTCCTTGCTAGAACATTTAAGGGGTTAAAAGACCCATTCTCTTAAGTTCAATATGGAACATAGGTACCAAGGGGTTGAGTCACTGAGTCTGTAGTACAAGGCACATCACAAAAGACAGAATCTTTAGGTTGGAGACTCCCTCCTCCTACTCCCAGAATTCATGTGTCCCCTGCAAAGCAGCTGGAGCACAGAGACCATCCTCTTTGTGCTTTCTTAGGTTTTTTGTTTTTATTATTTTCTTTTAGATATGGGGCTGTATGGTCCCCCATTATGCAGGTTATACTTTGTAGACCTATCTAGTCCTGTGGAAGGTGGCTTTATGACAAGTCTTCCCTCATGACTGAGTTTCTAGAGATTCTTTTCTCTACTATGATGGTAACCTTAAGACTTGGTCTGGTCCACTTTCTGTCCCAGTCTGCAGTTCCTCTTGCTACAGAGTCTGACATGAGCGTGGTTGTGCTCTGGCACTCTTTGTGTGTCTTTTTATTATTCTCTAGTGGACTTTGGAGTGATAATGGCTGCTATTTTGGGATTTATGGGTTTTTATAGGGCTTACTGTTGCTTCCCCACTACTTGTATCTTTGTTTTTATAGAGGGCTTTTTATAGAGTATTTTTAGAGGGCTTAGTGTCACTTCCCCAATACTTTTATCTTTGTTTTTATACTATTCCAGGTGGTTCCTGGGGGTTTTGAGTTGTTTGCTAAACTTTAGTGTGTAGATCAATTTTAGTGTGGTGGTCCCTTTAAGAGTGGGGGCCCACCTGCAGCCATCTTTGCTCCATTGACTTCTATGGAGATAACTTATCTGGGACATATTTCTGCTACCGTTTGGGCTACAACAGTCAAAAAGTGCTCTGTCTTCTTGTATCCTCATGCCCTTTCATCCGGCCCACTTTCTGAATGTCCTAAGAGCATGCTAAGGCCACGGCTGGAGTTGAAGGCATTGCTAAGCAACAAACAGTGGAGAAGACTACCATACCTAGAGTGCACATTTCCTGGACTTTATTCCGATTGGTTGTAATTTTTCTGATGGCCATCTTAAATATCTCTTACTTATCCTACACAGAGGCTGAATCTCCTTGTTCTTCTTCTCCAGAGTAATCCTTCTTACACCAGATTTGTGCTTTACTGGCTATAAAGGGATACTATATCTATTGTGAAAACATTGATATAGTTTTTGCTAGGTTCTGGACGTCTTCTCAGAGACATGTCGAACACTAAGGGGCATATGGGGAAATCCAAGGCAAAAGATTCAGGGGCTTCCCTCAAAGGGAATATTCAGTGTTCTTATGCACCTCATATTCTGTGGCCACTAGAACACCACTGGGCCCTTCTAGCACTGAACAGGTGCCTGAATTGGTTAAGATACTTCTCTCTCCAGTTGCACAAATCTCTTCCTCGGGCTTCTACATTTTTGGAAATGTATGCCCACCTTTATAAAGGTTGAGCCCATATTTAAAGGACACTCTCAGGTAATTGGGGTATCCCCTGAGGAGGAGTTGGCATCTGAGAATGATGAGGAATATGATGATGTGGATTCTTCCTATGTTTATGGAGATTCTTATGGGGCTGATCTGCTCCCCTTGGCTGAGGGGCTCATAAAGGCGGTACTGAAGACCCTTCAGGTCTCTCATGCCTCTGATGGGGGATCTCCCTCTTCGGATATTTTCCAGAGATGTAGAAAGACTACTTCTACGTTCCCTACCAATAACACTCTTGACCAAATTTTTATGCATGAGAGTGCTTTGCTAAGCTGTAGCCTTTTACAACTGAAGCTCTGGCACACTGAACTTCTTCCCCTGCTGATGAACCCCCCATATCACGATTGGCAACGAATACAGCCCTTCCCCTGGCAGACACTTGACACTTTCTCAAGGCCAAATTTTTGGCTAGCGGGCATCATTGAGGTCCATTTTTGCCTCTGCTTGGGTTAACAGGGCTGTGGTTATTTTGGGTGAACAACTCATACTCTTTGCATGCTGATGTGGCTAAAGTATGTTTTGATCTTGGTAGCTAGTATTATGCTATATCACAGAGGCTTTGTTTGATGCAGCCTGGTTCTCAGCTAAGTCCTCTGTTTTTTAAGTTGCTGGTCTTCTCACCTTTTGGTTTAAGATTTGGTTTGCAGACAAGTCCTTCAAGAAGTCATTGGTGTCTTTACCATTTCAGAGCAAGGATTTTTATGGGCCTGACCTGAAGATCATCAGTGATACTATGGGTGGTAAGAGCACTTTGTTTCCTTGACTTTCCACCAGGTGTTTCTTTCTGCCAAGGAAGACGCATGGTTTTTGTGTCGTTCCCCCCCCCCCCCCCCCCCCCGCCAAACGGGGAGCAGAGGGTGCAGGTCCCTCAGGCCTCTCAGGAGCACCCTGCCGCAAAGCTCAGACAGTCCAGGCAGCCCAAGTGATTAGCTACAATGGCTAAGTCTGTATCACGGTGCCCGTGATTCGTGCTGTTCAGTGTCTGTCACTTGCTGAGTAATCATGATTGGCTGTCTGTGATTAGCCCTCCTCACACAGCCTTTTTAAACCCAGGCTGAGCACTTCCAGGTTGCCCTTTCGTGGTGTTTCTGACTTCACTCTACCTGACCTGCTTGTCAGGCTTCTGGGACGGTTCCTGCTGTACTTGCTGATCCTGTGTTCCAGTGTTCCTGTATGCTAGCGTTCCAGTGTTCCTGTATGCTAGTGTTCCTGTGTGCCTGTATTCCGGTGTTTCTGTGTTCCAGCACCTCACGGGTTAATCTTACTGAGTTCCTGAATCTCCTGCTCCAGCCATCGCTCCAGCGACATTGTTCTTCTCGCTGCTGATCATACATTGTTGGCTCCAGCGTGTGGACGCTGGTTTACTCCACTAAAACCTGGTTGCAATATACATTGTTGGTTCCAGCGTGCGTACGCTGGTTTACTCCACTAAAACCTGGTTGCGATATACATTGTTGGCTCCAGCGTGCGGACGCTGGTTTACTCCACTAAAACCTGGTTGCGATATACATTGTTGGTTCCAGCGTGCGGACACTGGTTTACTCCACTAAACCTGGTTGCGATATACATTGTTGGTTCCAGCGTGCGGACGCTGGTTTACTCCACTAAACCTGGTTGCAATTACATTGTTGGTTCCAGCGTGCGGACGCTGGTTTACTCTCCTAAACATGGTTGCGATATACATTGTTGGTTCCAGCGTGCGGACACTGGTTTGCTCCATTAAACCTGGTTGCGAGATACACTGTTGGTTCCAGCGTGCGGACGCTGGTTTACTCCATTAAACTTGGTGGCGACATTTACTGTTGGTTCCAGCGTGCGGACGCTGGTTTACTCCATTAAACTTGGTGGCGACATTTACTGTTGGTTCCAGCGTGCGGACGCTGGTTTACTCCATTAAACCTGGTGGCGACATCTATTATTGGTCCCAGCGTGTGGACGCTGGTTTACTCCATTAACCTGGTGGCGTTATTTACTGTTGGTCCCAACGTGCGGACGTTGGTTTGCTCCTGTATGATCCAGTACTTTGGCCAGGTCGCTGTCCACTCCTATGCAGTCGTCTGATTATCCCTGGCAATAGACTTCTGCTGAGTAAGACCATAATTCCTATTTCTCTCTGCTGTCTTAGTCATCTGACAGCTGGTCTACTCGCTCAGGCTGCCCTGCCCGGTATTGGTAAGGCTGGTAGAACCTTGTACGTTACCATCCTTAAGGTTGCCTTACCCAGTATTGACAGGGCCGGTAAAGCCTACTACAGTACTCCTTTGGGCTCCCTTGCCCGGTATTGGTAAGGCCGGTAGAACCTTGTACATCACCATCTTGAAGGTTGCCTTACCCGGTATTGGCAGGGCCGGTAGAGCCTACTTTCAGTACTACATTGGGCTGCCTTGCCCGGTATTGGTAAGGCCGGTAGAACCGGTATATGTCATCTCACGGTTGCCTTACCCGGTATAGGCAAGGCCGGTAGAGCCTGTTATTGATACTGTCACTTGGGTTGCCTTGTCCGGTATTTTAGGCAAGGCCGGTAGAACCTATGGTATGCACTATTATTGTTGTATTGTTATGTATGTTTACCCTACGGGGACTGCCTTAAACTTTTCAATAAAGTTACGTTTTTACCAAACCTTAAGTCTGAGAGTCTTCAAAAACCGTGACCGTACGAAAGGGCCATGACCTCAGACAGTAAGAGTGACGGTAACGCACAGAATATCCATTGGAGGATGGATACGCTCGAGCAACGTTTGGATCAGCTAGCGGTTGCTATCAAAACTATTCTTGAACGCAGTATGGTACTTGCTGATAAGTCCGGTTCTAGCCCGGTGGTCTCGCCAATTCAGACACCAGAGAATGAGTCTAGGTCCCCAGGGACCGCAGTCAAAGGGTTAATGGCTTCTGCACCCTTGCCGCTGAGATATGACGGTGACCCTCAACTATGCAGAGGGTTTATCAATCAACTTGAAATATTTATGGAATTGACGGCACACGCATTTCCTAGTGATCGCAGCAAGGTTGGGTTCATGATATCCCTGCTGACTGGCAGAGCATTGGCTTGGGCTAACCCAGTTTGGGAAAACGCTAAACCTTGCACAAAGAATTTCTGTGATTTTGTGCAATCCTTTCGAAGAGTATTTAAGCCTCCTGGTAGAACCACCTCTGCTGCTAAACATCTCATGGAGATACAACAGGGTAGGCGCACGGTTGGTGATTATGCCATTGAATTCCGCACCTTGGCAGCAGAGGTAGGGTGGAATAACGAGGCCCTGTTGGCAGTCTTTGCTCAAGGGTTGAGTGACCAGATTAAAGATGAGATTGCAGCAAAAGATTTACCTACTGACCTAGATAATTATATCGAATACGTGATTCTAATTGACTCCAGAATACGTGAAAGATTAACCGCCAGAGAGCGATGAGAACAGTTAAAAGATAATGGGTCCAGTAGCATATTTTGCCCACCCAACCCTCCCTCTGCATCCAAACCTAGTGAACCCATACAGGAACCAAGTGAACCTATGCAGGTGGGTTTCACTAGGTTAACTAAGGAGCAGAGAAGGTATCGCAAGACACAAGGATTATGTCTGTATTGCGGTAAAAATGGTCACCTGTTAAGATCTTGTCCGGGAAACGAACACACCTAGGGTACCTTGGGGGACAGGCCCTAGGTGGTGTCCAGTTGTCCCCATTGTTGGGCACACTTAAACCCACCATACAGGTGGTATTGTCATGGGCACAACTCTCGGTTGAGGTTTTGGCCTTGGTTGATTCTGATGCTGCTGGGTATTTTATGGACAATACCTTTGCTGAACTGCATGGGGTACCACGGATTCAGAGAGAAACCCCTCTTACTATTGAGGCAATTGAAGGCAGACCTTTGGAACCCGCCCAAGTTAATTTTGAAACGATGCCCTTGTCCATGACTATTGGGGCTCTTCACAAGGAAGAGCAGCAGTTCCAATTGATTAATTCTCCTCACCATGCCGTGATTTTGGGCTTTCCTTGGTTACAGTTGCACAACCCACAATTTGATTGGCAGAAATGTGAGATTGCTGCTTGGTCTCAGTTCTGTATGGATAAGTGCGTTACCCATCCTGTTAAGATCTTGTGCACCTCCCCTTCACTACCTGATGCCTACCAGCAGTTTAGTGACGTTTTCAGTAAGGGAGAGGCTGGCGCCCTACCTCGGCACAGACCATACAATTGTCGCATAGAACTGAGTCCTGGAGCAGTACCACCGAGGGGACGCACGTATCCATTGTCTTGTGAGGAGAACCAAGCTATGGAGGAATACATAGCAGATGCCCTCAGTAGAGGGATCATAAGGAAATCTACTTCTTCGGCCGGCGCCGGGTTCTTTTTTGTTAAGAAAAAAAGCGGCGAACTGCGACCATGCATAGACTATCGTGGGCTGAATAAGCTGATGGCAAAGAATGCCTACCCAATACCACTCATCACCGAGCTGTTTGATAGACTTAAGGGGTCCTCGATTTTCACCAAATTGGACCTAAGGGCAGCCTACAATTTGATACGTATCAGAGCCGGTGATGAGTGGAAAACTGCCTTCAATACGAGATCTGGGCATTATGAATACCTAGTCATGCCATTTGGTCTATGTAATGCTCCTGCAGTATTTCAAGAACTGATCAATGATGTTCTTAGAGATATGATACAATCTTGTGTTGTAGTCTATCTTGATGACATACTTATCCACTCCAAAGACCTGTCACAACACATCAAGGATGTGTCTGAAATCTTGCTGCGCTTACGAAAAAAGAAATTATTCTGTAAACTGGAGAAATGCGAGTTCCACAAAACCAGTGTACCGTTTCTGGGGTTTATAATTGGCAAAGACGGCATTGCCATGGATAAAGCGAAATTGACGGCAGTCTTACAATGGCCTAAACCCAAGAGCCTAAAAGCCATCCAACGATTTCTGGGCTTCGCCAATTATTACAGGAAGTTTATTAAAAACTTCTCCTCTATCGTGAAACCTCTGTCTGACCTCACGCATAAGGGCGCTAACCCATCCCTCTGGCCGGTGGCTGCTGAAGAGGCCTTTGAGAAGTTGAAGGTAGCCTTTGCTGAAGCGCCTGTGTTGTCCCACCCTAATCCACTACTTCCCTTTACCTTAGAGGTTGATGCCTCAGATATTGGGGTCGGGGCTGTGCTCTCTCAGCGACAGGTTAAAGGCGGTACACTCAGACCCTGTGGATTCTTCTCAAAAAAACTGACTAGTGCTCAAAGTCATTACGAGATTGGTGATCGAGAATTACTGTCCATTATCCTCGCTCTCAAAGAATGGCGTCATTTACTTGAAGGCACAAAAAAACCCGTTTTGATTCTAACTGATCACAAGAATCTGAAGTATCTTTCTGAGGCCAAGAGACTGTCTTCTCGCCAGGCCAGATGGGCACTGTTTCTATCCCGATTCAATTTCGTTGTATCATACTTGCCGGGATCAAAGAATGTTAGGGCTGATGCTCTGTCTAGACAATTTGAAGCGGAGGTTGACAGAGAAGAGGTACCAGCACCTATCATTCAACCTGATCGAATATTGGCTACCATACGTACTAGTATTACTTCACCACTAGGGGAGGAGATTTTGGCATCCCAAGCCTCTGCTCCTCATGAGACTCCAGTGGGCAAATGTTTTGTCACTGAGCCATTCCGTACTCGATTACTTGAAACCTACCACTCCTCTAAGGCTGCGGGACATATTGGTAGAGATCAGTTGTTTTGGTCCCTCTCTCAGCTATTCTGGTGGCCCTCTATGAGAGCAGATTGTGCCAATTTTACGAATGCCTGTGCCACCTGTGCCCGTGCCAAAACCCCTAGACATCTCCCTGTGGGCTTGCTTCAGCCGGTGCCTAATGGTGAACGCCCTTGGTCTCACGTCTCTATCGACTTTATGGGAGAATTGCCCAGGTCTAGAGGGTACTCCTTCATATTGATGGTGGTAGACAGGTTTTCTAAAATGGCACACTTCGTACCCCTCCGTGGCCTTCCTTTGGCCAAAGAACTGGCAATGGTATTCGCTTGAGAAGTGTTTCGGTTACATGGAGTACCCAGGGTGCTGGTGTCTGACAGGGGGAGCCAGTTTGTGTCCAGATTCTGGAGGGCATTTTGCGAACAGATGGGCATACAGCTATCATTTTCCTCTGCATATCATTCCCAGACTAACGGGGCCGCTGAGAGGGCCAATCAAGGATTGGAACAGTTTCTGCGATGTTTTGTGACTGACCATCATGATAATTGGGCCGACTTGTTGCCTTGGGCAGAGTTCGCCAGGAACTGCGCAGTTAATTCTTCCTCTGGGAGCTCTCCGTTTGTGATCAATTATGGGTTCCAACCCTGTCTGCTCCCGGATTCCTTTCAGACACAGCAGATTCCAGCTCTGGATGAGCATATAGAGCAACTCCGTTCCACATGGGCACAAGTTCAGAGGGCATTGGGCCAGTCTTTTCAGCGACATCAGCGTCATGCCAATCGCAGAAGGCTTCCAGCGGTTTCCTTCCAAGTCGGGGATAGAGTATGGCTGTCCTCCAAGAATCTAAAGCTCAAGGTCCCATCTAATAAGCTGGCACCTCGGTTCATTGGTCCGTACAAGATCATTCGTAAGATTAACCCTGTTTCTTATGCCTTGGAATTACCTGCTTCTATGCGCATTCATAATGTATTCCATGTGTCTCTCCTTAAACCTCTGGTTTGTAACCGTTATACTACCACACCTGTGAGGCCAGGTCCTGTTGAAGTCGAGGAGCAGGAGGAGTATGAAGTACAAAATATTATTGATTCCCATAGACGTAGAGGAGGGGTACAGTATCTGGTGCATTGGAAAGGTTATGGTCCTGAGGATCGTTCCTGGGTAGCCAGTAAGGACCTTCATGCACCCAAGTTACTACGAATATTTCATGCCAAATACCCTCAGAAGCCTAGACCCTACTCTAGGAGAGGGGGTCTTTGAAAGGGGGGTACTATCACGGTACCCGTGATTCGTGCTGTTCAATGTCTGTCACTTGCTGAGTAATCATGATTGGCTGTCTGTGATTAGCCCTCCTCACACAGCCTTTTTAAACCCAGGCTGAGCACTTCCAGGTTGCCCTTTCGTGGTGTTTCTGACTTCACTCTGCCTGACCTGCTTGTCAGGCTTCTGGGCCGGTTCCTGCTGTTCCTGCTGTACTTGCTGATCCTGTGTTCCAGTTTTCCAGTGTTCCTGTATGCTAGCCTTCCAGTGTTCCAGTGTTCCTGTATGCTAGTGTTCCTGTGTGCCTGTATTCCAGTGTTCCAGCACCTCGCGGGTTAATCTTACTGAGTTCCTGAATCTCCTGCTCCAGCCGTCGCTCCGGCGACATTGTTCTTCTCACTGCTGATCATACATTGTTGGTTCCAGCGTGTGGACGCTGGTTTACTCCACTAAAACCTAGTTGCGATATACATTGTTGGTTCCAGCGTGCGGACGCTGGTTTACTCCACTAAACCTGGTTGCGATATACATTGTTGGTTCCAGCGTGCGGACGCTGGTTTACTCCACTAAACCTGGTTGCGATTACATTGTTGGTTCCAGCGTGCGGACGCTGGTTTACTCCCCTAAACTTGGTTGCGATATACATTGTTGGTTCCAGCGTGCGGACGCTGGTTTACTCCATTAAACTTGGTGGCGACATTTACTGTTGGTTCCAGCGTGCGGACGCTGGTTTACTCCATTAAACTTGGTGGCGACATTTACTGTTGGTTCCAGCGTGCGGACGCTGGTTTACTCCATTAACCTGGTGGCGTTATTTACTGTTGGTCCCAACGTGCGGACGTTGGTTTGCTCCTGTATGATCCAGTACTTTGGCCAGGTCGCTGTCCACTCCTATGCAGTCGTCTGATTATCCCTGGCAATAGACTTCTGCTGAGTAAGACCATAATTCCTATTTCTCTCTGCTGTCTTAGTCATCTGACAGCTGGTCTACTCGCTCAGGCTGCCCTGCCCGGTATTGGTAAGGCTGGTAGAACCTTGTACGTTACCATCCTTAAGGTTGCCTTACCCAGTATTGACAGGGCCGGTAGAGCCTACTACAGTACTCCTTTGGGCTGCCTTGCCCCCTATTGGTAAGGCCGGTAGAACCTTGTACATCACCATCTTGAAGGTTGCCTTACCCGGTATTGGCAGGGCCGGTAGAGCCTGCTTTCAGTACTACATTGGGCTGCCTTGCCCGGTATTGGTAAGGCCGGTAGAACCGGTATATGTCATCTCACGGTTGCCTTACCCGGTATAGGCAAGGCCAGTAGAGCCTGTTATTGATACTGTCACTTGGGTTGCCTTGTCCGGTATTTTAGGCAAGGACGGTAGAACCTATGGTATGCACTATTATTGTTGTATTGTTATGCATGTTTACCCTACGGGGACTGCCTTAAACTTTTCAATAAAGTTACGTTTTTTACCAAACCTTAAGTCTGAGAGTCTTCAGAAACCGTGACAGTCTGACAAATAAACCACTGCATGACTTGCGGAATCGTAGTCCATTGTCCACCTTTTTGAGACACCATAATGGACCAGTGGTTTTTGCAGTAACCGCATCTATTTCAGATCCCTTCCTCCATATTGCTTCTTCTCCAAGGTTACAAGGAACCCAGACAGAGAGAGGTTGTTCCACTAGGCAGTAACCAATTTACTGGAAAAGCAGGTGCCAGACCCAGCCAAAAAAAGTTTTTCAGGTTTCTTTTCAAACCTTTTTGTGGTCCCCACCCAAGAAGGACAGCAGCTGGCTCCTTATTCTGGGCCTCAAATGTCTCAAACAGCACATGGTTGCTACGTGCTTTGAGTATCTGGCCTCTGTGGATCTTCAAGATGCATATCTCAATGTCACTATCCACCTGGACAGCCAACGCTACCTGTATTTCTTTTGTCTACAATCATTACCAATTCCCGGCTCTGCCATTTGGCCTAGTTTTGGCACCTAGAATCTTCTAGCAGCCTTGGCCGTGTTCATATTTACCCAGGGCATTTCTCTAACTCCTTATCTGAACAACTTCCTCATCATTTTCCTTCTGGAGAGCTTTTGGCTCCCCATATGCAAAAGTGTGCCTCATTCGGTACTCTTCTCCAAACCCATCCCAGGTTCTGGTGTTCCTGGGCATGAAGTTCAACACCTTTCAGGGGAAAGTCTATCTCACAGAGCAGAAGATTCAGATTCTGATCCAGGGGTGTCTCAATTACAGAGATCAGATGCGTGTCATGGGATGCTTGGTCTATGCTCTGGAGGTGGTCCCTTTCTTCAGTTCCACAAAAGCGAACTTCAGAGGGATATCCTCAGGTCTGGCTCCATGAATCCGGATCACATCCATCAGATGACTGTCTCCGGAGACCAGGTAGGACCTCCAGTGGTCAAATCTGGAGTGAGGGAGACCTTTTGGGATCCAAGAGTAGGCTCTGGTAATGACAGATGCCAACCTGAGGGGCTGGGTCCTGCCCTGGGGCACCTGGACAGGATTGTCTGCTTATGCTGCACATCAACATTCTGGAGCTCGGGTGACTTGTTTGGCTCTCCTTCATTGGTCCCAGGTTCTCACAGGTATCCCTGGTAGATTTGGTATATGCCCATGGTATCCGTGTTCCATATTTGACATAAGAGAAAAGAGAATTTTTGTGTTCTTACCTGTTAAATCATTTTCTTTTTAGTCCATATGTAACACGTGTCCCCCACCCAGAGAAAACACCTTCCTTGTGTTGTTGTCCTGGGTAGAGGAGTTCTCCTGGAGTCTTAGTCCTGGGAAATTCTCTTTTCTTCTTACCAGCTTATTTTCTTTTTATTGTGGATTTTTGTTACATAGCTGGAGGAGCAGTAGGCAGGGTGTTGAGCTGGAGGAGGAGGAAGAGGGAGTCTCCATCCTAAAGACCCAGTCTTTTATTATGTGTCCTGCCCTCCTGGAGGAGTGACTCAACCCCATGGTACCTGTGTTCCATATCGACTAAAGATCAAAGAATTTAACAAGTAAGAATACTAAAATCCTATTTTAAATATGTGGGAGTTATGGGATTCCCCGCCACAACCTTTTCTGCAGTTGGATTGCTCCAAAATTGTTTGGTTTCTTAGCTTCACAGCCTGGTGTATGGTGTTGTGGGATTCCCTCCAACATACCCACTCACTTATAAATGTAAATCCTATTATGTTAAAGTAATTTAAGGTGTGTTTTATGACCATGTATTTCTAAAGTTATAAATATAAATCTGGTCATATTAAAGAAATGTATGGTGTGTATTATGACAATTTATATTAAAATAAACTGTCTGCTTGCTAATTATTGTGTCCCTGTTTTCCTAGTGCTTCTTTAAAATATTTTCATTAAACATAGGGAAAAAACTATACAAAATTAAAAGTCAGAAAGGAACAACTCCAAGTGACTTCAGAGAACTAAGTCCCATAATTAACAAAGAAACCAAAAAACAGGTAAATGACCCACTTGAGACCCTCAGTGACATTTGTAAGTGGTGATAGAAACTTTCAGTATATACTTGCATTTATGTAGTGCCATTTTAATAACTGAATCTAAAAATTAAAAATATATTATGGTATAGCTTATTTAAAGCATACAGTGTAAACTGTGGCTAGATGTTATGCTCTATAACCCTTTAAAGGGATAGTAATGTCTGCAATAAAGTTGATAGCTGAGTATTATCTATTGAAAATTGTGTTTAACAACTTTTATGTAGTTATGTAGTCCCGCCCCTTCTGGCCACGCCACGCTTCCTCTAATTGTGGTCCGGATGGAGAGCAGCAAGCGACAAACTTCAGTAAACAAAGGTAAATTCTGCCCTCCTTCATCAAGGGGGGCAGGGTTTTCCTTATACTAACTGACTTAAGTTTGTTCCTCGCTGCATCCGTCCGGTCCCAGGACCTGATTGCATATTCAGTGGGAGGAGGCCAGAAGGGGCGGGAGGGGGATCTTCTTACATTTAATATCTTTTGAAGCACATAAAAGTAAGTTGTTAAACATAGAGCAATGTGTTAGATTTACAATAGAGAAGACTTGGCAATTTATTGTTGACATTACTATCCCTTTAAGCACGAGTGAGGTGCCAGGACTGTCGCAGAATTCCATCCTTTGAGGATGGATGATGGTCAAGGCATATCACGGTTATTGATCGCTGCATGCTTCAGGCATGAAGAAGAGATCTAAGTTGTCTCGAAAGCTTGCAGTCTAAATCAACTTAGACAGACTTAAAGGTATCAGTTTTTCTCTACCAGTCTTGTGCTTTTTCTGTGGCTGACACGGTACCACCTTTTATCTATATTTTCTTAAGTGATTAGCAACAGCATTGCCTTTTGATCACACAGAAAATTTCAGCTCAAACGTTTTTGTTTTTTTTTCCTGCCATGACTGGGGCGAGTTGCACTAAGGAGGTGATAACTTCTTCAGTTCCTATGTTATTCTATGGAGCCAGTGCACTAAAGGCTCAATCCAATTGAATCCTGTAAAATCCACGGTAGGGCAAAAATGAACACCAGACGCTACACACACACAGTGGTACTGTCGTAATCCAATTGCCAACATGACCCACCATGAGCGTTGGCCCACAGAACCTAACATGTGGCTCCAATGTTCGTTGTGGTTTTTCTATTCCCATAACTCGTGATAAATAGCGTGAAAAATGGGAACATCAAAGGAAACCAGCTAGTGCTCTGTGTTTGACACAGTGTCAAACATCAAGCATGAGTTAAAAACAGTCACCCTCTCAAACACTACCCCGCACCTAGGCCGTACACTACCCACAACATTTAAAAAAAAATGGACCAATACTAGCCCCCTAACACTATCCTATCACCCATAGCTGTTATACTTACCTGTAATCCTGATGTCCAGCGGGGTCTTTTGCACCCTGGTCTTTCTCTTTAATCATTCTTCTGTAAGCTTCCATCTTTTTCTTCATCTGTCATTCTCTTCATCTTCTTTATCTGTCATTCTCTTCTTCTTCATCTGTCATCCTCTTCTTTAGTCTTCATCTGTCATCTTCTTTTCTTCATTTGTGCACTTCTTCAGTTTTCGTCATTAAATGTAGTCTTGCCTCTGGAAAGAAAAAATATTATAATTAATATTAAATCTATCCTTCAAGTTATTCTGCCAAATTATTCTGCCCGCGCAGGCAGAAAAAAAGAGCAAAATTACTCCCCTCTTTGTACCTTTTCGCTGTTGCCCGATCCCAAATTTGAATAGGGGCTGCCTTTTATATGGCCATGCTCAGTTCAAAATTATTCCAACTCTCTCATTCACTGGGATGTTGGGCTACGCAGGTCTCAGAACATGGCCTGCAGTAACACCTCCCAGCCAATCATCTTCTAGCTGGAGTGCTGACTAAACGCACTATAAGCTGATTGGCTTGGAGGTGTGGTTACTTCAGGGCATGTAAAGTGCCCTGCATAAGCCTGATATCCCTGCCAGTAGGGGCATAGGAATATTTTTGAATAGGGACTGGCTCTATAAAAGACAGCCCCTAATCAGCTTTCCATCAGCTGGGTTTGTGTAACGGCCCGAAAGGGAGCAATAGTAAGTTTAAAGAAGAGGACTAAATAAGCGCACAGATGAAGAAAGATAACTGTGACAGATGAAGAAGATGATAAAAGCTTACAGAAGAAGAAGTAAAGAAGAAGACAAGGGTACAGAAGACCCCAATGGACATCAGATTTACAGGTGAGTATTTTAATTGGACGGTGTTGGCATTCGGGGGATTAACCCTTTGAGTGCCAATGGGATATGCAAAGCTGTGTATTGCATTGCATACCACACTGGCACCCAAAGGGTTAATTTATTTTACATTTACACAGTGTTTTGGTACCTTGGATATATTGCTATGGGGCTACGGCCCTATAGCAATACATCCATGGGTCTGTAGTGTAGAAATCCCTACTTTTGAATTCATTTCTATTTTTTATTACACTTCACTTAGTCGTTGGTGGTTATGCCCCCACGTTAGGGGACTCAACTCCACATTTTCTAGATGGTAATGCTTGGTGATAAATGATGCATTACTAGCCACCACGTGAAATTGAATGGCATTTTGATTCACTTTGTCATTGCTTCCAGTGGGTGCCAATTTAGCACCCAAAGTGCATTTTTACTATTCAGTAGTGTCACCATGCAGGTTTTGAATAACTGACTGTGACTTGAAATTACCAATGAATCAAGTCCTAAGACCCCTCACTTGAGAAACCTTAATGTGTAGGCTCCACAGAATAACATATGAACTTGAGAAGGTATCACCTCTTTATCACACCTTAATGTATCTCCCTCCTGGTGTGTCGTTCCTATTACTTATTTTGGAGAGTGATAAATTGGGAAAATTGGCAGCATTCTTGTGTGTTACCTGATATCTGATTACATTAGCTGCTCCTGAACATCATGCAGCTGCGAAAATACCATTTATACTCCAAACTCTGCAGAAACTTGGCACAGTACTTTCAACAATTCACATGACAATGTTAGCATCTGTTGCATATTAAGTCTGATGACGGTCACCCTGGGGATTTTCTTTAGAATTTAGGTGAGTGCTGCTTTTGAAGACTGGAGAGCTACCGTTTGTTTAACAAGTGCCTTTCAAGCTACAACTCACTGAATCCCCTGTTTCTCAAGGTTTCCATGGCGTACAGGCATGGTTCTTTGGCAGCCATCTTATTTTTTCTATTGCATGTGCCACGCAGAGGCTGGTCTCTCCTGTCTTCCTTCCATTTAACCCCTTTTAGTCAGATAAATACATTTTGGTTTCTATAAAGTACTTTTCTCATATGTCCTATATGGAACACAGGTACCACGGGACACATCTCAAAAGACAGATTCTTGTGGGTGGAGACTTCCTAATCCTCCTCCAGCTCAAGCCCCCCCCCCCGAACTGTAATCACCAGTATGAATGTGTCCGGTGTTGTGAATGACAATGTTTTCAGATTTTTTTAATTGGTTTTCTGATAGATATGGCGGGGCTGTCACTATTCCCCAATCAGGCAGGTTACCATTACTAGGCTTCCCCTGGACTGGATTGACCAGTTTGCAGCCCTGTGGAGGGAATCTTGCTATCAAGTCCCCCCCCCCCCCAAAATAGTATCTTAGGGCTCTTCTTGCTGTCAGCTACAATGGTAACCTGAAGAAAGAAGATAAGGTAAGTAACCCTTTGAGTGCCTTGGTCCACATTGTCCCAGACCTGTACTTCTCCATACAGAGGTTTTCTCAGCGCCCTTGTTTGCTCCTGCACTCATGTTGAGCAATTTCATGTATTATATCTGTTCATTCCCTGGGCTTTGGAGCAAGGATGGCTATTGTACTAGGATTAACCCTCCCCCTGCTGTTTTCACTATTGGGCTGTTTTTTCTCTTACCCCTTTCTTGGGTCTCATTTTTGTGTTACCCTTACATGCCCTCTGAGGCTTTTGGGTCTTTGGGTGACTTTGATAATTTGTCCGAGTTTGTTTCTGTGGCCCCTTTAAGAACTGGAGCCCGCACCTCCTCCATCTTTGCTCCAGTGACTCCTATGGGTGAACTTCAATGGGACATATCTGTCAGGGTACCTGTGCAGCGGCTGCTTGAGCCGACCGCATCTTTCCTTTGTCGGGACCTTGTGTCTTGCCTCTGTTGAGGCTTGGCCGCTTCCCACATCCTGGCGGCTGAGCCGCCTTCTGGCTTCTTGTGCAGCTCTAGCCGCTTCTACTGCCGGCGTTCCGGCGAACGTCCAAGGGCATGAATGTGAGCTCCATTTAAAGGGACAGCCACCTGTTGGCTGCTTCTCCTCTTCCTGTTACTTCACTATTTCAACTGCCTGGACACAGGGCTCAGTCGCCCTTTCGTTGGTGTCCAGTGCAGTTCTATACTTTGGCTCTCTGTGCGTGATCTGGCTTGTCTGACTAACTGACCTGGTGCTGACCTGTGGCTCTGTCTGACTATCTGCTCCGTGTATGACCCTTGGCTTTGTCGGATTACCATTCTGGTGTAGATCTGCGGCTCTGGCTGACTACCCAACTTCACCAGCCACAGGTAGGCAAAGTTGAGACTGTGAACTCCGATGCTACTATCGGAGTTTAGTGAATGTGTCAAAGTGCCATATTATTATATCAACACACCCCCTTGCATACGATACTGGCTCATTATCCTGTGCTTCCATATAGAAATAGGCTATTGTTGATGTGATGACTGAAAATTTTTTAAACCTGTCAGATGGATGTCGATGTGGACAAATTTTTTTCGGACTGGTGGTGATGTGCTGTCGAAGAATACTGTCCATGTGCCTTGAACATTGCTCCGACAGAACATTGACGTTTTCAGCCCTCTTTGAACTTCAATGAATCTAGGTCATTGAATCTAAAGCAGGTGGAGTTTTGGAGTTGCTAATCTTTGGTATTTCACGTCTGCTTACTGTGCTTTTAAGATGTGATTTTATTTTATATATTTTTTTTTTTTTCATTTCCGATACATAATCATTTCCTTTTTACAGTTCACTTTAGACACTCACCTACCTGATAAATTCTCTAAGAATCAAGTTAATTTCAATAGCCCCAAGACTTTTAAGGTTCCTGTAATTAAATATATTGGTGAAAGAAAGGTAGACCTCTCTGAAAGGATTCAGCCACTCAAGCAGGACAAATTCTCCCACAAGGTATGAAATAAGTTTTGTGTGTGTATATATATATATATACACTAGCAATGCGGGACGGCGTTGCCCGTCATGTCATGACCGTTGGGCGCACGTGTGTGAAATGCAGACACACTGATGAACACAGACATATGCAACACACAGGCAGACACATACCATACATCCCAAGTGTCCCTCTTTAGGAGGGACAGTCCCTCTTTGAGGGCCAAATCCCTCTGTCCCTCTTTCCCACCCTGTTGTGCCTCTTTTTAGGAGGTCAAACTGTGTGCAGGGCCGGCTCCACCTATAGGCGAGGTAGGCGCCGGCCTAGGGCGCACACGTACTGGGGGCACGGGCATGCAGCGGAGAAGAGCTGCGCCCGCACACACCACGCCGGGAATCACAACACAGTCAGGTCTGTGTTGCTACTGCTCTCCCTCATTGGGTCGGATCTTTAGTAATGCAGAGCGCGCTGGGAGTCATGATCTCCCGCCACGCTCTGCATTACTGAAGAGAAGACTGCCCGGGAGCTACAGGTATGTGATGGGGGGCAAGTTGGAGCTGAGGGGGCATAGTGGAGCTGCTGGGGGCAAGTTGGAGCAGATGGGGGCAAAGTGGAGATGATAGGGACAAGTTGGAGCTGATAGGGGCAAGTTGGAGCTGAGGGGGCATAGTGGAGCTGAAGGGGGGGCAAAAGTGGAGCTGGTGGGGGCAAGTTAGAGCAGATGGGGAGCAAAGTGGAGCTGATGGGGGCAAGTTGGAGTGGATGGGGGGCAAAGTGGAGCTGATGGTGGCAAGTTGGAGCTGCTGGGGGCATAGTGGAGCTGATGGGGGGCATAGTGGAGCTGATGGGGGCAAAGTGGAGTTGATGGGGGCAAGTTGGAGCGGATGGGGGCAAAGTGGAGCTGGTGGGGAAAAAGTGCAGCTGATAGGGCCAAAGTGGAGATGATAAGGGGCAAGTTGGAGCTGGTGTGGGGCATCTCTTACAGGCATCTCTAGATCAGGGGCAGACTGGCCCAGGGGGCAGAGAGAGGACAATCATGAAAAGAGGTGGGGTATAAGTAGGCAGGGTATAAAGGGGTGGGACATAAGGGGCGGAGCGAAATGGGCGGCAAAATTAGGTTTTGCCTAGGGTGGCAAAAATCCTTGCACCAGCCCTGACTGTGTGGTGTGTATTACTTTGCTCTACAGCAATAAAGCAATAAACTTCCGTATATGTGTTTATACATTAGTCTGTGCAAATAAAATACTTTGGTCTTGCACTAAATCATTTATTCAGTTACATAAATAGCCAGTAATAGGTCATGAAATAACCTAAAAATTCTTACTAATGCCCCGCCCACCAGCCACACCCCCAACAATATCACCTAAAACTACAGTGTCCCTCTTTGGCCATGTGAAATGTTGGGAGGTATGCACATACACACAGTGAGCGGCAGAGACATGCAAAAGACACGCACACACACAGACACACTGGAGATGGACACACATATGTAACAGAGATGTACACACACACACACACAACATATATGAGCAGAAACACATGCTCTCATGAGTTGTGCACCCCTCTGGCACTCAAATGGTTAAGGTATAGAGAGACATGTGAGAGTTAAATAGCAGTGGGAAGTGTGTTCATACCTGGGAACATTGACTTGTGGAGTCCCTAGAGGGGACTGATGTGGAGAGACAAATGGGGCAATCTGGGTTAAAAGTGGGTGGGGCTTAATTGTGAATAGGGGCGGGGCTTAACATAAATGTGGAAAAGTGTTAGTAATAGGCTGGGGAAGGAGGAGAAGTGGGAGGGAAATGCAAGTTTACAGTGTGAGGGGTTTGAACACACTCCCTGAGGGGTAAAACTTGATACAGAACCCTGTGGCAGTCAGTGGGTTAAGTGTGTACCTGATGGCTGTGTGTCCTGTGTCTTGCATGGCAAATGATGACAGTGAATAAATAATTGAGCAATGAGGGCCTACCTTAACCCTTTGAGTGCCATTTTGTTCCTCAGTGGCTGTAGTACAGGTCCTGCTGAGGCCACTGGGAGTCAGGGTGAGTGACTGTGTGTCAGCCATATTTCTTTCTGGCTCTGTGTGTGTTTGGTGCTGTGTGAGTGTGTATGTGTGTGTAATACCTGTGAACTTTTACTTGTGGAGTCCCTCATGTGGTGCTGATGTGGAGAGAGCAATGGGGCAATTTTGGTTTAAAGTGGGCGGGGCTTAATCGCGAGTAGGGGCAGGGCTTAAGAGAAATGTGGAAAAGTGTTAGTAATAGGCTGGGGAAGGAGGAGAAGTGGGAGGGAAATGCAAGTTTGCAGTGTGAGGGGTTTGAACACACTCCCTAAGGGGTAAAACTTGATACACAACCCTGTGGCAGTCAGTGGGTTAAGTGTGAATCTGATGGCTGTCTGTTCTGTGTCTTGCATGCCAAATGATGACAGTGAAGAAATAATTCAGCAGAGGGCGTACCTTAACCCTTTGAGTGCCATTTTGTTCCTCTGGTGCTGCACTACAGGTCCTGCTGAGGCCACTGGGAGTCAGGGTGAGTGACTGTGTGTGTGTGTCAGCCATATTTATTTCTGGCTTTGTGTGTGTATGTGGTGCTGTGTGAGTGGGGCATGTGTGTGTGTGTGTGGTGGTCTGTGTGTGTGTGAGTGGGGCATGTGTGTGTGTTTGTGTGGTGCTGTGTGAGTGGGGCATGTGTGTGTGTTTGTGTGGTGCTGTGTGAGTGGGGCATGTGTGTTTGTCTGTGGTGTAGGAGCAAGTGGCGGCCATATTGTTTTTTTCTGACTTTGATAGTGGTGGGCGGGCTGCATAGTGGGGGCGGGCCAACTCCCTGCATGACTGAATCACCCAATAGGAATAGTAACTCATGCTTTATGCCTCCCCTGGGTGTGTTTTGGCAGTCACAAAGTCTTCTTTTATATATATAGATATTATACCCTTTTGTATAATAATTAGAAGTGTATCTGAAGAGCTATTTAGAAGTGAAATTCATAATGAAAATAATCTAGTATAAAAATCATCCCTTTCAGTGCCAGAGGCGGATTACCATCACTGACAATTCCCATAACCCAAATGTGGATAGCTCAGTTTACCAGGTGCTTTTTGTGGACCTAAGCCCAGGGGGGGAAATCTTGGCAGCAAGTTCTTTCCCCAGGAGTTGGCCACTGAGGCTTCGTCTTAATATATGGTAATCTGAAGACAGAAGACCTGCTAAAAAAGGTGAGCACCCTTTGAGTGCTGAGGTCCACATGTCCCTTGCTTCCCCTCCGCACAGGGGTCTCATTTGGAGTTCCTATTACATACTCCTGCACTCATTGGGTTTATCTGTATGTCTGTGAGGTGTTTGGAGCAAGTTTCTGTGGTAACGTAACCCTTTTGTTGCTGGTTAGCACCTTTTGTGGGGGTCTTTGGGCACTTTCCCTACTGGGACTAGTGTTGGGTCTACTGTTTAGTTCTAGTGGGCTTTTGAGTGGTTTTACATTTTGGTATTCACCGTGTTAACTTTATGTTCCGCGCCTTTGAGGTGCGCGTTTACCGCATAGACGCCATTGCTCCGTTCACGTCTATGGGACTTTTCAGTTTGTGACATATCTCAGAGATGGCTCATTTTGTGGGTTTGCGCTCTGTCATCTGGTCAACGTTCTGGGCATGTTGGGGTCTTTAGGGGGCTTTGGGCACTGTTGGGGTACTCCATTAGTGAAACTACTTTTCCCATGAGCGCTCGCTTTGTGCGCTCGTTTCTGATTGGATCCCGGCGCGGCAGCCATTTTGTGTATTTGCAGATCGAGTATCCTACGCAGGGCTTGAACTCTCCTTCTCTCCTCCTCAGTTTAACCCTTCGACTACCAGATCATACACACTTTTGTGGGTGTTTTGATATTTTGACCATTTGAATCTATGAGAATGTCGACTGTTAGACCTTGGGGTTAAACCTAAGACTAAGGATACTGTGGTGTCTGTGTCCCCCATTGCTCATTGCTCCTCATGTCACTCAGGGTTACCAAGAGAATACTTAGGTCATGTTTGCCCAGCATGCGCTGCTGCCCCTGAACCCCCTGCAGGGGCCTCCAGCCATGCACTAGAGCCAGTATGGATGCAAAAGTTTAAAGCTACTACCAGGGACCTCCGGTCCACCTTACAACTCCTTCCATCCAATTTACAGGGGGTCTTCCACTCGTGGCAGGCCCCTACCCCCTATCAGATATTCTCTGCCTAAACCTCCAGGTGTACCAGATGCTGACTCCTCTGAGGAGGAATTATTGGTGGACTTCATCTCTGTTTTTTAGGGACCCCTTTGAGGCTGACCCCATTCCCTCGGCTGAGGACCTGATCAGGGCTGTGCTTACCACCCTGAACATTCCCATAGTACAGGAGGCATCTTCTGACCCCTCTGATGTGTTTCAGGAGCCTGTTAGGCCCCATGCTTGTTTTCCACCTAACCCCACCCTTGACCGCTTGGTGTCAGAGGAGTGGAAATTTCCAGACAGGAGGCCATCTGTGTCTAGGAAGTTCGCTAAGCTGTACCCATTCACTGAAACGGCCCTCACACTGTGTCCATCCCCCCAAAGTGGATGCCCCAGTTTCCAGGCTTTCTAAGTCCACTTCTTTGCCAGTGTCTGACGCCTCTGCTCTCAAAGACTGGACTGATAAGAAGCTTGAGACCTCTCTCAAGGCTATTTTTGTGACTGCTGGCTCTTCCCTCCGCCCCCTGCCTTTGCTGCAGCATGGGTAAATAGGGCTGTGGCTGTTTGGACTGAACAGCTCAATTCTACTGTCCGTCAGGGGGCCCCTACTTCTGACATGTTGTGACTTCTCGCTAACGTTCCTGAGGCCCAGCATTATGTCTCTGCTGCCCTGTTTGACGCTGTGTGTATGGTAGCCAGGGCATCTACCATGTCTGTGGTAGCCAGACGTGCTCTTTGGCTCAAGATCTGGTCTGTTGACAGGGCCTCCAAGAAGGCTCTCTTGTCTTTACCCTTTCAGGGCTCCTCCCTGTTTGGGCCTGAGCTCTAGGATCTCATCAACGAGGCCACTGGAGGGAAGAGTACTCACCTGTCAGTGGTCCTGAGGAAGAAAGTGCCTATCAAAAGGAATCAGCTTTTTCGTCCCTTTCAAGCAGACTCAAGCCAAGCGACCCAGAAGGTCCCTCAGGGTCCAAGCTCCTCATGCAAGCCTAAGCAGTAATGGAGATCCAAGTCCTCTGCGAAGCCCAAGGCTTCCAAACCTTCTTCTGCATGACTCGCCGAACCTGGGTCCCCACCCGCAGGTAGGTGGCTGCTTACGCCACAACCTCTCAGCTTGGCAGGCCTCTGTGGGTTTTACAGTTGATGGCTACGGGGTACAGGATTCCCTTCACCTCCCTTCCTCCTCCCAGGACCTTCTCTTCTCGTTCTCCTTTGGGAGCAGAAAAGCACTGCCTTTTCGAGGAAGCTATACAGGCCCTTCTGGACAAGGCGGTCCTGCAACCAGTTCCTCACAAACACGACTAACTGGCGGCTCTACCGGATCACCTTGGACTGTATAATCTTCAATACTGGTCTATAATAGGAGCGGGACAATCCCCGGGTGTTGCAGCTTCCAGATGGTGAGGTCAGAACCAGTTCCTCCTCAGGAAAGGGGCTTGGGATTCTACTCCAACTTCTTTGTGGTCTCCAAGAAGGACGGTGGCTGTCGTCCCATTTTGGATCTGAAAGAATCTAACTCCTTTGTGGTCCGATCCCAATACCGCCGATAGCGGCCATGTCCCCTGGGGAATTTCTGGCCTCTCTGGATCTGCAGGATGCCTATCTGCACATCACCATTCATCTAGAGAGTCGGCAATATCTCCGCTTTGCCTGTGACCAAGGGCATTTTCAGTTTTTTGCCCTCCCCTTTGGCCTGACCAAGGCTCGTTAAGTCTTCAACAGCGTCCTGGGGACATTGATTTCTGTCCTACATTGGAACAGCATCAGAGTTACTCCATATATGGATGACCTCCTTCTGAAGGCCTTTTCTGCAGAACTCCTTCATCAGCAGGTGCAGGACTGCATTCATACTCTCTCCCATCACAGTTGGATCATCAATTTGGACAAGTCGGACCTTGTTCCTTCCCAGGAGATGGTCTTTCTGGGCCTCCTCTTCGACACTCCGAGAGGGATGGTATTTCTCACGGATGAAGTGGCTCATCAGATAGCACTGAAGGTCCAGGCTATCCTGTCTCTGGATCCGGTTCCAGCCAAGAAGTTGTCATCCTTGGTGGGGAAGTTCATAGAAGCAGTCCCGTTTACCATGGCTCACACCAGGAAACTTCAGAGGTTTCTAATCCTGGCATGCAGGGGCCGACCTGGAAAGATCCCTATCTCTCCCTCTTCACATGGAGCAGAGCCTCTCGTGGTGGCTCAACCTGAACGATCTCCTGAAAGGCAGACCGTTTATGGTGCCCTTCTGGACCACAGTGACGACAGATGCCAGCCTCTCCGGATGGGGAGCGGTGCTGGGGCACTTCAGTGTTCAGGGCCGGTGACCTCAGGAGGAATCTCTCCTTCCCATCAATGTCTTGGAGCTTCGGGCGATATTTCATGCCCTACATCACTGGACACGGCAACTGGAGGATTGCCCAGTCAGGGTACAGTCGGACAAAGCCACAGCGGTAGCCTACATCAACAAGCAAGGCGACACCAAAAGTCTTGCAGCTTGGCTAGAGGTCAAGGCTATTTTATCAGGGGCAGAGGAGCATGTCCCTGCCATTTCCGAAGTTCATATTCCTGGAGTAGACAACGTTCTGGCAGACTTCCTATCACGGTACCCGTGATTCGTGCTGTGCTGTGTCTGTCACTTGCTAAGTATTCATGATTGGCTATCTGTTACTAGCCCTCCTCACACAGCCTTTTTAAACCCAGGCTGAGCACTTCCAGGTTGCCCTTTCGTGGTGTTTCTGACTCCACTCTGCCTGACCTGCTTGTCAGGTCTCAGGGCCAGTTCTAGTGTTCCTGTATGCTACGTTCCGGTGTTCCAGTGTTCCTGTCCGTTAACGTTCCGGTGTTCCAGTGTCCCTGTATGCTAGCGTTCCGGTGCTCCAGCGTTCCTGTGTGCCTGTATTCCGGTGTTCCTGTGTTCCAGCACCTCGCGGGTTAATTTTCACGAGTTCCTGAGTCTCCAGCTCCAGCTGTCGCTCCGGCGACATTGTTTTCCTCGCTATTGTAGATACATTGTTGGTTCCAGCATGCGGACGCTGGTTTGCTCCACTAAACCTGGTAGCGAGATACATTGTTGGTTCCAGCGTGCGGACGCTGGTTTGCTCCACTAAACCTGGTAGCGATACACATTGTTGGTTCCAGCGTGCGGACGCTAGTTTGCTCCACTTAACCTGGTAGCGTTACACGTTGTTGGTTCCAGCGTGCGGACGCTGGGTTGCTCCACTAAATCTGGTAGCGATATACATTGTTGGTTCCAGCTCGCGGGCGCTGGTTTACTCCACTAAACCTGGTTGCAATACTCATTGTTGGTTCCAGCGTGCGGATGCTGGTTTGCGCCACTAAATCTGGTTGCAATATACATTGTTGGTCCCAGCGTGCAGATGCTGGTTAACTCCATTAAACCTGGTGGTGACATCCCTGTTGGTCCCAGCGTGCGGACGCTGGTTTACTCCATTAAACCTGGTGGCGACATCCCTGTTGGACCCAGCGTGCGGACGCTGGTTTACTCCATTACCTGGTGGCACTATTTACCGTTAGTCCCAACGTGTGGACGTTGGTTTGCTCCTGTAAGCTCCAGTACTGTGATCAGTCGCTGTCCACTTCTGCACAGTTGTCTGATTATCCCTGGCAATAGACTTCTGCTGAGTAAGACCTCTATACCTATTCTCTCTGCTGTCCTAGTCATCTGACAGCTGGTCTACTCGTTCAGGCTGCCCTGCCTGGTATTGGTAAGGCCGGTAGAACCGGTACATGTCATCTCACGGTTGCCTTACCTGGTATTGGCAGGGCCGGTAGAGCCTCCATTCCGCATTCCTTTGGGCTGCCCTGCCCGGTATTGGTAAGGCCGGTAGAACCTTGTAATTCACCATCTTTAAGGTTGCCTTTCCCGGTATAGGCAGGGCCGGTAGAGCCTCTATTCCGCATTCCTTGGGCTGCCTTGCCCGGTATTGGTAAGGCCGGTAGAACCGGTATATGTCATCTCACGGTTGCCTTACCCGGTATAGGCAAGGCCGGTAGAGCCTGTCATTACTACTGTCACTTGGGTTGCCTTGCCCGGTATTTAGGCAAGGCCGGTAGAACCTATTCTATTGCTATTACTGTTGTATTGTTATGTATGTTTACCCTACGGGGACTGCCTTTAACTTTTAATAAAGTTACGTTTTTACCAAACTTTAAGTCTGAGAGTCTTCAAATACCATGACACTTCCTCAGTCGGCACACGGTGGACTGCAGAGAGTGGGAACTACACCCAGAGGTTTTCAACCTCATCATCCAGCAGTGGGGTCTTCCTTGCATCGGCCTGATGGCAACAAGGCACAACAGGAAGGTTCCAGCCTTCTGCTCTCGCTGGGTGGATCCCCTGGCTCTGGCAGTGGATGCCTTGTCGATCCCATGGACATTTCCTCTGGCGTACAACTTTCCTCCTGTTCCCCTGTTGAACAGGATGATATAGAAAATGAGACTGGAGCTCTGCCTATTCATTCTGATTGCTCTGTACTGGCCTCTACAGGCTTGGTTTCCGGAGCTTCTGGACCTCTCAGTGGCGGAACCTCTTCGACTTCACCCCCGTCCGGACTTTCTTCTACAGGGTTACCTCTGGAAGGAAGACGTTCATCATCTGGCTTTGACGGCATGGAGATTGAATCCCCAATTTTGAAGAAGGGATTTTCTTCTGGTTTGGTGGCTACTATGCTTAGTGCCTGTAAGCCTGTTTCCTCAAAGGCCTACCATCGTGTTTGGTCTATCTTTCTATCTTGGTGTGCTGACAAAGACCTGTCTCAGGATTTTGACCTTCCTACAGTTCTTTCCTTCCTCCAGGATGGTGTGGATCAGGGTCTCAGTCCGAGTTCTCTTAAGGTTCAGACTTCTGCACTCTCTTTCTTTCTTCTTTCAGAGGTGTCTTGCTATCATTCCTGATGTCAAGGTTTTCTTCCAGGTTGTTGCTCATACCCTTCCGGTGTTTAAGTCCCCTGCTCCTCAATGGGATCTTAACCTGGTCTTGGAAGTACTTCAGCGTCCTCCTTTTGAGTTTTTGGCTACTATTCCTCTACGTATGCTGACGCTGAAGATTGCCTTTCTCCTGGCGATTGTTTCTGTTCGCCGAGTTGCAGAGCTGCATGCCCTGTCTTGTAGACCACCCTTTTTGGTCTTTCACAAGGACAAGGTGGTGCTTCGCACCTCATAAGAGTTTCTCCCGAAGGTGGTGTCCGAGTTCCACATTAATCAGGAGATTGTGGTCCCTTCCTTCTGTTCTAACCCTACTTCTGACAAAGAGAAGGATCTTCATCTGTTGGATGTTCTTCGTTGTCTCAAGTTCTATGTGCATCGCACTGAGTCCTTGAGGCAGTCTATCACTCCTTTTGTCATTCCTGAGGGTCCTAGGGCAGGGAAACCTGCTTCCAAGGTAACCATTGCTTCTTGGATCAAGTCCACGATTCGTAAGGCTTACAAACTTCGGAAGAAGCCTGTTCCCTTTAGGGTCATGGCTCATTCTGCTAGGTCTATTGGGGCTTCTTGGGCCTACAAGAACCAGGCCTCAGCTGATCAGTTGTGCAAGGCGGCCACTTGGTTGTCTGTACATACTTTTGCTAAACACTATCCTGTGGATGTGCTGGCATCGGCTGATGCCAGCTTTGGGAGGAAGATCCTGGAGGCAGCCTTCCCTGTCTAGGATCTCTTTAGTTTCTCATTACTCTTTCACTTTTGAGCCCTGTTGTCTCTAGTTCAGTGTGCTGCGTATCAGTTCCTGGGGTCTGTTTTACCCCTGTTCAGTGTCCATTGACACTTTGCGGTTATTGTTGAGCTCTTCATGATCTGTAGGTTCATTGGTGCTCTGGTGACTTTGGGGGCCTGCGCCTGGTCCTTGCCTTTCTTCCCACCCTGGGGAACGTAATGGCTGGACATCCCAAAGTTACCAGAACCTGTATTGGACGACAGAGAAAATAGGATTTTAGTCTTACCTGTTGAATCCTTTTCTCTTAGTCCATATAGGTTACTGGTCTCCCACCCTGTCAAGGGACCATGCTTGGCTCTCCTGTGGCAGAACGTGGGGGTCCTTTTGGGTTCATGCGCACAGGAGTCTTCCTTTACCTTCTTACTACCTAGTCAATAGTTAGTCTGCAAATCTTACTGGTTGGGGATTGGCTAGCTGCAAGCTAAGGAGAGGAAGTAGGCTCCACCCAGCAGTCACTTCTCAGAATTGTTCCTGCCTACTAAAAGGGGCTAATCGCCTACCCAAAGTTACCAGTAACATGTACTGACAAAGAGAAAAGGATTTAACAGGTAAGACCTTACTTTGTAGAAGTTGCAGTAGAGCACTTTTAGATCCATTTTTAAAGAGGGCAAAGGCAGTAAGAAGATCAGAATTATTGAGGAAGAAAGGCAAGACAAAACGTGAGAAGCAATATTTGCCTATTACAGAAAACATGGTTGCCCCCCACATGGGTGGATGAGTGTTCCATTAAAGTTGACCGTCCTTGCGGGAACTATACTGCTTGCGATAATATGAACATAGGAAAATATATTTCATTTCCTGTTATATACACAAGGTTATACATTTCCTAACATGTAGTTCTACATTTGTGGTATATGCTTTGTTCTGTCCTTGTGGAGATATAATAATGTAGGGAAGAGCAAGCATTGCCTCAAAGATCGGATATTAGAACATTTAAGGATGATTAAAAAGGATCTGGCTAACGCTAAATGAATGCAACACTTTAGAGATCATTATGATAACAGTAGTAATGTTTTAAAATTTATAGGAAATTAGATGGTTTTTTGATCCCCTAGAGGGGGTAATAGAGGAAATTATACATTAAAGGGATAGTATTACTTCAAAATTACTATCCCTCATATTGTAGCCCTTAATAAACTGAGTTAAACGACACCAGTGGCATCTCTCAAACCTTTATGGTTTAAGAGATAGCTGCTTTCAAACTTTGCTCTCCCCTGCTGTCAGCGTTCTGCTGCCAGCAGGAGAATCCGGTCCCGGGACAGGCGGAGGCTCTTAAACAGAGCCGATATCTCATTATGGAAGGAAAAATTATTAATTGAAACAGTCTTCTAAGTGTGCTTGGTAACCAAGCACACGTAGAAGACTGTTTCAATTAATAATTTTTCATTCCATAGCGAGATATCGGCTCTGCTGAAGAGCCTCCTCTTGATTCAGAGACCGGATTCTCCTGCTGGCAGCAGAACGCTGACAGCAGGGGAGAGGAAACTTTGAAAGCGGCTATCTCTTAAACCATAAAGGTTTGAGAGATGCCGCTGGTGTCATTTAACTCAGTTTATTAAGGGCTACAATATGAGGGATAGTAATTTTGAAGTAATACTATCCCTTTAAAGGTGGAGTTGAAATGGATCATAAGATTACAAGCAACAAGTCTTTTGGTGTTAAATGAGAAAACTGATTTATTTTTTGCAGCGGTGGCATTTTGCTAATTTTCGTAGCTTCTTGGCATTAGTCACACCAGCCTTGTTTTAAGATGTGTATTAATCTGTAGAATTTAGAAAATCTTAGGGAACAAATGTTTCTTTTTGAAGGGATAGTAATACTTCATTTTCACTTAGCTGATTAGTGAACATAGTAAAATTTGAAACAGATGCCTCCTACTCTGATAATCAGCAACAGCTTACTTTAAAATTGGCTCTTCAATCTTACCCATCCCGCCCCTATTCGTGACATCATCAAAACTCCTGCAGATCTGAGATCTGGACTGTAACGGAAGCTGGGAAGGGACTGCGTCGCCTTCCGCCGTCGTTCCTTGGGTCTCTCCTTCTCGGCGCAGATAAGCGCCGTCGGATGCACCAGTTGAAGTATGAACAGTCACTGGAAACAGCCGCAGGATCGCTGGAAGCAGGGAAGAGTCCACGTCGCCGCCTGACAGTCCACGAAGTTAGGTCACAGGAAACTGGCAGCAGACGGTCGGCGATTCAGGATACTTGGCGCAGATGGGTATCAGAGTGGATACTTTAGACCATAAGCAATACAAGACTCCAGGACTCCTTGTTCACTCCAAAACAGAACTCTCTTTATTGTCACAAACCACAGATATTTATATACAGTACAGTACATTGGATCACATGGGGAACCTGATACAATAGGGAACATGATTAAATCCTAACACATCAGACAAAAGCCAGCAACAGCTGGTCTTAACAGATACAATGACTCAGACAGGGTTACATTTCAGATACACAGGGGTTTGATTGAACAAAGACTTGAGGGCGTGAACTAATTACCACATGGCAGGGGGTCAACATAGTGAATGGCTGGAGTTGCTATAATCCACATCTTAGGGACAGTGGCCCAAGGTTGGAGCCTTTGATTGACTATTTTGAATGCCCTGCCCCAACTTTGATCAATCACTGGTCTGCCTACCATTTCCCATGTTAAGCTAAGGAAGATATTTGCATACTTGGTAGTTGGTGATTGCACAACCTTCAAATTGGACAAGTACAATTAAACACATACAATATTTGAAAATACATAAAACCAAACTTGATACACAAACCAATGTTCATAACTATAAGTATTTGTTCCTGGCAATAGCTGGCCAGTTCGTATGCCAGGGCCCACAGCTACATTCAAGCAGGGCAACAAGGTCCATAGTTTTTAAGTAAATAGTTTGTGGTCCAGACAAGGGCTCCGTAACGGGTAGGATCTGTTACATTTCTCCCCCTTTTTTGTACCAAGCCAGCGGTTGTGGTAGTAAATGCTGGCTTGGGACTCTAGGAGAGCCTTGCTGCTATGTGCCGCTTGTCTGGACAGTTCGTTAGTCCAACGGCCTTGGTCCTAGTCCAGTCACAAGTGTGGAGCCCCTTGTCCTGGGCCAGGGAAACAACAAGCAAGCCCCTTGTCCTGGGCCAGGAGAAAATGGGAGCCCCTTGTCCGGGCCAGGAAAGAATAGCTGCGCCCCTTGTCCTGGGCCAGGAGAAAACATGAGCCCCTTGTCCGAGCCTGGCAGTAGAGAACAAGGCCCTTGTCCTGGGCCAGGGAAGAAAATGCAAGCCCCTTTGTCCTTAATGCTGGGCCAGGGGAACTGATGCCTGTTTGTCCTGGCAGTCAACAAATGGGGTGGCCTTCCCTGGGCCCGGCTCCATGCAGAGCTGGGGTTCAATGTTCCTGGGTCTGGGGCCAGGGGCTCAGGGTCCAAAGCCAGTCTATAAGGGGGATCTTCCTGGGGCAATTGTGTCTCTGGCTTCTGTGCATCAGAGTGTGGGGAGAGAGGCATATCTCCCCCTTTTAGTTGGGCCACTGCCCCAGAGGAACAGGAGAGGATGTTTGTCCCACTCTCCTGGGCTGGGGCAACGTTCTGGGACACATTCCCACCCCCCAGGCAGAGCTCAGGAAATTCAGGGGCCCCAGCAACATCCCTAGTGAGGACTGTCTCCTCCCTCACCAGCTCAGGGTTCCCTTGACCACCGGGAAAGCTTGTAATCCCACTTCCCCTGCCAAGAACATTTGTGTCCCTGAGTCGTAAACACTCTTGTTCCAGGGCAATCTCCATGGGGATCACCTCCGTGGGGCTGCTGAGCTTACTTCCCTTCACCAGAGTCAGGGCAAAACAAGGCGTAGTGTGCTCACTCCTACACACCACAACAGAGGGTTCACAGGACTCGGTGGATTCACTACCCTCCACCAAGCCAGGGGTCACAGAGAGGTGGATATCCAAGGAATCGGCGCTGCAAAGGGGCAATTGGCTGATCTCCTTGGCATTCGGGGCCTCCTCCTCAGGGCCACTTCTTTTCTTCAGCAGGGAGGCACTCCCAAACCTCCCAGCAATTTTACTCAGGCACCTAGAGAACACCATCTTCCCTTTCTCCAGGGCACTAACAACAGGGGGCAGACTAGGGCTGCTGGTGGGGACCTGCGTCTCCTTCACCACAGCAGGGGTAATAACAGGCTCCTTAATGAAGACCGTGGCCCCACTCACTAGGCCAGGGGTCTCAGGGAAACTGATGGGGCACTCTTCCCCACCCATCAGGTCATATGACACATCTGCAGGAGGTCCAGCAGCACTATTCTCTTCCAGTCCGCTGGGGTCCTCCTCCTGTAGGCCATTACACACAGGCCCTTCTTCTGCCTTGAGGGAGACCGCAGTCCCATCCCTCAAGGCGGCATCCTCTGTGGCCCTGGAGAGCACATACTGCTCCACTTCCAGGGCATTTTCCAACCCCACAGGGGGCATCATCTTGGGGCTGCTGGTGAGTTCTTCCACACTCACTACAGCAGGGGGGTCATAGGGACTGATGGTCTCTCTCCCACCCATCAGTTGGGACATACAATCGCTGCTGGTGGGGACCTGCATCTCATCCACCGCAGCTGGAAAGACAGGGAAAGGGGAAACATGCCTATCAGGGGAGACGTCTGTCCCATCCCCTGATGCAGAGGCATCTTCTTGGCTGAGGAGGAACGAATTCCCACTCCTCAGCTCAGGCAACACACAGTCCAGGGGCAAAGGGGTATCAGGAAGGACGATTTTCCCACTTCCTGATGCAGTGGCAACAACAGGTGCACTGGTGAGGAACGAATTCCCACTCACCAGTTTGGAGTGAACAGGGATAACACAATCCTGGCCCTTAAAGTCGCTGAAGTCCTCCTCAGATGCGTTACCCCCCCATTCTTCTTCCTCTTTTTGGAATTCCCGGACCTCCTGAATGAACCCAGCATATAGTTGCTCCAGGTCCCATTCACATCCTGCCAGAATATCCAAATTTCCCTGGCAGTCCGCAGGAATGTATCCCCCAAAACAGTCCTCTCTTTTGTCCCGGATCTCCCAGTATCTGCTGGAGTCAGGGCACCCAAAAGTAGAGTCCATGTGGTAGGCGTTCCATACCAGCCCTTGGATGTCCCAT
The DNA here is from genome assembly GCA_037306005.1 of Rhinophrynus dorsalis. Lineage (NCBI taxonomy): Eukaryota > Metazoa > Chordata > Amphibia > Anura > Rhinophrynidae > Rhinophrynus > Rhinophrynus dorsalis. Next base: position 105,511,594 of record CM074721.1, on the reverse strand, counting down.
CGCAGGCGGGCTGGGCACCAATTGAAAAGGCCCTCAGATCCATATTCCTGGTCCAGGAATTTAACAAAGTCCCAGTACTCCTCCTGTACTCTGAGCTCCTCTGTAATGCATGCATCCAACTCTGGAATGAAGTCGTAGATAACATCGCCCAGCTGGGTCCACCACTGTATTCGGATGGCGCTGTACCGATCCTCGTATGCTCCCAGAGTGTGTGCCAGCACTGCTTCATCTGCCATGTCTCACTTGCTGCACCCGATATGAAGGAGAAATCCCACCGCTATGCCTCCAATGTAACGGAAGCTGAGAAGGGACCGCGTCGCCTTCCGCCGTCGTTCCTTGGGTCTCTCCTTCTCGGCACAAATAAGCGCCGTCGGATGCACCAGTTGAAGTATGAACAGTAACTGGAAACAGCCGCAGGATCGCTGGAAGCAGGGAAGAGTCCACGTCGCCGCTTGACAGTCCACGAAGTTAGGTCACAGGAAACTGGCAGCAGGCGGTCGGCGATTCAGGATACTTGGCGCAGATGGGTATCAGAGTGGATACTTTAGACCATAAGCAATACAAGACTCCAGGACTCCTTGTTCACTCCAAAACAGAACTCTCTTTATTGTCACAAACCACAGATATTTATATACAGTACAGTACATTGGATCACATGGGGAACCTGATACAATAGGGAACATGATTAAATCCTAACACATCAGACAAAAGCCAGCAACAGCTGGTCTTAACAGATACAATGACTCAGACAGGGTTACATTTCAGATACACAGGGGTTTGATTGAACAAAGACTTGAGGGCGTGAACTAATTACCACATGGCAGGGGGTCAACATAGTGAATGGCTGGAGTTGCTATAATCCACATCTTAGGGACAGTGGCCCAAGGTTGGAGCCTTTGATTGACTATTTTGAATGCCCTGCCCCAACTTTGATCAATCACTGGTCTGCCTACCATTTCCCATGTTAAGCTAAGGAAGATATTTGCATACCTGGTAGTTGGTGATTGCACAACCTTCAAATTGGACAAGTACAATTAAACACATACAATATTTGAAAATACATAAAACCAAACTTGATACACAAACCAATGTTCATAACTATAAGTATTTGTTCCTGGCAATAGCTGGCCAGTTCGTATGCCAGGGCCCACAGCTACATTCAAGCAGGGCAACAAGGTCCATAGTTTTTAAGTAAATAGTTTGTGGTCCAGACAAGGGCTCAGTAATGGGTAGGATCCGTTACATGGACATACGACCAAACAGATGGCAGAGAGGGACAAAAGACCCAAACTAGTAATGAATCCGTGCTCCCGTGTTAGGAGCTAGTCATTCACGCCTCCCTGCAAATCTTGTCTAGTCTTTTCTACCCCCCTGCCTGAACTACTTCCAAACATGTGACCAACACCTTATTTGACCTGCTGATACAATTGCCTCTGTCTCTCACATCCACTCATTTATTTTTTATGAACAAATGACGAGCACCCCATGCTGGATACATTTAATATTGCCTAATCAATTAATGTTGCAGACATACTTCCTAGCGAGACATTTTGCAGTTCAAACATTACATGATTGTAATCCAGTAGTAATAGCTATGTCTTCTACAGGGGCGGACTGACAGGACCCAGGGCCCCTGGTCCAAATAGAGGTCTGGGCCCCCTGTCCAATGACATCATCGGCCCCTCCCCATGACATCATCGGCCCCTCTCCATGACATCATTGGCCCCACCTCCCATGTGCCCTCACTATGTGGTGGCACTAGAGGGTTTTTTTTAACCTTGAGAAAGGCGCGCTATTTTAGTGCCGAAACGCATTGAACTGCTGCGGACTTCTTTCACTTTGCTTCACTATGGAGTTGAACCTCTAGTGCCACCACATAGTGAGGGCAATATTATTTTAAGAAGTCATCTCAATCAAAATATCAGTGCCAATACATACTGTACAAGAAAATAGCCGGGACTCCGGCACATCACACAGCACTATCAGATTGAAGTGCTAGCTGCTTGTACAGAATACGGACACTTCAGGATCTCCTCACTGAAGAACTAGTGGTGATAAATACCGCTTAGTGAACTTGCAAGTGATTCACAACAAGGAATCTAATACATTGATTACATGCTCAATACAAGCAGTATTCAAGTAAGGGTACATCTATACCACAGAGTTCTTTCTATTATATTTCTGGATATGTGACTATATACACTACAGTTGTTTAAAAGCCTAAGAATCATTCCTTCCAGTAAGGGCACATCTTTACTAATATTGTTTATATATTAATATTGGTGTTTATTTCATTTTCTATCACTTAGGCAACATTGTACTACAGTGGATTTATATACCAAACAGTAATTCATTCCTTCAGCGCTCTACAGAAAATACACTAAAATACTAGTGCAGCCACCTAATTTCTGCTATCACAGAGTATAAACTAAAATAAATAAACTGTTTGGTAGCTCAAAAGTTAATTACATATAAAAAACATGCATTCAAAATAGATTCTTACACTGATATAATTAGAGGACAATGTTATATACTGGAATTTAGAAAACAAACACTGCGTTTATACTATTACACAAGTCCCATATATGAAATTGTACCAAGTTATGTATAAAATCTGTTTTCCAAGTTAAAAAGTTTAGGGAATATAATTGACTTACAAAATGAATATCACATATATAGAGTAGTTCTTTCGGATGACCCAAAGTTTTGTATTCCTCCACAACCACAGTATCTTTGCTCTTACATGTTGCCAATCGAACCCTGTGAGTGTCCAATTTTCTAAAAGTGGATATCTTGGTTGTGGAGGAATACCGACGTTATAACTTGGAAAACAGATTTTGATACAAATTCATATATGGGACTTGTGTAATAGTATAAATGCACAGTTTGTTTTCTAAATTTCGATATATAACATTGTCCTCTAATTATATCCGTGGAAGAATCAATTTTTCACTGTCGTCCAATACAGGTCACTGGTACAATGGGAGGCGATCCGCCCCTTTAAGTAGGCAGGAACATTCATTCAAATGTATGCAGGGGGTGGAGCTTCCCCTCCCTCTTAAGCTGCCTTCAGGCCAGAGACAAGCCAGATTGATTTGTTCCTGTGTGCTGTGCACACCAGGTGGAGAACATCTCTCATTAAACTTTAGTTTTTTATTGTTTTTATTCAAATATGGAATACCACCATTAGGCGGGTGACCATGGCTGTGAATTGCCCTCTCCAAAGTGGCTAGTGCAGCTTCCAAGGATTTTCTGGTGGACCTTATGCCCTGAAGAGGGAACAGCTTGAGTCAAGTAGCTTCCCTGTTAGGGAATTTTCCTCTGGTAAATTCCCTTTTCAACATGGTTACCTGAAGACAGAAGTCCTGCAGAAAGGTGAGCCACCCTTTGAGTGCTGAAGGTCCACTTGTCCCACAGTGTCCCTTCTTTGGGCTTGTATTTGGGAGTTATCATTATGCACTCCAGCACTCATAGGGTGTTTTTATTATATTGCTTGTATTTATGCAATGTCTGTGGTATTCCCTTGGTTTTGGAGCCTTGGGCTATGGTTTTCTCATGTTTCACATGTGTTTGGTGCATGTTTGGTAACTTTTTTCTCTCAGAGTAAATTTATTAATATTTAATGTTCCACGCCTTTAAGCGCGCTTTTACCCGCATAGACGCCATTGCTCCTTTACTCTCTATGGGTTTACACAGTGTGGGACGTATCTCTGGAACCGCTTGTCACAGTGACTTCAGAGAGGGCTCATTTTGTTGGTCTTCCCCTGCTCTATCATCCGGTAGCTAGATTCGGTGTGTTGGGAGTCTGGGGGGGGCTTCGGGCACTGTTTTGGTGTACTTCTGAGAAAAACTACGTTTCCCATGAGCGCCCGTTTCGCGCTTGTTTTCTGATTGGCTACCGTTGCGGCAGCCATTTTGTGGTGTTATTCTCAGCGAGTATACTACGCAGGGACCGAGCCTTCTCTCTCCTCAGCAGATTAACCCTTCGCTTGCCAGATAAGTTCGATTTTTGACATTTCTGGGGTGAAACTTTAATCTTTCACACTTCTATTGGGTGATTCTTCTTAGTGGAGTATATCTGACGCTGTGAGCATGTCTACTCCACTGGTGCCAGGGGCTAGACCCAAAACTAAAGAGGCTGGGGTGTCTATTTCCCCCATTGCGTTTTGCTCCTCTTGTCACTCTGGGCTGCCTAGAGAATTTTCAGGTCATTTATGCCCAAAATGTGCAGAAAGTCATGACAGCAACCCTGGGCTTTCCAGTCATGCTATTGAGCCAACTTGGGTGAAAGAGAGTTTAAAGCTTCCACTAGGGATCTCAGATCCACTCTCCAACTCTTTCCCTCTCAGGTCCAGGGGGCTCTTCAGGTTTAGCAGACCCCCTCCACAATCAGGACCTCCCTGCCTAAGCCACAGGGGGCTCCTGACCTGTCTGATTCTTCTGAGGAAGAGCAAGCATTGCCTTTACAGGATTCTGATGCTGAGGAAGGCACTGTTATTGAATCTGCTAGGTCCATTGGTGACCCTTATGAATGTGACCCTGAAGTTTCGGCTGAGGGTTTGATCAGAGCTGTGCTAACCACGCTCAACCTTCCTCTGACTCAGGAATCTACTCATGATCCAACTGATGTTTTTCAAAATCTGTCTAAGGCTGTGGTTTGTTTTCCCAATAACCCTACTCTTTCCCGTTTAGTCTCTGATGCGTGGAGGAATCCTGAAAAATCCTCCTCTGTGTCCAAAAAGTTTGCTAAACTTTATCCTTTTCCTGAGGCTGAACTGGCAAAATGGGTTCATCCTCCTAAAGTGGATGCTCCTATTTCTAGATTATCCAAATCTACTGCTTTAGCTGTATCTGATGCCTCTGCCCTGCAGGATTGGACGGACAAAAAGTTAGAAATTTGTCTTAAATCCATTTTTGCCTCTATTGGCACTGCCATGCGTCCAACCTTTGCAGTGGCGTGGGTTAACCGGGCTATTGCGGCCTGGACTGAACAGCTTACTGAGGTGGTTCGCCAGGATGCGCCAGTGTCTGAGCAGCTACAGCTTCTTGCTAATATATCAGAAGCTCAAAATTATGTTTCTGACGCTGCTTTTGATGCTGTGCGCATGATGGCGAGGGCCTCCACTTCCTCTGTGGTGGCTAGACGTGCTCTTTGGCTAAAAATTTGGTCTGCTGACACTGCATCTAAGAAAGCTCTGTTTTCTCTTCCCTTTCAAGGGACCTCACTGTTTGGATCTGAACTTAAGGAGATGATTAGTGAGGCTACTGGTGGTAAAAGTACTCTTCTACCATCTGTCTTCAAGAAGAAGTTTCCAGCCAAACGCAATCGGTCCTTTCGTTCCTTCCAAACTGAGACACGCTCCACGTCCCAAGCAGGTCCGTCCTCCACGCGCTCCTCCTCCAAGCCCAAACAGTCCTGGAAGCCCAAATTTGCCCCTAAGGCCAAAACCTCCAAGACTGCTCCGGCATGACTCACCGAACCCGGGTCCGCATCCGGCTGTAGGTGGACGTCTCCACATCTTTCGCCGGACTTGGGAGGAGTCAGTGACTGACCCATGGGTTATTCAGGTGGTATCAGAGGGATACAGGATCCCTTTCTCTTCCCTTCCTCCTTTCCGGTTCCATTTTACTCGTCCTTCTCAGGAGCCTACAAAAAGATGTCTGTTCAACGCTATTCAGGATCTTTTGGACAAAGAGGTCCTGGAATTGGTTCCATCAGAGGACACAGGTTCAGGATTCTATTCCCAACCTGTTCGTTGTGGCCAAAAAGGACGGAGGTGCTCGTCCTATCTTGGATCTCAAGGATCTAAATTCCTTTGTTGTGAGTTCCCACTTTCGTCAGGAATCCCTGCGTTCTGTGATAGCCGCAATGTCTCCAGGGGAGTTCCTTGCCTCCCTGGACCTTCAGGATGCATATCTTCACATCCCTATTCATCCAGAGAGCAGACGGTGTCTCAGGTTTGCCTGTCACAAGGGCCACTTTCAGTTTTCAGCTCTTCCCTTTGGACTGACTTCAGCCCCTCAGGTCTTTCAGAGGGTATTGGGATCTTTGATAGCTGTGCTTCATCGAGATGGTGTCAGGGTGACTCCCTACATGGACGATCTGCTCCTGAAAGCTTCATCTGCGGAGATTCTCCACCAGCAGATGCAGTTGTGTATACAGACACTCAATCGCCACGGCTGGATTGTGAATCTGGACAAGTCAGACTTGGTTCCATCTCAACAGCTCCTCTTCCTGGGTCTCCTGTTCGACACGCAGCAGAGCATGGTGTTTTTGCCGGAGGAAGTAGCTCATCAGATTGCCATCCGAGTGTCCAAGATCCTGGAGCTCGACAGGGTTCCAGTTCCGAAGTTAACTTCTCTGGTGGGGAAGTTCATTTCCACGATAGAGGCAGTGCCATTTGCTATGGCACACACCAGGGAACTTCAGAGGTTTGTGATCCAGACGTGCAAGAATCATCCAGATCATCAGCATCTGTCAGTCTCTCTGCCTCCTCATGTCGAGTTGAGCCGGGAATGGTGGTTGGACCTGTCTCATCTCCTGAAAGGGAGATCCTTTCGGGTTCCCTACTGGACCACAGTCACGACGGATGCCAGCCTCCGGGGATGGGGGGCTGTGTTGGGCCGAATCAGTGCTGAGTTCTCTCAAGGTTCAGACTTCAGCTCTGTCTGTCTTTTTCCAGGAACGGATTGCTATTCTTCCTGATGTTAAGGTTTTCTTCCAAGGTGTGGCTCATGTTCGGCCTGCTTTCAAGAGTCCTACTCCCCAGTGGCACCTTAAGTTGGTGCTGGGGGTTCTCCAGAGACCCCCATTCGAATCCTTGGCTTCTATACCTTTACGTCTCTTGACCTGGAAAATGGCCTTTCTTTTGGCTATTGTCTCAGTTCGCCGGGTATCAGAGTTACAAGCTCTGTCTTGTAAACCTCCTTACCTGGTGTTCCACAAGGATAAGGCTGTGCTTCGCACTTCCAAGGAATTCCTACCTAAGGTTGTATCCGAGTTTCACATCAATCAGGAGATTGTGGTTTCCTCTTTCTGCCCTAACCCTTCCTCTGACAAGGAGAGGGATCTCCATTTGTTGGATGTTGTGCGTTGTCTTAAATTTTATGTTCATCGCACTGAGTCTATCAGGAAGTCTGACGCCTTGTTCGTCATTCCTGAGGGGCCTAGGGCAGGGAGACCGGCATCCAAGGTGACTATTGCCTCTTGGATAAAATCTACCATTCGTGAAGCCTACAAACTGCGGAATAAGCACGTTCCCTTCAGGGTTACTGCTCATTCCACCAGATCAATTGGGGCCTCTTGGGTCTACAAGAATCAGGCATCTGCTGATCAACTCTGCACAGCTGCCACTTGGTCACACATTCTCAAAGCACTATCGCGTTGATGTACTGGCCTCGGCTGATGCCAGCTTTGGGAGGAAGGTCCTGGAGGCAGTTTTGCCTGTTTAGGACCTTCTACTCTGTGATTCTTAGTGCTTCTTTGCTGTTGAGCCCGGTTGGCTCTAGTTCAGTGTGCTGTGTTAGTTCAGGGGTTCGTTTTTACCCCTGGTTGGTGTCCATTGACACTTCTGTTATTGGGCTCTATGATTAATTGATTCATAGCAGTTCTGGTGACTTTTGGGCAGTGCGCTTGGTCCTTGCCTTACTTCCTGCCTCTGGGAAAGCTCAATGTTTGTACATCACATTGTACCAGTGACCTGTATTGGACGACAGTGAAAATAGGATTTTAGTCTTACCTGTTAAATCCTTTTCACTTAGTCCATACAGGTCACTGGTCTCCCACCCTGTGAAGGGACCATGCTTGGCTCTCCTGTGGCATTCAGTGGGAGATCTTCGGGGCATGCTCACAGGAGTCTTCCTTTTCCTTCTTACCTCTGGTCAGTTTAATGTCTCAAATCAATCTAGCTTGTCTCTGGCCTGAAAGCAGCTTAAGAGGGAGGGGAGGCTCCACCCCCTGCATACATTTGAATGAATGTTCCTGCCTACTTAAAGGGGCGGATCGCCTCCCATTGTACCAGTGACCTGTATGGACTAAGTGAAAAGGATTTAACAGGTAAGACTAAAATCCTATTTTAATGCATGGTTTTTTATATGTAATTAACTAGAGCACTACCAAACAATTTATTTATTTTAGTGGATTTATATGAATACTTTCTGTCCCATATTGGTTTACCTATAATAATATCAATACTCTATACCTATTCATTGTTATACTCTCCCTTATATACAGGATCCGTCCACATATATAGATATATTCTATATATTTCCACCTTATATTTGTCTTTTATCTACATTATAAAGCTTGATACTGTATATTCCTGACATTCTACACACAGTGTCTCTCACTTATACACACCGCATCCATTTTTATGAGTGAAAGATAAGCTCTACGCACTGGATACATTTAATATAGTCAGATCAATTAAAGGGATAGTAATGGTTAATTTTAAGTTCATTTAATATTGTAGGCATTAAAAAAAGATTAACATCAATGTAAGTCTTATCTCTCAAACCTTTATGGTTTGAGAGATATAACTTGCTAAAGTTACCTTTTCCTGGCTGTTTTACTCAAGTCTGCCATCTAGCTGACAGCTGCAGATTCCAGTCATTTGACCAGACAGAGGCTCTTCAGCAGAGCTGAAATCACGCTATTTAGAAATAAATACTTAATTGGAACGGTCTACAAAGTGTGCTTGCAAGCCAAGCACACTTTGTAGACCGTTCCAAATTAAGTAGTTATTTTTAGATATTGTTATATCGGCGCTGCTGAAGAGCCACATCTGGTCAAGCGACCAGAATCTGCTTCCAACAGCTTTACAGCTCGTCAAGCAGAAAGGGGAGGGACCAGAGAACTTTATTTTCCTATATATCTCAAACTATAACGGTTTGAGAGATACAAAGAAGTGCAAGTGCTCTCTTTTAATTGTATCTACCATCTAGTTAATACTTTTTTTCTGACATTACTATCCCTTTAATGTTGCACAAAAGCTTCCCATTGAGAGGTATTTGTAGACCATACATTACTTTACTGTAACCCATTAGCTCCAGTTGTAACTTCAGCACCTTTTCCCTCAAATTAACTGAAGCTTTGTAGATTTTCACACACCACATATCTTTCTATCTCAGCCCGATGCAATGTCCGTGTGAATAGCGCAGCGATGTATTTCTCTAACAAATTACAAAACTTTTCAGTCAGATTAATATTTTCAGTTTTTACACATTACACACACACGTGATTTCATGAGTTCAGTGCTGCTGGAGACTGGATTATCTGTCAGCCAGGCGGATTGATACAGGTGACAAATAGGTCCTTCACTCTCGCAGGACTTCACCGCTCCTTCTCCCACCCCCTCCCAAATAGAAAATGCAAAGAATCGTGCACATTTAGAGGACAATGGTGAGAACGAGCTTATCCTCAGATTACAGACTCTGGGGATATTTTATTGGCGAATTTAAAAAGAACCAGAGTGTATCAGAGCATGACAAAGGTACCACTGTGCATAACTTTTAAATGCAAGCTTACAAGGCTTTAGTAAAAATTAAGTATTACTATCCCTTTAAGTATTTTTAAAGATTGTATTATTATGTATCATGGTGCTATTGAACTCTCTGCCCCTTTAAATCCAGTTTGTGGGGGAGGAGTACTAAGTGTTCAAATTGGCACAGAGATTGAATAGCATTTTAATGGATGACTTGGCAAAGTACCAGTAAGGCGTAAACCATATATACCATGGGGACAAATATTTGCTTTGTTTTAAATGGGGATTTTAACCCCTTGAATGCTAAAGAAGTAATGCATTGTAGATCCTTCCAGCGTTCAAGAGACAAAAAGCACATTTTAACCCTTTGAGTGCCAGAGGACGCAAAGAGTTAAATCGATGACATTTGAAGGTATTTTTATTTGACCACCTATGGTATGGTTGGTTTTCTCCACAATTGCTCCCCTATGCTTTTGTACATAAGGTTCATTGTGTTTTTGCCCCTTGATCAAGAAGTCATGATACACAGGTAAATCTAATTTTTTTCCAAACTGCTTGGGCTTGTGTTTATTCTTTAAAAATATTTACGTGTATTTGTTACTTATTTAAAGGGATAGTAATACTTCATTTTAACTTTTTTATTTTGTAGGCATTAAAAAAACATGAAGAATGATATAAGTCTTATCTCTGAAACCTTTATGGTTTAAGAGATATTCACAAACAAAGTATCCCCCCCCTGTTCAACCAGATCAGAAGGGAGATGCCCAGGTAGACTGCAGAGAGGGACAATCTTCAATTAAGATACTGGAAAAAGCTGAAAAACTTGTCAAGGGGGGAAGGGCTTTCATTGTTTTCATACAAAGAAAATTGTCCCCTTCTGTTATCTGTACTGTCATACAACCAGACTCACATCTGAGAAGAGATGGCTTACACTAGGTAAAAGGGGCGGGGAGGGGAACTTTGCTTGTGAATCCTATATAATAATTCGCCAAGTTGTGTGTAACGCCCGACATGCGCAGTAGATACTGCTGCGCATGCGGCAGTCACACGCAGTGGAGACTGCTCGCGCCGCGGCTGATACAGAGCTGGGCGCTCCGAAGGAGCGTCCAGCTCTGTATCAGCCGAGGCGCGGGCAGTCTCCACCGCGTGTGACTGCCCCGCGACCGGCTGCCAGAGGCTCTGTGTCAGCCGAGGCGCGGGCAGTCTCCACTGTGTGACTGCACCGCGAACGGCTGCCTGAGGCACTGTGGCCCGTGTAACGGGCTGTTCAACTAGTATCTCATAAACCATAAAGGTTTGAGAGATAAGACTTATATCATTCTTCATGTTTTTTTAATGCCTACAAAATAAAATAAAGTTAAAACGAAGTATTACTATCCCTTTAACAGCTACAATGGGATTCAGAAAGATTAATTAAAATCAAGTAATCTGGTTTACAAGAGGAATGTTTCTGCACAATAATGGAATTAAAAAGCATTTCCTTAGATGGATAGATAGTAGATATGTTCTATTGATCCATATTACTTTACCTGCTTTTTTGATTAAACTTTTGTTTTGTTTTTGCAAAAGCAAACAGAATATTCAGCACCACCTAGGCAGGGACTCTTACTGACTAGTACTCCTGCCACATGCCCACAAGATTTGGTGGTAAGCATTCTCTGCTATATTACTAAAAAAAACATATGTATGCATATATGTATGTATATATTTACCTAGCAATACAGGGGGCAAAGATGATACACCATTGAAAAGATACATATCTAGTGCCTCAGGAATTAACCCTTTAGAGTGCCAGAGGGATACAGAACGCATTGCAAAGCAATGCGTTGCATACCCCTCTGGTACTCAAAGGGTTAACAAAATATAGGGGTAGTGGGGTTGAGTATATATGTAGCGTTAGATGGGCTAAAGAAGAGTAAACTTTTTTTTAATCCAGGAAAATTATATAAAGATGGGAGAATTTCATTCAAAAGTTATTACAAAGCAAACTACTTTTTATGCTTGTCCAAAGGGTAGGTTTTTTTTTTTCATTTTTGTAATATACTCTATATAGCAGAGCTTGATTCATTTTAATGTAATAAATCAAGTTTTCAGCTATAATAACTTTGTGAATGGAAATTATCTCTGCCTGACAATCTCTCTGCCTGAAAAGCCGTAGAACATTTTTTTCTTTTTGCCAAAATGTCACCGTCTCTTTATAAGTAGGTATGTAGAGCTAAAGGAGTTAAGCTTACATATCTAGCGTTAGAAAGGGTAAGGACACCGTAATGTTCTATCATGAAAAAATGAAATTGCTACATGGAAAATAAGGGTACTCGCACTGATCGGATATGCTTTATTCACAAGTTATTATTCCTTAGACTAGGGGCATCTAAGATTTTTTCAGTCATGGACCACAAGATCAGTGAACCATAGGTGTGAGGGCCATATTGTTGTTTTTATTAATAAGGATGGTGTATTATAACCTGTCACCTATTCAAAAATATGACTGCATTTATAGATTGAGCAAGTCATTGACAATACTGATATCTAACAGACATGTATTCTTAAAGGGATAGTAATGTTTCATAATAAAAGCAGCTCTAATTAATCATCATAGTATTTGGACTTTGGAGAGTGTTATTTCAATTCTGTCAGAGTTGTAGTTCAAGAGTAATTCAATGACAAAGTATCCCCCTCCCTCCCCTTTTACTGATGTAACACTGCTCAGCCAGAGCAGAAGGGAGGTGCCCAGGTAGATTGCAGAGAGGGACACTCTTCAATTAAGATAAGGGAAAAACCTGAAAAACTTGTCAAGGGAGGAAGGGCTTTCATTGTTTTCATTATAAGAAGCTTGTCCCCTGCTGTTATCTGTCTGGTCTTACAACCAGATTCCACATCTGAGAAGAGATGGCTTACACTAGGTAAAAGGGTCGGGAGGGGAAACTTTGCTTGTGAATATCTCTTAAACCATAAAGGTTTGAGAGATAAGACATATCATTCTTCATGTTTTTTAATGCCTATAAAATAAAGTTAAAACGAAGTATTACTATCCTTTTAAAGAGATAGAAATAGATGCCAATAAATGCAACTCCGTATGTTATGGTTCACATAGCGCTGTATATCAATCGTGTTCAACTTGTAGTTCAAAAGTAATTAAATTGTAAAGTAACCCCCTCCCAACCCTTTTACGTATGTAATGTGCTCGCCAAGCCAGTATGAACAGCTCACTGTGAGAGACAATCTTCTCTTTGTGAACGGTCAGGTTAAGTAACCAGATTTCACATCTGCAGGGAGGCGCATACAAGAGGTAAAAGGGATGGGAGGGGGATAGTTCAAAATGTAATGTCAGACATTGATATACCACGCTGCATGAACCATACATGAAACATAACAAATGAGCATTAATCAAAGCTGCATTTATTGGCATCCATTACTGTCTCTTTAAGAGAAACTCATACTTGTTACCATATGCTACCGTATGCTAATTTAGATACCTGTGCGGTACCAGTGATGTTTCAAATGCTAATTAAAGTGTTAGTAATGTCTAAAAATAACTTTTTTTTGCATTTAGAAGAGCTTAAAAAGCTGATCTAAATGCAAAAAAAGTATCTCTCAAACCGCTATGGTTTAAGAGATACGGGCGTTTAAAGTTTGATTTCTCCTACTGACAGCTGTAAAGCTGTCAGCAGGAGATCCGTGTCGGTCGACACGGAGGCGCTTTAGAAGTGCCGAGATCTCGTTAGTTACACGGAATCCCTTCTTTGGAATGGTGTAAAACGTGTGCCTGAACACTAGACGCACGTTTTAGACCATTCCAATGAAGGGATTCTGTGTAAGTAACGAGATCTCGGTACTTCTCAAGCGCCAGCGTGTCGACCGACACGGATCTCCTGCTGACAGCTTTACAGCTGTCAGTAGGAGAAATCAAACTTTAAACTCCTGTGTCTCTTAAACCATAGCGGTTTGAGAGATACGTTTTTTTGCATTCAGATCAGCTTTTTAAGCTCTTCTAAATGCAAAAAAGTTATTTTTAGACACTACTATCCCTTTAAGCTTTTCAGTGTTGTTTCATATGCAAATTAAACGTTTCAGTGAATTGTGGTATGCTAATTAAGGTTTCCAGTGATATTTCATTTGCTAATGAAGCTTTGTACACTTCCAGGACACTTTTACTTTGCCCAGTAATAAAGCTATGAATCTCCAAAACTATACATCTGCTGGATTTTTGACTAATATGACCATAGACAGTTTTCAATGCAGTTTTCAAATATGAAATCTTGAATCAAGGTGGAATTTCCACTTTAAACTGAATGCTTTGGTGTTACTGACCTACTAGTTCCTGTGTACTAGTTAATGAGATTTATATATATATATATTCAAATCTTAGAAGGGCTGCAACCTGGGGTCAGACAGGCCACATTTGGACCACATTCCATGCCTTAGACCTTACAATCTGAATGACTGTTTGAGCAATTCTAATTGAAGCATATGCTAGCAGTGTTGAGATTACGAACTAAAGTGTGATAAAGAGAAGATAAAATCTCTGCAATGAGTTTGTATGTTCTCACTCTGTTTGCGTGGGTTTCCTCCGGGTACTCCGGTTTCCTCCCACACTCCAAAAACATACTGATAGGTGAATTTAGATTGTGAGCCCCAATGGGGACAGGAACCAATATGAGTGTAAAGCGCTGCGGAATCTGTGTGCGCTATATAAATAAAGGATTATTATTATCTCCAAAGAGAGAAAATTGTAAATTCTTCTGTTATTCTTTGGAGCCTAAAAACTAACATCTATTCAGCTTCAAATCTCTCAGTGCACGAGAGCCAGCCCAGTAGGCAGATTACAATCTGCCAGGATTAGATTCTTCTTTATCATTCAGTGGGTTAAAAGACACATTTAAATCAATGGGAAATTAGGAAAGTTTTATTTATTCCCTATTGTATAGTTGGTTTTTCCCCAGAACCATTTGTATTTAACAGATTCTTTACAATACTGTGCATGTTATTGTGGTCCAATCTTATTCTATATAGACGAGTAATATAATCATATGTATGTTGTGCAACATGTTTGAATATAATGGTGAGGGATCGTTGATGTGGATGGATGAATCTGGTTTTATAATTTTAATACAAATTAGGGTTGAATGAAAGTTTAAAAAAAGATCAAATATTCAGTTTAAAACAAGCATATTATATAATACTAGTTGAACAGCCCGTTACACGGGCCACAGTGCCTCAGGCAGCCGGTCGCGGGGCAGTCACACAGTGGAGACTGGCCGCGCCTCGGCTGATACAGAGCCTCTGGCAGCCGATCGCGGGGCAGTCACACGCGGTGGAGACTGCCCGCGCCTCGGCTGATACAGAGCTGGACGCTCCTTCGGAGCACCCAGCTCTGCATCAGCCGCGGCGCGAGCAGTCTCCACTGAGTGTGACTGCCGCACGCGCAGCAGTATCTACTGCGCATGTCGGGCGTTACACACAACTTGGCGAATTATTATATAGGATATATAGTACTCTGCAAAAGTCTTTGGCAGGTGTGAAAAAATGCTGTAAAGTAAAAATGATTTAACTTCCAGATAGGGGGGAGAAATAGTGCAGCGTTGATATATACTCAACAAATGAGACCACAAATATTGTAAATAACACAACCAACAACTGCAGTTGTAATTAAAGGAAAGATCAGACACTACTTTTACTTTTCCTACTTCCTCCTCTTCCTCTATTAACTTCCAAGTAGTGAGGGAGAATAGTGCAGCTTTGATATGTAGTCGACAGGTGGGACCACAGTTAGTTTTGATTAAACATCCAGCAATTACAGTTATAATTAAGGAAATAACATACACTACAGTTCACCAGCACACAAATGGGGGCACATAGACACCCTCAGCAAGCCCCATGGATATCGTGCACATAGTGCTCCGTTAAAAAAGTATCTTCCTTTTTTGTAACAAAATAATGCTTTTTTTTCCCAACTCGCTCTCTTAATGTTTTATCGCTAAGAGCATCAACTGCATTCTTGCACTTTTATACACATTCAGTAACGCTTACTGTTTTTCCTGAAACGCTTTTCTGTAGATGGTGCTTTTCACCGTCTTATCTTGTCCAAACAGCTCCTCATTCAGGTGTGTGTTCCTTACTTCCTTTATTTGTTTTTCTAACTGCGATACTGCAAGCAATGTCTGAGTCACGATGTCTGATCTTCAAACACCTCCGTCTTTAGTTTCATCTGTGCTGTTCACTCACATGGGGACTTTCCATCTGCGCTCCTCTGCTGTCACTATGGGCACCTTCCACAGACGCACACTCTCTCTCTCTCTCTCTCTCTCTCTCTCTCTCTCTCTCTCTCCCTCTCTCTCTCTCTCTCCCTCTCTCTCTCTCCCTCTCTCTCTCTCTCTCCCTCTCTCTCTCTCTCTCTCTCTCTCTCTCTCTCTCTCTCTCTCCCTCTCTCTCTCTCTCTCTCTCTCTCTCTCTCTCTCTCTCTCTCTCTCTCTCTCTCTCTCTCTCTCTCTCTCTCTCTCTCTCTCTCTCTCGTATAGATACTGCCCACCCGGCACCACTCAAGATCACATGTCTCGCATCGGGTATATCTTCTCCGCATCCAGCATTCAGCACCGCCTTTCATAACATGACATTACGTGCCATATCCCATCCCTCAAAAAAAAAAAAAAAACAAGCGTTTCTTATGGCAATTTTATTGGCGAGAAGAGTTTCAGAACTCCACTGTGGTTTCGGCCTTCCACATAAATCAGGAACTGTTTCTCCCTTCAATGTATCCTAACCTGTCTAACAGGAAAGAGGAATAACTCCATACGTTAGAAATATGGACAATATGTCCAAGTTATGCAATCCTTCAGAATATTCAATACATTATTTGTTATTAAAGAAGGCCCTAAGAAGGGCAGACCAGCATCTAAGACTAAGGCCACGTGGATTAAACAGACTATTATACAAGCATAAAGACTAAAGTCTATTCCAGCACCTCTCTGGATCACAGCTCATTCTACTAGGTCCATCAGTATTCATGGGCCTTGAAGAACTAAGCTACTGTCGACCAGCTATGCAAAGCAGCAACATGGTCATCTGCTCACACCTTCACGAAGTTCTACGAAGTTCACATTTTTTAATGGGGGCAACGCAGTGCAAGCAGCAGATGGAGCCCTAGTCTATAACACGTTATCAGATGACCATGGTACCAAATTGCAGAACAGGAGGGAAGTTGCAGGAAGGGTTAGGTCAAAACACAAAACAACACTCAAGACCATAAACTCGGGGTCACGACCTGGAACGCTTGGATGCTTTGATCATGCCCCACCCAAAAGTACGGAGGCTCTATAAAAGCTCAGAGCAACCACAAGACAAGGACGGGAACCAGAATCTGGGCAACAAGGCTAAACAGATGGAAAACCAGACAAGGAATCACAAAAAACAAAGAAAAAGGGGCAGAACATGACAAAGATGCCCTTCCGTTCTTGGTGGCTCTGTTTTTTAGTACCTATTCCCTTCTTGACTCTGCTAAACAGTAGAGCTGTAAGGGGAGGGGTTAGCCAGTACGATATGGGAGGAGTTTTGAGTGTCTTGCCTCTTAAGTCAAGGTCCATAACCCCATGGTCCCTGCATCCCTCAATGGACTAAGAGAAAAGGATTTTTTATCGGTAAATAAAAAATATCCCCCTTTTTAGTTCAGCTAGTTTTCTCACTTTCTCCTGGACATATTTGAGTCTATGGGCCATATGGGTAAATCCAAAGCTAAGGATTAAGAGCCTCCCTTACTACCTATACCCACTGTTCCTCCTGCCATATTTTGTCTTCCAAGGAAATACTCTGGGTCTTAATGCCCTTCTTGTACTGTGGCACCTACCACTCCTCCAGACCCCTCCAGTAGTGAATAAGAGCCTGCTTAGGTTAAAACACGGCTATCCTCAGTGGCAGCTATTCCTTCTTCAGTTCACTCCTGGAAACTTTTGCCCACCTTTAAACAGGTTGAACCTGATATTCAAGGGTCACACTCAGGTTTTTGAGGTTTCCTCTGTGGTGGAATTGGACTCAGAGTACGATGAAGATATGGACTCTTCCTTCTCCTATTGATATTCCTATAATGCTGGCCCTGCCTTTGGTGTTGAGGGGTTCATCTGGTGGTGTTACACAGTAAATTACGTTGAAAAAAGGCATAAAAGTAAATATTTCAACCTTTGCCTCATATTCCAGTGTTGGAGACCGTTCGAGTTTTTGTGGCCACAGATGGGGATGTCTGCCTCTCCAGACATTTACTAGCATAACACTCTTGATCAGATCCTTATGGATGTGTGGAAAATTCCAGATAAGAGACTTTTCTTTAACAAATGCTTCTCTAAGCTATACCCTTTTTTATCTGAGGCACTGGCGAAGTGTGCTTCTCCCTCTGCTGTTGTCCCCCCCCATCTTGCACTTGGAGAAGAATGTTGCCCTTCCCCTGATGGATGCCATGGGGCTCAAGCACCAGGCTGGCAAGAGGCTTGCCTCCTTACTTAAGACCATCTTTGTGGTCACTGGGACAGTGCTGAGGTCTATTTTTGCCTCTGCCTGGGTCAGTAAGGCCATTGCTGTCTGTAGAGAACAACTATTTGAAGCTATGTGGAAGACATGCTTATTTTCCTGACCAACATCATGGATGCTAATTCCTACATTACTGAGACTCTGCTTGATGCCACCAGATTTTCAGGGAAATCCTCAGTATTTTCTGTTTCCATGCATCGCACCCTGTAGCTCAAGATTTGGTCTGCTTACCCATCTTCTAAGAAATCACTGGTGTCTTTGCCTTTTCAAGGCACGGCCCTATTTGGTTCTGACTTAAAGCAGATCATTAGTAATGCTACGGGTGGAAAGAGCATCTGGTTGCCCCAGATTTCCACCAAACGGTCCTTTCTCGCAAGGAAGACATGGATTTCACCTCCCCAATCTGGGTTGCAGAGGGTGCAGACTCCTCAAGTCTCCCAACTGCACCCTACAGCAAAGCCTAGACAGACTTGGAAACACAAGTGATCATCTGAAAATTCTAAGTCTGACAAGCCAACCTCAGCATGACTCGTGGAATCCTGATCCATCGTTGCCTGTAGGGGGTCATCTCTGCCTTTTTTGAGACACCCGGATATCCCCCGTAACCGACCAATGGGTTTGAGGATGTATCAGAAGGGTACCATATAGATTTCAAATTCCTTCCTCCATATTGCTTCTTTTCGTCAAAGGTTCCTCATAGTCCAGAAAAGGCTTGGCTATTGCACTCTTCTCGAAAAACAAGTTCTTGTGCCCGTCGCAGTCCAAGAGCACATTTCAGTTTTCTATTCCTACATTTTTGTGGTCCAAAAAAAGGACAGAGGCTGCCATCCTATTCTGGATCTTAAACATCAACTGGTACGGGGTTTCCACACAACTTCAAAATGGAATCTTTGCCTTCTTTCATCATATAGATGTGGCTGGGGGATCTCCAGGATGTCAGTCCGGGTGTTTTTCCACCCGGACTACCACGCTATCTGCGTTTTCAGTTCCAATCCCCACCAGTTCACGGCTCTATTTGGCTTGGCTTCAGCTCCCAGAATATTCACCACGATCATGGGAGCCCTGGTTGTGTACATCCATGCCCAAGGAATTTCTCTGATACCATATTTGGAAGATCTCTTGATCAAGGCGCTTTCAGGAGACCTCTTAGCTCTCCATATCCAACAGTGCATCCACAGTCTAGATCTGGATTATCAATCGCAAGAAGTCCTCTTCTATTCCATCCCAGGTCTTGGTGTTTTAGGGCATGAGATTCAATGCCATCCAGGGAAAGGTGTTTCTTTCAGAAGAGAAGACCCCTCTCCTGTTCCAGGATGTTTCATATTTGCTGTAGTGGCCATTGGCCACGATGAGAGGCTACATGAGAGTCCTGGGTTGGTTGGTCACTACTTTGGAAGCAGTTCCCTACTACCATTTCCGCACAAGGGGACTTCAGAGGGACATGCTCAGGATGTGTTCTTCTGTGGTGGCTTTATCATACACACCTGACTCAGGGGAAACCCTTTGTGATTCCAGTGTGTGATCTGGTGATGATGGAAGCCAGCCTGAGGGGCTGGAGTGTGACCATGGGGGCCTAGGGAAAGTAGAAAGAGGAGGAGAGTGTACTGTCCATCAACAAAATAGAACTCAAAGCAGTACATCTGGCCCTCTTCCAATGGTCCCAAGTTCTTAGTGGGAATCCAGTGAGGATTGAATCTGGCAACTGTGCGCCATATACCATGCATTTGTCACATTTGTATTGTGAGTATTCTATAGGCCTCACATTCCTTCCACATAATAGGAGCAGATAGTAAGATTTTACTTCTCTTTTTTTGTGACATTAGTTTCTTCCTGGTTTTTATCTATTTGAAATAAAATTATATGTGTTTTTATTATATATCCATGTGTGTTGTTACATACTACACTTAATATCTTTTTGTTTCCTTGTCTTTTTCTCTCCATATTGTTGCATTGCCTTCCACCCCATTTTATTCTATTGTGTGCTTGGGCAGAGGATCCTCTAACCTTCACAATGGATGCCATGTCCATTCCATGCAACTTTCACCTGTCCTGTTTGTTTCCCCTGATTCCTCTCATCCCCAGGGTGATCCGGAAGATCAAAATGGAGAAGGTGCTGGCACATTCTGGACCAGGAGGGTGTGGTTCATAGACCATATCAGTCTGTCCATTCAGGAACTGATCCACCTGCCTCCCAGACTGGATCTGCTGCTTCAGGGGCCCTTGTGGGACAAGGATGTGGAGAGACTGGCTTTGACGACATGGATCTTGAGGCCACCATTCTGAAGCAGAAAGGATTCTCTGATGTTGTCACCACCATGGTCCAGGCTCAGAAGCCATGTCCTCTAAGGCATACCATAGGGTTTGGTCTATTTTTCACCAGTGGTGTGCGGGCAAAACATTTCTCCACAAGTTTTGAATCTTCCCATGGTGATGTCCTTCCTTCAGGATGGAGTTAACAAGGGTCTCATCTTAAGGTATAAGTCTCATCTTTCTCTGTTCTCCCTCAGAGATGGATTGCCGTTATCCCAGACACTTCTACAGGGAATGGACCATGCTGTTTTTCTTCTCCAGGACCCCACACCTCATGGATTCTCAGTTTGGTCTTGAGCGTCCTTCATAGGCCTCCTTTTGAGCCTCTGTCCTCCATCTCATTTGGTCAGCTGACACTGAAGATGGCTTTTCTCCTGGCAGTTGTCTCTATTCAGAGAGTGGCTGACTTGCAAGCTATGTCTATCAAACCTCCTTTTTTGGTGTTTCACCAGATAAGTCAGTACTTCGTACCTCTCAGGAGTTTCTTCATAAGGTCTATGAATTTCACATCCATCAGGAAATTGTTGTCTTCCTTTTGTCCTTACTTTAATCTATGCATGAGAGGGATCTCCATCTGTTGTACTTCATTAAATATTATGTGCACCATACTCAGCCCTTCCGCAAGGCTGACTCTCTTTTTGTCAACCCTGAGGACCCCAGGGTTGATCAGCCTGCATCCAAGGTTACTGTTGCCTCTTGGATCAAGGCTAACAGAGTACTCCAGGTATATGTGATCAGGAAGAAGCCTGTTGCTGTCAAGATCACAGCAAAGTCCACCAGATCTGGATGCTTGCTGGGCCTGTGAGAACCAGGCCTCAAGTGAACAACTGTTCAAAGCTGTGACATGTCCTCATTGCACATATTCACTAAACACTACCACATCAATGCCTTGGCTGAGGCCAGTTTTGCCCGGAAGGTCCTTCAAGCAGTTTTGCCAGTTTGAGGACCAGTCTTTTTCTTTTCTCTTCTGCCAGTTTGTTGCTCAGTAGTTTGAGTCCTGTTGGCTTTTGTTTGGCGTGCTGTACTAGTTTGGTGTCCTTTGACACCTACAGTTATACATATCCAGTTTGGTCCTAGGGAACACTGGTAATGAGGAAAAGTGAGTTTTTTTTTCTCCTTTTCCCTCCCCAGAATCTTTAGGATGGTATATCCCAACGGTCCCTGTGTTTCACATTGAACAAAATAGAAAATAATGATTTTAGTGCTCTTACCTGTTAAATCCTTTTCTCTTTATTCCATACTAGTTGAAGAGCCCGTTACACGGGCCACAGTGCCACTGGCAGCCGGTCGTGGGGCAGTCATGCACAGTAGAGACTGCCCACGCTGTGGCTGATACAGTGCCAGCCAGCCACAGTGCAGTCATGGTCAGTAGAGACTGCCCGCGCCACGGATGATACAGAGCTGAACGGTCCTTCGGAGGGCCCTGCTCTGTATCAGCCTCGTCCCTGGCAGTATCTACTGCGTATGACTGCAGCACGTGCTGCAGTCTCTACTTAGCATGGCTGCTTCGTTACACACGTTTTAGTGAATTATTATATAGTATATGAAACTCAGGACTCCCAACCGTAGAAAAGATATATTTGCAAGGAGTCCTCTTAGTGTCTTAGTCTTTGGCGTTTTCTTTTCTTCTTACCCTCTTAGTTCTTTTGCTGTGGCTTTTGTGACATGAGTTCTAGATGTAGGTGGTGGTGGAGGAAGAGGAGGGAGTCTCAGTCCCAAAGACCCATGGGTCCTGTGTTCCATATGGACTAAAGGGAAAAGGATTTAACATGTAACAACATGAAAATCCTACTGTTCAAATTCAAGTAACATCGGGATGCAAAAAAAGCTACCAAATGCCAGGTACTTTCCACTGGCAAAAACAATTTTAAATATTGATTTTTCTCTTAAAATTATGGTATATTTGCTACTTACCTCCTGAAATGTTTAAACTGTAAACAGCATTTTCTGATACGCATGGCAAGAATTTAATTTGCTGTAACATGAATTGGATGATTTTAAAATAGTATTGAAAGCATGTTTGTAGCAAGTATGTGTTGTCACTTTAACCCCTTGGATGCCAGACATCTTCAACACTTTGAAAAGCAATGCATTGGACACATCTTCAGCAGGGTGTTAACTTAGGGGGCTAAAGCCCCAGGTCTTATGCTTAAAGCCTCCAATAATATTGAGGATTACAGTGTATAGTAGTGCTGTCTACCAGAAATGGTACAATTTGGCGGCACAGTGTAATAATAATGCATTATTTTTGCCAAGACCTGGATATTTTGGGAATCTAGCAACACCTGGGGGGAGATTCACTAAACGGTGATAAAGAGATGATAGAGTGGAGATAACTTCTCTAGTTATAGCATTTCTCCATTTCCTGTGTTATTCTATGGAGACTATTCACGAAGATCTCCAAAGTTGAAGAAATCTTAATGGATAGGACCCATAGAGTAACATAGGAAATGGAGAAGTAATTTCCACTTCATCACCTCTTTATCACCATTTAGTGAATCTTCCCCCTGGCCTTAGCTTCTAAATAGTATGCATGCATAGTAGTGTGTATGTGTAGAAGACTGGCACTCATGTTGCTGTAAATAGAGGCCCAGGTGCTGTTCAGAGCTGTACCAAATGGGAATGAGCAGAACCCTCATGGGACTTTAATTAAATATTTGATGTGGCAAATGTAAAACAACGGCTCAGATTTAAGACTGTGCTGGAGACTTCTCTAGTATTCAAGGGGTTAAAAAACTATTGTAAATAAAATACATTTCTCTGTCTTCCAATACAGGTTACTGGTAACTTTAGGTAGGCGATCCGCCCCTTTAAGTAGGCAGGAACAATTCTAGAATTGATTGCAGAAGGTGGAGCCTACCTTCCCTCCTTGGCTGCAGCTAGCCAACCAGCTCCAGAAAGATTTGTTCCTTGGTGAAGACACAGGCAAGAGAATAGTTCTGCTGTAGTTTTAGAAATGTTTTTATTTTTCTGTTAGATATGGAATACCACCATTAGGCGGATTGCCAAAACTGACAATGCCCTTAGATGTGGCTAGCTCAGTATCCAGGTGCTTTTTGTGGACCTTAAGCCCTGGGGGGAAAATCTTGGGTTCAAGTTCTTTCCTCAGGAGTTGCCCACCGAGGCTTCTTCTTACTACATGGTAATCTGAAGACAGAAAATCTGCAAGAAAGGTGAGCAACCCTTTGAGGGCTTCAGGTCTACATGTCCCACAGTGCCCCTCTGCACACGTTTTTTTTTCTTTGGAGTTCCTATTCCACACTCCTGCACTCATTGGATCTGTCTGTTGGATGTTTGAAGCAGGTGTATGTAGTAATTAACCCTTTAACTTTTGGGGGGGTTGACACATTCCCTACTGGTAGTGTTTTTTGGGTCTCCTAACATGTTCTAGTTATGTTTCATGTATTTTTCGCGCTTTACTGCATAGGCGCCATTGTACACAACTTGTACACCTAATCTCACATTTAACGCGTTTCGCACCACACCGTGCTTACTCGTAGCTATCTATGAGTAAGCACCGTGTGGTGCGAAACGCGTTAGATGTGAGATTAGGTGTACAAGTTGTGTCTGTTTGCCAATAGTAGTTCAAATAAAAATTGCTTTTATTATTCACTCAAAGTCTGATAACGAGTGCCATTCCATCCTTTTATTAATGTGCTGTTTGAATTGGAAAGACGAACTGGAGGTCTGTTGGAAGTCGGCACCGAGTGAGGACAACAGAGAAATCGGTGAGATACATGGTTGTTATTTACGCAGTTACATTGTTTCTTATATCGATATAAGTGCAGCAAAGTTTGTGTCCATCAGGGTACTCCTACTTCGGATATGTTGCGACTTCTCGCCAAAATTTCTGAGGCCCAGCACTATGTTTCTGCTGCCTTATTTGATGCCATCCGTTTGGTGGCTAGGGTTTCTACCATGTCTGTTGTTGCCAGACGAGCTCTTTGGCTCAAGATGTGGTCTGCTGACACTGCTTCTAAGAAAGCCTTGCTCTCCTTTCCTTTTCAAGGCACTTCATTGTTTGGGCCAGATCTTAAGGATCTGATTAGTGAGGCCACAAGGGGTAAAAGTACGCCTTTGGTCCCCAGAAAGAAAGCACCTCTGAAGCGTAATCATTTTTTTCGTTCCTTTCAGACTGAGACATGTCCGTCGAACCAGATGGTTCCCTCAGCTCCACATGCCTCCTCCAAGGCCAAACAGCAGTGGAAGCCCAAGGTCTCCTCCAAGCCTTCTTCGGCATGACTCACCAAACCCAGGTCCCCACTCTGCTGTGGGTGGCTGTCTGTGTCACTACCACAGCATCTGGGAGGATTCAGTTGCGGATCCGTGGGTTTTACAGGTGGTGACGGAAGGGTACAGGATCCCTTTCATCTCTCTTCCTCCTTTTCACTTTTTTTCCTTCTCATACGCCTCAGGGCGCAGAGAAACGCCATCTGTTCAATGGTGCTATCATTGTTCAGAAGTGGGGTCTTCCTTACATCAACCCACGGTGACAAGACACAACAGGAAGATTCCGAGGTTCTTCTCTCGATGGAGGGACCCTCTAGCTCTGGCAGTGGATGCTATGTCCATTCCTTGGTTATTTCCTCTGGCCTACATCTTTCCTCCCCTGCCAATGTTGCACAGGGTGTTACGGAAATTATGAATGGAGCGCTGTCCAGTCATTCTGATTGCTCCGTACTGGCCTTGCCAAGCTTGGTTTCCAGAGCTTCTGGATCTGTCAGTGGCGGAGCCATTCCGGCTCCCTTGCCGTCCGGATCTTCTTCTTCAAGGTTACCTGTGGAAGGAGGACGTTTATCGGCTAGCCTTGATGGCTTGGAAATTGAATCCTCAATATTGAAGAAAAAAGGTGTTTCTTCTGGTGTGGTAGCTACTATGCTCCGTGCCCGTAAGCCTGTTTCTTCCAAGATCTACCATCGCGTCTGGTCGACCTTACTATCTTGGTGTGCTGATAAGGGCCTGTCTCAGGAATTTGATCTGCCTACGGTCCTGGCATTTTTACAGGACGGTGTAGATAAGGGCCTCAGTTTGAGTTCCCTTTAGGTTCAGACTTCTGCTCTCTCTGTTTTCTTTCAGAAACACATTGCCATCCTTCCTGATGTCAAGGTTTTCTTCCAGGGCTTTGCTCGTACTCTTCCTACCTTCAAGACTCCCGCTCCTCCGTGGGATTTTAACTTGGTTTTGGGCTTTCTTTAGCACCCTCCCTTTGAGTCCTTGGCTACTATTCCTCTACGCCTGTTGACATGGAAAATGGCCTTTCTGCTGGCGATTGTTTCCGTTCTCTGTGTCACGGAGTTACATGCTTTGTTCTGTAAACCACCCTATTTGGTGTTTCACAAGGACAAGGCGGTGCTTCGCACTTCTCAGGAGTTTCTTCCGAAGGTGCTTTCAGAGTTCCACATCAATCAGGAGATTGTGGCACCTTCTTTCTGCCCTGACCCCACCTCTGACAAGGAGATAGATCTCCACTTGTTAGACTTGGTGCATTGTCTCAAGTTTTATGTACATGGCACTGAGTCGATCAGGCAATCTGATGTGCTGTTCATCATTCCTGAGGGTCCCAGAAGACCTACATCCAAGGTGACTATTGCGTCCTGGATCAAGTCCACTATTCGTAAGGCTTATGAGCTGCGGAAGAAGCCTGTTCCCTTTCAGGTCGCAGCTCATTCTACTAGATCTATTGGGGCTTCTTGGGCTTACAAGAATCAGACCTCCGCTGATCATTTGTGCAAGGCTGCCACTTGGTCATCTCTACACAACTTTTCGAAACACTACCATGTTGATGTGTTGGCATCGGCTGAGGCCAGCTTTGGGAGGAAGATCCTGGAGGCAGTCTTGCCTGTCTAGGATTTTCTTTGGTTGTTGGTGCTTCCTTCACTTTTGAGCCCTGTTGGCTCTAGTTCAGTGTGCTGTGTAACAGTTTTGGGGTGTTGGTACCCCTGTTCAGTGTCCGTTGAAACTTCATTGTTGTTGGGCTGTCTCTGATCTGATGGTTCATATCTGCTCTGGTGTCTTTGGGGGCCTTGTGCCTGGTCCTTGCCTTACTTCCCGCCTCTGGGAAACTCAATGGTTGGACATCCCAAAGTTACCAGTAACCTGTATTGAACGACAGAGAAAAGAGGATTTTAGTCTTACCTGTTAAATCCTTTTCTCTTAGTCTATACAGGTTACTGGTCTCCCACCCTGTCAAGGGACCATGCTTGGCTTTCCTGTGGCAGATTGTGGGGGTCCTTCAGGGTCATGCTCACAGGAGTCTTCTTTCCCTTCCACTATCTAGTCAATAGTTAGTGTCTCAAATCTTTCTGGAGCTGGTTGGCTAGCTGCAGCCAAAGAGGGAAGGTAGGCTCCACCACCTGCAATCAATTCTAGAGTTGTTCCTGCTTACTTAAAGGGGCAGTTCGCCTACCCAAAGTTACCAGTTACCTGTATGGACTAAGAGAAAAGGATTTAACAGGTAAGACTAAAATCTTATTTTGTTCCCCAAAATTTGCTGCAAGTTTTTAGTTCATCAGCCTCACTAGGTTCTACTTAACTGCTACCTTAAAGACTCAGCCATTTACTGCATATTCTTACTTTTTTGCTCCTAAACAAGGCAATATTGGGCAGGTAAAGATACAAAAAGCATTGCATTATACACAAAGTATTATTATGCATAATTGTGTTTAAATATGGTTTGCAGTTGGAGTTATCACCAGTAGATGCTGCACCACTGGATGAAGAATTGATTCCAAATGCAAGTGGCCCATTTGTACATTCAAGTGAAATTGCTCCTTCCTCCAGTATTTCTGCAGTACAGGACTCTCAGATGCAGGTATGTGGTGTTTGCTTTCTAGTTTTTCTATTCCTCATAAAACCATGTTGATAGTCCCCCTTGCAAAGTGGTAGTCAGAGACGCTCAACTAGGAATGAGCCTGCAATACAAATTTGCAGGCTCTCTAGGAGTGGTGTCCTACCCAGGGTGCAGTCTCTTTTAGCCCACTAGTGCCTTTCACAGAGAGGAAATATTCTAAAGCATATCATACTGGTCCTGCCAAAACATTAGTCCAGCCACTAAATGGCAGGCAATTCCTCTATGAACAAGAGAAGCAGCCAACCCCTGACGTACATTTCGGCCTTTTTGGGCCTTGTCAGTGAGGTGTAGCTGATCTCTCTAGGCATTTTCACCCCAAGGATAATAGGGGAATCCAGCATTGGACTCCTTGCTCACAGTGCCTAGAGAGATCAGTTGCTCCTCACTGACGAGGCCCAACAAGACCGAAAGTTACATCTGCAGTTGCCTTCTTTTCTTGTTCAGAGAGGGATTACCTGGCATTTCGTGGCTGGGCTGCCATTTTGGCAGCACCAGAATGATATGCTTTAGGATATTTCCTCTGTGAAAGGCACCAGTGAGCTAAAAGAGACTGCACCTATGGGTTGACACCACAATTAGCCTGCAAATTTATATTGCAGGCTTGTTTCTCTTTGAGCATCTCTGACTCCCTATTTACGTAGTCCTCATTGCACACATTCACCAAACACTACCGCATCCATGTCTTGGCCTCATATGAGGCCAGTTTTGGCCGGAAGGCCCTTCAAGTAGTTTTGTCCGTTTGAGGACCACTCTTTTTCTTTCACCTCTACTATTTTATTGCTCAGTAGTTTGAGTCCTTTGGCTCTTGTGTGGCTTGCTGTACTAGTTTGGTGTCCATTGACAACTAAAGTTATACATATCCATTTTGTTCCTAGGGAACACTGGTAACATGGGGAAAAGCGAGGGTTTTTTTTTCTCCTTTTTCCTCCCCAGAGTCTTTGGGATGCTTTGATATATCTCCATGGTTCTTGTGTTCTATATTGAATGAAATAGAAAATATTACTTTAGTATTCTTACCTGTTAAATCCTTTTCTCTTTAGTCCATGTGAAACTCAGGACTCCCAACTGGAGAAAAACTATACTTGCAAGGAGTCCTCTTAGTGGCTTAGTCTTTGGAGCTATGTTTTCTTCTTACTCTCTTAGTTCTTTTGCTGTGGCTTTTATCACTTGAATTCTAGATGTAGGCGGTGGCGGGGGGGTTGTTGACCTAGAAGAAGAGGAGGGAGTCTCAATCCCAAATACCCATGGATCCTCTGTTCTATATGTACTAAAGAGAAAAGGATTTAAAAGGTTAGTATTGTCTTAATGATATAAAAAGTAATATTGTAGTGCAGAAAATAAGCAATCCATTGGTGCTATTCCTGTCTCTAAAACCATAAAGCTGTAAGCTGACAGCAGGAGATCCTGGTCTGAAGACCAACAGGTGGCTCTTCAGCAGAGCCGAAATAGAGCAAATTGAAAAGAAATACTTCATTGGAACGCTCTACAAAGTGTGCTTGCAAACCAGATACACGTTGTAGACCATTCCAAAGAAATATTTCTTTCTCATTTGCGCTATTTCGGCTCTGCTGAATAGCCTCCTCGAGTTGGCCACCTCGGATCTCCGTCTGTCAGCTTTTACAGCTGACATCAGGGAGGGGGAAACCGTAAAGGTTTGAGAGATTGGAATTGCAGGTAACAATTTCTTATTTTATGCACTACAATATTACTTTTTATTTAATTAAGACATTACTATCCCTTTAAAAGGTAAGAACACTAAAACCGTATTTCTCTGTCATCCAATACAGGTTACTGGTAACTTCGGGTAGGCGATCCGCAGGAACAATTCTAGAATTGTATACAGGGGGTGGAGCCTACCTTCCCTCCTTGGCTGCAGCTAGCCAACCAGCTCCAGAAAGATTTGTTCCTTGGTGAAGACACAGGCAAGAGAACAGTTCTGTGTAACGGATCCTACCCGTTACTTGAGCCCTTGTCTAGCCCTAAGACTGTTTAACCAAAAACTATGGACATTTTTCCTGGCTGTGCACTAAAAATACTTTGTATATGCGTTATGTGGATACGTTAATGGACGTTATTACACACATCTGCCCTGTGGTAGACTGGTGGCAGTGAGGGGTTAATTATTCCAATGTATATTGCAGTCCCTCAAGGCATTGACTATGTATACTGTAGCAAGACCTCCTGCTGGGTGTTAACTAAGCCATTGTGAACTGCAGTCAGACCCCCTGTCATGTGGTAATCAGTTCAAGCCCTCAATTCTTTGTTCAATCAAACCCTTTTGTATCTGAAATGTAATCCTGTCTAAGTTATTCTATCTGTTAAGACCATCTAGTGTTGGCCTTTTGTCTCATGTAATATGATTGGATTAAGCCCTTTTGTATCTGGGTTCCCCCATCAGTTCCAATGCAAGATTTGTGTATAAATATCTGTGGTCTTTGCCAATGAAGTGAGTTATGTTTGGAGTGAACCAGAGTCCTGGAGTCTTGTATTGCTTATGGTCTAAAGTGTCCACTCTGATACCCATCTGCGCCAAGTATCCTGAATCGTCGGCCGCCTGCTGCCAGCTTCCTGCGACCCAACTTCGTATGCTGTCAGGTGGTGACGTGGACTCCATCCTTTCATCCTTGTGTTCCTGTGACATCTTCCAGTGATCCTTTGACTGGGAGTAGAGGTCTCACTACTACTACTACTGCCCGTGTTTCCCTGCTCCCAGCGATTCTCCTGTTTCAGAGACCGTCCATACTTCAACCGGTGCATCCGACGGCGCTTATCTGGCGTTGAGAGGGAGAGACCCGGGAACGACATCGGAAGGCGACGCGGTCCCTTCTTAGCTTCCGTTACATTCTGCTATAGTTTTTAGAAATTTTTTTATTTTTCTGTTACAAATGGACTACCACCATTAGGAGGATTACCATAACTGACAATGCCCTTAGATGTGGCTAGCTCAGTAACCAGGTGCTTTTTGTGGACCTTAAGCCCTGGGGGGGAAATCTTGGTCTACAAGTTCTTTCCTCTGGAGTTGCCCACCGAGGCTTCTTCTTAATGTATGGTACTCTGAAGACAGAAGATCTTCAGGAAAGGTGAGCAACCCTTTGAGTGCTTCAGGTCCACATGTCCCACAGTGCCCCTCTCCACAGGGGTTTACCTTTGGAGTTCCTATTGCATCCTGCACTCATTGGGTCTATCTGTGTCTTTTGGGTGTTTTGGAGCATGTTTGTGTGGTACTTTAACCCTTTAGCTGCTGGTTTTGCATCTTTGGGGGGGGGGAGGTTTCTGATATTTTGAGTTAAAGGCACCCTTTACCGCATAGGCGCCATTGCTTCATTCACACCTATGGGACTGTACAGTTTGGGACATATCTCTGCAACCGCTTAACCTAGCGACATCAGAGATGGCTCATTTTTCTTGTCTGCCCTTGCGCTATCATCCGGTTCTTGTGTCTCGTGTGGTAGGGGGCTCAGGGGGCTTCGGGCACTGTTTGGGTACTTTTTCTGGGAAAACTTCATTTCCCATGAGTGCTTACTTTGTGCGCTCGTTTCTGATTGGTTCCCACCATGGCAGCCATTTTGTGCTACTTCCAGAATGAGTATCCTATTCAGGGCTTGGACTCTTCTTCTCTCCTCTGCTGATTAACCCTTCGCCTGTCAGATAAGCCTAGTTTAGCGATTTCTGGGGTGAAACTAATCATACACACTGTACTTGGGTGATTTCTTTTATTATAAGGTTATTTGACACTGGAGAATGTCTATACTGTTGAAGCTTGGGGCCAGACCTAAGACTAAGGATGTTGGGGTCTCTGTATCCCCTATTGCACATTGCTCTTCCTGTCATTCAGGGTTACCTAGAGAATTCTCAGGTCATTTATGCCCAGCATGTTTTGATGTCCCTGAAAGTCTCCCAGGGACCTCCAGCAATGCATTAGAGCCAGTTTGGGTGCAAGAGTTCAAGGCTGCTACTAGGGACCTCAGGTCTACATTGCAACCCTTTCCATCCCAGTTACAGGGGGTCTTACGCTCCTGGCAGGTCCCCTCCTCTGTCAAGTCTTCCCTGCCAAAACCACAGGGAGTATTTGACGTATCAGATTCCTCTGAGGAGGAACTGCTGGTGGATTCAGATGTTGAGGAATGTTCTGCTGTGGGCTCCTCTCAGTTTTTTGGGGATCCCTTTGAGGCTGTTCCTGAGCCCTCAGCTGAGGAACTGATCAGGGCTGTGTGACTACCCTAAACATTCCTTTAGTTCTGGAGGTTCCTTCTGATTCCTCTGATGTGTTTCAGGAGCCTAAAAAGCCCCTTACTTGCTTTCCACCTAACCTCATTCTTGACCACCTTGTGTCTGAAGAGTGGAAATCTCCTGACAGGAAACCTTCTGTGTCCAAGAAATTTGCCAAGCTTTATCCCTTCTCTGAGACAGCGCTTGCTGAGTGGGTTCATCCTCCCAAGGTGGATGCTCCTATCTCCAGGCTATCTATGTCTACTGCCTTGCTAGTTTCTGATGCGTCCACTCTGAAAAACTAGACTGACAAGAAACTTGAGGTCTCCCTGAAGTCCATTTTTGCCACTGCTGGTACTGCTATGTGTCCAGTATTTTCTGCAGCATGAGTGATTTTCTGCACCATTGCGGTCTGGAGTGAACAGCTCACCCTGGCTGTCCATCAGGGTGCTCCTACTTCGGATATGTTGCGCCTTCTTGCCAACATTTCTGAGGCACAGCACTATGTTTCTGCTGCCTTATTTGATGCCATCCGTTTGGTGGCCAGGGTTTCCACCATTTCTGTGGTTGCCAGATGGGCTCTTTGGCTCAAGATCTGGTCTGCTGACACTGCTTCCAAGAAAGCACTGCTTTCTTTACCTTTTCAAGGTACTTCTTTATTTGGGCCAGATCTTAAAGATCTGATCAGTGAGGCCACTGGGGGTAAGAGTACCCTTCTACCTTTGGTCCCCAGGAAGAAAACGTTGCTTAAGCGTAATCGGTATTTTCGTTCCTTTCAGTCTGAGAAACGTCCGGCGAACCATATGGTTCCCTCAGCTCTGCGTGCCTCCTCCAAGCCCAAACAGCATTGGAAGCCCAAGGTCTCCTCCAAGCCCAAGGCTTCCAAGCCTTCTTCAGCATGACTCGCCTATCCCAGGTCCTCACTCTGCTGTGGGTGGCCGTCTGTGTCACTACCACAGCGTCTGGAAGGATTCAGTGGCGGACCCATGGGTTTTACAGGTGGTGGCGGAAGGATGCAGGATCCCTTTCGTCTCTCTTCCTCCCTTTCGCTTCTTTCCTTCTCATACGCCTCAGGGAGCGGAGAAACGCTGGCTGTTCAACGGCGCTATTCAGGCTCTTCTGGACAAGGATGTTCTAGAGCCGGTTCCAGTTCAGGATAGAGGTATGGATTTTTTACTCCAACCTCTTTGTGGTCTACAAAAAGGATGGCGGTTGTCACCCTATTTTGGATTTGAAGGATCTCAATTCCTTTGTGATACGGACTCATCACCAGGAGTCTCTACGGACGGTGATTGCTGCTATGTTCCCAGCGGAATACCTTGCATCTCTTAAGGACGCGTATTTACACATCACCATTCATCCAGAGAGCCGGCAGTATCTCAGATTTGCCCGTGACCGAGGGCACTTTCAGTTTTCAGCTCTTCCCTTCCCTTCCCTGGGAGCCTTAGTGTCCATCCTCCACCGTGATGGCATCAGAGTTACTCCATACATGGACAACCTGCTTCTGAAAGCCCCCTCTGCAGAACTTCTTCATCAGAAGGTTCAGGACTGCATTCATGCTCTCACCCTTCACAGGTGGATCATCAACATGGACAAATCAGATCTTGTCCCATCCCAGCGTCTGGTCTTCCTGGGCCTTCTCTTCGACACTCAGCAGAGCATGGTGTTTCTCACTGAGGAGGTGGCTCACCAGATCGCCCACAGGGTTTCTGCTGTTCTGGCTCACGATCCAGTTCCAGCCAAGAAGCTGTCCTCTCTAGTGGGGAAATTCATCTCCACCAAAGAAATGGTCCCATTTGCTATGGCGCACACCAGGGAACTCCAGAGATTTGTGATCCAGGTGTGCAAGGGTCAGCCGGAACTTCTGAAGATGTCAGTGTCCCTCACTCTTTATGTGGAACTGAGTTTGTCGTGGTGGCTCGATCTCTCCAATCTGCTGAAGGGCAAGTCCTTCCTGGTATCATTCTGGACCATGGTGACGATGGACGCCAGCCTCTGCTGCTGGGGAGCGATCCTGGGTCGCCTGAGTGCTCGGGGTCGGTGGTCTCCGGAGGAGTCTCTCCTTCCCATCAGTGTTCTGGAGCTTCAAGCGATATTTCATGCCATCTCAGCTGGAAGACTGTCCAGTCTAGATACAGTCTGACAACACCACAGCCGTGGCTTATGTCAACAAGCAGGCCGGAACAAGAAGTCTTGCTGCTTGGTTAGAGGTCAAGGCTATTTTGTCCTGGGCAGAAGAACACATTCCTGCCATATCCACAGTGCACATTCTTGGCATAGACGACTGAGGAGGTCCACCATGATGTTGACACACAGTGGACAGCAGAGAGTGGGATCTGTACCCATAGGTGTTCACCCTCATTGTTCAGAAGTGGGGTCTTCCTTACATCGACCTGATGGCGACAAGACACAACAGGAAGGTTCCGAAGTTCTGCTCTCAGTGGAGGGACCCTCTAGCTGTGGCGGTGGATGCAATATCCATTCCTTGGTTGTTTCCTCTGGCCTATATCTTTCATCCCCTCCCAATGTTGCACAGGGTGTTACGGAAATTCCAACTGGAACACTGTCCAGTCATTCTGATTTCTCCGCACTGGCCTCACCAAGCTTGGTTTCCGGAGTTGCTGGATCTGTCAGTGGCGGAGCCATTCCAGCCCCATTGCAGTCCGGATCTTCTACAGGGTTAACTGTGGAAGGAGGATGTTAATTGGCTACCTTTGACTGCTTGTAAATTGAATCCTCAATATTGAAGAAGAGAGGTTTTTCTTCTGGGGTGGTGGCTAATATGCTCAGTGCCTGCAAACCTGTTTCTTCCAAGATCTACTATCGTGTCTGGTCGACCTTTCTATCTTGGTGTGCTGATAAGGACCTGTCTCAGGAATTTGATCTGCCTACGGTCCTGGCCTTTTTGCAGGAATGTGTGGATAAGGGCCTCAGTTTGAGTTCCCTTAAGGTTGACTTCTGCTCTCTCTGTTTTCTTTCAGAGGCGCATTGCCATCCTTCCAGGGCGTTGCTCATACTTATCCTACCTTCAAGAATCCCGCTCCTCCGTGGGATCTTAACTTGGTTTTGGGTGTTCTTCAGCTCCCTCCATTTGAGTCCGTGGCTACTATTCCTCTACGCCTGTTGACGTGGATCGTGTCCGTTCGCCGTGTCGCAGAGTTACATGCTCTGTCCTGTAAACCACCTTTTTCTTGTTTCACAAGGACAAGGAGGTGCTTCGCACTTCTCAGGAGTTTCTTCCGAAGTTGGTTTCGGAGTTCCACATCAATCAGGAGATTGTGGTGCCTTCTTTCTGCCCTGACCCCACCTCTGACAAGGAGAGGGGTCTCCACTTGTTGGATGTGGTGCGTTGTCTCAAGTTTTATGTACATCGCACTGAGTCTATCAGGCAATCTGTTTGTCATTCCTGAGGGTCCCAGGGCAGGAAGACCTGCATACAAAGTGACTATTGCTTCTTGGATCAAGTCCACTATTCGTAAGGCTTATGAGCTGAGGAAGAAACCTGTCCCCTTTCGGGTCACGGCTCATTCTACAAGATCTATTGGGGCTTCTTGGGCTTACAAGAATCAGTTTGCAAGGCTGCCACTTGGTCATCTGTGCACACCTTTTCAAAGCACTACCATGTTGATGTGCTGGCATCGGCTGATGCCAGCTTTGGGAGGAAGATCCTGGAGACAGTCTTGCCTGTCTAGGATCTTCTTTGGTTCTTGGTGCTTCCTTCACTTTTGAGCCTTGTTGGCTCTAGTTTGGTGTGCTGTGTAATAGTTTGGGGTGTTGTTACCTCTGTTCAGTGTCCGTTGACACTTCATTGTTTTGTTGGGCTATCTCTGATCTGATGGTTCATATCTGTTCTGGTGACTTTGGGGGCCTTGCGCCTGGTCCTTGCCTTACTTCCCGCCTCTGGGAAACTCAATGGTTGGACATCACAAAGTTACCAGTAACCTGTATTGTATGGCAGAGAAAAGAGGATTTTAGCCTTCCCTGTTAAATCCAAGACTAAGGACTCTGGGGTATCCCTTACTTACTGTTCCTCATGTCAAATGGTGCTTCCCAGAGAGTATACTAGATCTTTCTGCCCCTCATGTACTGTGGCCCCTACTACCCCATCGGGGTCCCTGGAGCTGAACAAGAGCCAGCTTGGGTAAAAAGGCTTTTGTTCTCAATAGCCCAAATACCATTCTCCCTTTAAGGGGTTCTCCAATCCTGAAAGCCACCACTACTTTTAAATATGTGGCACCTATATCACAGTGTTTCCCAGATTCTAGGGGTTTCCTGAGAGATGAAAGTGTCTGAATGAAGAGGGGGGGTATGAAGATATGGACTCTTCTTACCCCTGTGGGGAGTCCTATGAAGCTGACCCCTTCCCTCTCCTGAGGAACTCATCAGAGCTGTATTGGAGACTCTTCAGGTCTCTGACACCTCTG
The DNA here is from genome assembly GCA_037306005.1 of Rhinophrynus dorsalis. Taxonomy (NCBI): domain Eukaryota; kingdom Metazoa; phylum Chordata; class Amphibia; order Anura; family Rhinophrynidae; genus Rhinophrynus; species Rhinophrynus dorsalis. The sequence continues at coordinate 105,475,805 of CM074721.1, read as the reverse complement.
CTGAGGGGTCATCTTGTACGGATGTCTTCAAGAGGCATAAGAAAACTCTGCTATGCCCCCCCCCCCATGCCACTCTTGACCAGATACTACTGGATGAGTGGAAAACTCCATACAAACAGCTGTCTATTACCAAAAGGTTCTCTAAACTATACCCTTTTTCTGAGGCAGCTTTAGCCTATTGGGCCACTCCATCAACTGTTGAACCTCCTGCCTACAGGTTGGCAAAAATTACTGTCTTGTCCTTGGCAGATGCAGCTGGTCAAGACCCGGTAGATAAGAAACTGGACTCTATTCTCAGGGCCACTGGTGCGGCACTTCGACCCATCTTTGCTTCTGCCTGGATTAATAGGGCAGTTGCTGTTCGGGGTAAACAGCTTATGAAAGCTATACGTGCCGAGGTTTCCAGGGATGACTTGTTGGTCCTTTTGGCCAACATTAAAGAAGCCAACAATTATGTGTCTGAGGCTCTTTTTAAAGTGGTCCAGTTGCTGCCACGGCCTCAGCTTTTTCTGTTGCTGCTTCACGCAGCAACAGAAAAAGCTGAGGCCATGGTGGCAACCTGACCACTTCAAAAAGAGCCTTTTGGCACCTTTTGGTTTAAGATTTGGTCTGCAGATCAATCCTACAAAACATTATTGGTTTCCTTACATTATCAGGGCTAGAGCACTTTGTTGCCGCAGATGTCCCCTAAAACTCCAACTATGGCAAGGAAACTGCATCTTTTACATTCTTGCCAAATGGAGGTGCAAAAGCCGCAGCATCTCAGGCCTCCCATTTACTGCTAGCCAAGGAGGTTCTGATCCCAGTTCCTCCCCCAGAGAATGGTTCAGGTTTTTATTCCAACCTGTTTGTAGTTCCTGTCGTCACATTCTGGACCTGAAGTGTGTCAATAAATATTTGGTGACTATACTCTTCAAGATGGAATCCTTACACCCTGCAGAGTATCTAGTGTCTCTAGATCTTCAGGATGCGTACCTACACATCCCTGTTCACCCAGACAGTCAACGCTATCTGCGTTTTGCTCGGATCTCTACCAGTTCACAGCTCTACCATTTGGCCTGGCTTCTGCTCCCAGAGTAGTTACCAGGGTCATGGGGGCCTTAGTTGCTTTCTTTGACACCAGAGGCATCTCCATGACTCCATATTTGAACGATCTCTTGATCAAAGCTCCCTCAGGAGATTCCGGCCCAGCACGTCCAAGAATGTGCCCGTCTTCTGGTCCACCACAGGTGGATTCTGAACATGCTAAAGTCCTCTCCAGTACCTTCCCAGGAGCTGGTGTTTCTGGGGTTGAGGTTCGACACCAGACAAGGGAAGTTTTCTCACCAGACTAGAAAATTTCTCTGGTGATGCAGGATTTTAGTGTTCTTACCTGTTAAATACTTTTCTCTTTAGTCAATATGGAACATAGGTCTCCCACCCAGAGAACGGAACCTCTGTTTGATCTCGCCTGTCTTGAATACGGAGTCCTCTTAGAGTCTCTTCTCACAGGAGATTTCCTTCTCCTTCTCTTGCTTTTCCCATTCATTGTGGCTTTGGTCACATTCTAAACTGGCTAATATGAGGGCGGGACAAGGGTTGATCTGGAGGAGTGGCAGGGAGTCTTCACTTTCAAAACTCTGTCTTTTTAAGATATGTTCTGCCCTTTAGTGGGGGGAATCAACCACATGGTACTTTTGTTCCATATGGACTAAAGAGAAGAGGATTTAACAGGTAAGAACACGAAAAAAAAAAAAAAAATATATATATATATATATATATACATATGTTCACATCCACACTAGCAGATGTGTGGTACAGCTTCACCCGTGAAGAGAACTGCTTTTTTTTTATACCGATACCTCTTTGGCACTAAAATTCAGACTTTGTGGTGAGTTATCAGGAGCCTTCCTGATGCCCCGGCTACTGCTCTCCCAGCGGAATCAATAGAGGCAACGCTGGGGACCAAGAGAGTCAAATCGGCTGGGAGAACAGTAGTTGGGGGGCATCAGGAAGAGTCCTGACACCTCACCAAAAAGTCAGACTTCTTTTTTTTAAATAAAGTATTTTCCTGAAGAACTTTTTGTTTTTTAAACTGATTGGCAGTGGTGATTGGTTGACAACCAATCAACATTTCCAGCCACGCCCCCGACAGCAAACCAATCCCTTAGATTTTTGTATATATAGATATCTATAAATGGAAAAGAAGCATCATTGGACTTAAAGCGGAACTATCACTGAAAATAAAGTGCCCCCCAAATCATTATGCATATAGCGATATGCATATCCATATTAGTATTATCCTGAAAAAGTCCAGCATTATTGATAAATCCAACTTGTTCCCAGAAGCTCAGGCAGGCATCAGCGCAGACATCTTGCCAAAGGGAGATCTGTGTGTCTGCACTGTCTATCCCGTTCTCCTCTAGGAGGCATTGCATTGTACATTAAGGTACAGAAAGGGACTGATGGTACAGGTGCACAGATACCGGTACAGCAAGATGCTTGCCCGTGCATCTGGGAACGAGTTTGACTTATCAATAACTTATTCAGGGTAATACTAGTATGGATATATGTATAGCTATATGCATAATTATTTGGGGGGCACTATTTTCAGTGATAGTTTCGCTTTAATTTTTGTCTCCCTCAGGAGACAAACACACCCAGGGGTGGCAGTAAGGAGGAGTTATGCATATCAACTGTATACTGAAGAACACACAGAACAGCGCAGCCTCTCTGAGTGCAGTATTATGGGGACAAACACAAGATTGTGAACAGAAGTGGACAAGTAATGGAAAAGACTGCAGATAAAAAAAAGGCTGTATCGTAGAGCTACTAAATGATGCCCCTGACAAAGGAATGTTATATTACAAAACACGTAGGGTGAGAGCTTTAGATTGATATTACATTGCCAGTTGTTATTAATATTTTAATATATTTAAATAAATGTATATCTTTTTCATGGAATAGTCTCCAGTCCTCTATTGCATCCAATATATTCCCCCATTGGTTAAGTATTCCATAAACAGATATTAAGGTCCATGGTAAGGATCTGGAGTTTGCTGAAAATGAGACCCTGATCAAGTGTGGGAGGTAAGATCTCAAAATGGGAGGAGAGAGGTGGTAGAGAAACGTTGTAGACTGAGACTGAGGGTCAGACTCAGTCAACTCTGGAAATCCTTGGAGTTGGGAGAAACCTGGAGACTGTGAGTACCCATTGACAAGGACTGGGAGAAGAAAATATATTGTCCAATGTGATTGAAATAGTGCACTCAGAGAGGCTGCACTGTTCTGTGTGTTCTTCTGTTTCTATGTACCCAAGTTCATTCAACGATCTTGAGAACTAGCTGCAAACCAAACTGAATAAGTTTAATCCAAAGTGGTGGTTCTACTCTCACTGAAGACTTTTTTGTTATTGTGGAATATAATTTGATCGATGCACAAATTAGATCTATTGTTCCATAGATTGTATTCCATATATATTAAGAATCTATATATTATTGTAACCTCCTTTTTTTTTTTCTTTTTAGATTTTGTACAGTTTATCACATTCAAGGGTTAAAAAAAGATTTCAACCAATAGTTGAGCATTGGAAATAACTTTGTAATATTACCTTTGTACTGACTGCCCATTGGTGAGCCTCTGGTGTGATTTTCGCATTATTTGCAAGGGGCCACACCTGTTATAAACCCCCAAAAGGACTTCACCCTCACCCACACAACATACCTCCTCCCTCTACCACCCCCCACTCCCATTAGCTACCTACACGATTTATGGCTCCACCAAAGTACACATCTCCCTCCCCTTCGACTCATTGCTTCACACTGCCGTCCCACTCATTGCCATTCATCTCATTGCCTCACACTTGCCTGGCTTCAAGTTCAAAGAAATAGCTACACTGGAGACGATGGTACTTTTCTTGCAGGCTAAATCAAGGCTCTCTTTTAACCCTTTGAGTGCCAGAGACATAGGCAGCGCATTGCTTTGCAATTAGTAGCCTAACCCCTCTGGCCCACAAATGGTTAAGGTTGAAAGACATTGGAAGTCCCCCTATACACTGCATTCTACTCTGTCTGCTCTCCTGCCCTACAATGCCTTCCACATGCTGCCTCACAACTCTTATGTTCCCTACACATTTACCAATATAACGAAACTCAGACCTCACAGGGGGCATCAGGACCCCTCCTGATGTTCCCCTGGCATTGATCACCTATCCAAAGTGATCAATGCACGATCATTGCTGTCATCTACCTCCTCCTCTTCAGCCTTGCCTGTCCAGGTTGCGTAGGAGGCTCCTCAAGACCCACATGATGGCAATGAATCAAGTCATGGGCTAAGCAGTGTACATGGGGTTCTATGGCATCCAGTGGGCAAGGAAACAAGGCTGGGGGGGTCACGCATTGTAAATGGGGATCTATGGCTACCAGTGGGCAAGTGAACAAGGCTGGGGGCAGCTGTTAGCCACAAATCCTCATGGACACTGCCTCAACCCAAGCCTTGTTCCCTTGCCCACTTGTAGCTACAGATAACCATGTACACTGTTGTATACACATGCTTTTCAATCACAAATAATACATAAAAATATGAAGGGCAAAGCATTCACCACATTGCTAGTATAATATGTAAATTATACTAGAAATGAAGACTGTTCATAACCTCCTACTGACTTCTAGAAACATTTGGGTATGCATAAAGGCAAAGTATAGCCATTCTGGACCAAACCAACTGCATAAAAAAAATCTAATTGAATATTTAATTTGGCTTGTAACGTCTCATATTGCTTTTATGCAGAAGTGATGGGTGGTGCAGATTGTGAAGGAAGCAACTGCTTGTAAAGTGACTAAGTATAACAATAGTTTCTCCAGTTGTAGCATCTATCTTACAGAGCTGTCAGTGTCAATGCTTTTGGCATTGTTAATCACAGCATATGCAGTTAATACGGTAAGTGTATATTTTAAATCACTTATCTGTGCTTTTAGGTTACACGTGAAGCAAAAAATATATGCTGCATCATTACAGCTCCATTCTGTAATCATCCCTCTAGGATAATAAGAGTATGGACTGAGGATGAACTACCTTCTGAACATACAGTAGTCAAAGGTAACACCTTTCCATTTTGAAAACTGTATTTCTTCATGTTAGTGATATTGAGGGAAGAGAGTCTTTCTACACTTGATGAACAGGACTGTCACAGGTCACACGGCGCAAGAGACGGAGCCTCTCCTCCCCCTTGCTGGTATCATGTGGACACTAATACTGAATGGTATAGAGAGAATAGTTAGGGATTGTCATGGAAGCCTGCTTCAACCTTACATTTGTACAGGAGGTGATTATTGTCTTGTGTCCACGTTCCCCCTTTAGTATCCTTTGTGTGATGTTAAACCCAGCGTGTCATTTTTTGTCCATGTGGTGAGTGCCCCTTTCTCTGAACTGTATTAAAATCCTGTGTTGGTTGAAAATAAAGTAGTTTGTCTCTCCCTAATGTATCCAGGTATGTTGTTGTTTGTCATCCACTATATCGAAATTACTAATCGAGAAGTACCAGGGGACTAGATAGCTAGAATATCCTATACAAACCGGAACTGTCAGTGCAGTATATCCTGCATTGACTGTGGATACACAACTCAAAGTACTGGGTTTTAGCGCTTCGTATAGCGGTTAGCTATGCATGTTAATGAATGAAATCCATGGATGAAAACATGCCTGAACAGCTATATCTTCCGTGGCAGAGACGCCAGGGCCATATCGTCACAAACTGGTGGCAGTGGTGGGATAACCTGCATTACAGCGACCTCCAGATCCTAAGCCAACCTCATGATGCACACCAGAGCGCTGGCAAGGAATGAGCCATGTCTGAGCCACAACCAGAGGCCTCCGGGTACCGCTGTCGCACCCCTATCCCGAGAGGCCAGACTGGCCCTCATGGTCCAAGTGTACAGGGAGGCAATGGATGGACAACTGAGCAAGCTGGACCTGATCGAGAAAGCAGACGCTGCCCTTGCCTAAGAGGGTTGAGAACAACAAGCAGAGTCCTCCCCGTCCGTCCAACCAGCGAATCCCCGCCTCAAGGTCTCTGTCCATGACGATGAGAAAAGTGATGTTGACGGATTCCTGCAGGACTTTGATTGACAGTGTGCATTTACTCACCTACCGCCTGAGGACTGGGTACCCATCCTGGATGGGAGGCTGACAGGACATGTGCTTGTGGCTTGCCGGACAATTCCCCCGAGGAATATGGAGACTATCAGGTCGTGAAGTGAGCTGTGCTTGCCAGGTACTCGGTTACCCCTGATTCCTATCAGCTCAAGTTCCGAGAGCTACTACTCACCCCAGACAGCACCATCCCAGAGTTTGTCTGGAACACTGTACGTGCACTGGAGGGTTGGTGGACAGGGAGTGAGTTGCATTCCTGGGAAGACTGCAAGCAGGCAGTGATGTTGGAGCAACTGTATGCTGTCCTGCCCTCGGAGATGCGACAGTGGACCCATCCCACCAGAGCCTCCGTGGAGTTGGTGCAACACTTCCGCAAGACCTGCGGACGGGGTCCCGTTATCAGTACACTACCCAAGATCCCTACAGTCCCACCGATCATACCCGCACTGCGGACGACTCCAGCACCACACTGAGCTGCTCCAACCCGACCGGCAGTCCCCAGGAACATCCTGCAGCCAGGCTGAACAGTGTACCCCAGCTACTCTGCCTCCCGACCGACGTACCCTAGCAATGTTCCTGGTCGGCGACCAATCCCAAGGCCAGCATCCCAGAAAGGGAGCAGCGGGGCCACTGGGTCCACACACAGTTCTGGGGCGAGGCTCCAGCTTGTTTGCCACGGGTGCCAGCGCCCTGGCCATTTTGTGAGGGATTGTCCCTCCAGGGCCCACGGCCCTATTGACCTTGCCAGGCCTTTCCAGCTTGTTGGGGAGTGGGATGGGGTGGAGAATGTTGGGACGGAGGTAGACCAGTACCAGGACTGTTTGGACTGGCCTACCAGGTCCCTGGGAGTGACACCAGTGATGACCGTTCAGTGGCCCATAGATGACCCAAGCTGCCGCCTTCACCAGCAGGTGCTAGTCAATGGCACCCCCGCGGAAGGGCTGCGGAATACCGGAGGATCCCTAACAATCTCTAAGCCCCATTTATTGCGAGGTGTCCCACGGTTGCCCTAACAAAAGGTGATCTTCGTCTCAGGAGGAGGGCGACTTTCAATCCCCATGGCCTGTGTTTGGCTGGATTGGGGAGGTTTAGCCCCTGGGGAATGGATCTTTCCCAGCTGCTGGCTCTGTTCGGCCCCATCACCAACAACTGGGGAGACCCATTAAGCTCCCTACCCCAATTGTCCCACCAGGGCCTTGTGTGTATACAATAGGTGCCGGTAGCCGCCGTCTGGGACAACGACTCTATACTAGCTAACCCCACCGTTCCACCCACGAAGGTGGCGCTTCCACTCTTGCCGAGGACCAGGTAAGGTGAGACCCCCCTGACCTGACCGAGACCACCTGGACTAACCCTACTGTACTGAGACAGGAGACCCTGGTAGACCTTAGCTTGGCTGGGATGAGAGAAAGGGCAGAGACTGGGGAAGTAGGGCCCCAGGGGGAGAGTATTTTCTGGGATGCGGGACTACTGTACAGGGAGACCAGTGTGAGAAGGTATGGTATGACCAGGGGGCTCGGACTAAGGAGTTTGTCCCTTGGCGTGTGGACAGGGATCTATCTTCGCAAGAGTTTGATCTTCTGTCCATCCTGTCTTTTTTGGAGGATGGCGTGAACAAGGGTCTTAGCCTTAGTTCCTTGAAGGTCCAGACCTCAGCTCTTTCGGTTCTTTATCAGAGACACATTGCCATGCTTCCAAATGTGAAGTCTTCTTTCAAGGTGTCGCTCATGCATTCCCTGCCTATAAGGCTCCCACTCCCCAGTGGGACCTTAACTTTGTTCTGGGAGTCCTGCAGTGGCCTCCTTTTAATTCTTTGGCTACCATTCCTCTACGTTTTCAGTCGTGGAAGATGGCCTTTCTTTTGGCTGTGGTATCTGTCTGCAGAGTTGCTGAATTGCAGGCTTTGTCCTGCAAACTGCCTTTCCTGGTTTTTCACAAGGATAAGGCTGTTCTCCGTACCTCCCAGGAATTTCTTCCCAAGGTTGTCTCTGAGTTCCCCATCAATCAAGAGATTGTTGTGCCTTCATTTTGTCCTGACCCTAAATCTGACAAGGAAAGGGATCTCCACTTGTTTGACGTGGTGCTCTGCCTTAAGTTCTGTGTGCACCATACTGAGTCTTTCCATCAGACTGATGCATTGTTTATCATCCCTGAGGGTTCCAGGGCTGGTAAGGCTGCGTGCGATATGACTATAGCATCTTGGATTAAGTCTACCATTCTCAAGGCTTATGAACTTATCACTGCTCACTCCACCAGGTCTGTTGGGGCCTCTTAGGCCTACAAGAATCAGGCCTCTGCTGATCAGCTGTGCAAGGAGGCTACTTGGTCCTCTGTTCACACCTTAGCCACGCACTACCTTGTTGATGTTCTGGCTTTGGCTGAAGCCAGCTTTGGCAGGAAAGTCATGGAGGCAGTCTTGCCTGTCTAGGACTTTTTTTCCTGTGCCTTTTAGCTCTTTAACTGTTGAGCGCTGTTAGCTCTTGTTCTTGTGTGCTGTGTTATCAGTTATCCAGTGTCCACTGACACTTGTTTATTTTTGGCTGTTCCATGTCCTGGTTAGTCCATGGGAACTTTGGTATCATGCGGACCGACACTTGGTCCACTCCTTCTCTTCCCACCCATGGGAGCTCAATGCTGGTACAACCCCATGGTACCTGTAAGCTATATTGGACGACAGAGAAAAGAGGATTTTAGTCTTACCTGTTAAATTCTTTTCTCTTAGTCCGTGTAGCTTACAGGTACCATGGGGAGGCGACAGCTCCTCCCAGTAGGCTGAACAGTTCTTTAAAGAAGTGCAGGGTGGAGTCTCCCCCTCCTCTATAGTGGGTTATCTAGCCACTCCCCTTGTCCAGATAGATTTGCGACAATACACCTACTGAACTAGATAGCAAGAAAGAAAGAGAGGAAAACTCCTGTGAGCATGAACCCAATGGGACTCCCAAGTCCAGCCACAGGAGACCTAGTTTGGTCCCTTTCACTAAGTGGGAGACCTGTAAGCTAAATGGACTGAGAGAAAAGGATTTAACAGGTAAGGCTAAAATCCACATTTTTTTGTAGAATGTTTTTCTTGTGAGCACATGGCTTAATTTAATCTCCTCTAATGACACATTTATGTGTTTCCCAGACTATAGTCGGTGAACTTCCATTATTTATGTTAGGCTTAAAGAAAGTACAAGGTTTCTCCCGAAGGGTAGTAATAGCTTGGGAGTCCTTCAACAAGATATTGTTGAGATGCCATTCTGATTGTGCTAAGGTGAGTGTGATCAACACAGGAGCGTGGTCTGACCATGTAATATATTCAGTATATGCTCTAGTGACTCTGTGTAGTCAGACTTCATGAATAGGTAATTAAGTCTTGAATAAGAATGATGGCAATGTGATGGGGGCAAAATCTAGCTGTGGCAGCAAAGGTATATGAAAATCGCATCCTAAAATAAGCATGCCCAATTTGAAGTGTTTCCAAAAGGAGTCTATGCACAAATCTGGATCACTAAGGAATAGGTGCAGGCTTTACAGTGTGGGGGGGGGGGGGGGTGCTTACTTCCCTAGGAGAATGTTTCTCAACATTTTTTGAAATGTCAACACCCCACTTTTCAGTTTTCAGGGCATTGTATAACCAGAAAAAATTGCACATTCGTTCCCCTTACACATCATATACGCTAAGGATGTTTGTCAGAAACAGTCATGCAAAGTAGAGACAGCTGCGCGTGCTGCAGTCCTGCGCAGTACAGACTGCCCGTGCCGCAGCTGATACGGAGTGGGGAGCTCCTAAATCAGACTGGAGTCCTCTGCGCACCTTACTGGGACCGCTTGGCCGTTTCACCTGACAGATAGATAGAATATTGTCCCTGTCTGTGTTTTTTGGCAAGTTTTTCCTTATGCTCACTGAAGACTGTCCCTTGCTGCGATTCAAACTCAGAGTGAAGCGGCTCCAGCGACAAAGGGGTTAAAATTGTAGTTTAAAATCCATCTCCAATGCTCCTTACGCTATATCATCCACTATTTAGATACAAATGCCTTAGCTTCAGTGTGCCAGTCTAGGAGTTCTCTTTTACCCTTTATAGATATATCCAAACAAGCAATGGCACGGCTGCACCAACATAAAACCTTCAGACACAATGTTTTGAGGGGTTTTTTAAGCTTTGTACATTTTTGCATACACGTGTGTTTGTTTTAATGTCGAAGTTGATTCCCTCATGGGCAGATACTGGAGGGTTGATTCTCGACTCACGGAGGGACTCGTGAAGCTGCAATGATTCCTAGTTTGGTAATTGATTAACCGGAAGCTACATAAGGAAGTTTAGTGTAGAGACAAATTTGGGGTCACAATTAAGCTTTCACACACGCAAAACGTGTTCATCTATTTGCTCACACCTGCTCACAAAGACATCTCATGGTCTGTACAGTTTTATCTTCTCTTTGGATACTACTTTTCCCATATGTTACATTTGGAATAAATAAAGATACTGTTGATTTTACCGTGATACATTGTGCCTGAACGCTTTATGTTGGTGCAGCCGTGCCATTGCTTATTTGGATGTACCTTGCTGCGATTCATCCAGACAGTCTTGCTGCTCTGAGGTGAGCAGTATTACGTCAGTAAAAGTAGCAGGAGGGGAATACTTTATCGTTCAATTACTCTTGAACTACAACTCTGACAGTATTGAAATAACACTCTCCATGGCCCAAAAAATACTATGAAGATTAATCAGAGCTGCTTTTATTGTGAAACATTACTATCCCTTTAAAACCAAACTCGCAGTTCTTTGCCTACTGTCCCAACTAACTGACTCACTCTCTGTTAAGAGAACATTGATTTATCTAATATCATAAACCACAGTATTCATGAACATTTAATATAAATGTAAAACAAGCTCTGGGTCCTTTAACACTTTGAGTGACAGAGAATACCAACCCCTGAAAATGATCTGGTGTTTTATTAACTTAAAACACTCTACTGTTCATGCTAGCATCTGTGAAAATTACCTGTTTTCTGTCTGAGGCATAAAATCTAGTTTTATATATCTTAAAATTGCACTTTATTGAGAGTATTGCTCCATACAGAGAGTCCTATCCAAGTCAAATCCTTTGTTTTTCCAAAGAAACTATAATATATAAAAAGATTAATGTGTAATATACACAAAATAATGCAGCATTCAAATTTACACTGTAGTGCTGGTATCCAAAGCCTCCTTTATGCCATTGGAAGACAGGGTTTTTAATTTATAAATCCAGTAAGTCTCTCTCATACTCAGACTTTTTTTTATCTGGACTCCATGTATCCAGGCTTTGGAGACATGTTCTGACCCCATAACCCTCATCTTTTCCTTCATGGGAATCACAGAAAAAGGATTATCCACTTCATTTAAATATTTTCTTCTATGGTCTTTAATAATAAAAAAAAGAAAAAATAATTTTTCAGGTTTTGTGTATGGCCTTTGTATTACAAATTATATTGGACATAGTAATGCGTATCACAATTTGTCATAACAATTAGAGAAACATTTGTAGTCATCTGATGGTGGCTCTGACTCAGGTTGTTGGAAGCTCCAGTCTTGGACTGGAGTAATTAATTAGGCCAAGGCAATTATAAGACTAACATACGCTCACATGTGAAGTGAACTACACTTTGCTCACTCCTTATTAGACAAACTCTTTGATCGCTCCCAACATCATTTTGGTCCTCAACTCACCGTAAACTCACCGTAATATTATATCATCACTATTTGTATAGCAATACCCCTCACTTCAACATACATACACACACACACGCACAGTACAGAGAGAACAATATAATGTATTATTTCAAGTGGAAATGTTAGATTTATTAGCCTTGTTCTTTATTTCTGTATTTTTCTGCAAACATTACATTAAACATTTTTTTAAATAAAATGAAAAACAGTGTTTGCATAATTTTGTAGTGAGAAGCTACAAGAGTGGTTAAAATGTGGTTTTGTGATTGAAAAAGCAAATCGAGAGAGTTGCTATGTACATAAGTCATACTAAGTATCATTTATGTATTTCAACCAATATCTGTAAAAGAGGATATCTTACCTAAATATGGCACAGAAAAAACAAGACAGTGTTAAGTGCCCTTTATAATGTTTAATAATCAAAGTATCTCTGGAATTGATATTGGAGAAATGTATGATAAATACTTTGTAAAACAATTTGATGCATTCAAGTAACAAAACAAAAATGTTAGTTTTTAACAGTTTTGTAAAACCTCATCAATTTGGAACTGTGTATATTCTTTATGTATATGTGGTATATGCTGTAGGACATTAGCTTTAAAACTGGGTTTATTGCAATATTGACATTTGATTAAAGCGGAACTACCACCCCTTGTAAACTTTGCCCCAAATAATTACCCATCTGGCGACTAGCTGCTCAATAGTGCTAGTCGCCAGAATTATTACCACGTTATTGAGAATTCGATACTGCTTCCGGACGGACAGCCAGGAAACAGCGCCGACATTTTTCCATAGTGCCATTTGTGCTGTCAGCCCTTTTGGTACCGAATGGCTCCTAGCAACACCTCCTAGAGCAGACTGGGACTCACAGCGCAGGTGCACAGACGTCACTATGGAAAGATGTCTGCACTGTTTCCTGGCTGTCTGTCCTGGAGCAGTATCGAATTCTCAGTAACGTGGTAATAATTCTGGCAACTAGCACTATTGAGCAACTAGTCCCCAGATGGGTAATTATTTGGGGTAAAATTTACAAAGGCTGGTAGTTCCTCTTTAATGCGCATTTGCTATTATATCTACCATTACCATCTACCATTACATATTTAGGTCTTAAAGCTGGTAGTGATTTTTGTGTGTTGGTTTTTTGTAGATATTATTCTGACATCCTAAGAACTGAGCGTGATTGCCCCAGCTATGGGCATTCCAGCCACTGAAAGTGAGATGCTGAAAAGAGTAAATGTATTTTGCTAATGGAGTCCACAATATGCTGAAGAAAGCTAGTTGCTAGTCTCCAGTGTTTGTTAATGTGTTCCATGTTGTAAATCATTTAATTTATGAATGGGTTTTTATGCTTATTTTATTGGAACATTTATTTCACAATACTGGTTTAGTCTTCACAAATTGGTTTATTTCTGCTGTTTTGGGATCCAAGTTATAAAGACATGAAACAAATCTGCACATGCAAAAAAAAAAGTTATGATATCTCAGTGGTGCATCATGTTACAGCATCCTTACCTTTTAGTCCTCAATTAACCTTTATTAAGATCCCAAGGAGGACTGGACCAATGGACCATAAGGTCAGTGTGCTTTTTGATCTTGCTGCATCAATGAGATACAATCTGTTCACTTTATTCTGAGTATGCAGGTATAGCTTTCATGTATATGCATATGAGTGTGTTATATCTGTTATTTTCCTTTTGTTGGATGATCATTTTGGAAACAAAATCAGAACAAGGCCAATCTGCCTTTACCCGAAATAGTTTACATATATTGTTCCAATGTCTGTATTGTCTCTAATATAATATGTGGGTTTTCCCCACTGTTGTGTTTAGAAAAAAGTATAATGTTAAATTAAAGTTATAATATTCCTTATCGATATTGGGTTTCATGGCAAACTTATTACATAATCTATACATATTTTTTCAGTCAGATCTATGGATTTTGAATATTGGAAGCCAATTTCCAAAATATTCGACTTAGAAGTGTTCAAGCTTAGGAGTGTTGGGGAGAGGGTGGTAATTGGGGGATGCACCCTCAGACTACTCTTATTGCTGGGTTGTGGTTGCACCAGGTGATTTTAGATAAGCAGCAGACCCCTCCCTTTAGTACACACTCCCAGTTGTAGAGAATGAGCAGCTGACTAAGCACTTTGTGCAGCCATTGTCAAAGATGGTTGGTGATACAACTCCTTGAAATAATGTTGGGAGTTCTGTACCAAACAGCAAGGAGACGATCAGGAGCCCCTCATAACTCTTTGTAGAGCAGATATGCTCGTTACTAGCGTCTTGACATAGCCAGCATATTGCCGAGCACATATGCTTGCTACTAATCTCTGGATACTGAGAAAGCCAGCACGTTGTTGTGCTGTGTAGGTGGAGGTTTTCCAAGACCTCAGAATTACTTTACTTCACTTAGATTAAGAGAAGGCAAACAGTGTGAATATGTGGACATCTTGAAGTTTGTTGTTACTCAGTGCTGACAACTAACAAACTTGAACAGAAGAAATGCGTATAAATGGGGAAAGGTGTTGTTTGCTGGAACAGGGATTGCACACTGGAGTTGTGCGCCAATATGTAGATAAACAAAGGCTTTGCAAAATTATATATATATATGCAAGTTATGATCTTTTCTTCCTTTCTTACGTTTCCCTGTTTGTGTATGTTTGGATAACAATTGTGCGGATGATTAATTTTCAAATGTTTTGACATAATCATATAGAGAAGTGTGCATCTTTATCAGTGTGCTGAAATTTCACATCTGTATTGGTATATTGACACCTAGCATCTGATTTAATTGTATAGTCACTTGGCATCATTATATAGAACTGTGCCTTTATCTGTATAGGCACCAGGCATAATTCTGTAGAGTGACGTACATCTGCTTCGGCACATAGGCATTTGGTGTCATCTGATAGAGAAACATATCTGGACTGACATTTGGCATCATCATATTGAGTAGTGAAAGAATTCCTTTTGTATGCCAGCTCTATGATTTTGTCTTTTCAGACTGCATACTGTGCAGTTGCATCATCAGTTTTGTTTATAAACTCTGTGGCTCTATTGATTGCAAACTTTGGGCAAAAATGTTCCACAGAGCTGCATCCTCAGTATAATGCTAATCGTAGCTTGCTGTAACTTTAGGAGCCGTTCACAGCACACTGAAGGGAAGTGTGAATGCTCTCTGGGGCAGCTGGGAGGGAGGTGGGTGGAGAATGAAATAGTGCTGGGAAGTCCTGAGAGCTGTTCCGAAGATACACAGTGCCTCAGAATGCGGAAGTGCACAGCTTGGACATCAAAGATCTTACAAAGTATGCAAAAATAAAAAATAAGAAGGATGTTTCCTAATACTGCTTAACTGTTTAAACATCTGGGGGAGAAAAAAAATTCTGAAGGGAAAGTTCCCCTTTAAGGAGGACACAAGCACTGGCCATTTAAGCTGAATTATGAATATCATCAGGCTAGGGAGAAGGAGAACCAGCAAGACAAGGTAGCCAAGATACAGCTGATAAGGAGCTGGATCACACTAGCACAACTAAAAGTGGTGGGAGCAGACTTGACAACTGTAAATAAAATATAAGAAACAGCACACCGAAAATATCTAAGTGTAGTACCAGAAATACAGGGGAATCATAAAATGTATATATTATAGTAAGACCAACAGCACACGCCGTGAATCAAATTCAAGTAGTTTTATTCTGACATCAGTGTTTCTGCTAGGACAGTCTAGCCGAACGTTTTCGGTCCAATACAGTGGTTACCCTGAAGAAGGTCCACTGTGTGCCACTGTCAATTGTTGATGTTTTTATAGTAAGACCAGATAGGGATAAAGACAAAAAGGTTGGGTAAATGGGTTATGGGAGCAGACGAAGAAGGAACTAATGTATATGGCTATGGGAGAAAGTGGAAAATCCTGTATACAGAATCAGACAACAAGACAAGTAAATCTTTAGGAAAATTAGTGGAAAAAGAGATGGATGGAGACACGGGGCTTGGAGTCAGAAACTATACTGACAGATGGATCACTACCCACATATATAAATATCAATCCAACAGATGATGGCTGGGGGAAGGAATGGTGGTGAATAAATGCAAATAATTCACCCCCTCCATGAATAGCACTTACAAGCTAACTTCTTGTTAGTAATACTGTTGGAATATTTCCCTGTAATATGTGATGAAAGTCGATTGTACTTACCAGACCATTTCTTGGGTAAATGCCTTAATAGGTAGTGTGGATCAGGTTCCAGGTGCTCAGCTGTAGCGATTGCCTTCTCTGTTCTTATTCCAGCTGTTCCAGTAGTGATGATGAGGTGCTTCCATCTGGTCTTCCCTCTTAAAGGGATAGTAATGTTTCACAAAAACAGCAGATCCAATTAATCTTCATAGTATTTAAGCCATAGAGAGTGCTATTTCAATACTGTCAGAGTTGTGGTACAAGAGTAATTGAAGGATAAAGTTTCCCCCTCCCGCCCCTTTTACCTAATGTAAGCCATCTCGTCTCAGATGTGGAATCTGGTTGCTAGACCAGACAGATAACAGCAGGGGACAATCTTCTTCCTATGAGAACAATGAAAGCCCTGCCCCCCTTGACAAGTTTTTCAGGTTTTTCCCTTATCTTAATTGAAGATTGTCCCTCTCTGCAATCTACCTGGGCACTTCCTTTCTGCTCTGGCTGAGCAGTGTTACATCAGTAAAAGGGGTGGGAGGGGGATACTTTGTCTTTGAATTACTATTGAACTACAAGTCTAACAGAATTGAATTAACAATCTCCAAGGTCCAAATACTATGATGATTAATTAGAGCTGCTTTTATTATGAAACATTACTATCCCTTTAACTGCATACACAAGTCCTTTTATATATGATTCTTCCATATAAATCAACCCATAAAAGGGTTATCTAAATATCTCATTAAATGAACATTAAAAGTCTAATTGACAATGAAAATCAAAGGTTTTTTTGAGCTAAACGAATGCCATTTATGGTGGGACATCTATTTAAAGATCTTTTAACCAACCGGAGAGTAGTTTAGGACTGAATGGTTTTGATGGTAAACTTGTTAATTAATTTACCTGTGTTTGACTGTTTGATTAATACAATGTCAGTTGAATAAATACAATTTGAGAAACAATGTGTCTTAAATGTATAATACCTAGAAACGAGGTATAATCCCAATCTGTCTAACAGGACTGTCACAGGTTAGATGGAGCAAGAGACGGAGCCTCTCCTCCCACTAGCTGGGATCATGTGGACACTGATACTGAATGGTATAGAGAGAATAAGTAGGGATTGTCATGAAAGCCTGCTCCAACCTTTCACCCAGCCAGACTCAGAGCTGCAGATGACTATCAGCTGCGCTTGATTGTTTTATGGTGTGAACAGCTATTCACTGGGAATGTATACAGGGTTGCTGCTAGACCGAATTGTCCCTTGGTTGTGCTAACACCCCCTTCCCCTGGAGATTTCTACAGGAGTCTTGTGTCCACCTCCCCCCTTTAGTAACCTTTGTCTGATGTTAAACTCAGCGTGTCATTTTTTTGTCCATGTGGTGACTACCCCTTACTCTGAACTGTATTAAAATGCCATGTTGGTTGAAAATAAAGTTGTCCGTGATTTACCAAGGAGGAGCTTGTTTGTGTCTCCCTGAGGTTTCCAGGTATATTGCTGTTTGTCCTGCACTATAGAGCAGTTACTCATAGTGAAGTGCCAGGGGACTAGATAGAATATCCTGTACGAACCAAAGCTATCAGTGCATATATCCTGCATTGCCATTGGATACACAACCAGGTCTTAGCACTTAGTATAGCGGTGAGCTGTGCATGGATAATAAAGTGCCTGAAATGCTATGCCTTCCGTGGCAGAGGCGTCAGGGCTATATCATCACAAACTGGTGGTAGCAGTGGGATAACCAGCATTACAGTGACCCCCAGATCCTAATATTACCCCGTGATGCACACCAGAGCACAGAGCTCTGCCAAGGAACGAACCATGGCCGAGCCTCAACCGGAAGCCTCCGGGTCCACCATTCACACCCCTATCCCCTGACCCTCAGAGTACAGAGATGCAATGGGCGGATGAGCGAGCAAGCTGGACCTGATCAAGAAAGCAGATGCTGCCCTTGCCCGAGAGGATTGAGAACAACAAGCAGAGGGATAATCATCATATATTGCACATACTGCATCAACCATTGCTGCAGTCAATTTTTGAACTACTACTTTACTCTCATGTCCCTGCAATGCTCCAATTTCCCCCTGCCCCTTGTGCGTTTGCTGGACATTACTCAACTACTCTGTGTGGTTTTACTCTACAGTATACAACACAACTGATGGAGTATAATGCCTTGCCTAAGCACAGATGAGAGTTGGTACCGTGTTAGCCGTAGAAATACAGGATGCAAAATTTTTTTGTAAAGTTGATACCTTTATTGGCTAACTAAACAGATTTAAAATGCAAGCTTTCAAGACTTCTTAGGTCTCTTCCTCAGGCATGTTATACAGATGAATATGAAAACTTCTCTCTTAAATACAAGTACACATTACATCAGTATTCAGAACAACTCCATCCACACATCCTTGTACCGTAAACCAACAGACAGACCAACCTACCTGAGGAATGATAGCTTTCACCCAAAACACACAAAGAACTCCATCATATACAGCCAGGCCATCAGATATAATCGCATCTGTTCTGACATGGCGGACCGTGACAAGCACCTCCAGAAACTCAGAAGAGACTTTGTAAGACAGGGTTACAGTGCAAGGATTATTGACAGTCAGATACAGAAAGCTACTCACATACCAAGAAAAGATCTGTTGAGCTACAAAAAACAGCATAAGGGAAACCGTGTGCCACTTGTTGTCACTTACCACCCCCAGGTTGAAGCTCTGCGCAAAATATCAAGAGAACTTCAAGCAACCTTACACACAGATGAAAGACTTAAGAACATATTCCCACAGCCTCCCTTACTCTCCTTCAGACAGCCTCCCAATTTAAAGCAACTGATGGTAAGGAGTGCCCTGAACAAAAATACAAAAAATGGCACATTACCCTGCCTACAAAGTAGGTGTAAAACCTGTGCACACATTTATACCACAGACAAGATACCCATCCCAAACACCCAGTTACACCATAAGATCAATGGTAATTTCACCTGCAAATCATCCAATGTAATATACCTTATCATGTGTGCAAAATGCCCAACAGCTCTTTATGTGGGGGAAACGGGACAGAAATTACATAAGAGGTTTAATTCCCACAGATCCAGTATTAACAACAAAAAGACAGAGACACCAGTGGGAGAACATTTTTGCCAAAGTGGGCACAGTATCAGGGATATTAAATTGACTGTACTAATGGGACAATTTCGCAATCAGAGGGACAGAAAATTATGGGAGGTAAAATTAATGTTACAATTTGACTCTTTGACCTATGGCATGAACAGGGACAGGGAATTCCTGACACAGTACTTAATGGTGAATTAACTTTTACGACAGTCCCTCTGGAATCATAAATACCTGGACCCAGAGGAAGAATGCTATTTAAATCACATCCTCTACCATTGACTGATCAAGGAATTGGTATCTGGACGAACGTTGTTATCTGATTTCCATTATAAACAATGTAATGTGTACTTGTATTTAAGAGAGAAGTTTTCATATTCATCTGTATAACATGCCTGAGGAAGAGACCTAAGAAGTCTTGAAAGCTTGCATTTTAAATCTGTTTAGTTAGCCAATAAAGGTATCAACTTTACAAAAAAATGTTGCCTAAGCACAGTCATCTGTCTGTCACCTAATATATTTAGTTCTTTATTCTTTTTTATTTATTTATTTTAAGTTGTCCAACCTGTCTTATCACAGTCTGTCCAAAATTATAACTGAAAAACAAAACAACTTCTTTCCTCAGACTTTCCTAGCACAGAGACAATAACAGCACTAACAGCAAGCAAATAGGTGCTGCTCTCCTCTCACTAACACAGAAATGGCATGCTGTGAGAGCCTGACACCCCTTATATGGCTGTAGAAAACTTTCATGTGGTGGAGAAAAGTTTTTCTTCCCATTGATTTGAATGCACAATGAGCTAGGCGAAAAAAGCGGGGAAAAGCAAAAAAATAGCACTTTTATCAGGAAATTATTTGATAAGCGGAAAGTTTAATTTTTCACCGACTTCAGTTTGAGGCTAAAATATTCACCCAGCCCTATTCAGGATCTCCTTTTTACAAGACAGGCACTTTAACCAGCTAAGCCACAGCGCCTTTGATCTGTGGGGGTTTTGTTGATACTACTATATTCATCTGGCGTTCCAGAATCTCCAAAATGGTGGCAAGATGTGAAAGCAATGGAAGTCATATAGCTAGCTTAATTCATAGAGAAACTAGCCATTTACAAGGTCCACACAATTGTGTAGATATAATGCAGGAATTGCTCATTTCCTTGTGTTTCAAACTACACATTAAGGATGGGCGAACATTTTCGCTTCAAACTGAAATCGGCAAACAATGGCAATTTCCGCTTGGTGAATAATTTCCCACCAAAAGTGCCAATTTTCCTCTTTTTTTTCGCCTAACTCATTCCTTTGAAATCAGTGGGAACATTGAATCTATACACAACACATTGCAAATATATTTTTATTTCCCAAAGGCATAGTATAAAAGGGGCATGAGGGGGTGTTTTTTTGGGGGGGGTTGTTTACTGGGGTTTGTGGGAAGTTAATAAAAAATAAATGCCAAATACAATTAAAAATCCCGTAAGACATGATATAAAAGGCATCTGAGGAGGGTGCATGTGTTGGTAGGTGGAGTCTGGGAATGAATCAGTTGAACAGGGAATTTGTTTGGAGAAGGGGAGTTATTGACTGCTGTTGGGGGGACAGTTAATAAAAACTAAATAAAATAAGAAATTTGCATGTAAGTTGATAGAGACAGTAACCACCTGACATAAGCTACCACTAGGGTGGACTGATACTTGACTTGATAGAGTATTTTGTAGAGGATAATTTGTTAGATTTGTTGTTAGAGGCCCAAGCCATGAGGAAACTTTGATTTGTAGAGCTTAAGCTTGTTTGGCACAAGTCCTAAGGAAACATTGATTTGTAGGACCCCAAAAACTGTTTCTTTTTTTGTAGGATTAAGTTTGTTTGTTTTTTAAAGCACAAGCCCTGAGTAAAAAAAAATGAGCTACTGGCCTAGTGCCAGCAGGTGATGTCCTGTTAACCAGTGGCCATTGGTATTTGTCATATGCCTTGAAGTAGATGCAGAATCTGCTACTGTTGTTCTTGTTGTTTAACCCCTTAAGGACCGGCGGTCCTGGGTCCTTGGACGTGCCGGTACACGTGACCTGTCGCGTGTATCGGCGCGTCATTATGAGGCCTGATAGAGATCGCTCCGATCTTGGAGCGGTCAATTTCAGGCCCTATTTTTACTTACAGCGCTCCCGGTAGAGCGCTGTAAGTAAAAAGTACGTGACGTACTATGACCGTCATCGGTCCTTGAGTATTTCAAGGACCGTGACGGTCCTGGTACGTCAAGGGTCCTTAAGGGGTTAAGCAGTAGGATGATTAGACAGCTGAAAGGGAATGGGATCAACAACAGCAGCAACATGGGTGATGGATGATGAAGGTTCCACTTGCCACGACTAGCTCCAGTGAAGTGTCTGAGGCAGTAGCCCCCAGTATATGTGGAGAAAAGAAGACGTTGGACAATGATTCTTCTCCACCTGCCCCTCCTCCAAAATCATGGGTGTGTTATTAGAATATAATTTTTTGCCTTGAGAGCAGGAACTGTGCCTCTCATCAAGAACTGCAATGTGCAGAGTGTGTGTGGTAAATAACAACTGGGGGTACAACTGTATCCAAACACCATGACACCAGAACCCAAGTACTGTCACTGTCACTATACTCCTTGTCCAGACCCCACTAAAGACATATGACAACTTGCTGACAGTTTACTAGTAATGATGAACCCTCCCTGTCAGCATCTTAGGATATTCTTCAAGGTGGGATCTCCTCATATGGCACTTGATGCCCTGCTAGCGATTCTCCTTCACCACACTGGCATGTGTGTCAGTGCACCATACAGTTTGCAGTGTGTGGAGACGAAGTGCCACATCCTAACATCAACAGAGTTGGTATCATTTGGTGAGGGAGGTAACGATGAACGAGCTGAATTGGCAGAAGATGTAGTTAGCCTAGAGCAAGAAGGTGATGGCAAGCTAGTTGTTTCACACTACAACTAGGACCAGGATTATTGCTACTGCTGACAAGTGGAACCTGTCCTAGTCCCGAATCACTTGTTGACCCCATTCCCACTATGTCCACGGTGGTCTGTTGCACACTAGCCTGCTCCTCAGCATTCTCCAGCCCTTAAAACTCAGCAGCAGCAGGAATTAGAGCAGTCGCAAATTCCGAAAGCTCATTTCTAGTGGTGGTGGTGGTGATGATGCCCATCCACATCCCTGTCTCCCATTTCTTCTCACTTTCTGCTAAAAAGGCCATCAATGTCTCTTCCACCCCAGCTTCTCAAGCATCATCACCACCACAACTAGTCCCTACATGCTGCTGCTGCTTCTCTATTACAGACATCTCACTTCTGTTTGGAGGAGGTGACGAACAATGTGACAGAGGGTCCCCTAATCTCATACTTGGCATTTCTTTTTGACATGAAGAAGGCAGACTAGCAGCAGGCACAGGAGACTGATCTGTGCTCTTGCTGGTGGTGGTGGTATTAATTCTGCACCTGCTCTCCCCCAAAACCAGTTCTGACCTCTTCAGGATTATGTTCCACTTGGACACTGTAGTGAAGATAAGGGGAGGACTCCCAGAGCCAGAGGAATGTTGTGGGCGGCCTTGACCACTAGTCTGGACGCTATCAAATGCTTCCCCCACTACTCCCCTAACACTAGTCCCATTGGCTACCTCACCATTACTGTTACTACTAACACCATGCATATCAAGTTCAGCCCAGAGTCTTCCTCCTCACAGTCACTAGTAATATGATGATTATCCCCTCCTACACTCCTAACACTAACAATCTGCTGGACCTTCTTAGTAGTAGTAGTAGTAGCAGCACTGGTGGCACTGTTTGGGGATGGCAAGTGCGACTTAGGGTTCCCTGCTGTCACACTTGACATCATCTTCTCCTTCCCCCCTCCTGAGTATTACAAGACACACTACCAGCAGGTTCAGCACTGGTGGCAGCAGGTTCAGCACCGGCAGCAGGCACAGCACTGGTTGCAGCAGGTACAGTACGTCTGACAGTAGGCACAGTATTGGAGGCAGCAAGTTCAGCAATGGTAGAAGCAGGAGCAGCATGTCTGACAGCTGGCACAGTATTGGTGGCGGCAGGTTCAGCACTGACAGAAAGCACAGCACTGATGGAAGCAGGGGCAGCATGTCTGACAGCAGGCACAGCACTGGCTGCAACAGGGGCAGCACTTCTGACAGCAGGCGCAGCACATCTAGCAGCAGGCGCAGGCAGCTGACCTGTTCTACTGTCACTAGTAGTACCCTTTTCTCCCTCCCTTTCCATTAAATTCCCCAAGATCCCTAGGGGTGATTTAGGGGGACTGGACAGCATTGGTTCGGTTGTGCTTCCTCCTCAGACTCAGGGTCCTTCCAGTTCCTCCTTTGATTATTTTTAAAACTGCTCATAGTGGTAGCAGTCAATATGAGCCTATCTTATCTCAATTTTACCTCAAGATTGCAGGAGAACAGCACAGCATGTCTACCTCGCTCTGCAGCTGCTTCTATTGTATTTGACTTCGGCAAATATGTCATGTTTTCATAGCGAAAAAGTAAAAAACACATAAATCAATGGCTGGAAACTTTCTAGCCATTGAAAAATTGTTCCTGCCTACTAAGGGGCGGATCGCCTCCCAGAGTTACCAGTAACCTGTATAGACTAAGAGAAAAAGGATTTAACAGGTAAGACTAAAATCATCTTTTTTTTTTGTCATCGCAAGCTGGGTAAAGATCCTACCCCCTGTAGTAATTATAGGCCCATTTCCTTATAGAACATCAATACAAAAATATTTGAAAAACTACTTGCTACATGGCTACAGCCCATATTTTCCTATCTTGTATACCCTAACCATTCGAGATTTGTGCAAGGCAGAGAAACCAGGGATAATATGACTAAGGCCATCTATCTGATTGCCCTGGTGGGTTGCCAGTGATTACCTTCTCTGCTTCTGTCCTTGGATGCCAAGAAGGCATTTGACAGGGTGCACTGACCATACCGGAGAGAAGTTCTGGGACTTGGCCTAGGCTTTAGACTCATGAACTTTAGTCTGTATGAATCCCCTATGGATAGAGTAAGGACGAATGGCTTCCTGTCTCCCCCTTTCCCATTGCTGAATATCAGATAGTACTGTGACATGTTCTCTAATCAAACACCGGAGGGCGTTGTTAATCAGGCTGATTACTTATCCTTATGCTCTGATTTTAATAGGACAATCCACAGAGAATCCAATAAAGGGTGCTATTATTTAGAGTAACAACAACTTTTTTTTTTTTTTTTTTTTTACTTTTTAAATATAAGAATCCAAATTTTACCACTGGGACGGTGAAGTCATAAGAGGAATTCCTCTAGAATCAAAAGTGCTGAAAGAAACATATTTTATAGTTAGTGTGTGGTGGGTCTCCAGTGCATTGCAAAGCATTGGAGTATGATAAAATAGAGCTAAGAATACTATTATAGGACAAAATAAAATTGTTTAAATCCAACAGAAAACCAAAATAAAATGAATAGTAAAGCACTGCAATGTATTGGCATCCCAAATAGTAATTCATGCTGCTACATTTCAGAACATGTTTTCATTTTGTGGTTTGTTTTATTCTTTTGAAATTTCTACTTTCCCTTATATTCTGCAATTTTTTTTATATATTATTCATTTCTTACATTTATTTTCTATCATTTTTCATTTTCTTTTGTTTTTATTCGTTCAGTTTTTTGGAAACTCATTGTGCAGGATAAAGTCTCACCATATGTATTAGTGCACCAGAAAATACCCCTTGTGGACATAAAAATATATCAAAACCATTTTCTCGTATAAATAGAGCACTATTACACATTCATACAAGCAATAAGGTGGCTCTCATGGCTATGGGAGCCGTACCTGACCCAAACTACTCTATAAGCACCGTGGGTCTCCAGTACATTGCTCAGCATTAGAAAATGTAACTTATTCCCTGTTACTGAAAGAAGACCCAGACAATAATCAAATACTGATGCTATACAACTGAAAATACCTAAGAAGAGGTGAAAACTGATGATAAATGAGAACCCAAAGTACGATCGTGGGAGGTCACTTGGGGTCAGTACATCTCAAAGCCGTGGTCCAAATATTCACAACCACGTCTGACAGAGGACTAGAGATGTAGAACAGGGAGGCAAAATTGCACCAAAAATAAACAACACGGGAAAGAAATATAGTTGGAACAAATTCAGGCTAAGAGCTTAAAACCAGCGGGGTAATCAAAAGCATTTCAAAGCAATGCGTTGTGTACCTCTCTGGTACTCAAAGGGTTAACTATGCAATATATATACAAAGGGCACTCAATGTCGAATTAGAAAGGGGGAAGTTAGTATGTTGAAGGGGGGCACTCTATGTCAATTACAAAGGGGGAGTTAGTATGTTGAAGGGGGGCACTCTATGTCAATTACAATGGGGGAGTTAGTATGTCGAAGGGGGCACTCTATGTCAATTACAAAGGGGGAGTTAGTATGTTGGGGGAGAGCACTGTCGGATTTCGAAGGGAGAAGTTAGTATGTTGGAGGGGAGTACGCTATGTCAAATTAGAAAAGGGGGGTTAGTATGTCAAAGGGGGGCACTGTATGTCGGATTTCTAACATGTTGTGCAGCATGTGTTAGCCCCAGATACACTGCCTGACACCCCAGCCTTCTTCTTTTGCCCAGTCAGTGCCCATGGGGATGTTTGGCTAGCAGTGGGCAAGGGGAAAAGTCTGGAGAGGGCCAGATAGTGTACATGGGGATCTATGGTTAACAGTGATCAAGGGAACAAGTCTGGGGGCCAAGCAGTGTATATGGGGTTCTATGGCTAACACTGAGCATGGGAACAAGGC
Organism: Rhinophrynus dorsalis; assembly: GCA_037306005.1. Taxonomy (NCBI): domain Eukaryota; kingdom Metazoa; phylum Chordata; class Amphibia; order Anura; family Rhinophrynidae; genus Rhinophrynus; species Rhinophrynus dorsalis. Next base: position 105,449,907 of record CM074721.1, on the reverse strand, counting down.
TGGAGGACAAGTGGTAGCCACAAATCACCATAGATGCTGTGTGACCCCCAGTCTTGTTCCCCTGTGAGTGCACAGCATGTCTAATATATGATACATCGCTAAGAGAATAATTGTCTAGAGCTTTTTAACCCTTTGAGTGCCACAGGGGTGAGCAATGCACATCCCTAGGGCACTCAGTATTATCCATGGTGCTGAAAGCCTTCTCTTTACTCCACTACTGGTCAAGCAGGGAAGCAGAGAGAATACTCCTCAAATTGTCGTAGTGTTGGTGATGTGTGACAGCACTTCAACAATCCTGTATGCTAATAGGGACATTCTCCTCCCCTCCCCTTGTATTCAACAATTTTATTGAATTTGTTGATTTGTGTGTAGATCGAAATGTCGAAGTGTTTCGAGCACATCAACAAAATCATGTCGCCAGAGCATCGACCTTTAGTGAATCTAGGCCAAGGTCTCAGACTTATAAATCTCATGAACATTTGTTTGATCGTATCTGAAAGCTGAACAAACTCAAGAACACTGGATTTATTTTGAATAAAATGTGCTTTTATTATTTTGATGAGAGCAATGCATGCTGATACAATTCTAGAGCAAACCATTTTCTACATAGGGGATAAATAAAAATGATCTTTGATTTTAGTGACATGTTTCATCCCTTAAATGATAGCTAGGTGTATAATGTATTTCTTCACTGTGAATTATTGATTCCTCTAGCATTAAAGCTTTAAAAGAGCCTTTTTATTTTGGTGAATCTTATTTTCCCCTCTTGCACACTTGGTTTACTCCAAAATGTTTCTAGTATTGTAAGTACACCATTCTTACAGAGCAAAGCTGGGACAAACCAACTTCATCACTTTTGGTGTGGGGAGAAATGCAAGCATGCCAACTGATTTAAATACAAATTTCATCCCTTTGCATGAGAGAAAGATCCCAAAACGTTGGGATGCAACTCATGGAGATCTGTCTATCAATGTGTAAAAGCCTTAGATAACTGAAATTTTCAATTGCACCCTATTGTGCATATGGTTTGCTCCACATTTCTTCTACTTTCTATAGGTACACCAGCCTACAGAGGAATTAAAGGACAAACCAACTGCAATAGTTTGGATGGGGGAGGAACTTCCAACAAATCCCATCGATTTAACTTGTAGTTTTAACAATTTGAATGCTAGAATGGTCTACAACACTTTGAGAAGCAAGGCATGGAGATCTGTCTATTAATGATAAAAATTCTTACTGAAATTTACTAGATTTGGTGATTTCTTTTTTTTTAATTGTCCCCTATGGTGCAGATGATTTGATCCAGAATGGCTGCAGGTTTTTCTCCATTGTAGTTACGGAGTCTGGTAAAATGACATTGCTAAATATAGAGGATGTACTGTGACAAGTTCTCTAATCAAACAGCAGAGGGCAATGTTAATCAGGCGGATTTTCAATCCTCATGCTGTGTTTTTTAGTAAGACAATCCATTGAAAATACAATGAAGGGTGTTATTATGTAGAGCTATAACATCTTTTTTAATGTTTTTAAATATAAGAATCCAGTTTTTACTTAATCCCTTGAATGCTGAAGATATCACAAACTCTCCTCTACAATTATAACTGCTGAAAGAATCATAAAAACATGTATAACACTTTTTGTTTATTTATCTAGCATAGCATCTACAGAAAAAAATGTTTGGCCCGTCTGCAATCATCTTTCATTTATATGATGCTCTGTCAACTGAGTTTCAACAACCATTTTAGAGTTATGTTTAATGTTTACCTTTTAGGTTTATGCATCAGCATTTAGGATTAATATAAATGTTTGAGTAAGATGTTAAGGATTAGAGGAACAGTTTGAATACCACTGAGGACCACATTACTTAGCATTGCTGTATGCAGCATTGCTCTTGCATTCATCCAGACAGTGATATTATTATTCAGATTTACAGCTCTTACTTATAATTTTTGCATGGGTCAATATAGAGTAATAATAAGATAGGTAATTTTGTTTTCTTTCTTCAGCATATCTAATTATTGTAAAGTTCTACCAGATTTTCACGTATATAAAATATTTTAGCTAAATTCAATGAATGCAAAACCATGAGTTTAAAAACCCCATAAAATATGTTATTTCAAAGTTAAAGGGATAGTAATACTTCATCTTAACTTTATTTTATTTTGTAGGTATTAAAAAACATGAAGAATGATATAAGTCTTATCTCTGAAACCTTTATGGTTTAAGAGATATTCACAAACAAAGTATCCCCCCCCCTGTTCAACCAGATCAGAAGGGAGATGCCCAGGTAGACTGCAGAGAGGGACAATCTTCAATTAAGATAATGGAAAAAGCTGAAAAACTTGTCAAGGGGGGAAGGGCTTTCATTGTTTTCATATAAAGAAAATTGTCCCCTTCTGTTATCTGTACTGTCATACAACCAGACTCACATCTGAGAAGAGATGGCTTACACTAGGTAAAAGGGGCGGGGAGGGGAACTTTGCTTGTGAATATCTCATAAACCATGAAGGTTTGAGAGATAAGACTTATATCATTCTTCATGTTTGTTTAATGCCTACAAAATAAAATAAAGTTAAAACGAAGTGTTACTATCCCTTTAAGGAGATGACAGACCCATCTTCTTGAAAATAATGTCTCAGACTTATAAATGTTATGAACATTTGTTTGATCCTATCTGAAACCCAAGCAAACTCATGAGCACTGGATTTATTTGGAATAAAATGTACTTTTGTTATTTTGATGAGAGCAATGCATGCTGGTAGAATGCTAGAGCAAACCATTTTCTCCATAGGTGACAAATAAAAATGATCTTTGATTTTAGTGACATATTTTATCCCAAAAATGTTAGCTAGGTCTATAATGTCTTTCTTCACTGTGAAGTATTGATACCTCTAGCATTCAAGCTTTAAAACAGCCTTTTTAATTTGGCGCATGGTACACATTCTCACTGGGAAATAATTAGACACAATACATACACATAAGTCAATATTTATATTCATCAATCACATAGTTGCTTGGTAGCTTATCAACACAGTACATGCTGTCAAAAAGGAGAAGATTTCTTAATGCTCTCCAAATTATAATACATACATTTTCTGACCTTATATAAATTTTCCTTTTATCTTCCTCAACTTGTAGACTAGCAGATATGACGCAACACATATTATTTCATCAGAACAGAGTTCTTGAATGCTCGCCATATTATAGATATATACACAATTTGAGCTTGTATTGATTTTGCCTTTTGTAATGTTTTATGACAGTGTTTAAATTCTATGAAGCAACAGTGTGCCCGATAAAGATAAATACTGTGTGGTTTACCAGCTTATGTTTATGTGTTGTGAAAAATTATTGCCCAGTGTACAGTGGGTCATTATATGTGTCCTCTGCACCAAACAATTTTAGATCAAACTTAAACTGGAAGTTCAGAGGTATATATAGACTGGCTCTGAGATGTTGTATTCGTCTACTTGCCAGTAATGAAGCCATTTTGGTCCGACTAAACCATTAGGGCAAAAAAATAATGCAAATGGGGAAAATACTTTGCTTCAAGGCTTCTCTTTCAACTGGATCTCAATAATATCAAATAATTTTAATTAATTCATTTTGCTTGGTCCCACTACTTTTACTTTGATACATGCAAGTGGGCATAGCTTGTCTACAGGATTAAGCATTGTGACCTAGATATTTTATATAAAAAATCTCTTTCGATCTTTTATGTGAATTTTATGTGGACTTTTTAGAGCTTGAGCTCTATATCATTTATTTGGCTTAACCATTCTAACCTTACAAACTCCCTTTACTTTGTATACCTTTATACATTTTAAAGAAAACCTAAGTTTAAAGGGTGTGTGTAAATATGTATATATACATGTGTATCTGTGTTTTTGTGGTATGTGAGTGTGTGTGCTTATGTATATGTGGTACATGAGTGTGTGTGTGGGTTTGTGTGTGGATGTGTTTGTGTTTATGTAGTATGTGAGAGTGTGTGTGTGTGTATACATATTTATATATCTGTGTGTGTGAGTATGTGTTTTTATGGTAAGTGAGTGTGTGTGCTTATGTATGTGTGGTAAATGAGTATGTGTGTGTCTCTATATGTGGTATGTGAGAGTGTGTGTGTATATATATATATATATATATATATATATATATATGCATACATATTTGTGGTACGTGTGTGTATGTATATCTATATATCTGTGTATGTTTGTAAGTGCATCGATAGATAGATAGATAATATATAGATGTGTGTGTGCATTCATATTTGTGGTACACTTGTGTGTGTGTGTGTGTGTGTGTATATATATATATATATATATTTCTGTGTATGTTTGTAAGGGCATCGACAGATAGATAGATATGTGTGTGTGCACTGCTGCTGAACCTTTGACTTCTTGGATGCTAGAATTTTCTCCAATGTACTGGAGACTTCTAGCATCCAATGGCTTAAAGGTGAAGTACGCCCTAAGAATTAAGTATTAATTTTAGCAGATTTTTTATTATTTTTAAACTAAATTTATTAAGTAAATTATGTAGATGTGCCTGACAGCTGTGTTAAGTATACTGATCTAAGTAAATCATTCTATTAAACAAAAAGTCACTTATTCGTAGGGTGTATTTCCTTTTTAAGTTCTCGTACTGCTGGCTTCACATTGGATTAATGTACTGTGTACATACATAACAAAGAGTAGCTGGGTGCTCATAACTAGGGCTTACTAGTCATTTATAGCATCCAAGTTACATATGTGATGGCAAAGAGAATGGCTCTTGTCTAATCTATTTTGTAAGTGGCAGCAGATGGCAGAGGGATTACCCAGGTAATTATTTAATGCTAAGACAAAAACAGGAGCTAAGTCTGGCTCCCTAATCTGTTGTGTCCTCCTCCTCACTGGGATATGTACAATTCACTGGTGAACTGGATGGGAACAGGAAAGCTACTGAGTTGAGAAGTACTGGGACCTTCTGAATACCTCTTCCTTCACACTTGTCCCCTACAGAGAATGTAGCAGTATGGGTGAAGTCCAAAAGGTAGGTAGGGAAGAATTGGGATTTTAAATGGAGGGTGGGGAGGATGGCATGTGAGAGTGTAGGGGCATACATAGGAGGGCTAGATACATATTGTTTCACTTGGGTTTCAGGAGATCATTTAGGATAGGGCTAGTTATTGTAGTCACCAACAGCTGGAGGTCTAGCACTGGACTAACCCTGACTTAGGGTTACACTACCGGTCAAAAGTATTAGAACACCCCCATTTTTCCAGTTGTTATTGAAGGGTGACAGCAAAGCAACCTACAAGTGCAACACATTTATGGGAACTTCTGCAACCGTGTTGGGAAGAACTTTCAGACCAATATTTGATTTCCGTTGTGGAAAGAATGCCACAAGTGTGTTCAACTGTTATATCTACAAAAGGTGGATACTTTGATGAGTCAAAATTTCTTTTTAAGAAAAATGATTCCATGATTTCTTTTTAATGTCCAATTGGTTATTTGTTCTATGCTTTATTTTCAGAGTACATTGAAACATCAAACTGCCTAAATTTCTATTAAAAATAGAAATATGGGGGTGTTCTAAAACGTTTGACACATAGTGTATGTGATGCACTTAGTATGTTACAGAATTACTCCAGTTTTCTTTTGACCATAAGAAGCTAAGTCTATAGGTGAAAAGATAGAATAGGCCAAATGCATAATATAAAAAAAAATAAGCAGTTCTACAGTAATGCAAATTATGGAGTCAATAGAAACTCTGTAATGCATTGCTATAAACCTTTGAGTGCTAGATAGGAATGCAATGCATTGGATACCTCTTCTGGCACTCAAAGGGTTAAATGAGGATTTTAATCCCTTGAATGTTAGAGGTCTTTAAAGCTCCCTGTAGTAACACATGGTGTTTAACCCCTTGTGACCTGTGGGATCACTTTGGTGTAAACAAACTGCAACATAGGGTATACAAGTAAATAAAAAGTCCCCAAATCCCCACTGATTTAATCAGAGCTTTTAAACCTTTCGATGCTAGAGAGGTCTCCAGTGTAATGAAAAACAATGCACTGGAGACCTCTCTAGTATTTAAGGGGTTAAAGGAATAGTAATACTTAATATGGAAAAAAGGGTTTATCCCCCTGAGTAAAACAAGGGTACTCCCTCTGCTGAAAGGTGTTTTATTCAAAGGTCATTACAGATCAAAGTTGAATTTTTTAGGGGCACTATCACAGTGGCCTGAAATTGTACAGTGGCGCTGTTGCCACACCATACTATGGACAGCTCTGGTCAGTGACCATAAATATCCATAGGATTGTGTAACAACTGCCCCTACAAAATTCAAGTTTGTGGTATAATAATTTTGGACTAAAAAACCTTTCAGCACTGGCAGTATCCTTGCTGTACTCAAGGGGATATACCCTATAACATTTTTTTTTTACATTTTAAGTATTACTATCCCTTTAAAAGTCCTATTTCAGTGAATGGGATATCCATGTCTTCAATTTGGAGCAGCTGATTTATTCCAGAATTAATCCATTTCTTCTCAGGATATCAGCCTCAGTGAGGGTTGTTTTGTTTTTTATTTTCTCTTACTAAGTAAATTGCCAGCAGTAAAAGAGTTAACCCTTTGAGTGCCAGATGGGTACACCACGCATTGCAAAGCAATGCGTTCTGTACCCCTCTGGCACTCAAAGGGTTAAAACAGATTTAGATCACATCTGGGGTAGGGGCATACTCCTGAGTGTGCCCCAGATTGAAAGGACAAGCCATTTATGACAGATTGTACCCCTCAAGGAAAGTAAGTATAAAACAATATGGAAATATACTGTATTACTATTCTGTATCATTTGAAACCTATTAATATTAACCCTATAATTTCTAAAATACAAATAAATGTAACACATATAAGGGGGTTATGCACTAAGGAATGATAAAGAGGTGATGAAGCGATCATTTCTCTAGTAATATCACATCCCCAATCCCAATGTTATTCTATGGAGCTTATGTACTAATATCCCTTCCACATGAGAAAGCTTAGAGCATAGGCGTCATAGAGTAATATAGGAAATGGAGATATTATAACACGGGAGAAAGTTATCCCATCACACCACCTTAGTGGATCCCCGCAATGCTATTTATGTAAATGGGAGACCTAACAATTTATTTGGGGATATTTTACAACCACAGCACTAGTTGTATGAATAAAAATGGGGGGGGGGGTTGATCATGATAAAAGTACTATTATTGTTATTCGTTTTGTTTTTTGTATATTTATACACAATGTTTACTAAAATTAGGGTAATCATTTTCTATCCTGAAAATAAATATATATATATATATATATATATATATATATATATATATACACACACACATGTCAGAGTGATTTAAATGGGCTTTTAACCTCTTGAATGCTATAGAGGTCTTAGAGACCTATGGTTTTCAAGGGGTTAAAAGTCCTACATAAATTAAACCCAATTTAGAGCAGAAGCATTTTGACATATGCCAATGGCCTCAGGGGTCAGAGGGCTTCTTAGACTGCCTTATGTAGTCTATTGTGAACCTGGTTGAAGAGCTATATATTAAGAGAATATTTTCTCTACGTTCATTTCTAAGTCATGCCAAGTGATTCACCCCTTAATCCTTTGAGTGCCAGAGTGGTACGTAACGCATTGCAAAGCAATGTGTTGCTTAACACTCTGGCACTCAAAGGGTTAAGGACCAGCCGCGCGCATATGCATCCGACACTTAAGGACCAGTAACCACTTTTTTTTTTTTTTTTTTTTTTTTTTTTTTTATTGGCGATCCCGAATCAGGGCTCCCTGAACAGTGGGCGTGCAGCCACGCAGGGAGCCCTGAAATCCATGATGTTCCTGGCACATCATGTGTCCTTATGGCTCGCCAACCCATGACATGTCAGACAGGACTGTCAAGGGTCTTTAAGGGGTTAACTATGTGCCTACTGTTGAAGCTCAGGACTTTTGAGTTGTACAACCACCGTTGGCCACAGAGGGTGATATGACGCTTTTAAATCATACGGTAAAGGACCACTGTCACAAATGTGGGCACACTGGGAGAAATGATAAGCTGCAGGTTACGGAACAAAGCAGCCTACTAGCAATGCTGATTAACCCCTTGAGGACCAGAGGAGTATGGAACACATTGCAAATCAATGAGTTGCATACCTCTCTGGTCCTCAACGGGGTTAAAGTCCCAACATGATCTATGCCTCTCCTGGCATAGCACTGGTCTCTACATTGACCAGAGAGGCTATCTGTGTGTTTGCCTGCAGTGGAAGGCCAGAAATCACTTCCTCTGCTGACAAACAAACACAAATTATCCAGTCAGTGTAGCGACTGAAGCACCATGTAGAGACATTGGCGATTAAGAATCAAAGGGGTAGGCAATGCATTGTTCCCCCCTCTCTTGGTCTTTAAAGGTTTAATTAACATTGCTAGCGGCTGCTTCCTTGCAAGCGCAGTATCACAGATGACATATATAGTGGAAGGGAAAAAGACATAGGGATTAGAGTTCATAGAAGAGAAAATAAGCAATTAATGAGAGAAAGATGTAGGGGGAATGAGACAAACAGTAGGGAGGGGGAGAATAAGTCAAGTATGGGGGCAACGACAGAGAGAGAAAAATGGCCTACTTTCACAGACAAATTGGAAAAGAAAAAGTGGTTACACAGCACCACACAGACTAAATATATACATGAGAGATGATATATAGGACGTTTTTTTAGTGAGATGAAATTAAGTGGGTGTATATAGCTCCTATATACCAATAAGGACAGGCTCTTTGCCTAAATAAATTAACTTTAAAGAGGAAGGCACAAAGGTCACTCTGAAACGCGTTAGAGTACGGTCTATCAGACATGTGGGACAGCAGGACACCAGATCCACATCAACTGCACGAGTGGAGCAGAGGAAAAGAAGGACGAACGTGGAAACACATCACGAATCACCAGAGAGATTATCTTTGTGACATGCTAAGATTCACCAGAGACATAAAGTAAAGGGCCACCTACATTGGATTGAGGGATGAGATGGGAGCTCTACATTTCTGTTTTGTAGCATGCTATTTATGTTCTCTCTCCAGTAAAGGGCATCTTTTTCCTTTTAATCTCTATTTGTCACATTGATCACTGGCTTAATTACTTAAAAGGATAGTAATGTTTCATAATAAAAGCAGCTCTAATTAATCTTCATAGTTAGGGTTGCACTGATACTGGTATCGGTGCCGATACCAGCATTTGCGCGAGTACTTGTACTCGCGCAAATGCGGCCGATGCCAGCACCGATACCCTGTGTCAGGGTCGGTGCTGCAGAGAGGGAGCCCGGGGAGCTGCTCACAATGCTCCCCGGTCACCTCTCTTTCTCCTGCAGCGTCGGAGTGTTGCCAAGGGTTACCATGGCAACGCTCCAACTCTGACCTCTGCCGGGGCTCGCGAGAGAACAGCGAGCACCCGGCAGAGGAGGGTAAGGGAGGCAAGATGGGGCAGCGGGTGGTGAGAAGCAGAGAGTGGGGTCAAGAGGGAGAAAGAGGCAAAGGGAGGAAGGATCAGGAGACAAAAGGAGGGGGGCCAAGAAGAGGCAAAAGGAAGGGGGATCAGGAGAGAGAGAGAGGCAAAAGGGTGGGATCAAGAGTCAAGGAGAAGGATCAAAAGGGAGAGAAAAAGCCAAGGCAAAAGGAGGGGGCTCAAGAGGGGGAGAATGAAGCAAAAGGTGGGAATCAAGAGGAGGAGAAAGAGTCAAGAGGTGGTGTGTGTGTGTATGTATTTCAACTGCTCACCGATAACAATTACAGATACTTTTTTTTGAGGTCATTTGCCAGTTTTCCAAGTACCTAAAGCATTTAGGTACTTGGGAAAACTAGCCAATGACCGCAAAAAAAGTATCGGTAATTGGTATCGGTGAGTACTTGAAAAACGTATCGGTACTCGTACTCGGTCTTAAAAAAGCGGTATCGGTGCATCTCTATTGATAGTATTTGGACTTTGGCGAGTGTTATTTCAATTCTGTCAGAGTTGTAGTTCTAGAGCAGTGGTTCTCAATCTTTTTTTGTTCGGGGCACCCCTAACACTTAATCTAGAACATTCGGGGCACCTCTAACATATTTAATTTACTTTATCAAGGGCATAATGAAGGTTCAATACATAAATATACAGTTATTACTATGTCTTAAAATCATAATAACACAATTAAACATAATGTGCATAACAATTTCTATAAATCTTTATTTAAAAGTCCATGTTTGTTAGTCTTCATAGAAAACATGGGGCACCCTAAGTTGATGTCCGTGGCACACCAAAGTGGCACAGCACCCTGGTTGAGAATCACTTACAAAAAATTTAGCATCCTAGAGTAATTCAATGACAAAGTTTCCCCCTCCCACCCCTTTTACTGATGAAACACTGCTCAGCCAGAGCAGAAGGTAGGTGCCCAGGTAGACTGCAGAGAGGGACAATCTTTAATTAAGATAAGGGAAAAACCTGTCAAGGGTGGCAGGGCCTTCAGTGTTCTCATGGTAAGAAGATTGTCCCCTTCTGTTATCTGTCTGGTCTTACAACCAGATTCACATCTGAGAAGAGATGGCTTACACTAGGTAAAAGGGGCGGGGAGGGGAAACTTTGCTTGTGAATATCTCTTAAACCATAAAGGTTTGAAAGATAAGACTTATATCGTTCTTCATGTATTTTTTAATGCCTACAAAATAAAATAAAGATAAAATTAAGTATTACTATCCCTTTAAGAAGGAATCCTCTGGGTTATGCTTAGTGATACCCCGAGTACATACACATTGTGACTCTGCCTCCATAGCTCCCATGTTTCTTTGTATTATTTCAGGAATACTAATGGGTATATATGCTATACCAAGTCTGCTCCAGTATTACTAGGAGCTTGTTGATTTTGTAGTCCAGCAATACATGCTACAGATAATTTTATCCTACAGATCATTTTATCCTACTTTATATACTTTTTACTGTCATATTTATTGATCTAACACTTTTATTTTATACACGTATATTTTTTGTTCTGGAATATCTTTTAACCCCCATATGTATTATTATTATCATTAATATTATTTATTTGAGATATTTTATCCATGTTTTATTGCTTCTATGTGTATATACTGTTAATAAATCTAATTGACTACACTTAGATAGTTTTTGTGCTCTCTCTCCCCTACCCTTGTACTTTCACAGACAGTCTTAAAACATCATTGGCTGGTCTCCTTATGCAATTATGACGGGGCCACAGAAGGTCTTAATCCAGCCATGATTTAGGGAATTTTCATGTAATTTATGGTACAACTGGTTTGTTCTAGAATTGCACCTATTTATCTTATTGAATTGCACATAGAGCTGGTGATAATGCTCAGTTGGTTACTGACAGGTTTTTCCCTTATGCTAATTGAAGCTTGTCCTTCTCAGCAAGCCATCTGGACACCACCTTTCTGTTCTGAGGTGAGCAGTTTTACATCAGTAAAAGGGGAGGGAGGGGGAAACTTTATCATTCAATTACTCATAAACTACAACTCCGACAGTACTGAAATAACTCTCTCCATGGCCCAAACACTATGAAGATTAGTTGGAGCTGCTTTTATTTAGAAACATTACTATCCCTTTAAGGACAGGACAAAACAAAGGTTTGAAAATCATGAAGTTTATGACTGTAGTTATTAGATACTACTCTTCCAAAAAAAAAAATTTGGTATGAGCTGACTTACTGTCGGGGGTGCCAGAAGCACAAATGACTACAACCTATAATTTTTTATACATTTTTCAACTATGACTTGCCAATAACTAAATGATTATAACAACGAGAGAATTAGGAAAAAGCATGTAAAGCATATCATTTTGTAAATAGACAACTAGCAGCATCAAATGAGGAGTCATTTGTCTTTCCACCCCTAAGTTAGTGTGCACAGCTATTTCCAGAATTTGGTTAAAAAAAATGGTTCAACACCATGGGATTTCCTGATGTATTGAGTACCGACTGCCAGCCTAAGAAAAATGGTACTTCCCTGGTAGACTTGTGGGAATCGGTTCAGCCGATTTCGGAATTTGGACGAATAAGGGTCATTCGGCATCATTCAGGTTGTCCGAAAGGAAAAAGTTGTTAATTTTTTAAAAACTGAGTCTGAACAGCCCTGGCCAGAATGAATTTCGGAAATTCGGACGACAGCAACCCGCGCACGTGATACTTTCCCTCCAGAAAGATAGAGAGTGTCCAGTTGTTGTGTAGGCAGGCAGGTAGCATAGGCAGGCAGCCATCATTAGTACCTTATTGCCACTGCAAGGGAGAGTCATCTTTGCTCCTGTGCAAAATATTAAAAATATTAGGAATTTGTTTTAATAGTTTTCAGAGTGACACAGCCAGTCTCACAGTTAAGTAGGCCAGTAGGCAGGCCTAGTACCTTATGGCCACCGCAAGGGAGAGTAATTTTTTAAAAGTATGTTAAATTTGGCCGAATAATTCTGACTATTGTCAAATTTCGTCCATGTCGAACAGGTCTGGTCTGAAATGCGGATCCTCCGAACAACAACAAAAAAATTTGTCTGAATTTTACCTAAAATTTTTGCTGTGCACAAGTCTATTCCCTGGTATGGGTTGACAGGAGTGTGGCTACTAGCAGAACAAGGATAGGGAAGCAAACAGCATATGTCTAATTCTAAGGCTACCAGCTGAGGAAGGGGGAGTCAGACAGTGTCTCTGATTACAAGTAGGCAGTGGATCAAACTTGGGGGGGGGTCAGGCCATGTGTGGGGGGACCTGACAGGGTGTCTTTGACTAACAAGAACACATGGAAACTGCTACAGGTACATTCAAAATGAATATGCTTGAAGGTTGTGTATGTGACTACCAGTAAGCAGAGGAAAAAGACTGGGGTGTCATATAGGGTATATGGGGGATCTATGACTACCTGTGTTAATTGGGATCAGACTGGGAATCAGGATATGTCCCCCACAAACACTGTTTGATTCCCAGCCTGATTCCAGTGCACACTGGTTGTCACAGATCCCCCATATACCCTAAATGACACCCTAGTCTTTTCCTCTGCTCACTGGTAGTCAGACATGCCCACATACACTCTCTGACAACACCCCCCCCCCTCAGCCTGGTTCTACTGGCAGTCTCAGGTAGACAAATATACTGAAAGACCACCTAGCCTGTTTCAGCTGCCAGCTGTTAGTTAAAGAACAAACAACAATTAAAGATCCACACTCAGGCTTCAATATCGTATATAAAAACACACAGACTTTATTCCAAAATTAAAAATACAGGAACATATATAACAGACACAGGATACTCATTCCCAAAAAACTCCTTGCGCGTTTCGGACCTATACAGTCCTTACAGTCTGTGTCTACCAATGAGCAGTGGAGCTCGGCTGGGGATGTCAGGTTGAGGGAATGTGACTACCAGTGGACTGTGGCATTAGGCTGGGAGGGGGCAGAGTGTGTGTGTGTGGGGGGGGCTGGAGGCAGTTAAAATATATGCTATTTGGGGTTCCAATGCAACATGCTCACATGCTTACACTCCTGCCTCATCAAGTGGGCAAGATCGGAGAAAGCCTTTTCACATCACCTGTCATCATGTCACCAGACGTGGAGAGGCTTTCCCTGATCCCACCCACCCCTGTCCAGAAGTTTGGGAAGGAGTGAAGGAGAAGATCACCTTGCCCTCTTGTGTTGCCAGTATTGATCTCACATAGAGATCAACAGCTGGGAGATCAACAGCTGGGGAGGCATCAGGTGGGGTACTAATTCCCCAATAAGTTTGGATTATAATTTATATAAAAACAAAAAAGAAGGGGGAAACTCTAGCTATGTGTGAGGAATGGACTTGGCCTTGCAGATACATATGGCCAAGCCTGTGCCCCATATGTGACTGATACTGAGTGGGTTAAATGTGGTTTGAACCCCTTGAATGCTAGAGAGATCTCCAACGCATTGCAAAGCAAAGTGTTGGAAACCTCTCTAGCACTGAATGGGGGTTATGCACTAAGACATGATAAAGAGGTGATAAAATGGAGATGTCTTCTCCAGTGATATCACTTCTCCAGTTCCTATGTTATTCTATGGAGCCAATTAACTAATTTCTCCAACTTTTAAGATTTTAGTGCATAAGCTCTATAGAATAACATAGAACTTGGATAAGTGATATCATTGGAGAAGACATCTCCGCTTTACCACCTCTTTATCGTGCCTTAGTGCATAAGCCACATAGCTGGGAACTCTCTGGATTTGTCCCAGAGACTCTGGTTTTCACACTGCTTTACTGGGTCTCCAGGGCAGAGGCCGAGTCTCCGGATGTGGGGAGTTTCTACTGAAACTCTGCCCACATCTGCTCTTTCCCTGTCTGTTCCTCCTTCTGTAACTTACTTTTGTTGTTTCTGTCATCCCTCTTAAGCCCTGCCATCCCCAGCTTGTTAAGCTCCACCCCTTTTTGACACGATTCACATAATTTTCCTCACCCCTTCAGCAGCATAGGACTCTTCTCCGGGGAGACAATTCTTTGAAGTTCCCAGGTATGATAATCCCCAGTGGGTTGAAATCCACATCTGAATAAATTGCATTTTTGAGAATGTTTGTTTGTCCACATGGTGCAGTTGGTTTGCTCCAGAATTGCTCCAGACCTTCTTAGTACATAAGACTAATTACCTATATACTGAAAATGCGGGATGTACTAATATGACTTTGTGATAAACTATCTGATGGAATTAATTTAACCCTTTGAATGTCAGAAGTATTCAGTACATTGCAGCACTGCACTGGGTACCTCTTTTGCATGGAGAGGGTGTTATACCCGCCTTTATTCTAATTTACTAAATTAGGAACAAATTTATACTAAATGCACCAGCATGAGGGTAGTGTAGGATTGTACAGTTGCTTCTTGATGTCCTTTTCCTCTTCGTTTAAAGGAACACTAATGACCCATAAAAAAATTCTTGTTTTGTAGCGTTTAAAAAAAAAATTATATGGCACAAATCCTATCGCTCAAACCTTTATGGTTTGAGAGATATTCGCATCTAAAGTTCCCCTTTTCCTGATTTCAGCTGTAAAGCCGACAGCAGGAGATTCGAGTCGGCCATCTCGAGGAGGCTCTTCAGCAGAGCTGAAATTGCGTTATTTAAAAAGAACTACTTCATTGGAACGGTCTACAAAGTGTGCTTGCAAACCAGGCACACTTTGTAGACCATTCCAATGAAGTAATTATTTTTAAATAATGCAATTTCGGTTCTGCTGCAGAGCTGCCAGCTGGTCCTCGGACCAGGATCTTCTGCTGTTAGCGCAACACTGACATCAGGAGAAGGGGAGGGAGGGGGGGAACTTTACACGCGAATATCTCTCAAACCATAAAGGTTGGAGAGAGAGGATTTGTGCCATATAATAATTTTTTTAAACGCTACAAAAACAACATTTTTTTTTTATGGGACATTAGTGTCCCCTTTAAGAATGCTCCAGGGAAATGGTGTCTGTTTAATTCATTTTAATTAATTTTCCTGTGCGTGATATGGAGGAGGTGTTCTGGGGTTGTTCAGAGTAAAGTCTGCAGACTGCAGAGTGTGTGTGTGACAGTATGCACTGCAGTGCTCATAAACTATTGTTGTACCTCGTAGTGCAGGACTATTGACCATATGTTCAAATGAAAAATTAGCATTTTATTAAGTGGAGAAACAATGCGTTGGAGACCTCTCTAGCATTCAAGGGGTTAAAATCTCCATTCAATGGCAACTTTTGGAATTTGTTATTTTTCCCTAAAGTACAAATGGTTATCTCCCAGTTTCTCTCCAAGGTGGATCAATTCAGGGGCAAACTAACTGCATTATAGGGGGAAAATAATTCCCCAAATGAAGCTTTAAACCAACTGAAACACATGGGACAAATTAAAATTCCCATTTCCTAAATGGGGCTTTCAACCCGTTAAATACAACAGAGGTCTCCAACACACTGAGAATATGTATGGTGAAGATGGCTTGCCCCACAACTTCTCCACTTTGAGGCTGATGTACTAAAATGAATTGGAGCTATTCTAGGAGCAAAACAACTGCAGCGCAAAGGACATATAAACATTCCTGGAAATACATTAACCCCTTAAGGACCGGAGGTTATGGGACATTTCCGTCCCATAACGACCGCATAGGGGCACTTTGACGCGCCGGTACACGTGACCTGTCATGTGTATCGGCGCGTCACTATGGGGCTTGAAAGAGGTCGCTCCGATCTTGGAGCGGTCTATTTCATGCCCTATTTTTACTTACAGTGCTCCCGGTAGAGCGCTGTAAGTAAAAAGTACGTGACGTACCATGACAGTCATCGGTCCTTGAGTAGTTCAAGGACCGTGACGGTCCTGGTACGTCAAGGGTCCCTAAGGGGTTAAAGTGGAACTTTCACTTAGTATAAAGTCACCCTCCAATAATTAAACATATGGCGACTAGCTTCATAATACTTCTATGACATCTCAGAAGTGCCAGATTCTAAAGTAATTCTTAAAGGAACAGTAAACTTTTTTTTATGAAAACATATTTTACAGACATTTCCTGCTGAATAAAGCAAGGTCACTCTCACTGCTGTCAGATGTTTTATTCAAATATTATAGCAGTTTAAATAATCAGGAAGTGAATTTACTGTGTTTACTTCCTGATAGTTCTAACTGACAGGAAGTGACAGGCAGTTTCTATCACATTGTGTGGAAAACTGTATGTCTCTGACTTTTCTGACTTTCCTCTCCATTAGACTCTAACAGGAAATCTAATTAGAATTTGACCACAAGAGGGCACTGTTAATGTAAAAAACATGGGTTTAAACTGTAATAACTCTGGAAATATAAATCTCTCGGCAGTGGGAGCACCCTTATTTTACTCAATAGGAAAATCCCTACAATATAGATTTTTCATAAAAAAAAGTTTACTGCTCCTTTAATCTTCAGAGACTGATGGCCAGATCAGTGCCATCTGAGCTCCTGCGCCCTCAGTCCCTTCCAGTTACCTTAAGGTAACATACAATGTCTCCTAGAGGAGACCGGGACTGACACTTCCGAGAGGTAATAGAATTATTATGAAGCTAGTCACGATATGCTTAATTATTGGAGGGTGACTTTATACTAAGTGAAAGTTCCGCTTTAAATGTGACTTTTAACCCATTTTAATACTGAAAAAATATTCAAAGGGTTAAAAGCCTTTACAGGGCAGATGGTTTGCTCAGAATTACTCCAGATGAGAGATGCACTAGGGTTCACTAAGGAGACAAATTTAGGATATTGTGACATATTTTCCAGTTGCCACAATTATAGCAATGTGCAAAAGTCTTAGGCATATGTGAAAAAATGATGTAAAGTAATAATGCTTTCAAAAACAGTTTGTTATCAATTTACAAAGTGTATAGTGAGTGAACAGAAGAAACATGTAAATCAAGTCAATATTTGGTGTGACCACCCTTTGCCTTCAAAACAGCATAAATTCTTCTAGGTACACTTGCACAAAGTCAGGGATTTTGTAGGCATATAGGGCTTGATTCGATAGCCTCTGAAGCCAAAAAACAGGCAACGGCAGTTTTGTAAGCAAGTTAAGCCATTCAAGGGATAGTAATACTTGAAATGTTAAAAAATATATGTTGTAGGGTTTATCCCCCTGAGTAAAACAAGAGTACTCCCACTGCTGAAAGGTGTTTCATTCAAAAGTTATTCATTTTCAAAGTTGAATTTTTTAGGTGCAATATCACAGTGGCCTGAAATTTTACAGTGGCGCTGTTGCTACACCATCCTATGGACAGCTCTGGTCCCAGGACCATAAATCTCCATAGGATGGTGTAGCAACAGCGCCACTGTACAATTTCAGGCCACTGTGATATTGCACCTAAAAAATTCAACTTTGAAAATTAATAACTTTTGAATGAAACACCTTTCAGCAGTGGGAGTACTCTTGTTTTACTCAGGGGGATAAACCGTACAACATATTTTTTTTACATTTTAAGTATTACTATCCCTTTAAGTAAGATGTCTTAACAAAAGCAAAGCACAGTTTAAGAACCACAATGGACGATAATATATCATCCATAGAGGACCATGAAACAGCAATCCTCAGAGCCATTCAAATGTGTACGGTACTATTTACAGACTTGAAAATTATACATTTAATGGCGGAAATTTAACACCCAGTTATGTTGGCCGTTAACCACAAAAATGGATAAGAAAAACCACAGTCGGACGAAACTAAGTAAAGAAACAGCAGCTCATACAACACACAGCACACCCGACATTTCTCAATTCCTGCATGTGCTCCATAAAAATAACCTAGGGAACAGTAGTTTTATTAAACTGAAGAAGTCTCTTCCACCTGATCATATTATTAACACATCCAAATTGCTAACCACCCATGTTGCCCTTGCTTGATGTAGTAAATTTGCCTTTATAATGGCTTACCCCTTTTCTTATCTATTATCCCCAAAACATATTGATACCAAGGATCAGTGCTACATGTTTGATGTTTATTTGTGTTCTTAGGAGAACGTGAAGCACAACATGTCTGTGGGGATCAGTCATCTGTCATGTTACACATCAATACCAATTACCTGTTTGGATGACATCTGTGAAAATAGACCAATGGATGTGAATGACTAGGGATAGTCCTGCACCTGTTATGCTAAGGGGGTGTTTGTAAGTTGTTCAAGTTCCACTCACATCATGGACCAACAACACTGTCATGTTGGTTGCTTCACTAGGTGGATTGTGAGTTGGAATTGTACAACAGTGTATTTGGTGTGTGTACTTACCCATAGTTGAATACCTTATAACAGAGTTACATGTGCTGGAGTTGTGTTCACTGCATTGTTTTGCAATGCACTGGAGACAACTCTGCCACTTCTTACCCTGTTGATCAACATTAACATTTCAAGACATGATTTGTATAAATAAAAGCAGTTTTATTTGGGGGGAATATAACAAATTGGCCTTTATTTATTTTATTTGGGGGGGGGGGAGATGTTTGGAAGGGACTGTAAAGA
Organism: Rhinophrynus dorsalis; assembly: GCA_037306005.1. Lineage (NCBI taxonomy): Eukaryota > Metazoa > Chordata > Amphibia > Anura > Rhinophrynidae > Rhinophrynus > Rhinophrynus dorsalis. Next base: position 105,430,911 of record CM074721.1, on the reverse strand, counting down.
CTTCCCTGTCTTGTGACCCTGGCTAGTCTGGGGCTTGATACAGGGTTCACACTGGAGGGGGAGGTGTTTGCAGTGGACCCCTCCATTGACTGCTGCTCCCTCTCCATGCACAGGTTCTCACTGAGGTTGACATCTCTGAGTTCCACCAGCCACTGCCCTATTATGTCTATCATGCCACAGTTCTATATTGCCTCATCTCCCTGGTCAGGACTGTGGGGTGTGCTTCCAGGGCATGGAGGGTGGCTGTGTTCCTCAGGGAATCCCTTTGCAGCCTCCTGAGTTACCTGTTTGTCCTCTGGGATTTCCTGAGATGCCTCCTCTGTACCACCAGCCACTCCCTCTCCACCATCATGCTGGATGTTGAGGTGTGTGGAGTTGTTTGCTCCCAAAGTCCCTCATCCTGTTGGGCTGGTGGTGAGGCTGCTGCTGGGGCTGTGGCTGGTGATGCTATGGCTGCTGGTGGTGGTGCTGTGGCTGCTGCTGGTGGTGTTGGGGATGGCTCATCCATTGGCTGTGTCCCCACCAAATCCAAGGATTCGGATCTGGCCAAGGATGTCTCTGGTGGTGGTGATGGTGTAATACATTTGTTTCATGACAAGAGTTTACTTGTCCCTTAACCCGTTAATGACCTTGACGGTCATAGCACATCATGGGTTGTTTTGCGTTAAAGACCTATGATGTGCCAGGACCGTCATAGAATTCCGGGCTCCCCACGCGGCTGCATGCCATTTGGGGAGCCCAGAACCAGATACAAGAAGAAAAAAAAAATGGTCCGTGGTCCTTAAGTTCCGGCCGCTCTCAGGGGTTAAATCATTTTCATATGTTATATGGGATATTTAAATAAAAAAAATGACTTTATATTGACTTCACACATATGCCTCATGGAGTGGTCAGGCAGACCCTCGGTTGTGCACTGTGGATCACTGCAGCTGTGCTGTTCAACTACTAAATAACATTATTTACTCTCTATTTGTTTTTAGGGTTTGTTGTCACTGGTAGGAGAACTGAAAAAGTTAGATCACGTGGATGAGAACGGGATAAGGATTGTTCTTCTGGGGCTGGACAATGCAGGCAAAACCACCATCCTGACCCGAATGGCCTTGGAAGAGGTCAGCTACATCACTCCAACACAGGTGCAAACCCCAGAACTGGCATGTTATTGGCACTGGTAGGGGGCAGTCTGGCCTGATTGAAAACACTGCTGTCACTTCTGTTGACTGGCAGTCATAGCTTACAGAAACAGAAGCTGATGTTCTAAAAAATAAGTAAGGCAATTCTGGAACCATCTGCACACTAAGGGACAAATAAACTGTACAATTAATTTAAATGAATCTCTTATCCTCTCTAGCATTCAAGGTGTTGAAAACCTCATTTAACTTAGTAGAAATTTGGAGAATGTTATTTGTTCCCTATTGTGCAGTTAGTTTGCTTCAGAATTGCTGCAGAATTAAAGAAAACCTGGAGGAATTCAGCTGAACCACAGGAGAGAAATACAAATTCCCATTGATTTAAATGGGGTTTTTAACTCATTGAATGTATATATGTATGTATGTATATCTTTCAGGCATGTGCACACATAGACACCAAGGGGGACTTGAGCACCTGCCCTTTTTGTCCAAAGTACCCTTGTGCCCTTTTAACAAAAGAAAAAATAATAATAATATTAATTATGAGAAGTGCCCTTTTTTTAATTTGAGCCCCTGCCCCCCAAAATGTCTGTGCACGTCCCTGATATTTTTATTTTATTTGGCACCACAGTGTGTACACAGCCCCTTAAAATAAACATAAGTTACATTAAATAAGAGGGGATGAAATAAGTGCCACATTCAAAGAAACATTAGGATAGAGGTCCCTGCCCTGAGGAGCTTACAGTCTAAATGGGTAATAGGAGACAGATAATGCATGGTCCTAGTGCTCCAGAAGATAAGATTTCAGGGTAGACTTAAAGACAGAGGGGGATTGTTCTAGATGTAGGGAGACGGGTATGGAGTTCCATAGGTATGGAGCAGAAAGCGAGAAAGGTTTGAGACAGGAGAGGGCAGAGGGTGTGCATGGTGTAACAAGAAGGGAGTTTTGTGCTGAGCAAAGAAGGCGGCTGGGAACATAAGAGGAGATAAGGGAAGAGATGTAAGGAGGGGTAGCAGTGTGTAGAGCATTAAAGGTGAAAAGAAGGGTGTTGTTGAATAAGCAGCCAGGACAGATGTCTAAGAATTATGTGAGCAGGTTCAGTTTTTAGGGAGAGTGTGGTTATTCGTGTAGCAGAGTTTAAAACAGATTGCAAAGGTGAAAGATGAGTAGCAGGGAGGTCAGTTAGTAGAATATTGCAAGTCTAAGCGGGACAGAATGAGGGCATGCACAAGAGTTTTAGTAGTTTGTTGGGGGTGGAACGGGCGGATTTTAGCAATGTTGTGGAGAAAGAAGCGAGATGATCTAGCCACAGAGTTAATGTGAGGGGAGAAGGAAAGAGAGTAATCAAATATGGCCCCAAGGCAGTGTGCTGAGCTGACCGGATCAATGTCAATTCCGTTAACTGTAATGGTGAAGCTAAGTGATGGGCAAGGTTTTGGGGGGAAAGTGAGCAGTTCAGTTTTGGACATGTTTATCTTCAGCTGACGGTGTGCCATCCAGGAGGAAATGGCCAAGAGAAAGAGACCTCTCTAGCATTTAAAGGGGTTACAATCCCCATTTAAATTAATGGGAAATTGATTACATTTTATATCTCCGTGTTGCAGTTAGCTTGGTTCAGAATTGCTCCACTTCTAGTTTGCTCTTTCTCTACTCTATTAAAAAGCTCATCCTGAAAAGACACATCTGTCCCTGGCATTCTTGAACTCTCACTGTATCTCCTCTGAGGCTGTTCCATGAATGCAGGGTCATTGCTAGGTACTGTCTGAGGTGGTTAAAAGTTTAATGCTTAAAGCCCATGGCCTTGTTGACAGTTTGAAGCATGTAATTGTGCTGATCTCCCTTAAGAGGTGCATTAAGAAGGATTTTAGGGATTTAGGCTATAAGCTTAAGCAAAGGACCTCTAAGGTAATAGTTTCTGAAATACTACCTGTGCCACATGTTACATCAGAATGGCAATGGGAAATTAGGGAGTTAAAAGAATGGCTAAAGACATGGTGTAACATAGTAACATAGTTCATGAGGCTGAAAAAAGACATATGTCCATCAAGTCCAGCCCATGCCAAAAACACCCCTATTGATCCAGAGGAAGGCAAAAAGAGACCTCTGAAGCCATGTCCAATTAAGCCTAAAGTGAGTAAAAATAAAAAAATTCCTTCCTGACTCCAAATGGCAGTCAGATAGTTCCCTGGATCAACATCCTATCTGCATTGAAGCCATCTGTCATAATTTTCAATATTGTTCTGTGCTAGATAGGCATCAATTGCTTTTTTCAAAGCAATTGCATTATATGCAAGTAACAACATCCCGAGGCAAAGAATTCCATAGCTTTACCGCCCTTCTGTAAAGAATCCCTGCCTTTGTTTTAGTCGAAAGCGCCTTTCCTCTAGTCTTAATAGATGACCTCTTGTTCTTAGCTCAGTTCTTTGCATAAGTAATTCATTGGATAGCTCTGTGTATTAACCTTGAATGTATTTGTAAATGGTAATCATATCACCCCTTAGACGTCTCTTCTCTAATGTAAACAAACTCAGTCTGGCTAGTCTCTCTTTATAGCTCAGATCCTCCAATCCCTTTATCAGTTTTGTTGCACGTCTCTGCACCTTTTCCAGTTCAACAATGTCTTTTTTTAAGAACTGGCGCCCAAAATTGTACTCCATATTCTAGATGAGGCCTAACCAAGGATTTATACTGAGGTTGGAGAATATTAGCATCCCTTGCATCTACACCTCTTTTTATCCAGGCTGCTCCTGCAGCAGCTGATTGACTCTGCACACTGCTGTGAAGTCTATCGTCTATCAGTGCTCCCAAATCTTTCTTTAATGAGGATTCCCCAAGTTGTTTCTCATTTAGAGTATATGTAGCAATAGGGGTTTGAGTTCCTAGAGCACTGGGCCTTGGGACAATTTTTATAGTCGAGATGGATTGCACCTTAGATGAAAGGGGACTATGGTACTAGAGATTAGGATAGTTAGAGGGTTGGAGGAGACTTTAAACTAGGAAGGGGTGGGTGATGCAACACAGGATGGGGAAGGCAGTGTAAATGAGGAAATAGAATTAGAGAAGGGGCATGGGGGTAGAGAGGCGAAATGGCCTAGTTCATCTAATAGAAAGGTGCCAATGTTACAGCCTGATAAAAGGCAAATAAATATTTCAAAAAAATGCACATTTTCAGAATGACAATAGCATAAAACGACTGCATGTATATGCTCATAGTCTGGCTGGTAAAATAGGGGAACCAGAACTGATTGCAATGTATGAGTAGTATGATATAACTGGTGTGTCTGAAACCTGGTTAGATGATAAATATGACTTGACAGTCAATCTAGAGGGTTATTCACTTTTTAGGAGAGATAGGGTTAAAGGGGAACTATCACTTGTATTAATCTTGCCTTTATTCCAATACTCCTTTGCATTGAACATGTATTTTTTTTTTTTAATATTAATTATTTATTCTCTGAGACATTTGCTTTTAAATTTTATGCGGTGACGTCACTTCAGGACAGGCTGCAGGTCAAATCTACCCAGAAACATGTCAATCTTTGTCTGTTCCCCTCCCCAAATAGCACCTTGTTCCAACCTCCTCCGATGGTTTAGGCATTCTCCATGTAAGCTGGAGCTCTCTCATTGCCAAGAGAGCACTCCAGCTTACATGGATATTCAGTGGCATGTAATCTTCAAAGATAAAAATGCACAAGAATCATGGAATTTGCTTAAAATGCTCTTAGATAAATATACACATCAATATATACCATTGGGGAATAAGTACAAGAGGAGCAAATTAAGACCAATGTGGCTTAATAAATAGGTTTGAAGGGAAATGAGAAATAAGAAGCAGGCTTTTAAAGTGTTTAACTCAGAAGGGTCAGGTGCAGCCTTTAAAAAGTATAAAGGATGTAATAAAATCTGCAAAATTCAAAATGAGAAAAGTAATGCAAAAGAGAGCAAGAAAATTCTTAAACAATTATACAAGTATATAAATAACAAAAAGATTAAGGTTAATATTGGTCTTCTTAAGAATGAGACAGGTATGTTGATTATGAGGATTAGTGAGAATAAGGCTACGGCTGACACCTTAAACACATTCTTTTTTTCTGTATGTACAAAGGAAGCAACAATGGCAGGCTATGGGCAACCAGACGAAACCACAGAATTTCCTCCATCATATACATGGCTTACTGAAGACAAAGTCTAAAAGAGTCTGGAAAAGGTTATGGTGAATAAAGCACCAGGGCCTAATGGTATACACCCAAGGATACTTAAAGGGGAACTACCACCCTGCAATAACTTAACATGCATTCATTCTTCATCTGGCGACTAGATGCTTAGTAGCTCCAAAAGGGACTGACAGTGCAGGCACACGGACGTCACTGTGACGAGATGTCCGTGCTTCCTGCTCCTGTGAGCATCGGTAAAACACCAAAATCTTTGGAACCAGGTAATATTTCTGGCGACTAGCGCTACTAAGCAGCTAGTCACCAGATGAAGAATGAATGCATGTTAAGTTATTGCAGGGTGTTAGTTCCCCTTTAAGGAAATTTGTTCAGTAACAGTAAGACCATTATACTTAACATTTACTGATTCACTTTCATCAGGCATAGTGCCCTGTGATTAGAGGGAATCCGATGTAGTATCATTGTTCAAAAAGGGTGCAAGATCCAAGCCAGGAAATTATAGACCAGTGAGCTTGACTTCCATAGTGGGTAAGGGTTACTGACAGCATTCAGAACTATGTGAAGGCAAACAATATTATTAGTAGGAGCCAAAGTGGTTTCATGCACAATAGATCAGGTTAAACTAATTAACATGCAATTTACAAAAAGATAAGTAGTAATTTGGACAAGGGAACTGCTGTTGAAACTTTGATTTTGCAGACACCTTTGATACTGTGCCTCACAAACAGGTTACTGCATACATTTAAAGACTTCAGCTGGGTAGTGATATCTGTACATGATAGATGGCAGATAGCTGATGTAAACTGAATATTTTCAAGTTGGTCTAAAGTTTTGAGTTGGGTGCCATAGGATTCAGTCCTGGGCTCAATGCTTTTTCATTTGTTTATTAGAAGTGGGAATTAAAAGTAAGGTCTCAGTCTTTGCTGATGACACTAAGCTGTGTAAAGAAAAACAAACAGAGCAGGATGTTTTCTCTCTGTAGAATGGTTTAGATAAACTGAGTGAATGGGCAGAAAAGATGATGTTTAATGTAAATAAATGTAAGTTTATGCATTTTGGCTGTAGACGCAAACATGCTCTATATACACTAAATGGGAAACTACTTGGGGAATCCTCATAAGAGAAAGATTTAGGAGTACTGATAGTCAATAGACTTAACAACAGTGTGCAGAGTAACTCAGCTGCTGCAAGAGCAAATAGGGTACACAAAAAGGGTATAGCTGCATGAGATGCAAATATAATTCTACCTCTATATAATCATTGGTAAGGCCTCATCTGGAATATGGAGCACAGTTTTAGGCACTAATTATTGAACTGTACAGAACCTGTAAAACAACTGATAAATGGATTGGAGGTTCTGAGTTAAAAAGAGTTAGAGAAGAGACGTCTAATGGGTGATATGATTACCATTTACAAATATATTCAAGGTCAATATAAAGAACAAGAAATCATACATTAAGTCTAGAGGAAAAGTAGCAATTTTTTTTCCAGTAAGGATAGTAAAGTTATGGAATTCTTTACATCGGGATGCTGTGCTTGCAGATACTGTAGCTGCTTTCAAAAAGTAATGGACACCTATCTAGCACAGAACAATTTTGAGAATTATGACAGCTGGTTTCAAAGTAGATATGATGTTGATCAAGGGAATTATCTGATGGCCATTTGGAGTCAGGAAGGATTTTTTTTACCCACTTGGGGCTTAATTGGAAATGGCTTCGATGGGATGTGTTTTTGACTTCCTCTGGATCAACAGGGATGATTTGGAATGGGCTGGATGCATGTCTTTTTTCAGCCTCATAAAATATGTTACTGTGTAACGTAATAGTGATATTGGGCTACAGTAATAATGCTTTATGTTGACCAAAACCCTAGGTGTTTTAGAGAAAGCTCCATGTCTTTTGGGAACCAAGCAATTCCCGTGCATGAATTTATTACCGTTCATCTGATGTAGAACTTAAAATGGGAAGCTGGGATCCCCTCCCCTCCCCCCTTGGTTTGCCAGTGTAATCAGATGAGCGAGCAGGTGGATTTACAGACTCCTCTCAACAGTTGAGCCAAACAGATCCCCATTAGCAGCAGTTGAGCCAAACTGGTGGAATCCTAGACTCACCTCAGTTTTTAGTGTTATTCTTTAACAGCAGTTGAGCTGCACTGGCTAGTTCATAGACTCTCCTCAGTATTTTAGGTCTCCAATTAGCAGCAGCTGAGTTAAGCTGTCAGATTCATAGACTCCCCTCAGTAATTTACTGTCACCCATTAGTAGCATGGACTCCCCTCTCTATTTACTTTTGCCCATTAGCAGCACTTGAGCTGCACTGGCTGATTCACAGAGTCCCCTCTCTCAGTCATTACCTTTATTTCTCTGCAGTATGTATCCTGTTGCCGTAGCATAGTCTATCATTATTACAACATGTACCATGTTTCCCATTTCAGGGGTTTAACATCAAAAGTGTCCAATCTCAAGGTCTGAAGCTATCAGTTTGGGACATCGGGGGTCAAAGGGCAATACGCTCACACTGGAAAAAATATCTTGGCAGCACAGACCTGCTGGTAAGTTACTCGTCTTTCTGGGATGTGGGAATTAACTGACCGGGCAGTACAAGTTTATTCCAAGAAGAAATATATAAGACTTGGTTCCTTTTAATGTAGCTTTGTCAACGAAACCATAAGTGGTGGTAAGGGGTGTGTGCTTAAACCATGAATGTGCTCATTGTTCTCCATAAAGTATAATATAGAGGTAGGAAGACTATGCCTCTCCAGCCACAGGTGACTACTGCTCCTATCATCCCAACAGCTGGAGAGATAAATGTTTGTTAACTCAGGGTTTAAATTAGGGTCATCTACTTTTAGGTGGCTGGGGGACCACATTTCCTTTCTCCCTTTCAGAAGCACTGTCTTGATGTGAGCAGCAGAATACTTCTCTTTGGCAATAAAGTGGCTGCTCGGGTGGAGTCTATGACATCCCATGACCACATGCTGATGTCAGTGTGCAACCTGCACATTATCCAGAGCATCACAGAGTTCTAAACACTACATGGAGAAATTCTTATTGACTGCTGTGACAGAAAGTGACACCTGTGCTAGCCTAGAAGAAAAAGGCCATCATGCCCCAAGCTGCTGCAAGAAAACAGGAATGCAGCAGTTTGGAAAAAGAGAGTAGAGCTCAGTTCTCCATCTAGGGTTTAGAACTCTTGTTGTAGCCCAGCATAAGTGTACTTTTCTGTCACAGCAGCCAACGGACAGTGCTTACAACTCTATGCATCAAATTCTTCATTGAGAGACTGTGTATTGCCCAGGAAGGGGGCAGCCTGAAAGGAAGGAAACACATTTAAAATATAGGATTATTTCAGTGACAAAGAATCACCATATTGATGTTATTACCAATGGCAAAATTGCTTTAGCAAATAGCCTAAAGGCAGAGGTTCTCAACCAAGTTGCTATGACACTTTGGTTTGCCGTGTCTAGCAGTTAGGGTGCCATGGACCAATAAATAAAGCTACATATATCACAAACTTATTTTAAAGGATGAGTAAACTTTGTTATGGAAAACATATACTGTATGGCTATTCCTTAAGATGGCAATTCTCAATAGACTGCAAAAGTAACAGTTTTATAATTTCCTGACAGTTTGATGGGTAATAACTTTTGAATAAAACAACTCCCATCAGTGGGGATGCTCGTGTTGTACTCAACAGTAAACATCCTATAACACACAGGTTTTCATTAGTACACATTATTGCTACTTTAAATAAAAAAAAAAGACAAGCATAACATAAATGTGATTTTGAAAGTTTTCAAATGAACCTAGGTTGTTTCTTCAACTTTAACAAAGGGATGGATGCACTGAAATATTGAGACTGCTTGATAGGGGTGTCTTGATCAAAATAGAACAACACTCCAAAGCAACAAAGAAGAAAAAGAGGGGGAAGCCAAATAGTGTAAGTACAGTATGATAATGCACTAAACAAGTAATATATGAAATGTGCATTCACATGTCCAACTGTCAGCTATTAATGTATATTATAGCTGACTCTCACTCTTGTGGAGAAATCATATTGTCTCCACAAGTGTGAGAGTCAGCTCTAATATACATTAATAGCTGACAGTTTGGACATGTGAGTGCACATTTCATATATTACTTGTTTATCCTACTGTACTTACACTATTTGGCTATCCCTATTTTCCTCCTTTATTGCTTTGGATTGTTGTTCTATGGTTCATCCATTTTAAGAGGATGTGGGGAGGAGGAGCTGCCTTGAACCTGGTTCTGAATCAGGTACCATATACCCAGAGAAGCTCTGTTGCTGTACGCCATGTAATTGACCAATAGCCCCTCATCTTGTGAGTACCCACAAGTGGGGTGGTGGAGTTAGTATATCGAGACTTTATTGCACTAGGGCATCCCTTTGTGCTGTCTGGTTTCAGTCGTTTTGATCAAAAATAGATTGAGAATCAATGCTCATATAAGCGTAACTGTATGCTGCTATTAGATAGACTGCAAGTGGATAGTGCACTTATAGCATTACATCTGAAAGACTGATATCTAGAGCTATATCCATAAGTATAGTATCAGAATTCATAAATAAAAATATGTTTAACAAATTCAAACGTATCAAAATATGCACACCCCACCAATCAGAAGTCCACCTGAGCTAAAAATGCTACACTTTCACCATAATATCTAATCTTCACCAGGCCAGATACTGTATCATCAACCTTCAGCAATAGAAATGGATGCAGTTATTGATGTATTGATAGTGCTTCACCCATACATGATTATCCTAATCCATAACCCACATGTTCTTCAGATGTTCACATAATCATAATGGCCTATTGATTGACACTCCATGTGTTGAATGGATTTTGAACCCCACTCTATCAGATCAGAATGTGTCACAGTAGCGGCGGCTGCCGAGCCGACCGCTACCTTACCTGCTGGTTCGCCAGCGTTTGCTTCTGCAGCGTGCGGTCCGTTCCTTCCTGCAGCCTGCCACAGCCTCTTCCGGCGGGCTCTCAGTGTGCCTTGGCGCGCGTCCAGCTAGACGCGTGTCTGTATTTAAAGAGACAGGCACACATTTTTTGTCTCCTCCTCTTCCTGGGGGCTGCTCCTTATAAACCACTGGACACTACTCTCAGTTGCCCTTTCGTGGTGTCCAGTGAGGTTGTAGTACTGACTATCTGTTCTGGTTATGACCATTGGCTTGTTCTGACTATCCGCTCTGTGTATGATCTTGGCTTGTCTGACAACCATTCTGGTGCATAATCTGCGGCTCTGGTAGACTACCCTCTATGTGTATGACCCGGGCCTGGCTGACTATCCGTTCTGGTGCTGACGTTTGGCTTTACCTGATTTCCCGTGCTGCGTTACGCTGGTTGGTCCCTTTACCCCTGGGATCAGACCTATAGCTCATTTCTTGTATATCGCTATCTACCTTGGTTGGCCTGCGGTTGTCAACTGCGCAACCAGCATACAAACGCTCCAGGGGATAGCCGTTGGGCACCTTGGTAGCTCTAGTGGCGTCTATCCTGGTTTCTGGTGGTACAGGTGCGGACCTGTCGGGCGTTTTCTATCTTTGTGTTACAGGTGCGGACCTGTCGGGCGATTCCTACCTTGGTTGTACAGGTGCGGACCTGTTGGGCGTTCCTACCTTGGTTAAGTACAGGTGCGGACCTGTCGGGCGTTTCACACAGTTGGCCGGGAAATTAGTGGATCTCCGGTGCGGACCTGAGTCAAGTCCTTCCTTACTATCTTTGGGGCTCAGTTCCTTGTCTTCGGAAGAACAGTATTGCTGCCAACCGTGTTGCATTGTACTTTTCTGTACTTTTGCCTGTGTTTGTGTTTCTTAATAAAATCTGGTGAAATAGTACCGACTCCAGTATCGTTATTACTGCCGTGACAGTACGAAAGGGCCATGACTACGGACGGTACTAGCAACCCTTCTAACCAAGACCTCCTAGCCAGAATGGAGGTTCAAGAGCAGCGTATGGATCAAATGACGTTGGCCTTGCAAACCCTGCTGAACCGTACTGCTCATCTCGACCGCCCAGCCGGTCAGTCGGTGGCCTCCCCAGTTGCCAACCCGGCACCGATAGCTTCAGCCAACCCTGATGCAAGTGTGATCAGGGGTTCCTCATGGCATGCTCCTACTCCTCAACGTTATGAGGGAGACCCAGCTCTGTGTCGTGGGTTCTTGAACCAAGTAGGCATATTTATGGAAATGGTTCCACAGGCTTTTCCTAACGATCGTAGTAGAGTTGGATTTCTCATTTCTCTACTCTCGGGCAAGGCTTTAGCTTGGGCCAATCCATTATGGGAGACTGACAAACCGATTGTGTATGATTTCCTGGCTTTTGTGGATGCCTTCCGTAAAGTCTTCGACATGCCCGGTCGCAAGGCATTGGCTGCCAAGCACCTCATGACGATACGCCAGGGTACTCGTACAGTAGCCGAATATGCGATTGAATTCCGTACCCTGGCAGCTGAGGTTGGGTGGAACAATGAGGCTCTAGTAGCGGCATTCTCTCAGGGCCTATGCGACTTAGTCAAAGACGAAATTGCGGCCCGTGAGTTACCCAGAGACTTAGACGAATTCATATCATTCACTATCCTGATTGATACCAGGATCAGGGAGAGACCTTCCTTCAGGGAGCGTCTGCGTAGACCTCCATCTCGCCTGGCTCCCAGCTTTACTTACCCACCCAGTCCTCCCACGCCTCCCACACCTCCTGGCCTTGTCTCTGGGGACAGTGAGCCTATGCAGTTGGGAGCGACTCGTCTTTCAGTGGAAGAGAGAGCCTTCCGACGAAGGGAGGGTCTTTGCTTGTATTGTGGTAAAGCCGGTCATTTGTTAAAATCCTGCCCTGTACGGCCGGGAAACGCCCGCACCTAAGGTCCTGTCGGGGACAGATCTTGGGTGGAATATCTCAGTCCCCGGAGGAGGGGAAGGGTAAACCTATCCTCGAGATCTTACTGTCTTGGGGCAACTGCTCCGTAATTGCCGCCGCATTGATCGATTCAGGGGCGGCAGGTCACTTTATTGACTCTGAATTTGCTGAAAGACATGGCATCCCTTTGCAGAACCGCGAGTCTCCTTTGGCCATTGAGGCCATTGATGGGAGGCCCCTTAAACCCTCCCACATCACTCATGAGACTCTACCCTTAACCCTGCGTGTAGGAGCCCTACATTCAGAAACTATTCAGTTCCAGGTTATTCAGTCTCCACATTACGCCATTGTTTTGGGATATCCATGGCTGCAGAAGCATAACCCCAGGATAGACTGGGGGACCTGTGACATAATCTCCTGGGCTTCCAGTTGTACAAGTTCCTGTCTGGCTCACCCTACGAGACTATTCTGTACGTCCTCTCCTGGTCTACCAGAGGAGTACACAGCTTTTCGTGATGTGTTTGACAAGGGTCAAGCTGGGGCAGTGCCTCCTCACAGGGCCTATGACTGCGAAATTAACTTGATTCCCGGTACTATTCCTCCTAGGGGCCGTGTTTATCCACTTTCTGCCGAGGAGACAAGGGTTATGGAGGAATATGTTGCTGATGCTCTTGCGAGAGGCATAATCCGTAAGTCCTCTTAACCGGCAGGTGCAGGTTTCTTTTTTGTCAAAAAGAAGGATGGGGAACTGCGTCCCTGTATTGATTACCGGGGTCTAAATAAGCTGGTAACCAAGAATGCCTATCCGATACCCCTGATAACTGAATTGTTTGACAGATTAAAAGGGTCCAAGGTATTTACTAAACTCGATTTGAGGGCGGCCTATAACCTTATCCGTATCAAGAGTGGTGACGAATGGAAGACAGCTTTTAATACCCGTAGTGGGCACTATGAGTATTTAGTGATGCCTTTTGGATTGTGCAATGCCCCGGCTGTCTTCCAGGAGTTGATCAATGATGTCCTCAGAGACTTGTTACAAAGTTCGGTTGTGGTATACCTGGATGATATACTCATACACTCGCCATCTATTGAGACACATTTCATAGATGTGTCAAGGGTTTTACAGCGTCTGAGAGAGAATGGTCTCTACTGTAAGCTCGAGAAATGTGAATTCCATAAATCCCAGGTCACTTTTTTGGGCTACGTGATATCTGCCTCGGGGTTTGCTATGGACCCACAGAAACTATCTGCCATCATACAATGGCCTCGTCCAGTGGGGTTGAAAGCCCTCCAACGCTTTTTGGGCTTTGCTAACTACTATCGTAGGTTTATTAAAAACTTCTCCTCGATAGTAAAACCTCTCACGGATCTCACTTGTAAGGGATCAGACGCTTCCAGGTGGTCTCCCAGAGCCATTGGGGCATTCGAGACTCTTAAATCCGCCTTTGCCAAGGCCCCTATCTTAGTGCACCCTAATCCCGCCCTGCCCTTCACATTGGAGGTTGATGCATCTGAGACGGGAGTAGGCGCCCTCCTGTCCCAGCGCTCGACTCCTGGGGAGGCGTTGCTTCCTTGTGGATACTTTTCCAGGAAATTGTCTAAGGCGGAAAGGCTGTACGAGATTGGTGATAGAGAACTGCTGGCCATTATATTGGCATTGAAGGAATGGCGTTACCTGCTGGAGGGAACTAGTACTCCGATCTTGATCCTCACGGATCACAAGAACTTAACTTATTTGTCTGAGGCTAAACGTCTGTCTGCCCGCCAAGCCAGATGGGCATTGTTTCTGTCCAGATTTAACTTCATTGTCTCGTATCTCCCGGGCTCTAAGAACATTCGGGCAGACGCCTTATCCCGTCAATATTGTTCTAATTCTGAGGAGGAACCCCCTCCCGCCCCGATTATTCCAGCCGATCGTATTCTGGCTCACATTCGTACTAGTATTACGTCTCCTCTGGGTGAGGAGATTTTGGCTTCCCAGGGTTTGGCTCCTGCAGAGAAACCCGGTGGGAGATGTTTTGTACCAGTTTCACTGCGCACCAGACTGTTGGAAACTTTCCATACCTCCAAAACCGCTGGCCACAATGGACGCGATCAGTTGATCTGGTCCATTTCCCAATTATTTTGGTGGCCCAGCTTGAAGAAAGATTGCGCAGCCTTCGTGGTAGCCTGTCAGACCTGTGCTCAGAATAAATCCCCACGTAGCCTACCTGTGGGTCTCCTTCAACCTATTCCCAATGGGGATCGCCCATGGTCTCATCTGTCCATAGATTTTATGGTTGACCTTCCCGCTTCCCTGGGCCATACGGTGATCCTGATGGTGGTGGACAGATTCTCCAAAATGGCGCATTTTGTACCTTTGAAGGGGTTGCCTTCTGCCCAACAGTTGGCGGAGATATTTGCTAAAGAGGTCTTCCGTTTACATGGCATTCCTAATGTGATTATTTCCGACCGTGGGAGCCAGTTTGTGTCCCGATTCTGGAGATGTTTTTGCACGCAATTGGGGATTCAACTTGCCTTCTCTTCTGCCTACCACCCTCAATCTAATGGTGCAGCCGAACGGTCTAACCAGGGCCTGGAACAATTCCTTCGTTGTTATATAAACCACCACCATGACAATTGGGCTACTTTGTTACCCTGGGCGGAATTTGCCAGGAATTGTGCCATCAACTCCTCTACCCAGAGTTCTCCGTTTTTGATAAATTATGGGTTCCAACCCTCTGTTCTCCCGGAGACCTTTGAGGCACAACCTATTCCGGCTCTGGATGAGCATTTACGGGCTCTCCGCTCCTCTTGGGTACAGGTACAGCATACCCTACATGGTTCTATGCAACGACATAAACGGCAGGCCGACCGTAGGCGACTTCCCGCACCCTCCTTTCAGGTGGGAGATAGGGTATGGCTATCATCCCGGAATCTTAACCTCCAGGTTCCCTGCAACAAATTGGCTCCCCGGTTTGTTGGTCCATTTCGCATCATTCGGAGGGTCAACCCTGTGGCATACGCATTACAGCTACCCGCTACCATGCGCATTCATAATGTTTTTCATGTGTCGCTATTGAAACCTTTAACCTGTAACCGGTTTACTTCTACCTCTTGTCCCCCGGCTCCCATTCAGGTGGGGGACCATGCTGAATTCGAGGTGCAAAGTATACTGGATTCCAGGAGGGTAAGGGGGAGTTTACAATATTTGGTGCACTGGAAGGGCTATGGTCCGGAGGAGCGCTCTTGGGTTCCTTCCAGAGATATGCACGCATCCAGACTGATTCGTAGGTTTCATTCCCGCTTTCCAGACAAACCTCGCCCCGATCCTCGCAGGAGGGACCCTTAAGGGGGTGGTACTGTCACAGTAGCGGCGGCTGCCGAGCCGACCGCTACCTTACCTGCTGGTTCGCCAGCGTTTGCTTCTGCAGCGTGCGGTCCGTTCCTTCCTGCAGCCTGCCACAGCCTCTTCCGGCGGGCTCTCAGTGTGCCTTGGCGCGCGTCCAGCTAGACGCGTGTCTGTATTTAAAGAGACAGGCACACATTTTTTGTCTCCTCCTCTTCCTGGGGGCTGCTCCTTATAAACCACTGGACACTACTCTCAGTTGCCCTTTCGTGGTGTCCAGTGAGGTTGTAGTACTGACTATCTGTTCTGGTTATGACCATTGGCTTGTTCTGACTATCCGCTCTGTGTATGATCTTGGCTTGTCTGACAACCATTCTGGTGCATAATCTGCGGCTCTGGTAGACTACCCTCTATGTGTATGACCCGGGCCTGGCTGACTATCCGTTCTGGTGCTGACGTTTGGCTTTACCTGATTTCCCGTGCTGCGTTACGCTGGTTGGTCCCTTTACCCCTGGGATCAGACCTATAGCTCATTTCTTGTATATCGCTATCTACCTTGGTTGGCCTGCGGTTGTCAACTGCGTAACCAGCATACAAACGCTCCAGGGGATAGCCGTTGGGCACCTTGGTAGCTCTAGTGGCGTCTATCCTGGTTTCTGGTGGTACAGGTGCGGACCTGTCGGGCGTTTTCTATCTTTGTGTTACAGGTGCGGACCTGTCGGGCGATTCCTACCTTGGTTGTACAGGTGCGGACCTGTTGGGCGTTCCTACCTTGGTTAAGTACAGGTGCGGACCTGTCGGGCGTTTCACACAGTTGGCCGGGAAATTAGTGGATCTCCGGTGCGGACCTGAGTCAAGTCCTTCCTTACTATCTTTGGGGCTCAGTTCCTTGTCTTCGGAAGAACAGTATTGCTGCCAACCGTGTTGCATTGTACTTTTCTGTACTTTTGCCTGTGTTTGTGTTTCTTAATAAAATCTGGTGAAATAGTACCGACTCCAGTATCGTTATTACTGCCGTGACAGAATGCTAAACATTCCAACGTAAACTAAAGATTGAGCTATAAAATATATGAAATACTTGGTATACTCCAAAGGGAAAAATCCCAAGGCGGTCTTCCAAAACAAGTTGATACTCTGTAACAAATGTAAGGCAGAGAACAGGAATAAATCAGTCCTCACTGGCACAGAAACACTATTAAACCAATGGCATTAATGATGGATCCACATTTGTCTCTGCAAAATTAAAACATAGATGACAATTTATAAACAGCACTCTATTTAGTAAACCAGACATTGGAAATAACACCCAGGCTGGTTTACAAATAGATAAAATAAATCCTAAAATACAAAACTCAGTGGAATTATTCCCAAATATATAGCATACAAGAAAAATCATCTTAAAGGAACATCAGTCAGTAAAAAAAGTGTACACTTTGAATTGCTGAACTCATCTGCCCGGTACTGGGGACAAATGCCAAGAGCTCTCAAAAGGGGATCCATGAGATCACAGTGAATAACGTGTTATAGGTCAATATTTTTTTAAACAAGGCAGAAATAAGGGATATCATAACATTGATGCAATCCAGAACTCATGTTTCAGATTATACCTCGATTGATAAGTGGCAATACTTAATGACTGGTGTTCTTCATAGACCCTCTCCGCAGTCTTATTTCAAAATAACTGGCATGTTGTCATTCGATCTATGGTCGTGTGGCCCACGACAGACAGACTAAGCTCCCTACATATGCTTCCTAGTAGATTCCCCACAAAGATGTGACAGACAGCTATTTGATGTATATACTATGATAAAAACACAGCAACAGACAATACAGGTATACTTCAAGGCAGGCCCCAGTGGGCCAGATGCTAGGGAGCAAAGCCTAGAGTACAAAGCTGGCTGACAATGGCTGCTTTCTGGGTTGCCTTGCTATGGCCTAAGCTGAGTAAGAGATGCTAGCCATAAGGCCAGATTAGTGCCGACCGGAGGAGCTGGCCCATACCCAGGATAGCAACCCAACAGCAGCTACCCACTGGAATAGAAAAGAATACTGAACAAATAACCCACCTGCAATATAGTGGTAGTTGTTGTAAAGGACACAGAGGCCTGGAGCTCGAATGACAAGACAGAACAGGATAGTCGGAGTCTGATAGGGTGATGGAGAGGAACAAGCCCACCAGAGTCAAGGCAAATGGGTGGTCAGACAAGACAGATCAGAAACAGGCGGGCAATGCAATATAAGGCATCAGACAGAGGAATGGTCGAATAAACAGAGCTAAGGTCAGTAATAGGATATCAGATGAGCACAGTGCCAAATCGCAAAACACGAGAAGTCCCAGAAAAAGTCAGGTCAATAAACAAGATAAAACCCAGGAACAGGACAGAAAACTCAGGGTCACGGCCTGGAATGCTTTGATCACGTCCTGCCCAAAAAAACACAAAGGCTCTATAAAGGCTCAGAGCAACCACAAGACAAGACAGGGAACCAGGATCTGGATAACAAGGGAAAACAAATGGAAAACCAGACAAGGAATCACAAAAGTCAAAGAAAAAGGGGCAGAACATGACAGTTACTTTGGAGTCCCTCCAAACTGATGCTCCTCATTGGTCTGCACCACTATTCTATTACTGCAGTGCTGGCGTTCTGTGATGGCTATTTCAGTCATTCACTGACCATTATAGTGCTTTTGTAACATAATTGATCGCTCAGTGGATCCCCTTAGTTTCTCCTTCAACATGTTTTGAAGTCCTACACCAATCTCTTCTTCAGGGAGTCTGACTCCATTAAAATACTCATTTTCTCACAACAAAGTGGAGGTATTACTAACTTATGCCTCACCATAGCAACATCCCCATATTTTCCATTATGACAGCATATATACAATCAATACTCCTCTTCTCACAACAAAGTGGAGGTATTACTAACTTATGCCTTACCATAGCGACATACCCATATTTTCCATTATGATAGCATATATACAGCTTCAGACACTCACATGCAAAAATAACCTCTAAAAGATAAATTATATATATATATTGAAATTAAATTGTGTATAATATTCACATAATCATATCCACTTCTATTAGGTATATATTGCATGTGTATGTCTGTGTATGATACAAAACTACCTTCAATTTACATATACACATAATTCCTATCCAATATGACACAAAATAAATTATATATTTTATATCAAACCATATTCAAAGCCTTAGCTAAACTATTTTTAAAATACCTACTACTCGGCAAAGTGCCTGAAACATGGAAGAATGCAGAAGTCTTCCTACTGCACAAAAAAGTTGATAAGTGGATCTAAAAAACTACCGACCAACATGCCTATTGCCAATGATCTGCAAATTTTCACAAAGGTATGTTCAAGAAGAATGGACACAACTTAAAGAACAAGCATGCTTCATGAGCGGTTTTAGTACAATGGACCATATCCAGAGAGTGCAACCTTACATTATGCCTTCATTGTCTACGAAAAGGCCTTTGACTCAGGGAAAAGCAAGCAATAATCGATGCCCCATTCAGCCAATGAATAGATAGAGCTTAGATCAATATCCTTCAACCAATATATGAAAATGCATCTGCATCAATACAGGTCAACAATGATAAAGTCCAGATCAACATAGAAAAGGGCACCCGACAAGGAGACACAATCTCCCCAAAACTATTTTCTGCTTCTTTAGAAGGAATTTTCTGCAAACTAAATTGGGACATAAAGGACTTAAAGGGATAGCAGTGTTTCATAATAAAAGCAACTCTAATTAATCATCATAGTATTTGGGCCTTGGAGAATGTTTTTCAATTCTGTCAGAGTTGTAGTTCAAGAATAATTGAATGATAAAGTATCCCCCTCCCTCCCCTTTTACTGATATAACACTGCTCAGCTCAGAGCAGCAGGGACATGCCCAGGTAGATTGCAGAGAGGGACAATCTTCACTTAAGATAAGGGAAAACCTAAAAAACCTGTCAATGGGGGCAGGGCTTTAATTGTTCTCATAGTAAGAAGATTGTCCTTTGCTGTTATTTGTCTGGTCAAGCAACCAGATTCCACATCTGAGGAGAGCAGTGTTACTCTAGGTAAAGGGGGTGGGAGGGGGAAACTTTATCATTCAATTACTCTTGAACTACAATCTGACAGTATTGAAATAACACTCTCTATGGCACAGATACTATGAAGATTAATTGGAGCTGCTGTTTTTGTGAAACATTACTATCCCTTTAAGATCATAGAGACTATGTTTTGCAGACAATATCATACTCTTTGCCAGTAGTCCTGAAGAAGTGCAAGAACACATTGAAGAGCTACAACAGTAAAGCAACAATTTGGGTCTAAACTTGAATATCAACAAAACACAAGTCATGTTTAATAAATCTAACATACCAAGGAAAATCACAGTAGATATAAAAAGAACTAGAAGCATTGGACAAGTACAGTAATGTGCAAAAATTTTAGGCAGGTGTGAAAAAAATGCTGTAATGTAAAAATGATTTCAGAAATAGACATGTTAATAGTTTATTTTTATCAGTGAGTGAACAGAAGAAAAAAATGTAAATCAAATCAATATTTGGTGTGACCACTCTTTGCCTTCAAAACAGCATCAATTCTTCTAGGTACACTTGCACACAGTTTTTCAAGGAACTCGGCAGGTAGGTTGTTCCAAACATCATGGAGAACTAACCACAGTTGTTCTGTGGATTTAGGCAACCTCAGTTGCTTCTCTCTCTTCATATAATCCCAGACAGACTCGATGATGTGGAGATCAGGGCTCTGTGGGGGCTATACCATCACTTCCGGGACTCCTTGTTCTTCTTTAGGCTGAAGATAGTTCTTAATAACTTTGGCTGTATGTTTGGAGTCGTTGTCATGCTGCAGAATAAATTTGATGGTATTGCATAATACATAAGTATCTGCCTGTATATTTATTCTGAGCAAATCCCCAACTCCATTTGCAGAAATGTAGCCCCAAACTTGAAAGGAACCTCCACCTTGCTTCACTGTTGCCTGCAGACACTCATTCTTGTACCGCTCTCCAGCCCTTCTGCGAAAAAAACTGACTTCTGCTGCAGCCAAATATTTCAAATTTTGACTCATCAGTCCATAGCACCTGCTGCCATTTTTCTGCACCCCAGTTCCTGTGTTTTTGTGCATAGTTGAGTTGCTTGGCCTTGTTTCCACGTCGGAGGTATGGATTGTTGACCGCAAGACTATATCTGACCAGACTTCAATGGACAGTAGATGGATGTACCAGGGTCCAACTGTTTTCGGCCAATTCTGAGCTGATGGCACTGCTGGACATCTCACGACTGTGAAGGGAAGTCAGCATGATGTGTCTTTCATCTGCTGCACTAAGTTTCCTTGGCTGACCACTGCATCTTTGGTCTTCAGCGTTGCCTGTTTCTTTGTGCTTCTTCAAAAGAGCTTGGACAGCACATCTGGAAACCCCTGTCTGCCTTGAAATTTCTGCCTTGGAGTGGCCTTGCTGATGCAGTATAACTATAATGTGTCTTGCTGCTGTGCTCACTCTAGTCATGGTGTATGACTTTTGACATTAAACTGTTTTCAGCAAACTCACGTTGTTAGGTGAGTTTGGCTGTTTGTCACCCATGTGTACACATTACCATATTCCTACCACTCTACTTTGCCACCCCAGTAACTAAATAATAATAAAATCATACTAAAACCATCCCTCCTATATAGGCATCTCTAAATATACATAACTAAATACAACTTAATACATTCATACATACCCATATGTTCCATTTAATTTTGCAGATACATATTTGGGTCCATGATGTATGCCATTAGTTTAAAAGCTGTTTCAGTGCTGGTCAGGTCTGATGTATTCCTGTTCCCGGTATTCAAGTATCAGTTTGATAGAACTGGGAGACATCCTTGGGATTTTCCCTTTAGTGTATACCAAAAGTATTTAATATTTTTTTTAACTGTAACATAATTTTTCATGAGTGTCTGAAGTGTATCATACAAACTATTATAGTTGAACCTTTAGGTGATGTCGGGATGCTTAGAATTCTAATCTGATAGTGTTGGGTTCAGAATCAGAGCGTAGATGGGTCATTTTGATTATGTGAACATTTGATGAATATGTGGATTATGGATTAAGATATAAACATGCATACGTGGAGCACTATCAATACATCAATAACTGCATCCAATTTTTGTGCGGAAGGTTGGTAAAACAGTATCTGGCTTGGTGGAGGTTTGAGATATTATGGTAAGTGTGACAATTTTTAGCTGATGTGAACTTATGATTGGTGGATTGTGCATACTTTGATACATTTGAATTTGTTAATAAACATTTTATTTATGTTTTCTGATTCTATACATATGGATATAGCACTAGATAACAGTTGCTCAGATACATTTCTCTTTTAACATTCTGGGAGTGGGGTGTTTTATTGGACTGCTGATCCTGTATAGCTTTGGTCTTATTTCCTGCACAACTTTGTGAAATTATTTTTTACTTATAGCATTACACCACTAGATGACACTGTTGTATTTTTTATGCCTGGGAAAAACTTCCTTTTTTAATTTAAATATTCTGCACAATATATAAGGGCAAATTGCCTATACTTTATTATGTTTTTATGTTTTCACCCACTTTTTCTTCTTTTAGACTTCTATATCAGACTTCGGGGATTCTCCCATTATATGTCTGTAGAGGGAGAAGCCCTGCTCCAAATTAATCTTGACAGAAAAGCAATGTACTACCATAATGGCCCAGGAAAAAACTGGAGGGAATTTAACAGGTTCTCTCCCTCCAGTCAAACAGTACTTTTAGGGGTAAAAAATAAAACACACACACACACAGATTTAGGGCACGGTCCTGGATAAAATGTGTCCCCAGATATGTCCCCAGATGAGCCCTTGCTTGCTCCGCAAGAAGCAAAAAATTGATTGGCCAAATTATAAGATGCGCAAGCAGCATCCTCAGTGTAATGACATAATCCACATTGCCCTCCTCTATAGTAACAGTGAGTGAACATGCTGCTCTGTTCAAAGAGGGAACGGGAATGCCTGGCAGAATTGAGTCATCTTCTGTCCAGGTACTGACACATATTCCTTTGAATTTATTTAATTTGAAACATTTATTTGATAATACCATTATTGTGTGGGCAGTGTGGAGGTGGGCGATGTGGGGGTGGACAGTGTGTGGAGGTGAACAATGTGACTAGTGTGGAGGTGGACAATGTGGATGTGGGCAGTGTGGAGGTGGACAATGTTGAGGTGGATAATGAGGGCAGTGTGGGTGTGGGCAATGTGGAGGTGAGCAATGTGGGGGTGGACAGTGTTGAAATGGCCGATGTGGAGGTGTGGGCAATGTGGAAGTGGGCAGTGTGTGGAGTAGGACAGGGTGGGCAGTGTTGAGGTGGACAATGTGGGCTGTGTGGAGGCGTACAATGTGGAGGTGGACAGGGTGGGCAGTGTGTGGAGGTGGAGAGGGTTGGCAGTGTGTGGAGGAAGACAGGGTGGACAGTTTGGGGAGGTAGATGGGGTGGGCAGTGTGGGGAGGTGGACAATGTGGGCAGTGTGGAAGTGGACAATGTGGGCAGTGTGGAAGTGGACATTGTGTGGACGTGGACAGTGTGGGGGAGGTGGACAATGTGGGCATTGTGAAAGTGGGCAGTGTGGAGATGGACAACGTGGGCAGTGTGTGGAGGTGGATAGTGTGGGGGAAGTGGACAATGTGGGTATTATGGGGGAGGGCAGAGTGGAGGTGGACAACGTGGGCAGTGTGGAGCTGGGCAATGTGGGCAGTGTGTGGAGGTGAACAGTGTGGGGGAGGGGGACAATGTGGGCATTGTGGAGGTGGGCAGTGTGGAGGTGTACAATGTGGGCAGTGCGAAGGTGAACAATGTGTGCAGTTGGACAGTGTGTGGGTGGAGGTGAACAGTGTAGGGGAGATGGACAATGTGGGCATTGTGGAAGTGGGCAGTGCAGAGGTGGACAATGTGTGGAGGTGGTCAGTGTGTGGAGGTGAACAGTGTGGGGGAGGTGGACAATGTGGGCATTGTGGAGGTGGGCAGTGTGGAGGTGGACACTGCTGGTAGTGTGGAGGTGGGCAGTGTGGAGACAGACAATGTGGGCAGTGTGGAGGTTGTCAGGGTGGACAGTGTGGAGGGGGCAGGGTGGACAGTGTGTGGAGGGTGAACAGGGTATGAAGGTGAACAGAGTGTGGGCAGAGTGTGGAGGTGGACAGGGTGTGGGCAGTGTGTGGACAGGGTGTGGAGGTGGATAGAGAGTGGAAAAAAAAAAAGTCCCCAGATCTCATTTTAAAAATCTGGTCACCTTAACACACACAAACACACACACACACACACGTGTATGTATAAAATATGTAGGACCCCAAAGTACAAGAACTTTAAGTATATGTTGCAGGGAGACACAACCTTTCGAGTCAATGCCTGAGTCCTGAACCCTTTTACCCCCTGTGCAGTACTAAATAAATTTATTAGTCCAACCTCAGCTGAAGCCAGCACTGATCCTAGTCAGCTCATGTGACGATTGGAGCATGAATATTTGGCTGACATAGCAATAAGGCTGCAAAATGTGCAGTCAAAAAGGAGTTTGACTGTTCATTTAAGACTAGAAGCAAGAATATGTATCTGAAGAGTAATCAAGCATCCCAGTTGATTCCTCTGTATAAGCAATTTATTATAATTATTATGCAAAAAATGTGAAAAAAATTGTGCTTTCTAATGTCGGTCTAAACTATATTTTAAGGTCTCAATTCAATTGAGGCCAACACCAAAAAGCAACTGAAAGAAGTTTTTCAAGCAAAGTAAGCAATTCATTTACCTGTGGAAAAAAAAAAGCACCTCGAGTACTGCCGCACTAATATTGTACCCATTAAAACACATTACAAAACGTCTAAATTTGCCATTCAATTCCATGCGTTAGCATTAAAATATGTTAAGTGGCCCACTATAACAGGTGAAATCTGTACCCATCTTCTTCTTCAATCTTTTATCTTCCTCTTTCTATCAATCTTCTGTCTTCTTCGCCTCTGTCTTCGTCCCTTCTGTCTTCTTAACTTCCTTGTCTCAAGTAGTTTCCTGTAAAGAGAAAAAAAACATCAAACTTTTTTTGTCCAACAACATAACTTGCAAATATGTGCATTGTTTAACCCTTTGACTGCTATAGAGGTACGCAACGGTACCTCTCTGGCACTCAAAGCTTTAAAGTAATGCATACATCCCAAGCTGAAAGACAATATTACCCCTAACAAAAAAAATCATTGTCCCAATCCTTTTTGCAAAAAAAATTCTTCATTTTAAACAGAAATGTTATTCATAAATTGAAAATATTGTAGCTTTTCAAAAAGAAGCCAAGTTGTGGGCTCCGCTGTTATTGCCAGTGGTGGCAGCAGGACATGAGGCTAACAAACACCCCCTTTGGTACCTTTAAGGCCAATGCCCGAGTCACTGTGTGGGAAATTTGAACACATATTGGCTTTTATATGACCAGTCTCTGTTCAAAATGTCTCCCAGACGTCCATTGGCTGGGATGTGTGCTTATGCACCTCCCAGCTAATTAGATCCTAGTGGGAGGGGGGTGACAAAACATGTTAGGAGTGGATTGGCTGGGAGGCGCATAAGCACACATCCCAGCCAATGGACATCTCGGAGACATTTTAAACAGAGACTGGCCATATAAAAGCCAATATGTGTTCAAATTTCCCACACAGTGACTCGGGCATTGGCCTTAAAGGTACCAAAGGGGGTGTTTGTTAGCCTCATGTCCTGCTGCCACATGAGGCAAAAGTGGCAGAGCCTACTACTTGGGTTCATTTTTAAAAGCAACATTTTTTAGAACGAAAAATTGTTTTCTGTGAAAAGGATTGGGACAATGCTTTTTTATTCATGGGAATATTGTCTTTCAACTTGGGATATATGCATTACTTTAAACAGAGAGGCACGCAGCGCATTGTACCCGTCTGGCAGTCAAAGGCTTAAACAATGCATATATTTCCAAGTTATGTTTTTGGATAAAATATAATGTTTAATTTTTTTTCTCTTTACAAGAAAATATTCGAAACAAGGAAGATAATAAGGCAGAAGAAACGAAGAGAGAAGAGAAGAAGACAGAATAGAAGAAGACAGAAGATGGAGAGAAAGAGGAAGAAAGTAGAAAGAAGATGGAAGATGACAGAAGAGGACTGACAGTGGATGACAGGTAAGTGACAACTGTGTGTTTTAAGCTAGTGTTAGGGGCAGTATTGTTGCAGTTCTCTGTTAGGGGAAGTGTAGGGTTAGTGTTTGGGAGGGTAACTGTGTGTTGAGCTCACGCTTGGTGCTTGACAGTGTGTCAAGCACAGATCCTTAGCTCTTTTCCTTTGATGTTCTCATTACACAAGCTATTTAGGGTGTGTTTTGAGAACTTAAAACACACAACGGACATTGGCCACAAGTCAGTTTCTGTGGCACAATGTTCATGGTGATTTCACTTGGCAGGGCAACTGAATACCGACTTACAAATTTTTTTTGTACAGTCGGTAGCCCAACCGGCACTTTTAGCAGGAATAATTGAATTGAGGCCTAAGTCAGAAAAAACAGGCATAATAATAATTCAATACATTTTTATGATTTTGACCTGAAGAATATACCTTTGAGATTCAATAAATTGTATTTTTATAACTCTCCATTGGTCTAATTAAAAGGTGCCAAATTATCTCATTAACCAGTTGTTGGAAACCACAATTCCCCCAACCAAACACATCATTCAAGTATTTGAATGCATAATTTAAACTAAAGTACCATACATTTGGGTAATTTGTGCTTGTCCTCTATGATGCAGTTGATTTACTCAAGGATTGTTCCGGTCTTATTTAACCACTGTCTTATTTGGTCTGTAAGGTCTCAAGAAGGAATTTATATTTATTATTATTTATTGTAGTGGATTGTTAACATTCAGTGGTCAGTGTTGTATGAAATGTATACATTGCTGATACAGTATTTGTACATATAAATAGGATTACACTGATCACTGTTCTGATATATGACTGGCATGTCAGTGATTGCCTCAGCACCAAGAACAGCTCACACAATTCTTCTTCTCTTGTTCTAGATATATGTAGTGGACAGCGCAGACAGGAAACGCTTTGAGGAAACTGGACAGGTATAACCAAAAATGTTTATAATCTATACTAGAAAAGAGGTTATGTACTAGAGTTTCTTGTGTACAAAAGTAAAAAATTGCACCATGTGAAGGCATGTGTTGATAAATTTAAGAAAAAAAGCAAAAGGTTAGAAAGCTCCTATCCATCAAGACAGCCAACATCAGACATTGGAGCACTCAGCAGTGACTCAGAAATGATGAAGCTGATGCACTGTGAGAAATGGAGTAATCCAACTGCACCAGG
Source organism: Rhinophrynus dorsalis (assembly GCA_037306005.1). Classification (NCBI taxonomy): domain Eukaryota; kingdom Metazoa; phylum Chordata; class Amphibia; order Anura; family Rhinophrynidae; genus Rhinophrynus; species Rhinophrynus dorsalis. The sequence goes on along the minus strand of CM074721.1, from coordinate 105,404,008 downwards.
GTGGTCAAATTCCTGTTGTTTTAAAAGGGGAATTTAACCCCCTTGAATACAAGAGATGTCCTATGACCTACGTCCTATGTCCTATTTAAATCAATGACACATTTTATTTATCCTCAACTACGTATTTGGTTTGCCTCAGGAATATTCTAAGATGTGTTAAAGAGGAGATAAGTTCTCCAGTGAGAGAATCTTTCCAATTCCAGTGGTATTCTATTGCGTCTATCCATTAAGATCTCTACAGCTTGAGATGATAGCGTGTAGGATCAACAGAAAAACATAGGAAATGGAGAGTTATCACACTGGAGAAGTTATTTCCTCTTATCACCCCTTCATCCCACCATAGTAGTACAGACCTCACAGTTCTTCTTAGTACAACACACACACACACACATTACACAATAAGAACACTAATTCAAAGACACACCAACACCGAAAAATGAACTGGGATTTTATATATATATATATATATATATATATACTAGTTGAACAGCCCGTTACACGGGCCACAGTGCCTCTGGCAGCCGGTCGCGGGGCAGTCACACGCAGTGGAGACTGCCCGCGCCTCGGCTGATACAGAGCCTCTGGCAGCCATTCGCGAGGCAGTCACACGCAGTGGAGACTACCCGCGCCTCGGCTGATACAGCGCTGGACGCTCCTTCGGAGCGCCCAGCTCTGTATCAGCCGCGGCGCGGGCAGTCTCTACTGCTTATGACTGCCACACGCGCAGCAGTGTCTACTGCGCATGTCGGGCGTTACACACAACTTGGCGAATTATTATATAGGATATATATATATATATATATATATATATATATATATATATATATATATATATACACACACACACACACACACACACACACACACACACACACACACACACACACACTTAATGCTAGCATCCGTTTTCTGAGGCTTAATGGGATAGTAATGTTTCATAATAAAAGCAGCTCTAATTAATCTTCATAGTATCAGGGCCTTGGAGAGTGTTATTTAAATTCTGCCAGAGTTGTAGTTCAAGAGTAACTGAATGATAAAGTATCCCCCTCCTGCCCCTTTTACTGATGTAACACTGCTCAGCTCAGAGCAGCAGAGAGGTGCCCAGGTAGATTGCAGAGAGGGACAATCTTCAGTTAAGATAAGGAAAAAAGCTGTAAAAACTGTCAAGGGGGGCAGGGTTTTCATTGTTCTCAAAGTAAGAAGATTGTCACTTGCTGTGAGCTGTCTGGTCAAGCAACCAGATTCCACATCTGAGGTGAGCAGTGTTACACTAGGTGAAAGGGGCTGGAGGGGGATACTTTATCATTCAATTACTCTTGAACTACAACTCTGACAGTATTGAAATAGCACTCTCTATGGCTCAAATACTATGAAGATTCATTGGAGCTAATGTTTTTGTGAAACCTTACTATCCCTTTACAATTTTAATTGTATATATACTTCAAGGGAACAGTCACATTCCTGCCTTTTCTAAAAGGACAGGGCTCCCATTGAGTGTCTAGAGTGCTCTCTCATACAAGCTCAGTGGGCACGAAACACAATCAGTGAACTGACTTTAGCTCTTATCTCTCAATACAAACAGCACAAACAACATTAAATAAATGGGCAATTTACAATTGGTTAAAAAGCAAGTTTAGGATTATATTATAAGGATTTAACATGTATAATCTATTTTTACATACTCTAGCTATATGTACATGATATGTAGGGACCCATTTCATTCCTTGTTGTTAATGTTCCTTTAACATACATTTAATGGGTTATATGCAAAAAGGTAGAGCAATTCTGGGGGAAACCAGCTGGTTAATGGGAAGCAAATAAATATTCCCACAAACCTGTGGGTGGCCACCTGCGCTTTTACCACAGTGTCTGGACAGACTGCTTGGCAGATCCGTAGGTTCTTCAGGTTGTGTCAGAGGGGTACAGGATTCCCTTTACCTCTCTTCCTCTTCATTATCAGCAGGAGTCTCTGTGGACAGTGATCGCCACTATGGCTCCAGGGGAGTTCCTTGCATCCCTGGACCTTCAGGATGCATACCTGCACATCACTATTCATCCAGAGAGTCGGCAATACCTTCGGTTTGCCGGCGACCAGGGGCATTTTCAGTTTTCTGCGCTCCCCTTTGGTCTGTCTACTGCTCCGCAGGTCTTCAACTGGGTCCTAGGTGCCTTGATTTCTCTCCCGCACAGGACTGGAATTCGAGTTACTCCTTACATGGACTATCTCCTGTTGAAGGATTTGTCTCTGGATCTCCTTCATCATTAGGTCCAGGAGTATATCCACATTATCTCCCATCATGGGTGGATCTTGAACATGGACAAGTCAGATCTGGTTCCAACTCAGCACCTGGTTTACCTGGGTCTTCTCGTCTACACAGTGAAGGGGATGGTGTTCCTCAAGGACGAGGTGGCTCACGAGATCGCTCGCAAGGTGTCCTGGCAATGGATTCAATACCAGCAAAGAAGTTGACGTCTCTGGTGGGGAAGTTCATTTCTACATAGGAGCAGTCCCATTCGCCATGGCTCATGTGAGAGAAGTACAACGGTTTGTGATACAGGTTTGCAAGGGTCAGGCGGATCTCCTGAAATTATCGGTCTCTCTCCTCCTGCATATGGAACTGCTGGAGTGCTGGCTCAACCTGTCTCATCTCACGAAAGGCAAAGCCTTTCTGATACCCTTCTGGACGACGGTAACAACGGATACCAGTCTGTTGGGATGGGGTGCAGTCTTGGGTCACCTGAATGTCCAGGGTCGGAGGTCTCTGGAGGAGAGTATCACAGTGCCTGTGATTCTCTGTCACTCTTGCTTGTGGTTCGCTCTGATTTGCTGAGCCAGTTTGGCCCGCCCCTGGTGACCTTCTTATGCCTGGCCCAGACATCTGTCAGATGCCCTTTCGTGGTGTTTCTGAGCCAGTAGTGCTGTTGCTGTGTTCCTGTGTTCCGGATTCTTGTGTACCGACTTGGCTTGTCCTGACTACGCTCCAGTGTTCCTGATTGTGTTTGACCCGGCTTGTCTGCGAACCATCTCCGTTTCCTGACCCGGCTTGGCTGACGTTCCTGCTCGTGTATGACCCGGCTTGTATGACTACCTCCTTCGTGCTACAACCCGGCCCGGCTGACTTCCTGCTCCGAGATCGACTTCCAGCCTGTTCCAGTGACCTCTGTTCCCGTTGTCACAGCCGCGACATTTTTCACCTGCTGTTGCCAGCTGCCGTGTGATCACTCTAGCCTTGTGTTGCCTCAGATCAGTGCAGTGTCCCGTTTGTCTTGCAGAGCTGTGAGTTCCTCCGTGAGCCTCACTACACTTGCAAAGCTTCAATATCTTACCGAGCCTTGTGTTTAAACGTGCATATTAACCCTTGCAGTGCTGCTTTACTCTCGCTACCTTGGTTCCCAGTATAGAGCCTCACTCGCTGTGCTACGTCTGCTGAGTTGGCTGCTTACCGACGGCGACTCTATCTATCCTACTGCAGAGTAGTCACGTATGTTGGTCCGGTAGGGCGTCATTGGCTCTCACTTTTACGTTAGTTACTGGGCGATATCTACTGTGGCCTTTGGGCTCGTGTGGCAGCAAAGGGAAGGCTCAAGCTCTGGCAGGTTCTCGTTGTATACGCTCGTGGGGGCTATTGGCTCTATCACCGCTATTGCTGGTCTCCGGTTAACGCCTGTGGAGGCTATTGCCAGCTCTTGCATTGCAGGTCGGTTTCCGTTACGCCTGTGGGGGCTATCCACACTCGCACTCGCAGAATCAGTCTTCCTGTTAGGTACGCCCGCGGGGGCTATTTGGATTTCTGTTCTGCTTAAACTAAGTTGGTCACTTCGGCTAAGGCATTTACATGTCCAGAACACTGTGAACTGTCTCTAATCAGCACCTCCTTTTTACACCTTGGGCGTGCCAAACCACCACATCTGAGACTGACTGATTTATGCACTTAACCCTTTGGGTACTGATCACCATTCTCTGTGCGGAGATATTGTATGTCAATTATTCTGTGTATTGACTCTCTGTGTTATATCAGTCATCACTGTGTGTTTATTCTTGCTGCCTATAGAGGGCGTTCGTTTGCATTATTTGCTATTGAAATAAAATTGGGTTTTATTTTACCAACTGGTCTGAGTGTCCTAAAAAACCGTTACAGAGAGTCTCCTTCCCATGAACTTGTTGGAGCTTCGTGCAATCTTCCATGCTCTCCGGTATTGGACGTTCCAGTTGGAGAATTGTCCAGTGAGAGTCCAATCAGACAATGCCACGGCAGTGGCTTACATCAACAAGCAAGGCGGCACAAGAAGTTTTGCAGCTTGGTTGGAGGTCAAAGCTATTTTGACCTGGGCAGAAGATCATGTTCCTGCTATTTCCGCCTTTCACATTCCAGGAGTGGACAACGTTCTGGCAGATTTCCCAAGTTGGCACACCATTGACAGAGGAGAATGGGAAATTGAATCAGGTGTTCCATCTCATTGTCCAGAAGTGGGGTCTTCCTCAGGTCGACTTGATGGTGACGAGACACGACCAGAAGGTTCAGTTTTTCTGCTCCCATTGGAACGACCCTCAAGCTCTAGCTGTGGATGCCATGTCCATTCCGTGGAACTTCCTTCTGGCATACATATTTCCCCTCTCTTCCCACATTACACAGGATACTGAGGAAGCTTCGTCTGGAGCTATCTCCGGTCATTCTGATTGCTCTGTATCGGCCTCGCCAGTCTTGGTTTCCGGAGCGCCTGGATCTCTTGGTGGTGGAACCCTTTTGGCTTCCCCGCCCTCCAGATCTTCTTCTACAGATATACCTGTGGAAGGAGGAAGTCGAATGTTTGGGTTTGACGGCTTGGAGGTTGAATCCTCAATATCGAAGAAAAAGGGCTTTTCCTCTGAGGTCGTTACCAATATGCTTCGTGTTCGGAAGCCTGTTTCTTCTAAGGCATACCATAGGGTTTCCTTCGGGATCGCTCACATGACTTTTATCTCCCTACGATCTTGTCCATCTTACAAGCCGGGGATGATAAGGGTCTCAGTTTGAGTTCTCTGAAGGTTCAGACTTCTGCGCTCTCTGTTTTCTTTCAGAGACATCTTGCCATTATGCCTGATGTCAAGGTTTTCTTCCAGGGTGTTGCTCATGCTCGCCTCAGTGGGATCTCAATTTGGTATTAGGTGTTCTTCAGAGTCCACCTTTTGAGTTCTTGGCTACTAGTCCATTACGTCTCTTGACTTGGAAAATGACTTTTCTCCCCTTAAGTGCCACAGGTGTCAGCAATGCTCTATGGAGTGATGCTGTCCATGGTGCTGAAAGGATTCTCTCCACTCCCCTAGTGACCAAGAGGGGCAGAAGAGAATGTTGTCAGACTTCAGGATTGTCTACTGCTGGTGATGTGTGAGGGAGAGCATCCCTTCCACACTGATAGCAGTTCACAATCAAGCAGAGTGGCTTGTGATTGATTGAGGGCTTTTACTGCATACGAAAGTACAGGGAGATCCCAACTTCACCAACCTCAGGCAGCCAAAGTTGAGACTGCGAACTCCGACAGCAGAGGCTGCTATTGGAGTTTAGTGAATGTGGTGAACTGCCACATTAACATATCAACACACCCCTTTGTATATGATAATGGCTCATTATCCTAGATTTGCATATGGAAAGGAGTCACTATTCTTTTCCATATGGAAATAGGCCATTGTCGATGTGACAAGTGAAAATTTGTAAACCTGTCAGATGGATGTTCATGTGGGCAGATTATTGTCGGACTGAAGGTGATGTGATGTCGAATACACTTTAGTGAATACTGTCCATGTGCCTTCAACACTGCTCCGACAGGACATCAACATTTTGAGTCTGTTATAGCAATAATGCCACCTGACTATAAAACATTTTAACCTCAGGCAATCAGAAAAACGCTTAGTTATCTTTTTAATATGTTTTGAAAGAAAAATCTCCAAGCAGTGGGAGTACCCTTCTTTGAGTCTATAGGAAAACAGCTACTTTTTTTTTATAAATAGTTTATACTGCCCCTTTAATGGACTTTGTAACCCCATGAATGCTAGAGACATCGCTACATATTGTAGAGGTCTAGTATTCAGAGGTTAAACCCACATGGGCAACATGAGATCCAACAATTGTGGAGGACTAGAACTCTCTGCATTCCCAGCCAGCATTGATGGCTGAGGTATGATAGGAAATGTAGTCCTCCACAGATGGAAGCCCTCATGTGGCTAACCGTGAATTAATAGCTGCACTTAAATCAACTGGAATGTTTATTTGTCCCCTGTGATGCAGTTTGTGTTTCATCAGAATTGTTCTAGTTTTGTTAATAAACATGTTCCCCAGATTGTCCATCATGGTTTAGGATCTTTTCTGGACCTCCCCAAATGTTGGACTAACTTTGCTATATACTAAGATCTTTTGGGGGCATATGTATGATACCAAAGATTAGGTAATATAGAGAAAAGCATAGAGAGCCTGATGTACTAAAGACAGAATCTAGTGATACAAACTTAGTTTTTTTTTCATTGATACAGATATGGAGTAACTGTTTAGCTTCTTATTTATTAAACATTTGCATTGACACATAAACCACATAGAGTATGCCTTAAGTCAGGCATAGTTAATTGTTGCACCCACAACTGTTGGGGACTACAACTCACATCATCCACAACCAGCTGTTGTCATGCGAGTTGCAGTCCCCAACAGCTGGAGGTCTGACATTTTACTATGCCTGCATTACGCCCTGTATTGCATATGTTACTGATGGTTGCAGCTTGCTGCAACTCTCCACTGTTACTAGGGAGTTGCAACAATTAAAGTTTGCCTGGTTGCCTATTGTACTGTGAACAGGCCATGTAGATGGGTGATTTAATTGCTAAGATGCTCATTTTACCGATCCAGCCACTGGCAGGCCCATGTGGCACCACACAAGAAAAAATAATCATATAGTTAAGCTACTATGGACCAAGGTAGTGTGCAACACATTGTGAGGAAATGCAGTGCACATCCCTTTGGTGTTTAAAGGGTTAAAAGAGTCTGTCACCCGTCCAAATTCTCACCTCAGGACTGGATTATTTTTCAACCCCTTTGTTGGAAACGAATATGTTTTGGCAGTCGCAAACCAAGAGGTGAGGTGGAACAAGGCAATCTCAGGACATTTGAATTATGGAGCCTTTGTCAGACCATTTAGAGATTTCAGCTGTGCTGAGGTTAAAAAGTTCCAAACTACTACACCAAACATTTCTAAAACTATTATGCTGCAGTTTAATTATACTTTTAATGAAACTAAAAGCTCAGTGGTAGGTGAAAGATCCACTTTAATCTCTACTACTGCATTACAGTCTTTGATGTACATTTTACCCCAGGCTTCACATCCCCAGAAACACAGATTCAGTGTGGTTTTTTTTATCCTAATAAGGGAAGAAAAGGTGAAATTTACTCACTGATATTTGTTTTTCCTCTGTGTCCTTCCATGTCATAGACTATGGGCTACTGGCTCTGCCTTCCAGCTGGAAGGACCAATGAAAAATCTTTTAAAGCCTTTCTCTTCTTCCCTGGGTCAGTTTCACGGCTGTCCAAGCTGTAAAAGAGAGATTGTTAGATACAGCCAGGATCATATACATATAATAATGCCAGATATCATAATTGCTTAGGAACGATACCATACCAGCATAAAACCAAGGGAGGGTTGCCGTGGAAGGACACAGAGGAAAAACAAATATCGGTGAGTAAATCTCACCTTTTCCTCTGTGTCCGATCCATGGCACATACTGTGGGACTTACCAGAGCAGTACCTCAGCAAGGGAGGGCCATGGTCAGTACTTCAGATGGAAATGGCTGCTGCAAGCACCTTCCATCCGAATTTCGCATCTTCTGAAGCCTGAACGTCCAGTCTGTAATGTTTAATAAACGTAGAGACTGACAACCAGGTGGCAGCTTTGCAAAAATCTTTCGAAGATGCCAAGGCCTTCTGAGCCCATGAGGTAGTGATGGCCCTGGTGGAATGAGCCTTGATTCCTTGTGGAGGAGCGAGGTCCTCTGATTCGTAGGCCAGTTTTATACAGTCTCGTAGCCATCTAGCTAGCAATGGAAGGCTTAGATGCAGCTGAACCTTTGAATATTCCACAGAAGTGAATAAATAAAGAATCTGTTTTATGGAATAATTTGGTTCTAGTCAGGTAGGTTTGCAGGCAGCAGATGAGATCCAGATTATGAAGTCGATGTTCTACTTCATGAGAAGGATCCGGACAGAAAGACGGTAGTACAATTTCCTGATTAAGGTGGAACTTGGAGACTACTTTAGATTGAAATGAGAGTTTAGGTCTAAGAACCACTTTGTCCTTATGAAACACCATAAATGGTGGCGCTGCCACTAAGGCCTGTAGTTCACTGACTTGCCTAGCTGAAGTGATAGCCCTAAGAAATGAGGTCTTAAGGGTTAGATGCTTCAAGGATACAGACTCCAGAGGCTCGAAGTACAGATGTAATGCAAGTTGCTGAAGCATGAGATTGAGATCCCAAGGCGGGATAAGTTCCCTTTTGGTGTGTTTGATCTTAGTGATATACTGAATATATCTCTTGATGAGGTAATGTTCAGAGAATGGAGTAGCCAGAACCCCCGATATGGCAGATAGCTGAACCTTAAGAGATGCTGGTTTAAGACCTTTCTGAAATCCAGCTTGTAGGAAATCCAGAATCCTGGGAGCAGAGATAGATGTTCTGTCCAGGTTCTGTGCTGTACACCATCGATGAAAAGTATCCCAGACTCTATAATATATCTTAGATGTAGATGAGTTCTTGCCCCTGAGGATTGTATCAATAACATCATCCGAAGTACCCTGTAACCTTAAGGATTCCTGCTCAGCCTCCAGGCCCTGAGCTGAAAGAAGCGAGGGCCTTGCGCTAAGAGATCTGGAACATCCAGAAGAATGAGAGGTTCCCTTTTAGATAGTTTTAGTAGATCCATGTACCACAGCTTTCGTGGGCAATTTGGTGCCACTAGAATGACCTCCGCTCTGTCTACCCTGATTTTCCTGATGACTTCTGACATCAGAGGAATGGGAGGAAACAGATATGCCAGAGGAAAGGTCCATGGAATTTGTAGCGCATCCTGAGCCAGAGCTTGTGGTTCCTGCCACCGGGAGATATAAACCTGACACTGACTGTTTTGAGCTGTTGCCATGAGATCTACCACTGGATTTCCCATTTTTTTTGTTATGAACTGGAATATCCTCTTTTTTAGGCTCCACTCCCCGGGATCCACCATCTGACAGCTTAAAAAGTCTGTCTGACTGTTTAGATGACCCGAGAGAAAGGTTGCTGTCAGAGCCAGCAGGTTCTTTTCTGCCCATGAGAATATTTGTAGTGCTAGATTGTTCAGTTGAAAGCTTCTTGTGCCTCCCTGACGTAATAGGTAGTGGACAGCAGACACGTTGTTCGACCGGATTAGAACTGCTTTGCCCTTCAGATCGGGTTTGAATTGATTGAGTGTCTTCCAGACTACAAGCAGTTCCTTTAAGTTGATATGCAGTTGGAGCTCTTTCACAGACTACGTACCCTGTACTGTATTTTTTCCCAAATGCCTCCCCACCCAGAGCTGCTTGCATCTGTGTGTAGAACTAGCCAGTCTGGGTCTATCAACTGACGTCCTTTTGCTAAGTACCGAGGCTGAGCCCACCAAAGTAGTTCCTGCTTGGTGGTTCTGAAGACTGGTATCTGATACAGGAGGTTGCAATGATGACTCCGGTAGAAGGTAAGGTAATTCTCTTGGGTTAGGTGTGAGTGAGCCTTGGCCCAAGGTAGGATCTGATAGGTGGAAGCTAGGTGTCCCAATAACCGCTGAAACTGATTGAGGCTGTGAACTGGCTTCTGCAGGAATAGTCTGACTGCCTTCCTTATGCATATCTGCCTGTCCGCAGAAAGGGTTACCAGAGCCCTGTTGGTATCAAACTTGATTCCCAAGAATAGTATCTGCTGGCTGGGAGAAAGCGACCTTTTCTGCAAGTTTATCAGCCATCCTAGTCTTGAAAGAAATTCTCTGCAAATTTTGGTGCTGGCTTGTGAACTCAGTCTGGATGTTTCCACAATTAGAATGTTGTCCAAGTAAGGAATGACCTTGAGTCTATACCTGAGTCTGAGTTCCGTCATCGCGATGGCCAGTACTTTGATAAAGGCCCGAGGGGCGGTGGCCAGCCCAAATAGTATGACTTGGAATTGGTAATGGTGATGAAATATGTGAAAGCAAAGATACATTCTGTGAGACTCCCGGATTAGAAGATGATAACACACATCCTGTAGATCCAGTCTTGTGAGATAAGCCTGAGGAGGAATTATCTTCAGGGTGGATGACACGGTTTCCATTTTGAAGTGTCTGATCTTCAGTAGGGAGTTCAGATCCTTGAGATCCAATATAAGTCTCATTTCTCCTGTAGGTTTTATAACATAAAAAAGCGTTGAGTAAAAGCCCTGAAATTTCTGAGACTGAGGCACTTCCTCTATCACTTTGTTCTGGAGTAACAGAGAGAGTGCTAGCCTCATCTGTTGGGCCCTTACCTTGTGTCTGATGGCTGATGTCTTGAATCTCGGAATCTTGGGGACAGTCTGGAATTCCAATGAATATCCCCTGTGAATGATGTCCAGAGTCCACTGGTCGTAATGAATCTGACTCCAGGACTTGTAAAACTCCATCAGTCTGCCCCCTACTGGCAGAGAAGGTGACAAACTTACTTCATTGGGGATACTGTCCTTTTCTCTGCGATTTACAGATTTTTGGGCCTGAGAACTTCTGGTCTTGGGGTCAAGTCTTCTGCCTGGCTGATACTTCTTGGCCTCTCAAAAGGACTGACGTCTAAACTGACCAGTCCTAGGTGGTGATCAACGAGATTTTTTCTTTTGTGGCAGAAATGGGCTTTTGCCACCTGAGGATCGTGTAATGATTTCTTCTAAGGAATCCCCAAATAACTTCGATCCAGCAAAGGGTAAAGACACTAGACGATTTTTTGATAAGGGATCCGCTTCCCAGATCTGTGCCACAATGCTCGTCTAGATGCAGTTGATAGTGCTGATGCTCTAGCGAGAAGACGGATGTTGTCCAAGGACGCATCACATGAATAATTGATAGTATCCTTGACAACACCCAAATCTTTAAGAATACGGTTCCTGGAGACAGATGGTTCAATCTTTTCCTCTATCTCAGAAATCCAGATACGCAGTGTACGAAAGATGGATGCCATGGCTGTTGTTGTTTTTAAATTATGCCCAATAGAAGTGAACTGTTTCTTCGGCACACTATCTGCTCTTCTATCCATAGGCTCACGAAGTGATGTTCCATCTTCCAGGAGGATGGTGGTTCTTCTGGAAGTCTGTGATATAGCTGCGTCAACCTTGGGAGGGTTATACCAAGCGGCAGTCTCTTCTTCCTGAAATGGATACTTCTTCTGAAAGCATTGTGAAACAGAACAGCTTCTGTCGCCTTGTTTCCATTCTGCCTTGATAATATCATGTATAGAACTATGAACTGGCATTTGAGGAACTGATTTTTTAAAACCTACAAAAGCCGTATCCATAATAGTAAGTTCTTTTTGCACTTCAGATAGTCCCAATGACTTCCTCATGGCCTTTATTAACCCATCCATTTTTTCTAAGGAAAAACTGCCCTCATCAGTAATTTCCCCTTCTTCGGCTGAAGAGGCCCCAGATTCAAGGTCAAGAAAACTTTCCTCATCCTCCTCTCTCAGCCTAGAGGGACCCTCATCTAGATCAGATGTCCTAGGATGTTTTCTCGCAGATTCTTGCATGGATGAAAAGGTCTCTTGCATAGAACTTTTCATCCAGCTGAGAAAAATTTGAAACTGAAGAGGCACCTCTTGAACTGCAGCTTTCCTTAAACATTCCTCAGAAAGCTTGGCTGGGTCAGGACTATGTAGGGACTGTTCACATCCAGAACAGGGCTTGACTTTGAGAGCTGTTTTATTCTCTTTAGGTAGGTCAGGCTTAGGTTTATCAAGCTTCTGATACTTTAAGTTAGACATGGTAGCAGTGATATCAGCAAGTATTACAATAATTGTAGCCCTCTAATACTGCAGTCGCTAAACAGACATTGTATTAACTATAAGCTTAAGTACAATTAAATCTTACACCTATCCATCCGGATGCCTTCCTCATAGCCTCCTTCATGCTGTGTCCCATTCTGCTTCTGCATGCATTCCACCGATGGCACGCAGTCGCATGCAACTTCCGGTTTCCGATTTGCCAAGTTAAACAGGCTGTAAACGTGCCATTCCTAAGCACTAGGAGGCTGTAGGCTTCCTGGAATGCTGGGCTCTGATGAATGCTTGGCCAGGATTTATAAGGGGCAAACAAGTCAAGGAAGAAGAGGAATCATGCTGTGCTTAAGAGAACAAACACAGGATTCTGCCACAATGCGACCGCGTGTAAGGCAAGTTGCATTAGTTTTTTAAAAACAAGAAAGTTATAATAAATTAAAAGATCAAAAAAGGAGAAGTTCTCTGTCCTCCAGCTAGGTAAGACCAATATAACTGAACCAGGGAGGAAGTGAAAGGCTTTTCAAGATTTTTCATTGGTCCTACCAGCTGGAAGGTGGAGCCAATAGCCCACAGTCTATGCCATGGATTGGAAACAGAGAAAATTGACCTTGTTATTCTTCAATTCTTGGTCAGAAGGCTGTAATCTGCTGTGTTAAACACAGCAGGGAGTACGGAGTGCTGTTTACTGAGGAATTTTGCTTCACCGACCTGCTGAAAAACAACACAGGAAATATATTATAACTTTAAATTGCCAGTTTGACAGCTGCTTGTGTGTGCATTTTTAAGTGTATATATGTGTGTGCATATGTATGTAAATGTGTGTGTGTGTGTGTATGCACACCCCCTGGCACACAAAGGGTTAAGCCTCACAGAGTATTCTCACCCATAAGGTCAGATATACACCTGTCCAACGTGAATCTGTTTTTCTTTCCACAGGAGCTGGCAGAGCTGGTAGAAGAAGACAGTCTCTTGGGGGTTCCCCTGTTAGTGTTTGCTAACAAACAGGATTTGCTGAGCGCAGCTCCTGCTGCTGACATTGCCACAGGACTAAACCTTCACACATACAGAGACAGAGTCTGGCAGATCCAGGCCTGCTCTGCACTCTCAGGAGAAGGGATCCAGGTGATAAGCACATTGCACAACTATACACTAAACACCTTGAATATTATTATAATACTTTATTTAGAGATGGGAGACATAGCTAGCATCCATGGTTAAGTAAGAGTAAAACCAAAATGTATCTTAATCTTATATGACAATCTGTGGTAACATTGACACCCATATACATACCTTGGAACTTCCTCCCCTTGAGGCCCTTGGAGAGGGCTCACATGCTGCTGACCAGGGGATGTATAAAAGGGGTGGGACTTAAATGGGTGCGAGGGCCTTAGCATCCTTATGTCATAAAGTTGGCGGTAAGTGGGTGGGGAGTGTGCTGAACAAGGCGGGAAGGAAGAAAAGTAGACAGTAAGTGGGTGGGGAGTGTGCTGAACAGGGTGGGAAGGAAGAAAAGTAGGCGGGAAGTAGGAGGAACAGGGTGGGCAGAGTTTCAGTTACTATGTAACTCACCACTGATGGAGAATCAGCCTCTGTCCCTTTTGATCCAATAACTAACTGTAGAAACTGGAGTCCCTGGGGCAGATATGAAGAGTTCCCAGGTATGCACATGTATACATCAAGATTTCCACACGTGAAAGAACATAATATATAATACTGTCTCTGCTTCCTTTCAGCAGGCTGAGAGAAGCAATTTTCCACTGCATCGCTCACTTCCTGCTGGGTAATAAACTGTAGATTGCAGCCTCCTGACCAGGAAGTGAGAAATGCAAAGGAAGATTTCTTCCCCTAGTCTGTTGAAGACCACAGGTAAGTTAATGGCGCTTATGTAAGATGAAAAAGAGGTGCAAACTAACTGTAACACAGGGGACATAGATACACTACAATTGATTTAAAGAGAGCTAGTAACCCTAGAATGCTAGAGGGCTCGCAAACCCATTACAAAACAGTGCATTTGAGTTTGACCAATGCTCATTCTCAGAGATGATTTTCAGCCAGGTCAGTGACCCTGTACTTTTTGTACTTTTTGTATTATTGTTAACTGCATGTGAAAATATTGAACATTTCTACCATCTAATTGCAAGTTATTATTGCGACAACATTTTGTACTCTGAGCTCTATTGTCTTCAGTTGTCTCCAGTATGTCACTCATTCAATTCTGGACACCTCTCTAACATCCAAGGAGTAATGGTTTTGTAACATAGCAGCTGTCACAGATTATTAATAGTTTTGTACCCATTTCCCATCAGGTACTTTGGGACCCTATGCAGGGCATAACTACAAGTGGTGCAGAGGTAGTAGTCTATGTGGGGACTGGTGTCCAAGGGAGCACATTGGACCCAGGGTCCAGTAAGTTCTAGTTATGCCCCTGGGATAACCAATAAATTATTTTCACAGGGGCCCTCCTTTGACTTGTTATATCACTGACCTTACATACAAATGCAGTGCAATAAATATGTAATAGATATTCCACAAATTCAAACTGATTTAAATGGAGCTTTAACTAACTGAATGCTAGAGAGACATCTAGCACATTCATTTGCCCAGAATTTCTCCTTTTACCTTTATACATAAAATCGTTTGAATCACAGAGACTGTAGTATAGTATAAGAACTAGGGTAATCCTGGAGTGAGCTAACCTCAACATAGCAGAAGAATAAAAATCCCAATTGATTTAAATGACATGTCTAGCCCTTGAATTCTAGAGAGGTTTGCAATGAGAAAACCTTCCATTTAAGTCATTGGGAATTTTCAAAATGTTTATTTCTTCCTCATGGTATCTTTAACCCCTTAAAGGGGAACTACCACCCCACAAAATCTTTATCTTAATCCCGTCCGGCTCCAAAAGGGAATGACAGCGCAGGCGCACAGACGTCACTATGGCAAGATGTCTGTGCTTCCTGCTACTGTCAGCCTCAGAACAAGTGTAAAATCAGTTAAACCAGGTAATAATTCTGGCGACTAGCGCTACTAAGCAGCTAGTCGCCAGATGTGGACTGGATTAAGATAAAGATTTTGTGGGGTGGTAGTTCCCCTTTAAGCACAAGAGGGGTGCAGAAAGCATTGCTTCTCAATGCTTTGGCACCCCTCTGGTCCCAAAGGAGTTAAGATACTGTAGCGTTACACAGCTGCCAATGACCAGATATCTAGGAACAATTCCTGGTTCGGCTTCCAATTGCTGGATGCTGCTGTCTGGTTTTAAAATCAAATCTTTTCTGCATATTTTATGCATTTGTCATTAAAGGAGTAATGCATTTTGAGTTCCCCATTTGCTAATATTTTATATGGTGCTATGTAGCAGCCTAGACCAGAAACAGATAATGTTTGCATTTCAGGGCTGCAATAAAATCAAAGCAGCCTTGAAATATGCATTTTTTTATTTTTATTGTGTCCCTGGTTAAACTGATCGCAGTGCTTACTACTGAATAAATATATATGGCAGAGTTTATCCTGCCAATTTCCAGCTCAAACTTGTATATTTTTTTTACAGTAAATCCATGGCCTAAAATGGTGAGCAGTGATGTTGCTAGTGTATCCTAGTAACATAGTTGATGAGGCTGAAAAAAGACGTGTCCATCAAGTCCAGCACATGCCCAAAACACCCCTGTTGATCCAGAGGAAGGCAAAAAAAAATCCCTCTGGAGCAATTTCTAATTTAGCCCCAAGTTGGTAAAAAAAATTCCTTCCTGATTCCAAATGGCAGTCAGATAGTTCCCTGGATCAACATCCTATCTGCTTTGTAGCCATCTGTTACAATTGTCAATATTGTTCTGTGCTAGATAGGCATCCATAGCTTTTTTTGAAAGCAGTTGCATTATCTGCAAGTACAACATGCTGAGGAAAAGAATTGCATAGCTTTACCACCCTTACTGTAAATAATCCCTGCCTTTGTTTTAGTTGAAAGCACCTTTCATCTAGTCTTAATGGATGACCTCTTGTTCTTAGCTCAGCTCTTTGAGTAAATAATTCATTGGCTAGTTCTTTGTATTGACCTTGAATGTATTTGTAAATGGTAATCATATCACTCCTTAGACGTCTCTTGTCTAAAGTAAACAAACCCAGTCTGGCTAGTCTCTCTTTATAACTCAGATCCTCCAATCCCTTTATCAAGTTTTGTTGCATGTCTCTGTACCTTTTCCAGTTCAACAATGTCTTTTTTAAGAACTGGCACCCAAAATTGTACTCTATATTCTAGATGAGGCCTAACCAAGGATTTATACAAAGGTAGGATAATATTAGCAACCCTTGCTTCTACACCTCTTTTTATGCAGGCTAGTACCCATTTGCTCTTGCAGCAGCTGAGTGACTCTGCACACTGCTGTGAAGTCTATCGTCTAACAGTACTCCTAAATTTTTCTCTAATGAGGTTTCCCCAAGTTGTTTCCCATTTAGAGTATATGTAGCAAGTTTCTTTCTACAGCCCAAATGCATAACCTTACATTTATCTACATTAAATGCCATCTCCTATGGGAGTTTATCGTCACCTGACCATATCTGTTAATAGACGACTGTAGCAACAGCACAACTATTTCAGGCCATAGAATACTGCACACAAAAAGTGCAAGTGTTTGCTTCATTTGAATAAATGTCTGATGGCAGTTAGAGTATCCTTATTTTACTCAGCAGGATAAGCCCTGCAATAAAAAATTTTCCATATGAAACACTGATATCCCTTACAGATGAGGTGTGGTCAGTCTACACTAATGACTCTCATTTGCCCAAAGGAACAGTATCCCTGGGTTTTTTTATGAAATGTTGGCAAGTATGGAATTGCCTTAGTTCTTAGTACTTCAATCTCAGCATATTGGGTTGGGGCAATATTTGGTTGCACAAATATTTGTAACATGTTTTAACCTTTCATATGTTATTCTAAATGGAGTCATTTACAACTTTCTTTCCCTTCAGGATGGGATGAACTGGATATGCAAAAACATTTCTACTAAGAAAAAGTGAAAGACGTCTTGTTGAAAGACGAAAGGAATGTCTACCAGTTTACCAACTATACCCCAAAACAAGTGATTTGAAACAATGAAATATGATCTGATTGTAAGCAGACAGATACAATAAAAATATATTTCACAATGAAATCTCCAATAATTTAGTTCTATCAAAGTCTAAAACAATACTGAGCAAAATATATGTGATACGTGGATAAAATAACTAAACATCAGTTCCTACCAAGTTCATAAGAGTTCACATCACATCATAGAATGTCAAATACTACGTTTCTATATAGTGTCCCCTATTCAAAGTATTTTAAAATGACAACAGGTAGTCCAACAACTGTAAGTAAGACAAACCAGTTTACAATTATAAAGAGGATGAAATGGGTGATAAAGGGCGTAGTGACAGAGATAATGATGATATGGGTAATAGGAAAACAGACCTCAATCTAATGGAAAGGTGATCTAAGTCTGATACAGCTTATAGTTTGTGGCCTTGTGTTATGTAGAGAAATATTCCTGTGAAGCCATAGAGCAAGAATAGACAAGACAGTAGAAACTCCTCTAGTATTTATTAGAATAATCAGGGCCGGACTGGCCTACCGGGATACCGGGAAAAATCCCGGTAGGCCGCAAGTACTGGGCTTCCCTGGGGGCCGTCCGGGGCTGCTTAAACGTGCCAACTTTTTTCAAGCCAGTCATCCGCGGCCGCAAGGGAACAGGCAGCCGCGAGATTTCAACAACCGCCGGCCGCGTCTAGTGAGTGGAGGCAGGCCAGGCCTAGACCCAGTGACATCAGAAGCAGTGTGAAAAGCACTGCGTCTGCGCACCGGATAGGCTGGCCGCTCCTACCTTAAGCACTGCGGTCTGCGGAGACAGAGCTGAGCGGGAGGCAGGGAGCAGAGACAGCTTCAGCAGAAGCCAGACATGGTCACAGGCAAGAGGGGGGGATCAAGACAGTGAGAAAGGCAAAAGGGGGATCAAGAGGGTTTATATAGAGGTAAGAGGTGGTGAAAGGCAAAAGGGGGAACAATAGCGGGTAAAAGAGACAGAGGGGGTCAAGAGGGAGAAAGAGGCAAAAGGTTGGGATCAAGAGTCAAGAAGGGGAGAGAGAGAGGCAAAAGGGGGATCAAGAGAGGGGAAGATGGGGGAGGGGAGAAAAAGGCAAAAGGAGGAGGCTCAAGAAGGAGAAAGAGGTTTAAACTGGGGAATCAGGAAGGGGGAGAGAGGCAAGAGGGAGAGAAAGAGGCAAAAGGGGGCTCAAGACGAGTCAAGGCTGGATTAAGGCAAGAGGGGGAAAGAGGCAAAGAGGGGGATCAAGAGGGGTAGAATGGCAAAAGGAAGCTCAAGAGGGGTAAAGAGAGGCAAATTGACAAGAGGGGGAATCAAGAGCGGGTGAAAGAGGCAGAGGGGGGTCAAGAGTGGGAAAAAAGAGGCAAATGGAGGGGGGATCATGAGGCGAAAGGAGGGGCAATCAAGAGGCAAAAGGAGGGAGGGACCAAGAGGCAAAAGGAGGGGGGATCAGGAGGGGGAGAAAGAGGCAAAAGGGGGGACAAGAGTCAAGGAGGGGGAGAAAGGGGGATCAAAAGGGAGAGAAAAAGGCAAAAGGAGGGGGCTCAAGAGTCAAAAGGGGAGTACGAAGCAAAAGGTGAGAATGAGTGTGAGAAAGGTGCAAAAGGGGGGAATCAAGAGTCAAGAGGAGGTGTGTATATATATATATCTCTCTCTCTCTCTCTCTCTCTCTCTCTATATATATATATATATATATATATATATATATATATATATATATATATATAAATAATAACTCTTTATTACTCTGATGATGACATATAACTCTGTATTGCTCTGGTGGTGGCATTCAGATGTGTTTTAAAATGCATGTTTTCCCCTTTTATAAAAAAGGAAACAATGCTATTATGCTATGGGGCTGGTATAAAAACGCAGTGCTATGGGGCTGGTATAATGACGCAGTGCTATGGGGCTGGTCAGCAACTTTTTCCAGGGCTGGTTTTTTATTGCCAGTCCGGTCCTGAGAATAATATACAAATTCCCCAAACTATTGCACTCACATTTTGCTAAACTTGTGCTTGTAGCATCTCGGGGGTTTTCCTTACAGAAGATTAGCTGTGTCATTCCAAAGTCGCTCTGTTTATGAATGAGTCTGTTTCCAAGATCCTGATGTTCAATGACAAAGGTGTGGCTGCTCTGTAGATGTTAAAGCTTCCTTTTTCTGTATATCTGACAGGAGAGGTGGTTTCCAATGTTGAAATGGCAATTGCAGCCTGCTAATTATTATTTTTACACTCACATTATTCTTATATAAATATATATATATATATATATATATATATATATATATATATATATATACACACACACACACACATTTGATCAACTCTAGTACTCACTACCCCTACATTATTATTATTATTAGCAGTAGCAGTACTTCTTTGCTTCATTTTATATGCTCACATGTTTATTTAAAAGGTATTCATCTTAATTTTCTCAAGGTTTCGCATCCTTATGCTCACATTTTGTTAAAAACAGATGGTTCTATCTATTAACATAGATAAACATTACTGTACTTAGACAATTTAGGCCTTATGTATCAAAGTGAACTGGAACAATTTTGGGGCAAAGCAATTGCACCACAGGGGACAAATATAACTATCCAGTTTTAACCCCTTTAATACTATTGAAGTGTCCCATGCCTTTAATCAGTGTGGATTTGGAGAATATTTATTTGTCCCCTATGGGGCAGTTGGTTTGCCCTATAATCTGCTCCACTTGATACATGAGGCCCTAATTTCATCTTCATTATTACTATCACTACACATTCCACATCCCTTCATTATTACTATCACTACACAGTCCACATCCCTTCATTATTACTATCACTACACAGTCCACATCCCTGCATTATTATTATCACTACATGTTCCACATCCCTTCATTATTATTATCACTACACAGTCCACATTCCTTCATTATTACTATCACTACACAGTCCACATCCCTTCATTATTACTATCACTACACAGTCCACATCTCTGAATTATTATTATCACTACACATTCCACATTCCTTCATTATTACTATCACTACACATTCCACATCCCTGCATTATTATTATCACTACATGTTCCACATCCCTTCATTATTATTATCACTATACAGTCCACATCCCTGCATTATTATTATCACTACACAGTCCACATAAATTCATTATTATTATCACTTCGCAGTCCACATCCGTGCATTTTATTATCACTACACATTCCACATCCCTTCATTATTACAATCACTTCGCAGTCCACATCCTCGCATTTTTATCACTATACATTCCACATCCCTTCATTATTACTATCACTACACAGTCCTCATCCCTGCGTTATTATTATCACTACACAGTCCACATCCCTTCATTATTACTAACACTACAGTGTCCACATCCCTGCATTATTAGTATCACTACACATTCCACATCCCATCATTATTACTATCACTACACAGTCCAAATCCCTTCATTATTATTATCACTACACAGTCCACATCCCTGCATTATTATTATCACTACACAGTCCACATCCCTGCATTATTATTATCACTACACAGTCCACATCCCTGCATTATTATTATCACTACACATTCCACATCCCTTCATTATTATTATCACTACACATTCCACATCCCTTCATTATTACTATCACTACACAGTCCAAATCCCTGCATTATTATTATCACTACACGTTCCACATCCCTGCATTATTATTATCACTACACATTCCACATCCCTTCATTATTACTATCACTACACAGTCCAAATCCCTGCATTATTATTATCACTACACGTTCCACATCCCTGCATTATTACTATCACTACACATTCCACATCCCTTCATTATTACTATCACTACACAGTCCACATCCCTTCATTATTATTATTATCACTACACAGTCCACATCCCTGCATTATTATTATCACTACACATTCCACATCCCTGCATTATTATTATCACTACACAGTCCACATCCCTGCATTATTATTGTCACTACACAGTCCACATAAATTCATTATTATTATTATCACTTCGCAGTCCACATCCCTGCATTTTTTTTATCACTACACATTCCACATCCCTTCATTATTACTATCATTACACAGTTCACATCCCTTCATTATTACTATCACTACACTGTCCACATCCCTGCATTATTATTATCACTACACATTCCACATCCCTTCATTATTACTATCACTACACAGTCCACATTCCTTCATTATTATTATCACTACACAGTCCACATCCCTGCATTATTATTATCACTACACAGTCCACATCCCTTCATTATTACTATCACTACACAGTCCACATTCCTTCATTATTACTATCACTACACAGTCCACATTCCTTCATTATTACTATCACTACACAGTCCACATCCCTGCATTATTATTATCACTACACATTCCACATCCCTTCATTATTACTATCACTACACAGTCCACATTCCTTCATTATTATTATCACTACACAGTCCACATCCCTGCATTATTATTATCACTACACAGTCCACATCCCTTCATTATTATTACTACACAGTCCACATCCCTTCATTATAACCACATAGTTCATATCTCCATTATTATTATTATTATTATTACCACAGCCCACATCCCTTTATTATTATCACTACACATTTCATATCTCTTCATTATTATTATGCAAAATTCACAATCCCATAGGACATAACTCAATCCCATCAGCTTACCCGTTCACAAGCCGCAAACTCAAACTTCCGCCCAAAACTTTCCCTTCACAAAGGAAATGCGCATGTGTCAAACACATACCCAAGACCTATAGAGCGCATGTGTCAAGTATTAAGGAACGATCCTCTTGATTCCATCGCTATAGAGCTAAATGGAGGCAAAGTACCATAAACACTCAAAATAATAGTATAAAAAATATTTTCGGGAGCAAGAGTAATAATTAAAAAATATACAGAAATGTATACTGGGAAGTATGGGTATCCATATAAAAGAATAGACAATGTGGCATTCAACAGAACTAATACAAAAAAACATATCATACATCATATGTCCACAGGACATTCAAAAACACAAAGCCATCCACCACGTAAGACAAACAGAGCAGCATAGGTATCCCTAAAACTAAAGCATCCCAATAGACACATGATTATCCCCATCTATCAAAAATCACTATATCTACACAGAAAATATAATATATGAAAAAAATAAATGTATAATATGATAAAAAAAAATATTTTAAATAATAAAAAATAAAATATTAACTAAAGAAAAATATATAAATAAAAAAATAAATAAAATATACCCATACCTAACTAAAGTGTCCAAATTATAATCGTGAAAAACTGTAATTTTTGATTGTGTGAAAATTGACTATCCAGGTCATAAGACCTGTTATAAACCTAATCTGACCTAATAATCAAACAATATATAAATGTGTTCTAAATAATGAATATATATATCCCCATTAGAACTTCTATATCTCTAAATTACATAGGAGTCTCAATATATTAATTTAAACCCGTGGGTATTAAAGTGTTCAGTTTAAAATTCCAGTATGACCCTCTCTTTATTAATCCTTGAACTCTGTCATAAGAATTGGAAAGTGCAATCCATTCGATAGGAGTAATCATCAGTCCTTCAGGATTCCTATTATGACAATTCAAAAAATGTCGGGAAACTCCATGCTGTTCATAGCCTCTCAAGATGTTACGTTTGTGTTGACCAAAAGCGAGTCCGAACATTCTGCTTAGTGCGGCCCACATACTGTAGGCCGCAAACACAGGTCAATAAGTATACTACAAAACTACTTCCGCAATTCACAAAATCTGTTATCTTAAAACTTTCTGAATTCGCAAATGATTAAAAAGTATCTATTCTATGTGCTGTATAAGTACACATACACAAGGCTTGAGAAAGCGGTTTAGAGCCGCGTAACACGTAGCCATTTTATATTTTATTACAACATCGATGTTGTTTATTTATATATATTTGGAATAAATATTTTTACTAAGATCAGACAGTGTGGATGTCCAGTTACGTGTGGAGTGCTTGGAGCAGTTTTGTGTGACACACAAGTGAGGACGATGAGATTTCCTCACAGGCCTGTTGGTCAGCTGAGAAAATCCCCTGTTGCTGACATTAGATAAATGTGAGTACATTTATGTTATTATTTATTTGGAAGAAAGATTTTCTAGCTATATTACACTATTGGGCGCCATCCCTGTGTTTTCTGTCCTATGGATGCAGATGTCCTGAAGAAATTCAGAACAGAACAAACCTGCGTGATTCTGATAACTTCTTATGGGGCGATGAGATTAAGGGTCCTGGATCTAATAAGGTTCTGTATTCAGACATTGGCCTCTCCTGAGCAGGAACAAATTTATGCAAAAGACCCGTTTTATCAGAATCCAGATTTTTGAGGCTAGCAATTGGAGGCAAAAGAGAATGTCATTGAGATTTATCTCTGTGCCCCTGTATATGCATACATACATGATACAAATATATATATATATATATATATATATATATATATATATATATATATATATATATATATATGCACAGCTACCTACAGACATAAACCTATGCATGTATCCACACCCACCCTCGTAGGTATGCGTGTACCTGTTCCATGCGTGCACAGCCGTACAAGCATACGTGCTTGCATATGCATATGATTCTATAAGGCAGAAAAGGTATGCTGCAAGAGATATATAAATATATATATATACAGATAGACATAAGCAGTGGCACACACTAAAGCTAATACCAAGATTTCTTAAAAGAAGATATGAACAGGGCTTAAAACTAACCTCAATTATGGTACAATTTTCAGCCATTTTGGACATACTTGCCAAAACCATACAGAGAAAAAGATGATTAAAAGGTGTATATAATGCACGGCAAGGCAGGATCACATTTTAGGAATGTAACCCCTCAGTATGACTTGGATATAGTCCTGAGTCAAAAATAACGATCTTGAAGTTGATCCCTAATGAAAGTACCTTAAATTCTCACAATATTTACTACTGACATTTTCATAGTAAAAATCTCTCTGCTGTCCACCACGGAGACATCAACCTCCCTGTACCATAAAAAGGACCTTCATGCCATGAAGGAAAAGGAGGAGGATCTTGCTGCTAGTTTTATGGTATTCATGAAGGAGTCACATGAAAATGTACAGCTTCCTTGACTGATGTCACTTTTTAATGAATTTGGAAACATAGGCTGAGGTTTTAACCACCTTGATGTATTGGCCTAGAAAGGAGAATCGTTTCTTAATGCCCTCTCCATATGAAGTTGATGGTTTATTCAAAATATAAACCTCATGCCTCTGTGGTTATGAGGTGAAGCTTGAAACTAATGGACTTTCCAACCTCGTTTTCTATGTTACCAACCATCCTCCATGGGGATTGTTCTTCTACTGTAAAGTTGCTCTATTGTTGTATCTTTTTTCTGAGAGGATACCCAGTTTTCTGTTGCCTCTTCTTTGATGGGTCGTACTCTTATTAATAGTTTTAACATGACCACTCTCGTTTCCTTTACTTAATTCAGAAAAAAATGTTGGTCACCGTTAAAAGAGTTTTTCTTCTTACTAGAAAAATACATTCAAATGGTCTCCAGTCTTCGGTATTCCTGCACTCATTTATCTACCTCAGAGGGGTGAAGGACTGAGCTGCTGCTCTGGCCAGGACTAGGACAAGCAATCTTGCAGTTGAGCAGATCCTACAGCAAGTGTCCTTACCAACTGAGCCATCTCACCGGCACAGATATGATGAACTGGGAGAAAAGTGCATCAGTTTAATATATATATATATTTTAACCTTCCTGCACTGGCTAATATCCTGAGAAAAAGATCTTGAACACCTTCAATTTCTGTCTCTTCCTCTTGTACTGAACCGGGTACTGCTGTACTAAACAAAAATCTCCTTATGAAAGATTCCATCCATGTCAGCAGTTTCTTTCAGGAACTGCTCTGAAATATACAACATAACTTAGAAGCTTATGTAGTTAAAGGTTCATCCTATACATGCTTACATTTCTGGGAGCTCATTGCATATTAATTTGTAGCCCCCTTTTTAAATAGCCGAAGAATCAAACAACTGATTTTAGAGATAGTCAAACCTCCTATCACAATTCTGAAGTTAAAAACACAACATTCAAAAATATACATATAAGAAGTGATAAATTCCTACTTGAGAGCTTTTTAAATAGTGTGGATATCTTGGCGTGCGCTCCAAGGTGGAACGCAGAGGCCTTTCATCAAAACCCAAGGAGAAAAACTGTAAAATCTCACTGGTTTGTTTCTCCTTTCTTCTAAACCACATGTGCTCTGGCCTCCGATACATCTGCGTTCCATCTGTGGAATGCATCATGTTCCTGCTAATACTTGTTCCGCCTTCCGCCTGCCCTTCGGGAAGACTCCGGTGTTTGTGGGCCATGCACCATCCCTGACCAGTTAGACAACGGAGTCAGGGCTTCAGGGATCTCCTTTGATCTCCTGGCCAGGGCGGCAATACTACGGCCTCAACTATTAGAATCCAGTCATAAAAATGAATCCAAGAGCTGCTAGAACAGCTCCCTGTCACCAGCTGGAGTAAAAAAGACTGAACAACAGAGGGGAAGTGCTCCCTTTAAACTTTTTTCAGATTGGTTGATGCCAGCTGGTGGGAGAGATATAACCCATTAGTATATATCGCCGTGGGAAGGGACACAGAAGAAATATACACTTTTAGGGGTAAATTTTAAAGTGGAGCACTGGTACAAAGCCTCAAATGAGACATGGCACCAATGACGCAAGCTGTGAAAATTCAAAGTGTGAAACTGGAAACGCTCATGTTTCAATTTGCAATGCATTGCGTACCCCTCTGACACTCAAAGGGTTAAGAGGCCGGTCTTGCTCTGCGTCCTGCCGCCAAGGCAGTCATTTACTGTAGAGACTGGCCAAAAGCACAGAATGCTCCCAGCATTCTGTGCGTTTGGGCAGTCTCAACTGCACATGACGGCTTCTGACAAACATACTAGCGAATAATTATATAGGATACTGTTTTTCTTGCCATAAGATTGGCTTTCTAAAGATACCATTATTTTCATCATATCATAATTTACTATAAAAAAAATTATAAAATATTATGAAAAAAGTAACAAAAGCACTTTTTTTTAGCTTTTACACAAAAAATCTTTTACACATCTACAAATGCTAAATAGATTATAATATTTGTCTTGAGTTTAGAAATACCCAATGTGTGTATATCTATATATATATATATTTATATATAAAAATCAAAAAATGGAGGGTTGGAAGCACTCAGTCTAAATAACACTAAGGCCCAGGTGCACAGTTCTCCAAGGTGGAGGAATCATACATAAGGAAAAAGAGGGGCAGCACCAGTGGGACTTTTCAGGATATTTTTATTAGGCAAATGCAGCAAAACAGTTGGTCAACGTTTTGGTCCTAGTGACAACTTCTCACTAGGACCAAAATGATGACCAACTTTTTTGCTGCATTTGCCTAATAAAAATATCCTGAAAAGTCCCACTGGTGCTGCCCTTCTTTTTCCTTATGTGTATATATATATATATATATATATATATATATATATATATATATATATATATATATATATAAATAGTAATTGAGAGATGTTTTATTCAAAATGTATTAACGGCTCAAATGTTTTGTTTGTTTTCATACTGAGCAACAGAGGCAAATGAGTATTAAACTATTAAACTCTCTATAGCAGTGGTTCTCAACCCATGAACGGGTTGAGTGGCTACTAACAGGCCAGGATTTAAGAATTTCCTTTTAAGAGCACAGGTGAGTTAATCAATATGACTGAGCCTGTGATCAACACACTTGTGTTCTAGCAAGGAAATTCCTAAGTCCTGGCCTGTTAGTGGCCACTGAGGGCACAGGTTGAGAACCTCTGCTCTATAGTAAGTTATATATATCTTGGGCTGAAGATGAAGAACTTAAGGGGTTGCCAGCCTCTTTAAACATTTTAGGTCTCTTTCACACAGATGACAGACCTTGTCCCATGCTACAGTTCTACTACTTATTTTAAACTCCCCTTTCTTCTCCGTTCTCCTGCCAAATCTAGACACATGAGGGGCGTGTTTCAAGGCTGGCTGATATGAACGACAGCCAAATATTATTTGCTAATGCCCACAAATGTCGTCCATTGATTTGAGTTTGCAATAAATATCTCAACCTCCAGCATCACTTCTGTGAAAAGTCATGCAGCTCCATGCAGATCTTCTTTGATGCATCTTTACCGCATTCAACAAAATAAAGATGTAGTATGCTGGACTTTAGTGCATTCACTAATAGCGATAATATTCCTGTCTGATGTGCATAATATTGCTGCACAGTACTGTTCACAATGGACAACATCTTCAGTGCCTTATTGTTGTGTTGTTGTCATCAGTTTGAAAGGGCCTTACTGTTAAAGAAACACAAACATCTCCTAATAAAACATCCCACTTACCTTATTATGGATACAAAATTCTAAAGATCCCTATGAATTTTTCCCATGTGCCTCTGATCAAGAGGTATTATTCAATCAGTCCTGGATGTTTTGCCCACAAGGGTGGAAATGTCAGTTGCTGGCAGAATCACTGGACCTCATACTCACTGCGCATGGTAATTGTATGCAGGCTCATGCACTCTGCCTGCTTCCGTTTTTTGTTTTTAAATAAAAAAGAGAAAAAAAGATAACCTTGCAGAACTAGCACTCAAGAAAGTCTTAACCTCTTGTGTATCTAAGTGTCAGGACACTATTACATAGTTAAAACTTAACTTTTAATCATGTAAAAACATAAAAGTATTCAGGGCATATCCAACTTGACACATAAAAGAAACATGTTGAAGCTTGGAAACCTAGCTGAATTACTAATCTTAGTGTAACCACAGTCTTGTGATACTAATGGTGCTGCATCATGTCCTGTTCACCACCAGTAAATAAATAAACAAGAATTCACTAAAAACCTCTCAACCCAACACAATCGCCTAATCTGATATTGCTTCAAATGAAAGATATGGCACAATGGTAAGAACTGTGTGACTACACTTTATTGTTAAGAATAATAGATGTAAGTTATAGAAGGGGATTATGAAAATCCAATATACTTCAAGTCACTTAAAAAATCACCAGATTCTATGTATAGTCTATTATTCAAATGCCAAATCTCAAAACAAATGTATTACGGTCTCTTGTGATGAACCGTGAGTCAAAGGAGAGGATTACACAAATCCAAGTTGCTCCACGGAATCATGCAAGTCAAGTGAATCAGATATGTCAAGCTACTTTGTTGTTGTTGGTTGTGGTGGTAATGACAGATATCAATAGGACTAGCTCCCAGAGCATGGGTGGGTATCAATACACATAAATACGCGTAGCAACTAGGAGTGGTCCCACTGCATGAATTAGTAAGAGCATACTTACAGGATGGCTATGTTTGAGACCAAAAAGATGACCCCAATGACTACTGGAAAACAAAACACTGTGTGGGCAGCGAGTTAGTTAGAGCATACGTACAGGATGGCTATGTTTGAGACCAAAAAGATGACCCCACTGACTACTAGAAAACAAAACACTGTGTGGGCAGCACGGACAAATACTGCCAGCAAGCATTCAGACTGAATGCGTTTTCATTGCTGCTGGTTTATTGTTAATGATGGTAGAACATGGCTATCAAGCAGCAGTATTGGGAGACTTCTATTCTAAAAATGAATAAGCATCGAATACTATCTAAGAATCAGGTAGCAGATGTGAACAAAACCACACAAGACAGGAAAGCCCACACATGTACTATTAATAGCAGCACTAAAGCCGAGGAGGAATTTGAAGGGTTACTACCATCGACTACTGTTGGGACCACTGCTATATCTGATAATAATGCAAGCTTAGACTGGATTCAAATATGATCACGCAATTCCTACAAATCTTAATGATATATGCATTAATCATACTACCACCAACATAGATATCTGCCACATTCAGTACTTTTTATTTTGTTTAATTTTATTTAGCTCTTATAAATGATGGTTATCATAGCAGCAGGTTTATAGAAAGAAAACCCTGAAAAATACTTGTCTTGTAGACTTGTGTGAGTTAAAAGTTCAAAATATTACAGCAAGGGTAGCCTTGGAGAAAATTGATTGTGGGCTTAAAACAAGCACTGGAAAAAAATTGTTTGGAGGCCTCAGGATTGTAAAAAAACAAGCCCTGAAGAAAAAAATGTGTGCACCCTACTAGCGCAGTGGCAGCAGTGCTAGATGGTGGTGGCAAATGACACTTGTGACACTTTTGTATTTGCTATTTGCTGCTGCTGAGTCATCTAAGCAGCAGGAGTAAGTTGCAAGGGACTGGCATCATTAGTACTGACATAAGACAGGTGGTGGTACAATGCTTCCACTTTCCACTAGCCCTAGTCGCCATAACAACCCCCACATCGTTTCAGGTGCATCTAGAGAGAAGAATTTGGTGAAATTTGCTTCTCCTCTTGCACTCCCTCTAAAATCATGGGTGTGTTGTAATATATTTACCTTGAGAGCAGCAACCGTTTCAGCAACTGCAATGTGCACAAGGAAACATTGCAAAATAGGGGAAGGACTGGGAATTATCACAACGATTTACTCTGCTCTCATATTAAGAAACAGGCACAACTGCAACTTGATGCTTAGGTCAGCAATGTAAAACCATTCTCCCCAAGAAATCAAGTACTGCTGTCACTATGTCCTATGTCTTCTCCGCTAAGTACATAAGATGACAAGAAGACTTAATAAAATAATGAATCCTCTTTGCCACCAGCATAGCATATTCAGTGGGATAGAATGTCTGCCGATGATCTCTGATAACCTGCATTCAATTGCTCTCCACCACATTGCCATGTGTAGTCAGTGCATCACACAGTAAGGAATGGGCGGACACAAACTTCTATATCCTCACATCTACAGATTTGCTATTAGCTGGTGGGGAAGGTAACAGAGGCAAAGATTGTATACCAGACGAGGAGAACCGTGTGGTTTCCAGGAAAGGAACAAAGGGTACATTTTTACACACTCGAACCCTACCAAAAGAAGACGATAATGGCGCAGATGTACTTGTCATTGAACATCCAGACTGTCAAGGGCAGAGTGTAATGATAATGCACTTTTGGACTGAGCAAGTTACTAGGGAGTGCAGCTAGGGAGCAAAACTTGAAACCGTAGCCACTCACAGCCCTTCCCTTGCTGCAGTTGAAGCTGAGGTAAAGGTACTGGCTGCAAAGCCAGATGTCTGACGCCAGTTGAGCCAGGGCAAAGACCAGGATGGGAAAAGTGTTCACTGGGAAGATATTCAGCCCAAATGCAACCAATATAAACCCCTAATGCAGATAGCTAGAAAAGAACTCAGAAAAATAGCACAGTACAAAACAGTAAAAAAATCACAATACCGTATGCAAGGAATAGAGGTAGCAATATTAGTCTAAGGGTAAAAAAAAAGTGGTATAAAAGGAAAGAAAAATAACACTAGATGGACCACCAAATGCTCCTACCCCCAGGGAGCCGAGTGGCCTGACTATTGGAAAGAGGACCAAAAGGTCTAGAAGCTTAACCAGATAGTCAGAGACAACACAACCCTAGCTAACTTGCAAAATCAGTGTCTGGCGAAGGAGGCAACAAAAGACGAGTGTATAAACTTAGGATGGGACAGGACAATCGTTAGTCATGCTATCCTGTGAATACCTCCACCGTACTGCTGCAGACCCCAGGAAAGCAGAGATGGGCACTGCGAAATAACAGAACAACCTCAAACCTTGGCCACAGGAAGCCCATGGGTAAATCAATCCGAAAGGGCAGAGTCAAGGCCAGCTTGCCGCAGCTCCTATTAGCTACCCTAAGTCTCTGAAAGTCCAAACAACAGAGAACAGCTTGCAGCCCCTGAACCAAGGCAACCCTGAGGCACCTGTCACCAGATGGGTGGAATGCAACCACCACCCTAAGAACTCTCAGTACCCAAGTTAAGCCAACACAGAACCCTGCCCTCCTAAGGGAGTATATGCAAGCCCCAACCGTATAAGCCACCCCTGGGGGAACTGCAAGCAACTCACTGACCTTGACTGCGGACATCAACTCCATTAGCGTGAAGGAGCGGATCTGAGCAAGCCAATATGCAGAAACAAGGTAAGTAAAAGTGAGAGAGCCTACCATAGGATGAGGGGCTGATGACAGAGCTGGAGTCAACGCAGAGAGGGTCAGCAACATCAAATCCAAATCATAAAGACGATAGAAGTGTGAGGAACAATCCAAGGTCAATGGGGGTAAACAGAAACAACGAAGATAGCCAGACTCAAAGTCAAACAGCAAACCAAGCAAATCAATACTACAGTAGTCAAAATAAGCCAAGCCAAAAATCAGGAACCAGAACGAAGTCAAACAGGAAACAGCAAAATTTGAATAATCAGGCAGTAATGATGTCAGAGGCTCCAGACTATAAGCTAGTTGGAGCCAATGAAAAACGAGGGGAGGAGAGGACAGAGAAGGGTAGCAGGGAAGAACAAACCTAGTAAAAAAGGGATTCCTACCCCCACCCCTTAAGAAGAGCCCTCAGGGAGACCAGATTTAAGCGGGAAAGCTAGATGAAACCCTTCCAGTCAATGAGGTACTGTAGAGATCTCTGTATTTTCTTAGAGTCAAGGATACATGCAACCTCATATTCAGGAGATCCATCAATCTTGACTAGAGGAGGTAAGGTTTGGGGAGCAGAAAAGCAGTTAGAGATTGCTGGTTTTAAGAGAGAAATATGGAACTTGTTAGGAATACATAGGTTAGCAGCTAGGGCTAAGGCAAAAGTAACAGGAGTCACTGCCTTGATGACCTTGTAAGGACCCACAAATCAAGGACCAAATTTGAGGAAGGGAACCCGTAACTGTAGATTCTTAGCAGACAGCCAGGCTGAAAAGAATTAGAAGGAGTTCTTCTACGATCAGCTGCTTGAGTTTGGGCTGCCACGGCCTTCTCGAGTTGGGAATGAACAGAGCTCCATAATGCTTGAATATAGTCAATAGCTTTGTCAGCAGCGGGAACCCCTGTAGAAGTATTGCAAGGAAAGATGCGATGAGTATAGCCAAGGGCAGCAAAAAAATGGAGAACATCGTAGTGAATCATGCACTCTATTGCTGAATGCAAATTCAGCGAATGGTAGCAGATCTACCCAATTGGTTTGGTCAGACTCTAGGTATAATAGCAAAAAGAGTTCTGGTGACTGATTAGTTTGTCCAGTCTGACCATTAGACTGCGGGTGGTAGGCTGTGGAAAAATGCAAGGATAACCTAGTAGAGAGCAAAAGGTGCGCCAGAAGGGAGAGAGAAACTGTGAGCCTCTGTCAGAAACAATTTGAACTGGTGCCCAGTGGAGTCGAAAAATTTCCTTTAAAAATACAGGAATTAATTCTGGGGATGAAGGAAGACTAGGAAGAGCAACAAAGTGGCCCTGCTTAGAAAAGTGATCTACCACTACTAGAATAGTCGTGCATCCCTTAGATGATTGAAGATCCACCACAAAATCCATGGCCAAGTGAGTCCATGGAGAGCTAGGTATGGGTAGCAGACATAGTAATCCATAAGGGAGCTGGTGCAATGTCTTGTGTCGGGCATAATCTTGACAGGAGGAGACAATTAGTTGTACGTCTTCTTTCATAGCTGGCCACCAGTATTGTCGAGAGATTAATTCATATGTCTTCCTGATCTCTGGATGACCGGAAACCAAATATTGATGAGACCATTGAGGAATCTCCAAGCAAAACTGTGGAGGAACAATCAGTGAATCGGAAGGCTGTTGGGAGGCTGCTGTTCCCTGAAAAGAGTGTCACGGTTTATTATGACTCTCAGACACAAGTTTTAGGTAAAAAAAATCAATTTTATTGAAATAATAAATGATAACTTAGGATGGCAATAACATACATATATATATACATAGAGAATATAGCACAGACAGAAGGCAGACTCTACCGGTCCTGTCAATATACCGGACAGGACAGTCTTTAGGCTCTACCGGCCTTGCCAATACCGGGTAAGGCAACCTGCAGATGGAATAGCATAACGGTTTTACCGGCCTTACCAAATTACCGGGCAAGGCAGCCTCAATAGATACACAATGTAGGCTCTACCGGCCCTGCCAATACCGGGTAAGGCAACCTCAGATGGAATGTGGCAAAAGGTTCTACCGGCCTTACCAATACCGGGCAGGGCAGCCCAGAGATAATAGCAGCAGTCAGATGGAACTGGCAAATTAGCAGAATCGTTAAGCAGCAAGGCTTTGGAGCAAACCAGCGTCCGCACGCTGGAAACAACACTGAATAGTATAGCCGTTAGGCTTAGCGAGCAAACCAGTGACCGCACACTGGAGTAACAAGCGAGTAGTATAGCCGCAAGGCTTAGGAGCAAACCAGCGTCCGCACGCTGGGACCAACACAGATTAGTATAGCTGAAAGGCTTTGGAGCAAACCAGTGACCGCACACTGGTGTAACAAGTGAGTTTGTATAGCCGCAAGGCTAGGAGCAAACCAGCGTCCGCACGCTGGGACCAACACAGATTTGTATAGCTGATAGGCTTTGGAGCAAACCAGTGACCGCACACTGGTGTAACAAGCGAGTTTGTATAACCGCAAGGCTTAGGAGCAAACCAGCGTCCGCACGCTGGGACCAACACAGATTTGTATAGCTGAAAGGCTTTGGAGCAAACCAGTGACCGCACACTGGTGTAACAAGTGAGTTTGTATAGCCGCAAGGCTTAGGAGCAAACCAGCGTCCGCACGCTGGGACCAACACAGAATAGTATAGCTGATAGGCTTTGGAGCAAACCAGTGACCGCACACTGGTGTAACAAGCGAGTTTGTATAGCCGCAAGGCTTAGGAGCAAACCAGCGTCCGCACGCTGGGACCAACACAGATTTGTATAGCTGATAGGCTTTGGAGCAAACCAGTGACCGCACACTGGTGTAACAAGCGAGTTTGTATAGCCGCAAGGCTTGGGAGCAAACCAGCGTCCGCACGCTGGGACCAACACGGAATTGTAGCAATGTCACCAACGCGACCAGGCAGAAGGTCGCCAGGATACTGAAGACAGGTGATGAGATGACAGGAACCAGCAACGATCAGTCAGGTCAGAAAACAGCAGAGAAGTTCAGCAGGAACTGCAACACCAGAGACTAGGCCGGAACCAGGACTGGAAGTACTTCAGCATGCAGGAAACACTGGAACAGTAGAGATCAGGAACTCAGGAACACATGAGATCAGGAACTCAGGAACACTGGAACAGAGGCCCAGCTATCACTAGCATAGTGATAGCAAGAAGGTCAGAAACAACACGAAAGGGCACTCAAAGGGTGCCCAATCCAGGTTTAAATAGTCAATAAGAGGCGGGCTATCTGCAGACAGCCAATGGAAGCCCCCTACTGGTGACAGACAAGTAACTGCAGCAAATCACGGGCACCGTGATAGTACCCCCTTTCAAAGACCCCCTCTCCTAGAATAGGGTTTAGGTTTCTGCGGGTAATTGGCATGAAAGGCCCTAGTTAACCTAGGTGCATGAAGGTCCGTACTATCCACCCATGATCGATCCTCAGGACCATACCCTTTCCAATGTACCAGGTACTGTACCCTTCCTCTAAGCCTACGGGAATCAATAATGCTCTGAACCTCGTACTCCTCCTGGCCCTCGACCTC
The DNA here is from genome assembly GCA_037306005.1 of Rhinophrynus dorsalis. NCBI lineage: Eukaryota > Metazoa > Chordata > Amphibia > Anura > Rhinophrynidae > Rhinophrynus > Rhinophrynus dorsalis. The sequence goes on along the minus strand of CM074721.1, from coordinate 105,369,228 downwards.
AACAGGTCCTGGCACCACAGGTGTGGTAGTATAGCGATTGCAAACCAGAGGCTTAAGAAGGGACACATGGAACACATTATGGATACGCATGGATGCAGGTAGGTCTAGTGCATAGGAGACAGGGTTAATTTTGCGAATAACTCTGTATGGACCAATAAACCGAGGAGCCAACTTATTAGACAGAACCTGCAGCTTGAGATTTCTGGAGGAAAGCCATACTCTATCCCCAACCTGAAAGGAAACCGCTGGAAGCCTTCTGCGATTAGCATGGCGCTGATGACGCTGAAATGACTGACCAAGTGCCCTCTGAACTTGTGCCCATGTGGAACGGAGTTGCTCGATATGCTCATCCAGAGCTGGAATCTGTTGCGTCTGAAATGAGTCTGGAAGCAAACAGGGCTGGAACCCATAATTAATCAGAAACGGAGAGCTCCCAGATGAAGAATTGACCGCACAGTTCCTGGCGAACTCTGCCCAAGGCAACAAGTCGGACCAATTATCATGATGGTCAGTAACGAAACAACGGAGAAATTGTTCCAAGCCCTGATTAGCTCGTTCAGCGGCTCCATTGGTCTGGGGATGGTAGGCAGAGGAGAAGGACAGCTGTATGCCCATCTGTTGGCAAAATGCCCTCCAAAATCTAGACACAAACTGGCTCCCCCTGTCAGACACCAGTACCCTAGGCACTCCATGCAACCGGAATACTTCTCTGGCGAACACCATTGCCAATTCCTTCGCTGAAGGAAGACCACGGAGGGGCACGAAATGAGCCATTTTAGAAAACCTGTCCACCACCATGAATATAAAGGAGTACCCCTTCGACATAGGCAACTCTCCCATAAAATCAATGGAAACATGAGACCAGGGGCGTTCGCCATTAGGCACCGGTTGAAGCAAGCCCACAGGGAGATGTCTCGGGGTCTTAGCGCGGGCGCAGGTGGCACAGGCATTCGTAAATTCGGCACAATCGTTTCTCATGGAAGGCCACCAAAATAACTGAGAAAGGGACCATAACAATTGGTCTCTACCAATATGTCCCGCAGCCTTAGAGGAATGGTAGGTTTCGAGCAGCCTAGTACGAAATGATTCAGCGACAAAACATTTGCCCACTGGGGTTTCATGGGGAGCGGACCCCTGAGAGGCCAGGATCTCCTCCCCTAGAGGAGAAGTGATACTCGTGCGTATAGTAGCCAGTATTCTATCAGGTTGGATGATAGGAGCTGGTGCTTCCACTCTGTCACTGTCGGCCTCAAATTGTCTTGACAGTGCATCAGCCCTGATATTTTTTGACCCTGGTAAATATGATACAATGAAATTAAATCGAGACAGGAACAGTGCCCACCTGGCCTGACGAGAGGACAATCTCTTGGCCTCCGAGAGATAGGTCAGATTCTTATGATCTGTTAGGATTAAGACAGGATTCTTAGTACCTTCAAGCAAATGACGCCATTCCTTAAGAGCAAGGATAATGGCCAATAATTCTCTGTCACCTATCTCATAGTGGCTTTGAGTGACAGTCAACTTTTTAGAGAAAAACCCACAAGGTCTGAGAGTTCCACCTTTCTCGTGTCGTTGCGAAAGTACTGCCCCGACCCCAATATCTGAGGCATCAACCTCTAACGTAAATGGAAGTAAAGGATTGGGGTGGGATAACACAGGAGCCGCAGCAAATGCCAGCTTCAAATTCTCAAAGGCATTCTCAGCAGATACCGGCCAACAAGAAGGATTAGCACCCTTGTGCGTAAGATCGGACAGAGGTTTGACAATGGAAGAAAAGTTCTTAATAAACCTCCTATAATAATTAGCGAAACCCAGGAAACGCTGTATGGCTTTAAGACCCTTGGGTTTTGGCCATTGTAGGACAGCTGACAACTTTTCTTTGTCCATGGCAATGCCATCATTGCCAATTATGAACCCCAAGAATGGCACACTGGTTCTATGAAACTCACATTTTTCCATTTTACAAAATAATTTGTTCTCACGGAGTCGTAGCAATACTGCGGATACATCTTTGATGTGCTGTGCCATGTTTTGGGAGTAAATCAGTATATCGTCGAGGTACACCACAACACATGTCTGTAACATATCTCTCAGAACATCATTTATCAGTTCCTGGAAAACTGCGGGTGCATTACACAGCCCAAAAGGCATTACTAGATACTCGTAGTGCCCAGCTCGAGTATTAAAGGCAGTTTTCCACTCATCACCTGCTCGAATGCGAACCAGATTGTAAGCGGCCCGTAGGTCCAACTTGGTAAATATCGAAGCGCCCTTAAGCCTGTCAAAAAGCTCGGTGATGAGTGGTATTGGGTATGCGTTTTTTGCCATTAGTTTATTCAAGCCCCGGTAGTCAATGCATGGTCTTAATTCGCCATTTTTCTTTTTTACAAAAAAGAACCCAGCCCCAGCTGGAGAGGTAGATTTACGTATGATCCCTCTAGCAAGGGCATCAGAAATGTAATCCTCCATAGCCTTATTTTCATCACAAGATAATGGATAAGTGCGTCCTTTCGGAGGTACTGCACCAGGCTGCAATTCAATGCAACAATCATAAGGTCTATGCTGCGGTAGCATACTAGCCTCTCCTTTGCTAAAAACATCGCCAAACTGTTGGTACACATCCGGCATAGCAGAGGAGGTGCACATGACCTTAATAGGCTGGATGACGCACTTGTCCATACAAAACTGGGACCAAGCAGCAATTTCACACTTTTTCCAATCGAATTGTGGGTTATGTAACTGTAACCACGGAAATCCCAATATCACCGCATGGTGCGGGGAATTAATCAGTTGAAACTGCTGCTCTTCTCTGTGGAGTGCCCCAATAGTCATAGACAATGGCATAGTTTCAAATATAACCTGAGGCGGTTCTAAGGGTCTACCATCAATCGCTTCAATAGTCAAGGGGTTTTCTCTTTCAATGCGTGGAACTCCGTGCAATTCAGCAAAGGTATTATCCATAAAATACCCAGCTGCACCGGAGTCAACCAAGGCCAAAACCTCCACAGAGCGTTGTGCCCAAGACAATACCACCTGTATGGTGGGTTTCATTATGCCCGACACTGGGGACGATTGTACACCACCTAGGGCCTGTCCCCCAAGATACCCTAGGTGTGTGCGTTTCCCGGACGTACCGGACAGGAATTTAGCAAGTGCCCTTTTTTACCGCAGTATAAACATAACCCTTGTTTTTTGCGATATAGTCTCTCTGCCTTGGATAGTCTAGTGAAGCCTATTTCCATAGGTTCACTTGTTTCCCGTACTGGTTCACTAGACTTCAATGCCAAGGGAGGGATGGGTGGGCAAAACATGCTACTAGGCTCATTATTTTTTGACCGTAACTTACGATCTCTGGCAATTGATCTCTCACGTATTCTGGAGTCAATTATCATAACATACTCAATGAAATCATCTAGATCAATAGGTAGATCTTTAGCAGCGATTTCGTCTTTAATGTGGTCATTCAGGCCTTGAGAGAAGGCTGCCAATAATGCCTCGTTATTCCAACCTACCTCTGCTGCCAATGTGCGGAATTCGATGGCATAGTCGCCCACTGTACGCCTGCCCTGTTGTATCTCCATAAGGCGTTTGGCAGCAGAGGTGGTTCTACCAGGAGGCTCAAACACTCTTCGAAAGGAACGCACAAATTCACTAAAGTTCTTAGTACAAGGTTTAGCATTCTCCCACAAGGGGTTAGCCCAAGCCAATGCTCTGCCAGTGAGCAGTGATATCGTGAACCCCACTTTACTACGATCATTGGGAAATGCGTGTGCCGTCAATTCCATAAAGATTTCGAGTTGATTGATGAACCCTCTGCAGAGACTAGGGTCACCATCATATCTTAGCGGCAAGGGTGCAGAAGCCGTTAACCCTTTAACAGTACCCCCTAGGGGTCTGGTATCACTTTCCGGTGTCTGACTTGGCGAGACCACCGGGCTAGAGCTAGATTGGTCAGCAGGTACCGTGCGTTCAAGGATCGTTTGAATTGCAACTGCCAACTGATCCAAACGTTGCTCGAGCACATCCATCCTCCAATGGATATTCTGTGCGTTACCTTTACCCTTGCTGTCTGAGGTCATGGCCCTTTCGTACTGTCACGGTTTATTATGACTCTCAGACACAAGTTTTAGGTAAAAAAAATCAATTTTATTGAAATAATAAATGATAACTTAGGATGGCAATAACATACATATATATATACATAGAGAATATAGCACAGACAGAAGGCAGACTCTACCGGTCCTGTCAATATACCGGACAGGACAGTCTTTAGGCTCTACCGGCCTTGCCAATACCGGGTAAGGCAACCTGCAGATGGAATAGCATAACGGTTTTACCGGCCTTACCAAATTACCGGGCAAGGCAGCCTCAATAGATACACAATGTAGGCTCTACCGGCCCTGCCAATACCGGGTAAGGCAACCTCAGATGGAATGTGGCAAAAGGTTCTACCGGCCTTACCAATACCGGGCAGGGCAGCCCAGAGATAATAGCAGCAGTCAGATGGAACTGGCAAATTAGCAGAATCGTTAAGCAGCAAGGCTTTGGAGCAAACCAGCGTCCGCACGCTGGAAACAACACTGAATAGTATAGCCGTTAGGCTTAGCGAGCAAACCAGTGACCGCACACTGGAGTAACAAGCGAGTAGTATAGCCGCAAGGCTTAGGAGCAAACCAGCGTCCGCACGCTGGGACCAACACAGATTAGTATAGCTGAAAGGCTTTGGAGCAAACCAGTGACCGCACACTGGTGTAACAAGTGAGTTTGTATAGCCGCAAGGCTAGGAGCAAACCAGCGTCCGCACGCTGGGACCAACACAGATTTGTATAGCTGATAGGCTTTGGAGCAAACCAGTGACCGCACACTGGTGTAACAAGCGAGTTTGTATAACCGCAAGGCTTAGGAGCAAACCAGCGTCCGCACGCTGGGACCAACACAGATTTGTATAGCTGAAAGGCTTTGGAGCAAACCAGTGACCGCACACTGGTGTAACAAGTGAGTTTGTATAGCCGCAAGGCTTAGGAGCAAACCAGCGTCCGCACGCTGGGACCAACACAGAATAGTATAGCTGATAGGCTTTGGAGCAAACCAGTGACCGCACACTGGTGTAACAAGCGAGTTTGTATAGCCGCAAGGCTTAGGAGCAAACCAGCGTCCGCACGCTGGGACCAACACAGATTTGTATAGCTGATAGGCTTTGGAGCAAACCAGTGACCGCACACTGGTGTAACAAGCGAGTTTGTATAGCCGCAAGGCTTGGGAGCAAACCAGCGTCCGCACGCTGGGACCAACACGGAATTGTAGCAATGTCACCAACGCGACCAGGCAGAAGGTCGCCAGGATACTGAAGACAGGTGATGAGATGACAGGAACCAGCAACGATCAGTCAGGTCAGAAAACAGCAGAGAAGTTCAGCAGGAACTGCAACACCAGAGACTAGGCCGGAACCAGGACTGGAAGTACTTCAGCATGCAGGAAACACTGGAACAGTAGAGATCAGGAACTCAGGAACACATGAGATCAGGAACTCAGGAACACTGGAACAGAGGCCCAGCTATCACTAGCATAGTGATAGCAAGAAGGTCAGAAACAACACGAAAGGGCACTCAAAGGGTGCCCAATCCAGGTTTAAATAGTCAATAAGAGGCGGGCTATCTGCAGACAGCCAATGGAAGCCCCCTACTGGTGACAGACAAGTAACTGCAGCAAATCACGGGCACCGTGATAAAGAGAGGAGCTGATCCATAGTGGATGAAGATAACCCAGCGAAAATATGATCTGCAGGTAGAATAGGTTCTGGAATTTGAGTGGGACTAGGTTTGAACTGACGGGAAAGAGTGTCCGCCTTATTATTCTTAGAACTCGGACGGTAAGAAATAATGAAATGGAATCTAGTAAAAAAAACAATGCCCAGTGCACTTGTCTGGGGTTAAGGCGTTTAGCAGATTTCAGAAATTGTAAATTCTTATGGTCAGTCAAGATTAAGATAGGGAGAGATGCCTCTTCCAGCAAGTGTCGCCACTCCTCCAATGCCATCTTGATTGCCAAAAATTCATGACTGCCCACATCATAGCTATGTTCCGTATTGGAGAATTTCTTGAAGAAGCATGAACATGGATGGGGTCTAATAGACAAATATTCTCTTTGAGAGAGAATGGCTCCTGTGCCTTGCTTGGAGGTTTCTACCTCCATAATGAATTGAAGAGTAGGGTTAAGAAATTGAAGAACAGATGCAGAAGTAGAATCTTTGTTTAAGCAGTTGAAGGCTTGCAAGGCCGTGTCAGGCCAATTTTTTTGGATTAGCAATGACTTTCGTAAAAGAAGTGATGAGAGCAATTATCTTAGAAAAGTCGTGAATAAATTTCCGGTAATAATTTGCAAATCCGATTAATAATTGGATAGCTTTATTATCCCTAACCTTTGCCATGTGCATCTCCAGACCCGTACTGGAGATTATATATCCGAGAAAATGCAGGCGAGATTTCTCAAAGTCATATATTTATGAATTTACAAAGAGGGAATTGTCTTTGAGCCACTCAACAACTGCTCTGACTTGTGAGCGGTGTGCTGTAATGATGGAGAATAAATGAGAATATCATCCAAATATATCATAACATGGGATAATAGCATATCTCTAAACAAGTCTTTAACAAAGCCTTGGAAGACTGCTGGGGCATTGCAAAAGCCAAAATGGCATTACCAAGTACTCGTAGTGGCCATATTGAGTATTAAAAGCAAACTTCCATTCATTGCTGGCTTTAATACAGATCAGATTTTATGCAATATGAAGATCCAATTTAGTAAGGACTGGTGCCCCTTGGAGCTGATCCAGTAGCTCTGCAATTAGGCGAAGAGGGTTAGTGTTCTTTATAGTTTATAATTCACATCCCACCTCCTTACAAGCATTTCTCAGAGGTCTTTTCTTCTAGTCAGAGTGATCATCTTCCTACCCATCGTGTCTGTGATTGTCCAATAGATTTGATGCCAGGGACTATACCTCCTGAAGGACAAACTTTCTTCTTATCTCCTCCAGAAAACCAAACCCTGACTGAATACATCCAACAGAACTTTACTAAAGGATTAATTCATCCCTCCTCATCTCCAGCAGGAGCTGGATTCTTTTTCATTAAAAAGAAAGACGGATCCTTACAACCTTGTATAGACTACAGAGGTCTTAACAAGGTTACCATGAGGTAAAATGTCCACCACCAGAAGCCTAGCATTCAATCACTTAACAGTTAAATATTTAACAAGCTGAAAACTCCTCCTTATAGTCAAGCTATTTTACCCATCCCGTCTGGCAATCATCAGTTTTCAAGTATTCTAGGCAAAGGCTAGGGCCTCCTGAAGTGTTTGTTATTTTCAATGCATTATTCAATAGTGTCCATAGAGGCAGTGCAATTCCCTGGAAACTCTCAATCACTGGATAGTTCTGCTATATATATATCAGGAAGGTCCTTAATGGAGGTGATATTTTTTTTTCAAGCTGCAGATCTTAATATAGAATATACAAACAAAAACAAAAAACAGCTGTGAGGGGTTGAAACTCAGTAGTGTATTATTTTGTGCCTCTTAAGCCTCACTGTCAAGACATCAATTCAGCTCTCTTAGATGCCCATTATTGGATGTGGATCTTGTGAGGTAAAAAAATCTAAATTTTATTAGTGAAATAAAAAATATGTACAAGACAGACACATACAATGGCAAGTGAGCAATCTCATGGTAACAGAAGTGCTGTTCAGAGAGATAAAAAATTAAAAGTAGAGCCTATTAGGTCCATACTATTATTTTGGATGACTTAAGGGTGTGATGGGATGGGAATCCTGCAATGTAACTAGTGTGTAGTGGCCATGCTATAAGAAAGTGACCACAATTTATGTCACTAAAATTGCTGTATGGTAAAGATAAAACACTTTTTAGCCTTTTAGTCTGATTTCTCACAGTACAATGTTAAACGTGAATCTGTTGTCCCACCTCTCATTGAAGAGCGTAAGCTACCTTTTAAAACATGTGAACAGATGATACTCAGATTGAGAAATTCACAGTAATGAATGTGCTGTATGAGGGGATTGATAGACTTCAGAAAAGACCCTCAAAAACAATTGCAACTGTGAGTGTGTCATTTACCATATTACAATCTATATCTAGTATCACCTAGATGTAAGATACAAAGATTCACTTGTTATCTATGTTAATAGATAGCTATCATTAATTGATAAATGACATGTAGCATACATTGAGTGAAACATGGGATTTCATTGAAATTAGACTGAGAATCAGAGTTCAGCTAGTCTGTATCCTATTAAGTCATCCCAAATAATAGTATGGGCCTATAGGCTCTACATTTAATTTATATCTCTCTGAGCAGCACTTTTGTTACAGCAAGATAGCTCACCTGTTGATCTATGTGTCTGTTTTGTACATGCCTGGGGTGGCATTTGCCAGGGGTAGTAGTTGGCACCTTTCTCAAAGTACATCTTTATCTAAGTACTGAGAGTTAGGCAAGAGAGATAATATGTTAATATATATCCAGTATGCTGCATTGTATGCTATATGAAGACAGTCTCCTAACAACTTTCTCATCTTCCTTACAGTTATGTGTTTCCTATCCAGTCTGCTTCAAGTTCTGTGCTGTACCCCAATTGTTTATTAACTATACAGTTTCCTGGTATGTGTTTCCTATCCAGTCTGCTTCATGTTCTGTGCTGTACCCCAACTGTTTATTAACTATACAGTTTCCTGGTATGTGTTTCCTATCCAGTCTGCTTCAAGTTCTGTGCTGTACCCCAATTGTTTATTAACTATACAGTTTCCTGGTATGTACTAATCTACCTTTCACCTGGAACTCCAATCTCATCCAGTCTCCCTCTACCATTTAACCCCTTGTTGTATGTACTAATCTACATTAGCCATTTTGACCCCCTGTCCCAGTCTCCATATTGCCTTCCTCCCCCATTCCTCTCCTATATCTCTCTGTGTCTGTTTCTTATCAGAGATTTAATGGTGTCACACCTGAACGCACTCTGAGCTCTCCCATCCCAAAACAATTTGTAATTTGGAAATCCCTCAGTCAGTCATTCAGTGTTCTTAGGGACTCCAGTTACTATATATTCAGGCCCAGTTAGGGGTGGCATTTGCCTGGGGTAGTAGTTGGCACCTTTATCAAAGTACATCTTTATCTAAGTACTGAGAGTTAGGCAAGAGAGTTGGACAAGAGAGAAACAGCTGCTGCAGCTACCTAAAGACAAGAGGCAAGTAAACAAGCTGATTTCAGAGTGAAGAAACAGTCATTTCCACCAAGCACTGACATTTGCTTCTTCTACTGAAACTACTGACCACCTGATGCAAGAAACCAGGATTTCCATGTCTGATTTTACAAACCGCTTATTTAACCACTAAACCACTGGGGACAACCAAATCTGACTTTGATTTCTTCTCCAACCACCATTACAATATCTACCTCTCCTGATCATCAGTGGACTACTTCCTTTAACCCTGCACTGATTCCTACCCTCACCAAGTACTTTGCAGTTCTGCTACTGACTCTCCTCACCATCCCTGGCACCTATACCCTCTGCTCTGTGGATTGACCCTTGATTGCCAAGTCATCTGTACTCTCCTGGATTACTGACTGTTGCACATCTCAACTGCCCCATTCATTAACCCCACTATGGGCAAATTAGCTGCTTGCTTTGTGATCGCCATTCTCACCTGCATAAGACTCTCCTCCTCCTGTGTCCACATTAAGTGTCACGCCATTCACATTGCACCCTCAATTCTTCACTCACCACTTCTCTGCTCCCACAAACTTTTTTCATTCCTCCGCTCCCTATCACCACCATCTCCTTCTACCCCTGCAAAAAAGCCCCACTGCTTCAAATCTCACTCTCACCTTATGTCCCTGTCCCTTCTCCTCCTACTTGCTGCAGGTGACATCTCACCTAACCCAGGCCCCCCTTCCATTCTCTCTTGTACCACAGAACCCACTCACACGCGCAACACTCACAACCTAATAACCGTACCCCGTCACCTAACCTCCTCCCCCCCCTTTTGTTTTGGTCTCTGGAACGCCCGCTCTGTGTGTAACAAACTAACAGCTGTTCACGATCTGTTCATTTCTCACTCCCTAAACCTCCTTGCCATCACTGAAACTTGGCTCACATCATCAGACACTGCCTCCACTGCCGCACTCTCATATGGAGGCCTTCAATTCACACACACCGAGGCCTGGCAACAGACATGGAGGGGGAGTAGGCATCCTGCTGCCCCCTAACCATATATTTCAGGTACTCCCCACTGTTCCCTCTCTCTCCTTCCCTACATTTGAAGCTCACACACTTCGCCTCTTCTCTCCCTTCCCCCTGCGTGTCGCTGTTATATACAGGCCACCTGGTCCCACTGCACAATTCCTTGATCACTTCACCTCCTGGCTCCCTCACTTCATGTCCTCTGATGTCCCTACTCTCATCATGGGTGACTTCAACATCCCTATAGATAATCACAACACCCCCCCTGCCCTCAAACTCCTCTCCTTAACAACCTCCTTAGGCTTATCGCAGTGGACCAGCTCTCCCACACACAGTGATGGTCACTCCCTCGACTTGATCTTCACTAACCTCTGCTTGGTCTCCAACTTCTCCAATGTCCCCTTTCCCCTCTCTGACCACCACCTCCTCACCGGTAACCTCATCATACCACGCAAACCCATCACCCCCGCCACAATCAAGCGCATGCGGAGAAATCTGCATACTCTTGACAAGCAACAATTTTCCACCTCCCTGCAGCCTCTTCTCAACCCCATCCTCACACTTACTTGCCCAGACAAAACTACTGCTCTCTACAACAGCACTCTCACTTCAGCCCTTGACATCGCTGCACCTGCAACTCCACGCCACCCACGCACAACCCCACTACAACCCTGGCACACAAGACTAACGCGATACCTCCAAAGGTGCTCACGCACTGCTGAAAGGCACTGGAGGAAATCACGCTCCACAGCTGACTTCACACACTACAAATTCATTCTCCGTTCGTATAGCTCTGCCCTCTCCCTGGCTAAACAGTCATTCTTCTCCTCTCTAATTTCTAATCTTTCCTCCAACCCCAAACGCCTTTTCTCAACCTTCACATCTCTTCTAAACCCACCAACACAAACACCTTCCACTAACTTCTCTGCCCAAGATCTCGCCAACCACTTCAAGAACAAGATTGAATCTATCAGACATGACATTTCATCACTACCACCCCCACCCAGCCAGCCCAGCCCTGTTGCCTCTCCCACATACACACTAAGCTCCTTCCCACCCGTCACTGAGGATGAAGTCTCCCTTCTCCTCACTCGCTCAAACCTAACCACATGCCCTCTCGACCCAATCCCATCTCAGCTCACCCAAGAACTCTCCCCTCTACTAACTCCAATCCTTACTCACTTATTCAACCTCTCTTTGTCAACCGGCACCTTCCCATCCTCTTTCAAACATGCACTAATCACTCCCATCCTAAAAAAACCCTCCCTGGACCCAAACTCACTGTCAAATTACCGGCCAATTTCCCTACTCCTGTTCGCCTCCAAGCTTCTCGAGCGCCTTGCATATAACCGGCTCACTAAATTCCTCTGCTCCCATTCCCTGCTAGATCCCTTGCAATCCGGATTCCGCCCTCATCACTCCACTGAGACTGCCCTCACTAAAGTGGCCAGTGACTTGCTCTCAGCCAAGTCAAAAGGCCACTATTCCCTACTCATTCTTTTGGACCTGTCAGCCGCCTTTGACACAGTTGATCACCCACTCCTCCTCCAAGCCCTCCACTCCCTAGGTCTCTGCGACACTGCACTCTCCTGGTTTTCATCTTATCTCTGCAACCACTCCTTCACTGTTTCCTACTCCGGCTCCACTTCCCCACCCCTCCCACTGTCTGTTGGTGTGCGTCAAGGATCAGTACTGGGACCCTTGCTCTTCTCAATCTACACTGCTTCCCTTGGAAAACTAATAAACTCCTTTGGGTTTCACCATCATCTCTATGCTGATGACACCCAAATATATCTTTCCTCCCCAGACCTCTCCCCTTCCCTCCTGTCCCGAGTGTCTGACTGTCTGTCTGCTGTGTCTTCCTGGATGTCCTCCCATCAACTCAAACTTAACCTTGGTAAAACTGAACTAATTCTCTTCCCTCCATCTACAACCAGCCTTATCCCAAATATTACCCTCACCGTTAACAACACCTCCATCACACCAACCCCTACAGCACGCTGCCTGGGGGTCACATTTGACTCTGCCCTATCCTTCATTCCTCACATCCAGTCAATCTCCAACTCATGCCGCCTCCACCTCCGCAACATCTCTAGAATCCGACCCTTTCTCACAGAAGACACTACCAAAATTCTAATCCAAACACTCATCATGTCCCGTCTTGACTACTGTAACTCCTTACTAATTGGCCTGCCTCTCACCCGACTAACCCCGTTACAGTCCATATTGAACTCTGCGGCAAGACTAATCTACCTCACTCATCGCTTCTCTAACACCACACCCCTCTGTCAGTCCCTACACTGGCTCCCGTGAGCATACAGAGTAAAATTCAAAACTCTGGTGCTAACTTATAGAGCCCTCACTAACACTGCACCCCCCTATATTTCATCTCTCATTTCCAAATATACTCCCGCCCGCCATCTTCGCTCTGCACATGACCTTCTGCTCTCCACAGCTCTTATCACATCCTCCCACTCCCGCCTACAGGACTTCTCCCGTGCTGCACCTGAGCTGTGGAATTCCCTCCCCCGCCCCATCAGACTCTCCCCCAGCCTTCAAATCTTCAGACGCTCCCTGAAGACTCACCTCTTCAGGGAGGCCTATCAACTGCCTCCATAAACATCATCACCAAGATTCACCCCTTGCACGGACTACTGCACTCAACGGCACTTCTCACTCCCATCCACTGACTGGCAGTTCATGTGGCAGGAGGCACTTAAACGCAACAGCACTTACTCCTTCTGTATCAAACCTACCTTCCTCTAGACTGTAAGCTCTCACGAGCAGGGCCCTCTGATCCTCCTGTTCTCCACATCTGATTGTACTATTTAATACCTCTGTATGTCTATTCCCAATTGTACAGTGCTGCGGAATTAGTTGGCGCTATATAAATAAAGAATAATAATAATAATAATAATAATAATATTGTTTTAATTTCACTAATAAAATTTGGATTTTTTTAACTCATAAGACCCACATCCAATTATGGCCATCTAAGAGATCTGAACTGATCTCTTGACAGTGAGGATTAAAGGGATAGTAATGTTTCATAATAAAAGCAGCTCTAATTAATCTTCATATTATTTGGGCTTTGGAGAGTGTTATTTCAATTCTGTCAGTTGTAGTTCAAGACTAATTGAATGATAAAGTATTCCCCTCCAGTCCCTTCCACTGATGTAACACTGCTCAGCTTAGAGCAGCAGGGACTGTCCAGGTAGATTGCAGAGAGGGACAATCTTCAATTACGGTAAGGGAAAAAGCTGAAAAACCTGTCTAGGGGGGCAGGGTTTTCATTGTTCTCATAGGAAGAATATTGACCCTTGATGTGAGCTATCTGGTCTATGGACTGGATTCCACATCTGAGGAGTGGGGGTTACACTAGGTAAAAGGGGCAGGAGGGGGAAACTTTATCATTCAAGTACTCTTACTCACAGTACTGAAATAACACTTTCTATGGTTCAAATACTATGAAGATTAATTGGAGCTGCTGTTTTTCTGAAAAATTACTATCACTTTAAGAGACACAAAACAATACAATACTGTGTTTCCACACCTAAAAGTTGCTTTTTGTTTGCCGTTTCAAAATCAACAATTGCTTATGTTATTAAAAAAACCATATTGTAGGGGTTTTAGTGTTGAGTAAAGCAAACGGTATGCCACCCAGAGAGCTTATTTCCTGTTATTACAATTTAAACTTTTTTTTCCATTATAAGTGCTCTCTATAAGTCAGGCTCCAGTTAGTAACAATACTCCATAGAATTTGTTGCTGTCAGGTTGAACACTCAGGAAGTAATCACACGATAATTCACTTTGTGTTAATTTAACCTGTTATAATATTTGAATAAAATATCTGTCAGTAGTGGAATTGGCCATGTATTACCCCTGCAGGAAAGCATTAAAACATTGATTTTCGTAAAGAAAAAAATTATGCTCCTTTAACCCCTTAAGGACCCATGACGGTCCAGGACCGTCATGGGTTGTTATACCCTTAAGGACCCATGACGGTCCTGGACTGTCATGGCTTAAATCATAGCAGCGTGCCTCCGTGCACACTGCTATCATTAAATCCAGGCTGAGACTGAACACTCTGAGACCGGGGCGTTCGGTCTCAGCCCTTCTTGCTTGTGCCAGGTCATGTGATCGCCGTAGCAGAGATCACATGTACCGGCATTCTGACAGATAGAGGCAGCACGCAAACCATGCTGCCTCTATGTCTCTCCTCTGCCTCTGTCTCCCTTGCTATCAAAGTAAGGGAGAGAGAAGTAGAGAGGAGACACCTAGTGGTAAAAGAAAATACAGCAGCTGGAGGTATTAACCCCTTCACTGCTGGTGCTGGAGGCTGGCTAAATGCAGGTCAATTTCTGACCTGCAATGATACACTTTTTTTTAAACACAACACACTTTTTTTTATTACAAAAAAATATTTTATTTAAAAAAAAATCTCATTAAACAAAACTGGGAGTGTGATTGTTGTGCAGCCATGTAATACACTTATACACACCGCCAAATGTCATACATAAAAAAGTGGGAAAAAGGGACATGGGCATACCTGGGAACTCTCCGGATTTGCCCCGGAGACTCCGGTTCTGACAGAGCTTTACCGGGTCTCCGGGGCAGAGGCAGATTCCTCCGGATGTGGAGAGTTTCTATTGAAACTCTGCCACATCTGCTTTTTCTCCCGTTGTGCCTTCGTCCCCAGCCTTCTGTGTGACACATTTAACCCTCTGAGTGCCAGAGTGGTACGGAATGCATTGCTTTGCAATGCATTCCGTACCACTCTGGCACTCAAAGGGTTAAATCCCCCCACACACTCAAGTTACGCCCCGCCCCTTTTTGACACGATTAGCATCATTTTTGTTACCCCCTGCTGAACAGACGACTACCTTCCTGGTAGCCCTCAACTGAAAGTTCCCAGGTATGGACATGGGAATTTTCACCAATGGGGGACAGTGGCCATTTTAAACTGCGCATTTTGTAGGTCTTTTAGTCTCCATAAAAATTTAACCCTTTGTGCCCAATTGATCCCAAGAGAAAAAACAAAAATGGTGTTGTTGTTTTTTTTTACATTTTTTTAACCTTTTATTTTTTTTTTTTTTAATAAAATAAATGGTGTGTTATCCATACAAGTGGGGTATCACTAGGTAGCACAATTTGTGCTTAAAAAAACAGTATATAATTTTGGGGGGTGGAATAAAAGACTTAGAGGGAAAACACTGTTGAACAAAGACATAGTCAAAAGGTCAGAAATGCTCCGGTCCTTAACTGAAAACGACCTCAGATTTTCCCGGTCCTTAAAGGGTTAAAAATAGTTTGTGTTTCGTTTTTTTCCTTTAAATGCACACAAAGTCTGTGGTTTGCTGTAATTAGGTTGTGTCCCAAACATTCTATTTTACCCAAATTGCTGTTTTCGTGCATAAGGCCTCACACTTTCTGAGAAAACATGAAAGTTCAGAACATAACCACAACAAATTCGCTCCCCCACCCTCTAAGAGATCATACATCATATTTCCCAGAAACCTTCACAAACATGACAATGACGACATTGGAAGGCGACATCCAGTTGTGGTGCTCGCGTGTTCCTGTTTCAGGGGACGTTCACTGTTGTCTAGTTTAGGCACCATGCCGAAAGCCAAGAAGAAGCGCAGGAATACTTTTAATTACAACGTAGACAGGAGAAAACTCAAGCGCAGGGCGAGAAAGAAAGCAGCGCCTAGGATCCAATGGTGAGGAATGAAAAGGGAACGGTCTAAGCGCTTCCTTTCACAATTTATTAACCTCTTGAACGCTAGATTTGTCTTACAAGAAGTTAGATAATTATGCAGTGGACTTATTACCTAAATCTCAGGGAGAACGTTAACTCTTTAATGACCAATTGCATTGCTATGCAATTCTTTGCAAAAAAAAACCCTGGTCCTTAATTATTATCAGACGTTTCTTCGCAGCTTATTTCATCACGTAGATGAGGCAGACGACATGTGGGTTTCCATCTAGTGTTTGATTTCAAGTACATCGTCTTAGCCAAGCAGGAGGGCTTTGTAATCTAGCAAACACTGGAGAGCCGCTGATCCCTAATATATATCGTTTTGAGTGCCAGAGGGGTAAGAGCAATGCATTGCGTACCCCTCTGGCACTCAAAGGGATATATAATACATACAACAGCAATCGGCAGACGGCAGTGGCACTCTTTTTAAATATAACATTATACAAGGTGTACATCCCATACAGTATACACAGAAATAGTACTCAGTCTGGGCTTTTAGAAGAGACAGCACTCAGTGGAATATCAATTTTAGACGTTTATTCAGTCATTTGCTTCCATACACCAACGTTTTAGGTCCCTAATGGACCTTCATTAGGGACCGAAAACGTTTGGTGTATGGAAGCAAATGACCATACCTGGGAACTTTTGAAATGCACTTACCCTGAGATCTTTGAAATATTAACCCTTGACGCTCCAGAGAAAGTAGATTGTAGGTGCTGTGTCAATGTTTGCTGTTACCCAGAGAATATCCACCCACTCCTCAAGGAACCTTTAACATGCTACAGTTCTGAGATATCACTTCTTATACACTCTCCAGACAAACAGGACGTCTCCCTCTGATTTTCTGGTACAAATGTCACTAAATTGGACATTAAGTAAGCAGAAATTGAAGTAAATCAGATAGCAGGAAACTCTGGACTTTCTTACCCTGAGAATTAGGCCTTTCACCCTGAGACCCTGAGATTTGGTTCAAAACCCTGAGTCTCAGGGCCAAACCCTGAGAGTTCCCAGGTATGCAAATGACTGAATAAACGTCTAGAATTGATGATCTACTGAGTGCTGTCTCTTCTACAAATGCCCAGGCTGGTTACGATATATATAATGTCCCTAGGGTTCATAAGAAGATAAAGATCCCAACATTTCAAATTGCCAAAGAGGGACACTTGTGTTTTAAGGGGTGTTGCTGTGGGCGTGGCATTACCAATATTTTTTAGGCTATTTCCTTGTGTAACCTAATAATTGACTTCTAACAAGACCAAAGGTTTTCTGTTTACATAGACTAATTTATAAACCCATGTAATGAAGATTAATATGAGTATTATTGCTGTAGCAATGTGATACACTTATATATACACACACCACACAATCTGATCTCCTAAAAAGAGGGATATCAGGGTGGGAAAGAGGGACAGAGGGATTTGGGTCTAAAAGAGGGACATTTGGGAGGTATGTAATAATTTACATAATCAGCATGGTTTACTACCTAGTGGAACCATAAGCATTATACACCTTATTTATACTTTTTATTAATTTGTTTTCAAAAATAAATGTTAAAAAATGGTGCCGGGGAACCAGGTTAATTGCTGCTACCTGGATTGAATGTAATGCATATTTAGAGCACAGTGATTTGAAGAAAAGTTACATCAGTCATGTCTTATATATGTAGTTGTAATTTTTTTTTTTTTTTTGTTAGAAGTAGAAAATAATTCTTTGAAATATTTGAAACGTCTGTACATAAGGATGTGTGTATATCTTCTAGATGGGTATACTTGTACTTGCTCCAAGTTGAGGTCTAGATGTTACTAATGTATGTTTTGTTTTTCAGTGAACAGATAAGAAATGCTTGGGATAACTCCAAGTCTGTAGCTGTAAATTTGGCACATATGGGTCTGGCAGCTGACCCCAACAAAGCTTTACCAATCAAAACCAACAAGGTGATTTGGTTTGAAAATTTTATTCATGATTAAGGCAAACAAGAAACTTCATATTGTTATTCAAACCTACATGTCTAAATGTTTTTTTTTGTTTTTTTCTTTCATATTTGAGATTGATTTAAAGGGGCAATATGCCCTAGGAATGAATGGATTTTTATATAACAATAATTACCACCATCTGGCTAGGTATTATGAAAATTGTAATCCACAGGTTGCCTGCGCTCATACTAGATAAAAATAACCTTTGTTTTGATGACATGTTTCATTGTGAAATACGCTGCTTCTTTTTTGAGGCCATTATTTCTCGCCGTGTTAGAAATTCCACCTCAGTCTATGGACTCTTGCATAGATTCAGCCACAGCTCGGTGTATTATTGGCCCAGCACATAAAATAATAGTATTAATTGAAACTTCTACCTGGGAGAGACCTTGATGATGCAGTATAAGTACCTTGGGTCTTGCTGTTGTGCTCAGTCTTTTCTTTTTCATAGTGTATGACTTTTGACATTAAATAAAGACTTTTGCACAGTACTGTGTGTGTGTGTGTGTATATATATATATATATATATATATATATATATATATATATATATATATAATAAACAGTAAGGTTCAGCCCTTCTAAATTATATCTGCTTTACTTACGATGCAGTTTCAGACTACTGCTTTGTTGGTGTATTACTTTTCTCAGAATTATCAGAGTTCCATATCTTCATTGTTTTCCTTTTTTCTTCCTGTAGGTAAAAAACACAGGAGATGGAAAGAACCAGGTTATCCGGAAGCCATATGTGATAGAAGGTAAGTGCCTCCTTTTGATATGTTTATTATGAGTCCGGGTCTGTGCAAATGAGAGGACCAGTCTGATAACTGCAGGGACTTTCATTATTTCCTCTGTGTCCAATCCACGGCAATGACTGTGGGGTGTTAGCTCCTCCTCCCAGCTGGTAGGACCAAATCAAAATTATAAATATCTGGTTCCTCCTCCTTCCTTCAGTTATTTTGGTCCTACCAAGCTGATTTTACATGTCATTCTTTGTATTTATCAGATATTTTGTACCAATAAAATTTATCTTATTTGTTTTCCCTGCTTCTTGAGTGTCTCATTTTATGGGACCAGCTTTTCTGGGACACGTTGCTTCTTGTTTCCGAGTGTTGTTATCAGTTCCAAAATGATGGGCAAGTCCCCCCTGCATGGGAACACCGTCTAACCTCAAACGTACGTTTCAGCCTAGCTGGGCCTCGTCAGGAGGGTGCAGCTGGATTCCCTAGGCACTGAGAGCAAGGGGTCCACGTCTGGATTACCCTTCACTCTGAGGGAGACCCCTCAGAGTATTCAAAATAACATACAGAATGTGGGAGGCTTCTTGGAATGAACAACAGCACAATGGCTTGTCCTACGGCTAGTCACCACCCAGTAGCATCACGTTTTAGCTTTCTAGTGCCATTATAGGGGAGAAATTTCCACGTACATATTAGACTAATCCCACCCAAAAGTCTAATATGTATGTGGAAACTTTTCCTCTGTAATGGCACTAGAGATCTAAAACGTGATGCTTCTGGGCGGTGACTAGCAGTAGGACAAGCCATTGCACTGTTGTTCATTCCCAGAAGCCTCTCACATTCTCTGTGTATTTCAATACGATCAGTCTTGTAGTTTAGCATCAATTGAATGAGAGAGAATTCCCCCCCTTCCCCATTTTGCTCCCTCCTATTAGTTGTGGAATCCAGTCCTGGGACCGAACAGATCACTGTGAGGGACAATCTTCATGCAGTAAGTATAAAGAGAAAAGGAAAACCCTTGCACCTCCCCCCATTGATGAAGAAGGGCAGAATTTTTGTTATGCTTAAGATTTTCCCTCACTGTGCTCAATCCTGGCCGGCTTGGAGAGGCAGAAAGAGGCGGGAGGTTGACCCTCTCTCATTCAAATGCTGCTGAACTACAAGACTGAAATACAGAGCTACATGGGAGAACTAGTATGAAGGAGAATCGGAGCTGCATTTTGTTTGAGACATTACTGTGCATGTAATGGAAAATAATGCACTATTAAAATCTAACTTTATAACTTCTTAATTGATTTTTTTTTTTAAAATTGGAACTATCACCTTTAAACATGTTGCTCCCATATGAAAATGGAAGCAAAGAAAATATTAAAAAGCCATGTCATTTGCACTTCATGTAGTTTGCTCCAGCAGTTTGTCTAAAAAATTGTCTACAGGCAGTATTAACTTTAAGGAGCAAGCCAGGAAATGAATACACAGTAAATGGCAACGTCTTGCACTGATAAGCGCAGGAAGTTGATTTTTTTTTTACTATGTATTCATTTCCCGGCTTGCTCCTTCACATCGATGCAGCCTGCAGGCAGCTGTTTAGACAAACTGCTGGAGGAAAAAGGGAAGGCAAATGACGGGGAGCAAGCACGTCATCTTAGCCAGAGGAAAGATGGCTGCGTTCTCCTTAGTCTCAGGTACACATTTGGCTTACCGTTTCACCTACAGAGAAAAACTATAGTAGGTGAAACTTCAGTTTGATTGTTCCATATTTGCTGTATTTTCTCTGTACATAGTGACCATGACAGTTGTAATTTCTTGGTAATGTAGTAGTCCTAACTATGGCTAGGTAATGGCTCTGAAAAGAAGACATTTTTATAGATTAGATTTTCAGTGGGTTTTAATTATCTTCTATAGATATAAGGCAAATATGGCATGAGAAAGTAGTTCACTAAGGGCTTTATGTTCAAAGAAGAGTAATTCTATGGCAAACTGCACCATGGGGGATTGTATTTAAAGATAAAACTTGCACATTCAAAAACCTACTTGCATTATCGATGCATGGTAAAACTATACATATTAGCTATGTAGGGATGGTGTTGCCAATCTAATTTTTGTGTGTGCGTCAAATAGGAGGGAGGGCAGGACATAGGATGGCAGAGTGGAGGAGGTGGTGATTGCAGTGAATATTATTGCAGGCAAGTCCCTACACTGATTTTACTAGGAGTGACCAGGTGGGCTTAGTCCCCTGTGGAAACTTCTGTCAGAATTACGCCTCATCTGTACACCTTCTGGAGAAGCAGTATGGAGAATGTTGCCACCCTCACAGGATTTGATAAGGAAACTATCAGAGATACTGCCTTGGGAATCTCTGTAGTACCCAAGGTGTAAAGGCTTTTGTATAGTGAAATTAATCAGATAATCTTGTGATGTCTAATTTCCAGTGTGTATTGCTTAGTCTTTTACTAACTGGTCACTGCTCCTCCTTCATCAGCATTATAATCTTACAGCACTTAGTGTACATGGTCTTTGTGAGCATCTCCTCAAAGCTGGTACTGGGAGCTCCAGAAAGGAAACTGTGGATTGCTGTTGGTTTCTGTAGTGTCACACCCACCTGCTTAGCCAATAAGAATGGGGCTGCCACTGGCAACTTTAGTTTTTGCAGGAGATGGGACAAGAAGCATAGGGTTGACCCATATAATACTTTAAAGGGATAGTAATACTTCATTATTACTATACCCCATGTTGTAGCCCTTAAAATTCTGAATTCAACGATACCAGCGGCATCTCAAACCTTTATGGTTTGAGAGATATCCGCTTTCAAAGTTCCCTCTCCCCTGACATCTGCATTCTGACAGCAGGGGAATCCGGTCCCAGGACCGGCGTCGGGTATGCAACAGTGCTGAGATCTCGTTATAGAAACAGAAATCCTTCACAAAAATGGTCTTCTACGTGTGCTTGCAAACCAAGCACATGTAGAAGACCATTTTAGTGAAGGATTTCCGTTTCTATAACGCAATCTCAGGACTCCTGCAGAGCCACCGCTTGCTTGCTGACTGGATTCCCCCGCTGTCGGCTAAAACACTGACGTCAGGGGAAAGGCCAAAAAGAGGGAACTTTGAAAGCAGATATCTCTCAAACCATAAAGGTTTGAGAGATGTCGCTGGTGTCGTTGAATTCAGAATTTTAAGGGCTACAACATGGGGGATGGTAATAATGAAGTATTGCTATCCCTTTAATGTAGCAGTGCTTAACCTCTTAACGACCGGCACGCGGTGACCACAGGGCTTTTTTTTTTTTTTTTTTTTATATATAAATCACTTCTGGTTCAGGGCTTCCGGAGCGGCTTGCAGCCGTGCCAGGAGCCCTGAACTCCATGACGTGCCAGGACCGTCGCTGGTCCTTAAATGCCGGACCAGCGTGACAGTCCGGGTACATCATCGGACGGGAAGGGGTTAATCACTAACTGATCAGCAGGGCGTGTATTGCGTTGGTTAACTGTGTTATGCACCCCTGTGGTCCTTAAAGGGTTAAATAAAAGGGTGTGCTTTAAAGTGTGTGTTATTGTTCATGTTGCTTGCCTACAACCACACAAAAAAACCCAGAACAACAATAGGGTGAATGTAAGTCTTACAACTATACTAATTTGACTATCTTGGCAAAGCAAGATAAATTAACTAAGGACCAGAAGGGTGTGAAAAGCATTACTTTGCACTGTTGTTTACTCATCAGGTCCTTAAAGGGATAGTAATGTTTCAAAATAAAAGAAGCTCCAATTAATCTTAGTATTTTTGGGCCAGGGAGAGGTTATGTTAATACTGTCAGAGTTGTAGTTCAAGAGTAATTGAATGATAAAATATCTCCCTCCGGCCCCTTTAACCCAGTGTAAGCCACCTCCCCTCAGATGTGGAATCCGGTCCTGGGACCAGACAGCACACAGCAAGTGACAATCTTCTTACTGTGAGAACAATGAAAACCCTGCCCCCCTTGACAGGTTTTTCCCTTCTGCTAATTGAAGATTGTCCCTCTCTGCAATCCATCTGGACAGTCTTGCTATTCTGAAGTGAGCAGTGTTACATCAGTAAAAGGGGCGGGAGGGGATACTTTATCATTCAATTACAACTCTAACCGTACTGAAATAACTACATGGCCCAAATACTATGAAGATTAATTGGAGCTGCTTTTATTCTGAAACATTACTATCCCTTTTAAAGGGGTAAAATGCACAAGAATCCTGGGCAGAATTCATAAGTCAAAAATAGCTAGCTACAAACTGGCACATGTATTGATCCAAAAAGTTAATATTGTGTTTTATAGGTAAATTTATGTAATGTGCCATGATAGTTTTACTTTTACCCTTTGAGTGACAGAATGGTATCTAACACAGTGGGGGAGATTCACCGAGGCTTGATAAAGTGGAGATGACTTCTCCAGTGATATCACTTCTCCAATTCCTGTGTTATTCTGTGAAGCCGATTCATTAAGATTTCTAGATCTTGCTGCATAGAATAACGTAGGAATTGGAGAAGTTATATCACTGGAGAGATCTTCTTCGCTTTCACGTCTTAGTGCATAACCCCCATTGTGTTGGATACCTCTCTGGCATTTAAAGGATTAATGACCTTTCGTTTTGTTGTTGGGCTTAGTTGACACAGGTAACATCAACAAAGGCCTGATACCTGCATTACCTTGATTGTAGCTTTGTTGCTTTAACCTGCTTATGTTCAATAGCTAGCAGATCAATTACATCCATGGTGGACAACTAATGCTCCAGCTTTTCAGATCTACAGTTCCCATCATCACAGCTAGCCAATAGCCCATCACTTGTTTTCACGGACAACACTTTTTAATGCTCATTTACATCCTCCATTGAATGGAGGGCCCACATGAGCAACATGCCCTAATTTGTGGCACTACCTTTCCGCAATAGAATTACTATGCAACACAAGTAACTAACATGGCCAGATGGAACATTCCATTTGCTTGTCTGAACTAAGCATAAACATTATGAAATGCAGAGGTATTGGTGTATTCAATTATTAATTGTAATGCGATGCATACCCGTGTGGTGCTAGATTAATAAACATTAATTATTATGGTACAGTGTGACTGTATGTGCCCAGGTTTTTTTTTTATACATGCACATTAAACTTCTTAAGGGCATGCACAACACACCAGACTGGATGAGATTCGAGAGCTGATTAGGGGCCACAAGCTTAATGTTTAATAGGCTGGCAGCTTTAGTTTGTTTGTTCTTGATTCTGTTTTAGAACTATGTGACCAGGCCTTCCCTTTTACAGTAACATATTTGTCACTGTGAATAAATTGTATATGAACTTTTTAGTAAATTCTGGATATCATGTGCACAGACGAAGATAATATTCTCCCACTGAAGTATTTCTTAATCGAAAGCCTTCAGTCCAGGAGTTTATCTTGCAACACAGAAAATCATGTCTGTCTCCAGGGACATGTTATTCAGTACTAAACTAAGATTCATTTTAGACAACCAGTCCAAACATAACTTGTGTCACGGTGACCAGGATCTTTGTGAAAATGCAGGGTTATACTGATTCCTGTGCTGATGAACTTGTGACCTGGCTTTGGCAGGATCATTAAAGGGTTAGTAATGGTTACAAAAACAAGCAGCTCAAACCATTTTATCCTGAACAGTACTGATGTCTGAGGCTTTCAAAGTTCATAACTTGCTAGGTATGCAGTAATCGGACAGATCACAACGAGGGACAATCTTCCATCTGTCAGTAAAAGGAAAAACCTGCCCTTCATGACAAAGGTTTTTCCTAATACGGATTGAAGAAGGCGGCTTCTGAACAGGAAAAGAGGCAGGAGGAATAAAATTCATCATACGATTACTACAAAACTAGCAAGTTATGAGCTTTGAGAGCCTCATACATCAGTACTAATAGCATGACAAACAATCTGAGCAGCTTGTTTCTTTAAACATTACTATCCCTTAAATATAGAAACAGTTGATATTGCTTTGACTGGTATTTGCATGTGAAATGAAGAGGACAAGTCTATGAACCTTGTATAAACATCTATGTTACCCTGTGACTGGCTTACAGGACTCCAAGCTCTGGCTAGCCTGCCATCCAAGAAAACTATGGGCATTTCTTCTGACATGGTGCAATATGTGGAATACATGGTTGAAAACTACGGTGAAGATTACAAGGTAATGCAGTCACTTAGCAAGGTTTGTGGACAAAATTAAACTGGAGTAATTATGGGGCAAGCCGGATGGGGAGATACAAAGCTTCCCATTGATTAGAATTTTTAACCCCTTGAATGTCTGCAATTTATTGCTTCAACCTCACATGTGTGCAGATATTCTTTACTGCTTTTAAGTGAGAACTCTGTACAGATGTAGTATACTGGACTTTTCCACATTCACTCAAGGTAAGTCATCCAAGTGAGCCCAACCTAGAACCTTTCACAATAGATCGCATAGCTGCATGTGAATGGGGCTTAAGGCAATAATTAGCCTGGACAGTACCTTAATGGGCCCTAGCAGTCTGTGCTTTTTATTTAATTTACCTTAAATTTAATGATATTCAGACTGTTGTCAAACCAAATATTTTCCCCTCCCCATCTTTTATTCACTGAGTTTTTTGCAGCAGAAAAAATTCTCTTAACACCTTAAGGACCCATGACGGTCCTGTTCCGTCATGGGTTGTTATACCCTTAACGACCCATGACGGAACTGGACCGTCATGGAATTCCAGGCTCCCCTCGCGGCTGCACGCCGTTCGGGGAGTCCGGAACGCAGCCGCAAAAAAAAAAAAAAAAATGCTCCGTGGTCCTTAACGGACCGCAAGGTGCGGGCGCGGCCCGTCGTTAAGGGGTTAAATGTTTACTGCTCCTTTAAAGCAGTTGTTTTGCTTCACATTTGTAATTGTACATATAGTTTGTACAGGCAACTCTCTCTAATATAAAGTGCTTTATACACTGGCAGGTTGACTTTCTAGTTTATAATGTATATTACATGTTATACCACTTTTAATGGTTTCTGTTTAAATAACAGCCTACTTCATGGTTATTTTCTTCTCTAATTCTTGTAGGCAATGGCCAAAGACGAGAAGAATTATTACCAAGATACTCCAAAACAGATCATGCGCAAAGTCAATCTGTACAAGCGACATCACCCGAAGGAGTACCAGGCTTTGACTACTTCTCACACTAAACAGTAGACTATTCCACTAATGCGTGGACATGACTTTCTCCGTGGATATATATGCCTCTTTATCAATGAGACATTTTGTCATCCTTTGAGGAAAACCTTAACAGAACTCTAACTGGGCATGTTTCTCTTACTGCTCTACTGGACGGAGACTGGGTTATAGATCCCTTTTGGATTCTACCATGGAGAATACTCCACATGGCATCTGATATGTTTGGATCACTCACCATTTTTAAATAAATTCCTTTAGTATCTGTTGTATACAGAATACACAAAATGTGTAATTGTGGAACTTATTAGATTTAATGTAGCAGATGGTAAGTCCCAAAATGTATAGATTCAAATGGGGCTGTTAACTCTTTGAATGCTAGAAAATTCTGCACTGGGGGGCCTCTCTAGCATTCAGTCAAGTTGAATTATTCTCTCTACCCATTGTAGTGCACTCAGCTTGGCCATTAATTGCAGGTTAGTAAAATCTGCGTCAAAGTAACCACTACAGTGAAACAAGATTTACAGTGATTGAAGCAGTTAAAAGCGCCGTTAAAGTGATAGTAGTGTTTCACAAAAAACAACAGCTCCAATTAATCTTCATAGTATTTGAGCCATAGAGAGTGTTATTTCATTACTGTGAGTAAGAGTAATTGAATGATAAAGTTTCCCCCTCCTGCCCCTTTTACCTAGTTAAGCCCCGACTCCTCAGATGTGGAATCCAGTCCACAGACCAGACAGCTCACATCAAGGATCAATATTATTACTGTGAGAACAATGAAAACCCTGCTCCCCTTGACAGGTTTTTCAGCTTTTTGCCTTATCTTAATTTAAGATTGTCCCTCTCTGCAATCCACCTGCACTCTCCCTGTGGCTCTAAGCTGAGCAGTGTTACATCAGTAAAAGGGGCGGGAGGGGGATGCTTTATCATTCAATTACTCTTGAACTACAACTCTGATTGAATTGAAATAACACTCTAAGGCCCAAATACTATGATGATTAATCAGAGCTGCTTTTATTATGAAACATTACTATCCATTTAAAGGTGCAACGCCTCATTGGATAAAAACCAAAGTACAGTAGTTTTTTTTTTTTTTTTACTCCACAAATTTGACAATTCAAAACTATCATGTTGACCAAAAGTCCAGCAGATGGTTAGGAAATATTCACTTATTTCTGAAAAAAGGAGTCCCCTGGTGCAGCACAGTGCTTTTATATCATATGAACCCACACTTTTACTGCAATTAGCATACAGTACCAAAATATGAACATCTGAACTATACATTTGCAGGTGTTTTAGCTAACATGACACATAGGTAGTTTTCAAATGTGCAAACTTGAATCAAGGCGCCAGGTCCACTTTAAGCTTGTTTTGCTCTAGCAATGGGCAGAGTCATTGCTCAAATCTCACCCCAACCCTTCTGGTCATGCTGTTCTTATAAATTTCTTTTAGTGGCAGGTTTAAATAGCGAGAGCAGAAGAATAATGCCCTGGAGATAACTGTGAAAAGATCTATGCTTTTTTTTTTTCTCTCTCCACTTAAAAGGAATAGTAATGTTTTAGGTATCATTGCATGATCAATTCTTCTACATACCTTTTTATAATTTGTGTGTAGCTTTGTAGCCATCCATAACATTGCTGTTTTGTTCTGTAATAAATTGTCCTCCTCCCACAAGTCAAAATTTTCCCATAAGAGAAGCCAGCTGCTCTGGATGGATTGCATCGAAGGACAATCATGTTTCAGCAAGAGCGACAGGATTTTCCTTGTACTGATAGAATATTGTTCCCCGCTGTGATCTGATCAGATTCCTGATCTGAGGGGATTAGTCATGACATATGGAAAAGGGGTGGGAGGGGGACTGTTTATTAAAGAATAAAATGAAAATGGCAAAGTTATGGATAGCTACAAGGCTACACAAATTCTTCTGCATACATTTGTATAACTATCTTACAGTAAAATCTAAACATTAATATCCCTTTAAGAGTATCAAGGAATTGCTTCCCAATACATTAAGATATTCCCCCCCCGGTATTGCAGCTTTAAAATCCCCATTTCAATAAAAAGTTGCTGTTAAAGCATTTCAACTCTTTTTCCCCTCTTCATACATACTGAATATTTGTAAGACACTTAAAAAAAACTATAAAGTAACATTTTATTAAGACTTCATATTTACAAAGCCCCCCCCCCCATTATAAAATAAAATACATTTTTAGCAGCAGATATGACCTTTCCTAGAGGACAGAGTGTAATGTGGGCCAGCCCACAACTTGTGTAACCTGTGTCACTGGCAAATATCCATTTAAATGCACTTGGAGTGTGGCAGACCCTTTAGTCCAGGGCTTAAGCACATATCCTTTAAGGGATCAGTGGAGTGTGCTATGCATGAGTGTAATTGTAAACAAAATCTATATATGTCCATGAGGCACGCAGATCACCCTTCCAATTCAAGAGCGCTTTGGCAGAAGGTAGTTTGCAGGTGATTGATAGAATTATGTGCTTGTTCCTTAACTTTGTGCAGTCTTTGCTCCAGAAGTGACCTCACAGTCTGTAAGCAGGTACTCTGGCCAGCCCCATCAGACACAGCACTGGTTCCCAATACTGTGATCTCCTGTAGGCCTGCAGTCCGTTGAAGTGACAGTGCAGAGTGGATTTGAGTGATGTCAAGTGCAGTATTACGATCCTTGGGAGAAAAGAATAGATGTTTAATAGGCTTTTATACTTAACACATATCACTCAGGCCTTCTGTTTCCAACAAGTACTGGTCATAGGACATATACTAAGGTATTTATGCTAGGTAGCATGTGTAAAAAAGGCAAGATAAGGAAACTAAGCAAATGCCTACTGCAGTAACAATTGTCATTCATTTGTTAAAGTATAGTTCAAAAGACATATATTTGAATGGGTGGGGAACAAGCAATACATGCCTATCTCTCTGGCACTCTGTGTTAAATGACCCCAAATATCTCCTTGTTAGAACATGTCTATACAAGAAGAAATGCTCCTAATAACACCTTCCTTTCCTTGAGAGAACAATGTTTTTTGTCATGTCCATGTAGGCAGACATGACAATTGCTAGCAGGACTTAAAACATAGTCCACTGTTCATGGTAATCTTAATCCTTTAAGGACCAGAGAAGTATCCAACGCAATGAGAAGGAAGATGTTGTACATCAATAATTATTAACTGAGTGGCAGAGAGGTATCCAATGCAGCGCAAGGCATTGGATACCACTCTGGCACTCGTAGGTATAGGTATTGTCATGTATTCTGCCTGTTTCAGTATGAAGAAAACTGCCAGCACCTGTTATGGCTGCTTCCATGGACATGACATCCAGAAGTGACTGACAACTGTGTGTGGTTGGGTGGGGAGAGAGGATATATTGTTTCTCTTTTCACTGTCTAACTTCCCACAGTCTGGGTCAGGCATAGCTGTACTCTTACCTGCTTATTTGCCAGCACCACAAGAGGGAGCGATGGTGCTTCATCCAGAAGTCTGTGCAGTTCATACTTAGCCAGGTGCAGACGTTTATCATCTGTAGAGTCCACTACAAAGACCATGATGTGGGCACTCTTTAGGTACTGGTTCCAATATGTACGAAGATTCTCACTGCCACCAACTAACAGAAATGTCAATTGTTATATACGCAGCATGTGTAAGTTCTCTCCAGCTAAATTAATACTGCACAAGTCATTTAAAGGAATAATACTTTTCTTGTTGAGAAAAAAAAACAAAAGGCACTCACATACGGTCCAGGTGTTTAATTTAAAAAAAACAAAACATTTTTACAAAATGTCACCATAACATTCGATGGAGAACTGTAACATGTGGCTCACCTCTCCCATAGAAAGCAACAACACTGTAGTGACACCAGATAAGCAGTAGGGGAGCCCTATGGACACCAAAGGTCATTTAACCCCTTAGCGACAGAGGACGTACATGTACGTCCAGGAAATCCGGATCCCCGCGCGGCTGCATGCCGTTCGGGGACTCCGGATTTATCTTTAAAAAAAAAAAAAAAGACCGGCGTTAAGTGACGTCACTAAGGGGTTAAAGGGATAATAATGTTTCACAAAAAAAAAAGCAGTTCTGATTAATCTTCATAGTATTTGATTGTGGAAAGTGTTATTTTAATACTGAAAGAGTTGTAGTTCGAGAGTAATTGAATGATAAAGTATCCCCCTCCTGTCCCTTTTACTGATGTAACACTGCTCACCTGAGAGCAGCAAGACTGTACAGATGAATCGCAGAGAGGAACAATCATTCTATGAATAAGGGGAAAAAAAAAACCTGTCAAGAGGGGCAGGGTTTTCCTTATGATCACAGTAAGAAGATTGTCCCTGGCTGCGACCTGTCAGGCCAAGAGACCAGATTCCACATCTGAGGGGAGGTGGCTTATACCAGGTAAAAGGGGTGGGAAGGGGACACTTTATCATTCAATTACTCTTGCAGATTAGTTCTGTAGAAACCTACCCCCTGTGTTCTTAGAATTCCCTCTCTGTGCCTGGATTTTTCTGTCGTCCAATATAGGTTACTGGTAACTCTGGGTAGGCAATCTGCCCCTTTAAGTAGGCAGGAACAATTCTAGAATTGTATGCAGGGGGTGGAGCCTACCTTCCCTCCTTGGCTGCAGCTAGCCAACCAGATCCAGAAACATTTGTTCCTTGGTGAAGATAACATAGACAAGAGAACAGTTCTGCTATAGCTTTAGAAGTTTTTTGTTTTTCTGTTAGAAATTGAATACACCATTAGGCGGATTACCATAACTGACAATGCCGTTAGATGTGGCTAGCTCAGTGACCAGGTGCTTTTTGTGGACCTTAAGCCCTGGGGGGGGGGGATCTTTCCTCAGGAGTCGCCCACCGAGGCTGCTTCTTGAAACATGGTAATCTGAAGACACAAGATCTGCAGGAAAGGTGAGCAACCCTTTGAGTGCTGCAGGTCCACTTGTCCCACTCCGCACAGGGGTTTTTCATTTGGAGTTCCTATTGCACACTCCAGCACTCTCTGGGTCTATCTGTATGTCTATTGGGTGTTTGGAGCAGGTTTATGTGGTATTTAACCCTTTAGCTGGTGGTTTGGCATTCAGTTGGGGGTTTTCTGGCACTCTTCCTACTGGTTCAGTGTTTTGTGGGTATCTTATCTTTTATTATTATACCTTCAATTTTGTAAAAATTGAGTTTAAAAGGCAAGCTTTACCACATAGGCACCATTGCTCCATTCACTCCTACGGGACTGTACAGTTTGGGACATATATGCAACAGTTTAATCTAGCTCCTTCAGAGATGGCTCACTTTTCTTACCTGCCCTTGCTCTATCATCTGGTTCATGTTTTTAGTGTGTTAGGGGGCTCAGGGGGCTTCGGGCACTGTTTGAGGTACTTTTCTGGGAAAACTACATTTCCCATGAGCGTTTGCTTTGCATGCTCATTTCTGATTGACTCCCGCTGCGGCAGCCATTTTGTGATCTTCCCAGAGTGAGTATCCTACGCAGGGCTTGGGCTCTCCTTTGCTGATTAATCCTTTGCCTGCCAGATCAGTCTATTTTAGATATTTCTGAGGTGAAACTTTAATCATATACACTATCAGGGCTTAAAAATTGGAAGTCCTTTGCTAATAGCCAGACCTGAAAAGTAACTCGCCACTGCAAGCCATAACATACCTTCCAGGACTGAATTTCTACTTGCCATTGGCTAGTGGCCATTTTGAGACCTGTACACTATAATTGGGTGATTTCTTAAACAAGGTTATTGACACTGTGAGACTGTCTATACCATTGGAGCTTGGGGTAAAGGATGCTGGGGTCTCTGTGTCCCCTATTGCGTATTGCTCTCCCTGTCATTCAGGGTTACCTAGAAAATTCTCATGTCATTTATGCCCAGTGTGTTCTGATGTCACAGAGTATTCCAGGAGCCTCCAGCCATGCGTTAGAGTCAGTTTGGGTGCAAGAGTTCAAGGTTGCTACTAGGGACCTCAGGTTCACTTTGCAACTCTTTCCATCCCAGTTACAGGGGGTTTTCCATTCTTGGCAGACCCCCTCCTCCGTCAAGTCTTCCCTGCCCAAACCTCAGGGAGTACCTGACGTGTCCGATTCCTCTGAAGAGGAACTCCTGGTGGATTCAGATGTTGATGAATGTTCTGCTCTGGGCTCCTCTCAGTATTTTGGGGATCCTTTTGAGGCTGATCCTGAGCCCTCCTCTGAGGGCCTGATCAGGGCTGTCTTGAATACTCTTAATATTCCCTTAGTGCAAGAGGTTACTTCTGACCCCTCTGATGTGTTTCAGGAGCCTAAAAAGCCCCTTACTTTTTTTTCCACCTAATCCCACTCTTGACCGCCTTGTGTCTGAAGAGTGGAAGTCTCCGGCCAGAAAGCCTTCTGTCTCCAAGAAATTTGCTAAGCTTTATCCCTTTTCTGAGGCAGCTCTTGCTCAGTGGGTTTATCCTCCCAAATTGGATGCTCCTGTCTCCAGGCTATCCAAGTCTACTGCCTTGCCAGTGTCTGATGCATCTGCTCTAAAGGACTGGACTGACAAGAAACTTGAGTTTTCCCTCAAGTCAATTTTTGCCACTGCTGGGACTGCCATGCGTCCGGCGTTCGCTGCGGCATGGGTTAACCGGGCCATTGCGGTCTGGACTGAACAGCTAACCCTGGCTGTCCGTCAGGATGCTCCTACTTTAGGTAAGTTGTGCCTCCTTGCCAACATTTCTGAGGCCCAGCGCTATGTTTCTGCTGCCTTATTTGATGCCATCCGTTTGGTGGCTATGGTTTCCACCATGTCTGTGGTTGCCAGACGGGCTCTTTGGCTCAAGATCTGGTCTGCTAACACTGCTTCCAAGAAAGTCTTGCTCTCCTTGCCTTTTCAAGGCACATCATTGTTTGGGCCAGATCTTAAGGATCTGATTAGTGAGGCCACAGGGGGTAAAAGTACCCTTCTGTCTCTGTTCCCCAGAAAGAAAACCCCTCTCAAGCGTAATCGTTTTTTTCGTTCCTTCCAGACTGAGACATGTCCGGCGAACCAGGCGGTTCCCTCAGCTCTGTGTGCCTCTTCCAAGCCTTCTTCGGCATGACTCACCGAACCCAGGGCCCCACTCTGCTATGGGTGGCCGTCTGCGTCACTACCACAGCGTCTGGGAGGATTCAGTGGTGGACCCGTGGGTTTTACAGGTGGTAACAGAAGGGTACAGGATCCCTTTCGTCTCTCTTCCTCCCTTTCGCTTTTCCCTTCTCATACGCCTCAGGGCACAGAGAAACACAGTCTGTTCAATGGCTCTATTCAGGCTCTTCTGGGCAAGGATGTTCTAGAGCCGGTTCCAGTTCAGGACAGAGGTATGGGTTTTTACTCAAACCTCTTTGTTGTCTCCAAGAACGGCAGCTGTCATCCCATTTTGGATCTGAAAGATCTCAATTCCTTTGTGATCAGGACTCATTATCACCAGGAGTCCCTAAGGACAGTGATTGTTGCTATGTCCCCGGGGGAATTCCTTGCTTCTCTGGATCTTCAGGATGTGTAACTACACCACCATTCTTCCAGAGAGCCGGCAGCATCTCAGATTTGCCTGCGACCGAGGGCACTTTCAGTTTTCTGCTCATCCCTTTGGTCTGACTACTCCAAGTCTTCAACCGGGTCCAGGAAGCTTTAGTATCTGTCCTCCACTGGGACAGCATCAGAGTTACTCCTTACATGGACGACCTGCTTCTGAAAGCCCCTTCTGCGGAACTTGTTCATCAGTAGGTTCAGGACTGCATTCATGCTCTTACCCATCACGGGTGGATCATCAACATGGACAAGTCTGATCTTGTCCCATCCCAGCGTCTGGTCTTCCTGGGCTTTCTGTTCGACACTCAGCAGAGCATGGTGTTTCTCACGGATGAGGTAGCTCACCAGATTGCCCACAAGGGTTTTTGCTGTTCTGGCTCACGATACAGTTCCAGCCAAGAAGCTGTCCTCTCTAGTGGGGAAATTCATCTCCATCATAGAAGTGGTCCCATTTGCCATGGCTCACACCAGGGAACACCAGAGATTCGTGATCCAGGTGTGCAGGGGTCAGCCGGACCTTCTGAAGACGGCTGTGTCACTTCCTCTTCATGTGGAACGGAGTTTGTCCTGGTGGCTCGACCTCTCCAATCTGCTGAAAAGTAGGTCCTTCCTGGTATCCTTCTGGACCACGGTTACGACGGATGCCAGCCTCTCCGGATGGGGAGTGGTCCTGGGTTGCCTGAGTGCACAAGGTCAGTGGTCTCTGGAAGAATCTCTCCTTCCCATCATCATGTTGGAGCTTGAGGCGATATTCCATGCCCTTCATCATATTGGACTCCCCGGCTGAAAGAATGCCCAGTCCGGGAACAGTCTGACAACTTCATGGCCATGGCCTACATCAACAAGCAGGGCAGAACAAAAAGTCTCGACGCTTGGTTAGAGATCAAGCCTATTTTATCCTGGGCAGAAGAACACGTTTCTGCCATATCCGCAGTACACATTCCTGGCGTAGACGTCATGACAGACGTCCTCAGTCGACACACGGTGGACAACGGATAGTGGGAACTTCACCCAGAGGTGTTCTCCCTCATTGTTCAGAAGCGGGGTCTTCCTTGCATCGACCTGATGGTGACAAGATACAACGGGAAGGTCCCGAGGTTCTGCTTTCACTGGAGGGATCCTCTAGCTCTAGCGGTGGATGCCATGTCCATTCCTTGGTTATTTCCTCTGACTTACATCTTTCCTCCCCTTCCCATGTTGCGCAGGGTGTTATGGAAATTGAGATTGGAGCGCTGTCCAGTCATTCTGATTGCTCCATACTGACCTCGGCAGGCTTGGTTTCCGGAGCTTCTGGATCTGTCAGTGGCGGAGCCATTCTGGCTCCCTTGCCATCCATATCTTCTGCTACAGGGTTACCTGTGGAAGGAGGATGTTCATCGTTTGGCTTTGACGTCTTGGAAATTGAATCCTCAATACTGAAGAAGAAGGATTTTTCTTCTAGTGTGGTGGTTACTGTGCTTAGTGCCCGCAAACCGGTTTCTTCTAAGGCCTACCATCATGTTTGATGACCTTCCTATCTTGGTGTGCCGATAGGGTTCTCTCTCAGGATTTTGATCTGCCTACAGTCCTGGCCTTCTTGCAAGACGGTGTGGATAAGGGCCTCAGTATGAGTTTCCTTATGGTTAAGACTTCTGCTCTCTCTGTTTTCTTTCAGGTGCGCATTGCTATTCTTCCTGATGTAAAGGTTTTTTTCCAGGGCATTGCTCATACCCATCCTGACTTTAAGACTCCCGCTCCTCAGTGGGATCTTAACTTGGTTTTGGGTGTCCTTCAGCGCCCTGCCTTTGAGTCCTTGGCTACTATTCCTCTATGTCTGCGGACGTGGAAAATGGCCTCTCCTGGCAATCGTGTCTGTTTGCCGTGTCACGGAGTTACATGCTCTGTCTTGTAAATCACTTTTTTTTTGGTGTTTCACAAAGACAAGGCAGTGCTTCGCACTTCTCAGGAGTCTCTCCAGAAGGTGGTCTCCGAGCTCCACATTAATCAGGAGATTGTGGTGCCTTCTTTCTGCCCTGATCTTACCTTTGACAAGGAGAGGGATCTCCACTTGTTAGATGTGGTACGTTGTCTTATGTTTTATGTACATTGCACAGAGTCCATTAGACAATCTGACATGCTGTTCGTCATTCCTAAGGGCCCTAGGGAAGGAAGACCTGCATCCAAAGTGACTATTGCGTCTTGGATCAAGTCCACTATTCGTAAGGCTTACGCGCTAAGGAAGAAGCCTGTTCCCTTTCGGGTTACGGCTCATTCTACCAGATCTATTGGGGCTTCTTGGGCTTACAAGAATCAGGCTTCCACTGATCAGTTGTGCAAGGCTGCCACTTTGTCATCGGTGCACAGCTTTTCGAAGCACTACTGTGTTGATGTGCTGGCATTGGCTGACGCCAGCTTTGGGAGGAAGATCCTGGAGGCAGTCTTGCCTAGCTAGGATCTTCTTCGGTTCTTGGTGCTTACTTCACTTTTGAGCCCTGTTGGCTCTAGTTTAGGGTGTTGTTACCCCTGTTCAGTGTCCGCTGATACTTCATTGTTTTGTTGGGCTATCTCTGATGGTTCATATCTGCTCTGGTGACTTTGGGGGCCTTGCGCCTGGTCCTTGCCTTACTTCCCGCCTCTGGGAAACTCAATGGTTGGACATCCCAAAGTTACCAGTGACCTGTATTGGACGACAGAGAAAAAAGGATTTTAGTTTTACCTTTTAAATCCTTTTCTCTTAGTTAATACACGTTACTGGTGTCCCACCTACTGCCTACTTAAAGGGGTGGATCGCCTGCCCAAAGTTACCAGTAATCTGTATGGACTAAGAGAAAAGGATTTAACAGGTAAGACTAAAATCCTGTTATTCATAGCACACTGTGATGTTGGCCTAACATGGAAAAGAATGTGTCGTCAACAAATAAAAGGTCAGTTTCTCAAAAATTATATTATAAGCCCAGTTAGCACAATATCCAGGTGGTTTTGACTTTCCTAACCCCTTAAGAACCAGTGATGCGCCAGGACCATCACAAAATCCGGTCCTGGCACGATGGGCAAAATTAATCACAGCAAGCCTCAGGGTGAGCTGTAACCAACTACTCCAGGACCGGAGTAGTCCATTTTAGCCTACTCAAGGGTGCATGTATTGGTGTAATATTTTTGAATGGTGGTATTACACAATACATGCACCCTTGAAGTGATAACTCAA
Organism: Rhinophrynus dorsalis; assembly: GCA_037306005.1. Lineage (NCBI taxonomy): Eukaryota > Metazoa > Chordata > Amphibia > Anura > Rhinophrynidae > Rhinophrynus > Rhinophrynus dorsalis. Next base: position 105,332,617 of record CM074721.1, on the reverse strand, counting down.
TGAGGTAAAACAATATACTATTATCAGTGTTTCCTTTTGTTATCTGTGCTGAAATCTTTTGAATAGGTGAGGGCAATAAATATATGTAAGTTTGAGTTGGTCAATATATTTACATTTATTGAGTAACTTGTGTTTTTTCACCATTTTTTTTTTTTTTTTTAATTTATACGGTGGGATAATATTATGCAGGTACCCTTGAAGTGATTTTAATTTATTTTTTTCACCTCAATGGTTGGCTGTCACTTTTCTGATTTTTGTATTGATAGGTGATTTGGATGCTTATTTAAAAGTGAACTTGTTTTTATAATAGTATATGAAAAAGCTTAGATACATGTGCCCCTTCATATCTCTATGCTGCTTGGACAATATATGGGTGGAATGTTATCACAAATTTATTAGATTAGTTAAAATAGGATCAACCATAAGGCGCTTGGACGAATATTGCTTATTTAGACTATTTAAGTCTGATGGAATGGAGAATGGTTTCTTAAAATACTGGAACTGCAACAAAGATTTCAAAAAGGCAACTGGGGTAGGAAATAAAATAGAGAAGGAAAGTCAAATTGCAAGATTTCGGTCCGGGGACCAGCCGGTGGCTCTGCAGCAGAGCCGAAATGGCGGTATTGCAAAATAATTACTAAATTGGAAATGTCTACAAACTGTGCTTGCAAACTAGTCACACTGTGCAGAGCCTCCTCAAGTCGTACGACTTGAATATCCTGCTGTCAGCTTTACAGCTGACATCAGGAGAAAGGGAAAGAGGTTATATATACTTTAATAAAACATTTATTTCAGACCTTGAGGGGGGCAGGAGGACCCCTCCTGATATCCCCCTAGAATGGATCACCTACTGGATAGGTGAACCATGCCAGAGGGGTGTCAGGAGGGGTCCTGTTGCCCCCTTTGAACCTTTAAGAATGGTGGAATGTGTGTACCTGTATCCACTACATAACCAGCATACTGTATTGTGTTTTTATGATAATGTATATAAACACAAAATTATTAGTGTTAATCTGTACTGAAATTATATTAAAAGGCAAAACAGGCTTTGCAAAGATGCCTAAAGCGGTGATGTGCTGATAAGAAAACACACTTTGGGGGTCAGGAAACCATTGTAGGAGGGTGACAACTGGCCACTGTGTCTTAAGAAAAGGCCTTCATTTTCAGCAACGCTATACCCCCTGACTGCAAGTGTCAGTTTTGCAAAATGGGACACTTTGAGTCTATGAAAGCTGAGCACCACCCCTGGAGACTAACCTGTCAGACTTCAACGTATTACAGTTTAGTATCAGGACAGGATCGGCCAGGCAGCAGGGGTGACCACTTTCTGACTCGCAATCTGTTCTATGGCTCATTAGTAAAATACAACCCCAAAAGCCTCAGCAGGTCTGCTCCCTCAGGAGAACACCAGTCGAGGAGGAAGTCAGTGTATTGACACAAGGGTTAGAAATGTGACAGCACTTGCAAAGATTCACATAATAAATCATATATAATCCTTTGAGCTCCAGAGTGTTTTACAACGGATTGAGAATCAATATTTTACATACTCTACGGGCACTCAAAGGGTTACATGTATACAGGAAAGCGTGTAGGCTCATATGCCAGCTTGGTGATCACAGCAGGGCTGTTCAGTCTAATAAGTAAGTGACCTAAGCCCACATTAGAGGCTTCATTTACTAAAGAGTGATAGTTAACCCTCTGAGTGCCAGAGGGGTAGCAAACACATTGCAATGCATTGCTACCTCTCCAGTACTCATAGGGTTAATTATACAATACATATACAACGAGGGCATGTAAAAAAAAAAAAAAAAATGGAGAAGAAACAATGTTGAATGTAAATGGAGAAAGTTGCGGGAGCACTATAAGTTGAATTTCAAAGGGTGGTGTTAAAATGTCATGTGAAATGGTGAAATAAAGCACTATAAGTCGAATTTCAAAGGGGGGTTAATATGATGAAGTGGGCACGCTATGTCGGATTTCTATGTTGTATACTGTATTCTGCATGCTTTTGTTTGTTTCAAAACCATCGTTGTTCAGTCATTGTGGCTTCCACGCCTCAACCTCTGAGAAGCAGGGTTACAGACAAAAAATTTAACCACAAAACACGTGGTAATACTGAACGTAGGTGATCGTATGCTACCTACTTGCACGCTGTTATAAGTTGTTTTCTATGGACTTTTTTCTGACTGGTGGTGAGTATAATTACCACTGATTTTGTTGTCACAACTAGGGGAATAGGACACTAAAACCCGACTTAAATAAACACAACACCTGTTTTTTTTTTTGTTTTTTTTTAGTGCAGGTAATAGAATCGAACCCCAGTACTCCCACTGCTGAGAGGTTTTAGTCAAAGGTTAATGCAGTTTAAACTTACATTACTGTACAGTATCTCAATGACCTGAAATTGCACAGTGGTGCTGTTGCTACACCATCTTATGGAGATTTATGGTCAGCTGACTAGAGTGGTCCATGGGATAGTGTAGCAACAGCGCAACTAACATTTCAGGCCATTGAGATAGTGCACCTAAAAATTTAAGGTTTGAATAAAACATCTCACAGCAGGGGAACTTTCAGATAATAGCCAGTCACCATGCATTCATTAAATGCATGCCGACTAGCTTGAAAATATATGTCTTACTAAAAAAAAAAATACTTGTGTCTAGAGGAATCCGTCCCGTTTCGGGACTGACTGGCAGGTTAGTGCGGTCTGTGAGCCTGTGTCGTCAGTCCCTTCCGGTGACCATATGGTGCAAAGCAGTCTACTCTATGGAGACCGGGACTGACAGCGCATGCGCACAGACAAGATGTCTGCACTCTAGCCTCAGTTCCGGTCTCCAAATGGGATGGATTCCATTAGACACCCATTTTTTTTTGTAAGACATACATTTTCAAGCTAGTCGCCATGCATTTAATGAATGCATGGCGACTTGCTATTATCTTAAAGTACCGGTTTAAGTATTACCATCCCTTTAATGACAGCAGATGGAATACTTGGCCCTCACTCTACCGTGGGACCTTCCTTGTTAGTAAGCATATACAGATAGCAGTAAAATGTGCATATTCAAGGCATGGAATACTCACCCTCTAACAGTTCAATCCTCAGTCCGTGGCTGAGGATATGGGCGAAGTTAAATCCATGAGTCGGTGCAGAGCTGGACCTGGTGGTGTTAGTGCTCAGGGCGTGAATAATGCTGCTTTTACCCGCTCCATCCAAACCCAGCACTAGGATCTGCTTATCCAAGTAATTAACCTACATCATGGGGGGAAAAGGAGAGTATTAGTGGATCCAAAATCAATAGCAGGTCCGATACAATGCAATTTGTGGGCAACATTTGGCCCTCCAGCTGTATCTGGACTACACCAATCACCATCAGACCAACGGTTTTCATCTGATGTACAGGTAAGTTAGTAACGAGCAATACAATCTAAAGCAGAGGTAGAAAGTCCCAAGAGCTAGGACTCCTAATAGTGCATTGCTGGCTGAATTAATTACTTTACACGTGCTGCTCCCATACATTGGATTCTTAAAAAAAAAAAAAAAAAAAAAAAAATTATATATATATATATATATATATATATATATATATATATATATATATATATATATATATATTTATTTAGAAAACTAGTTGAAGAGCCCATCACACGGGCCACAGTGCCACTGCCAGCCGGTCGCGGGGCAGTAATGCACAGTAGAGACTGCCCACGCACCGGCTGATACAGTGCCAGCCGGTCTCGGTGCAGTCATGCTCAGTAGAGACTGCCCGCGCTGCGGCTGATACAGAGCGGGACACTCCTTCGGAGTGCCCCTCTCTGTATCAGCCTCGTCACTGGTAGTCTCTATTGTGCATGACTGCGGCGTTACACACGTTTTAGCAAATTATTATATAGGATGTTTTTCCAGGAAGAATACACTGATATTGCTCTCGTTTTCAAGTATGTCCTGGATAGTTTTCAGTAAAGGGTTACATATTTACACAAAATGAGAAGCATTGTATATTACATATTATTATATATACGCATAACATATAAAAATACATACATATTAAAATTATATACAGTTACATACTGTTTTTAGATATAAAGAAGCATTTACTTTTAAGAATTTTAGAGTGGGAACAGATCTGATTATTTCAGGCAGATTGTTCCAGGCTTTGGGAGCTCTGAAGGAGAAGGCAGATCATCCCACCTCTTTCTTGTATTGTGGTATACGCAGTGAGTTGATAGCAGTAGAGCAGAGGTTATAGTTAGTATGGAGAGCTGGAGTGAGCATACTGCTCAGGTAGTCTGGCAGTTTAACAGAGAAGTGTTTGTGTACTAAGCAAGAAAGGTGAAGGGCACATCTAGATTTGAGTTCTTGAAGCATATCACAGTGATGGGTAGTATAAATACATTGGAGGAGAAAGAGGCATAATTCATTTATCAATATGAAGACCGAAAGTGAGGTTGGGGTCAAGCCACATACCAAGATAATTGTACGAGTCCACAGAGGCCAATTTACGATTAGACTCTGTTACAATGGCTAGGAGGGTATTATCAAGATTACGCAGTTTGTGCTTTGTGCCAAATATCATTGTGACCATTTTGTCTGTGTTTAAGAACAGTTTGTTCTTTGCTATCCATCTTTCAACTTCACAGAAATCATGTTGTAATATGGCTTCAACATGTGATATGTTTGGGTTTTTACTATATTATGGGGTCATCTGCACCCATGTGTATTGAATATGATTTACAAACCGTGGGGAGATCATTTATAAAAAGAGAAAATAGAAGAGGGCCAAGAATGGAGCCTTGGGGAACCCCACTTGTTACTTTGAGCGGAAGGGAGTCATTGTCAGCAACTGACACATACTGCATTCTGTCTGATAAATAGGACCAGAACCAGTTTAGAGAATTATTACCCAATCCTGAGCTTTGGGTAATAAATGTTGTGTGGCTCCTAAGTGCTTTATATTTTCATCCACCTTGATCCACAGGATGAGTTTGCTGATAATCACCATGCCATTTCTATTCAGACACCCACTTTAAAGGCATAGTAACACTTAAAATGTAAAAAAAAAAATATATGTTGTAGGGTTTATCCCCCTGAGTAAAACAATGGTACTCCCACTGCTGGGAGGTGTTTTATTCAAACGTTATTACAGCTCAAAGTTGAATTTTTTGGGTGCAATATCACAGTGGCCTGAAACTGTACAGTGGCACTGTTGCTACACCATTCTATGGACAGCTCTGGTCAGTTGAACATAAATCTCCATAGGATAGTGTAGCAACAGCGCCACTCTACAATTTAAGGCCACTGTGATATTGCACCTAAAAATGCCTAATCTACATGGGTGACTTCTGCAGCAAAAAGTTTAATAGAAAAGATTACATTGTTCTGTATGGAATTCACATGGGTTGCTGTTGCAAAATCACTCATGTGACTTAAACCTAAGTTTACTCTCCACTGTAGTAGCAATAAGAGTTGCACTTTATTACCCATTATTATATGAAGTTTTATAACCTGTCCTCTTGTAGATATTGGGAAAAAATATATATATTATGAAAAATATATATATAATTGATCATGCGACTCTTGATAGGCAGGTTTAAAGTGATTGATAGGCAGGTTTAAAGTGATTTGAGCCATAGAGAGTATGATTTCATTTCTGTGAGCATTGTAGTTCAAGAGTAATTGAATGATATGAGCATTGTAGTTCAAGAGTAATTGAATGATAAAGTTTCCCCCTCCCGCCCCTTTTACCTAGTGTAAGTCCCCACTCCTCAGATGTGGAATCTGGTCCATAGATCAGACAGCACAAGAGTCAATATTCTTACAATGAAATCCCTGCTCCCCTTGACAGGTTTTTCAGCTTTTTCCTTTATCTTAGCTCAAGATTGTCACTCACTGAAATCTACCTGGACACCTCCTGCTGCTCTAAGCTGAGCGGTGTTACATCAGTAGAAGAGGTGGGAGGGGGATACTTTATCATTCAATTACTCTTGAACTACAACTGAATTACAACTCTGACAGAATTGAAAAAATACTCTCCAAGGCCCAAATACTATGAAGATTTATTAGAGCTGCTTTTATTATGAAACATTACTATCCCTTTAACGAGTAGCCAAATATTTTTAAACAGTTGTACTTAGATCCAGTGCCCTGCTGCACTACAAACAATCACCAATTCATTCTGTGTAGCCAGGTTGAATATGAATGAATGAATGAATGAATATGTTTATTTATATAGCGCCACAAGTGTACGCAGCGCTTTACAATTTCAGGGTTTAAAATATTTAAAGGAATAGTAATATTTCGCAAAAACAGCAGCTCCATTTAATCTTCATAGTATATGGGCCATGGAGAGTGTTATTTCTATACTGTCAAGAGTTGTAGTACAAAGTAATTGAAAGATAAAGCATCCCCCTCCTGCCCCTTTTACCTAGTGTAAGCCACCTCCCCTCAGATGTGGAATCTGGTCTCAGGATTGGACAGGTCGCAACAAGGGACAATCCTCTTACTGTGAGCATAAAGAAAACCCTGCCCCTTTTGACAGGTTTTTCCCTTATGCTCACTAACGATTATCCCTCGCTGCGATCCATCCAGACAGTTTTCCTGCTGTGAGGTGAGCAGTGTTATATCAATAAAAGGAGGGAGATACTTTATCATTCAATTACTCTTGAACTACAATTCTGACAGTAGTGAAATAACACTCTCCAAGCCCCAAATACTATGAAGATTAATTTGGAGCTGCTTTTATTGTGAAACATTACTATCCCTTTAAAAGGATGGTAATGTTTCACATTACACATAGCTCTGAACGTTAAGCATGTGCAATAATGCACTGTGATGTTCATATGCAGCAAAACTTGCAAGTTACTGTGTAATATAATGTTATCGAAGATCCCTACTGCCCCTTTTTCTGATGTGAAGCCACCTCCCCTCAGTTCTGAAGTCCTGTCGCTTGACCGGACAGATCACAACGAGGGACAATCTTCCCTCATTCAGTACAAGGAAAAACCTGCCCTCCTTGATGAAGGAGGGCAGGTTTTTCCTAATACTGCGTGAAGATTGTGCCTCGTTGTGATCCTCTGTAGGATCTGGGACAAAAATCATTACATCTGGAGGGATCATCTTTAACACTATATCATACAGGAACTAGCAAGTTTTGTGGTACATGAACATCGCGGAACACTACTATTACACATGCTCAACGTTCTAAGCCATGTATAATCTGAAACATTACTATCCCTTTAAAGTGATAGTAATGTTTCACAAAAACAGAAGTTCCAATTAATCTTCATAGTATTTGAGTCATAGAGAGTGTTATTTAATTACTGTGTGTGTTGTAGTTCAAGAGTAATTGAATGATAAATTTTCCCCCCTCCCGCCCCTTTTACCTAGTGTAAACCCCCACTCCTCAGATCCAGTCAGCTCACATCAGGGGTCAGTATTCTTACTGTGAGAACAATGAAACCCTGCTCCCCTTGACAGGATTTTCAGCTTTTTCCCTTATCGTAATTGAAGATTGTCCCTCTCTGCAATCTACCTGGGCACCTCCCTGCTGCTCTGAGGTGAGCAGTGTTATAGCCGTAAAAGGGGCAGGAGGGGGATACTTTATTATTCAATTACTCGAACTACAATTCTGACAGAACTGAAATAACACTCTCCAAGGCCCAAATGCTATGAAGATTAATTAGAGCTGCTTTTATTATGAAACATTACTATCCCTTTAAGTGTGCTGCAAACTGGAGATGAACAGAAAAGTTCACCTTATCTGCCTGAGGTTTGGGGGGGGGGGGGGGGGGGATGGAGATTGTCCATCGAGGAGGCCAGGCTGTTTTTCAACATTTTCCTATGATTCCCAGAGGTAACCTTCTAGTTATATATGGAAAAAGATTTGGTCTGAGAAAAAAAAAAAAAAAATAATAATAATTGAGCTTTCTCATGGTGCCTCACATGAAGTAAAATTATGACAACATAGCTTTTGAAACAATGTATAAGCACAAAAAAAGTGTAAATAATTATCTTGCAAATATCATACAATATATAACAAAAATATGTAAGTTGGTTGTAAAAGTTTGAATTGTTTTTAAAAGCCCTGATCCCTTTTTTTAACTACATGCATGGCCTGCAAAGATTCCTAATTAACCCTTTGAGTGCCAGAGAGGTACGCAATACATTGCAAAGCAATGCACTGCATACCCCTCTGGCACGCAAAGGGTTAACAGAAGTGTAAAAGGGGATTTTCAATTTTATGAACTAAATATGCACATTCAATTTATTACATGGTAGAACTACCCTAAAACAGCTCAATAACAACATAAAAGCACTTCTTTATTGAACATATGAATCATAAAAATGTGAAAGTTTCTCCATCCAAGGAATTATGAAGCAAGGAAATGTTGAAAATAGGGTTTTTTGGGAGAGCTTTCAAAAATGTACTCTAAAGTCACAACCATGTCTGGAATAAAAGTACAACTTTGGTATCAAAGTACTCTGAGAGAAATGAGGCATAGGTGCATGGCCTTCCCCTGGGTCCAAAATTGGTAACAGCATATAACAGAATTTCTACTAACATGAATGAATGAATATGTTTATTTATATAGCACCACAAGTGTCCACAACACTTTACAATTTAAGGTTTTAGACAAAACAGGGTTACAAATGCTTTGCAAAGTGAAACACTTGAAGTGAGATCCCTGCCCAAAAACTTACAATCTAAAAATATTTTCATGGAGATACCCAGAATGTACTGCATAGTCGGAAGGCATAGTTACCCCAGGACATCAAAACAACCCCCTAAAAGTATAAATTTCCAACTGCATCAAATGAGATGAACTGCTGTAAGAAATGCCAGAAATATAAAAATCCACCATCTACAATCTCTATTTTTTCTTACTTTTTCCCCCAAATGTGACTTGCCTGTGCTAAAAAGGTTCTAACTACAGAAATTAAAGGGATAGTATTACTTCAAAATTACTATCCCTCATATTGTAGCCCTTAATAAACTGAGTTAAATGACACCAGCGGCATCTCTCAAACCTTTATGGTTTAAGAGCTAGCCGCTTTCAAAGTTTCCTCTCCCCTGCTGGTAGCGTTCTGCTGCCAGCAGGAGAATCTGGTCTTTGAATCAAGAGGAGGCTCTTCAGCAGAGCCGATATCTCATTATGGAAGGAAAAATGATTAACTGAAACAGTCTTCTACATGTGCTTGGTAACCAAGCACACATAGAAGACTGTTTCAATGAATCATTTTTCCTTCCATAACGAGATATCGGCTCTGTTTAAGAGCCTCCGCCTGTCCCGGGACCGGATTCCCCTGCTGGCAGCAGAACGCTGACAGCAGGGGAGAGGAAACTTTGAAAGCGGCTATCTCTTAAACCATAAAGGTTTGAGAGATGCCGCTGGTGTCATTTAACTCAGTTTATTAAGGGCTACAATATGAGGGATAGTAATTTTTAAGTAATACTATCCCTTTAAGAAAAAGGTACACAGGCCATACCATTTTGGAAATAAGACAATCCACCGCATAAAATTACTGGTAACTTGACTTTCTACCCCTAGCCTGATGTGCACAATTGTCTTTTTCGTTAGTGCTACCTTTTGTAAACCTTTTTTTCACATTTCCTCCCATTCGAATGTGCTGAATTCTTTGAAAATGATGGAATATTCTACTGTATTCATTATCTACTGAACATTGTTAACCCACTGGTATGTGTCACACCGGAGAGCCTGAAGCACAAAACTACACTTACCTGTTTTCTTTTTTTAAACTGCCTGCCTGCATTTTAATGGTCATAACCATTAGAGATACGAAGGAAAGGTATGCAAGATATGCCATTTTGGAAAGTAGACATTCATTTGCCTCAAATGACAGGTTGCATGTCTTTCTATCCCTAGGTTAGTGTGGACAAATATTTCCATAAGTTGGAAGTATAGGAAAAAGGGGTTGTTGTTTTTTTAATTACATTTCCATTTCAAAAGGCACTAAAATCTTTGAAAACCATGTATTCAGTACCTGCTACCAGCCTGAGAAAAATAGTATACCATTTGTATTGGGTGTCAGGAGACCCAATCTACACATGCCATTATTTCTTTATTTAAAATTACCTGTCTGAATTAAATGGCAATAACTATTCGAGATATGAAGAAAAAGTAAGAAAGATCAGGAATGCAGGAGAAGCATATAAGTGTAACCTAATCCTTCTGACATTCAGTGGGTTAAGTGTGCACCACTAAGTTGGCCTGAGAAGCTAGTGACAGTCAGGGGCACATAGCCAGTATCTGTTAGTTTAAACTAGCATACTGTTCCTTTAAATATATTCCTCATATTACAGTGATCCCCTCATTTTTTTTTTATACATACATATTTTTTTCTCTGGGTGGGGGGGGAGGTCCCTTAGTTCAGCAAGCTAATATACAAGTTTTAGTCAGTGTGATTTTCTCCAAGATAATTTGGAAATGTAGCCCAGATTCTGATTTATTTAAATGGAGTGTGTCGCCTCTTTCAATGCTAGTGAGGTCTCCAAGTGCATTGGGATACATTCAGAAGGTTTAAAAAATACATTTCAGAAGGCTTATGCTCAAATTCTTCTATATAGAAATAAGGTAATAGACATCCAAGCGGAGGTGGTAGGGACTAATACCGAAAGTGAATTCAAGAATTCAAAGATGCTTCTATTCTGAGAAGTGCTGTATTTGCCCACATAAAAGGTGACCCCCCCAAAAAAAAACCCCAAAAAAACACAACAACAACAAAAAACTTTGCAGATGAAAAAATACATGTGTGTGTGTGTGTGTGTGTGTGTGTGGGGGGGGGGGCAGAGAATAGTAAACTCCTGAATATAAGGCAACCCTCCGCCTGCCCCCCCCCCCACACACTCTTGTTTTCTCCCTCTCTTAAACACAAGCAGAGATGGCAACCTGAAGAAGATGCCCAGTGCAGAAATAATATTTGAGTTTTCAAACAGTGGTTCCCAGCTCCAGTAACTGGCCTACCTGTGCTCATGAGGAGATCATGCACTGTTGAGGTGTCCCAAAGACTGGAGATGGGAACCACTGCAGTAGGTTAAAAGGTACCTTTGCATGTACTGTATATTAGTGGTCAAGATGTAAAACATTTGAAGCAATTAATTTAAGACCTTTTTGGAATCCAAGGGGTGAACGAATATATATGTAATAAAACCTTCTATTTTCTATAAGAGAAACAGCTGCCTGCTTACAGTGGGATCTTATATGACCAAAGCTATTCTCTGCACACACTATAAAAACCCAGTACAGATCAGGTTGACCCTGACTCTTTAATGTAAAATATAAAAGGATTCTAGTCTTACCTGTTAAATCATTTTTTCTTAGTCCATACAGGTTACTGGTAACTTTAGGTAGGCGATCCGCCCCTTTAAGTAGGCAGGAACAATTCTAGAAATGAATGCTGGGGGTGGAGCCTACCTTCCCTTCTTGGCTGCAGCTAGCCAATCAGCTCCAGTAAGATTTGAGACACTAACTATTTACTAGATAGTAGAAGGGAAAGAAGACAATTGTGAGCATGACCCGAAGGACCCCCACAGTCTGCCACAGGAGAGCCAAGCATGGTCCCTTGACAGGTGGGAGACCAGTAACCTGTATGGACTAAGAGAAACAGGATTTAACAGGTAAGACTAAAATCCTCTTTTCTCTGTCGTCCAATACAGGTCACTGGTAACTTTGGGATGTCCAACCATTGAGTTTTTCCAGAGGCGGGAATTAAGACAAGGACCAGGCGCAGGGCCCCCAAAGTCACCAGACCATATATGAACCATCAAATCAGGGATTGCCCAACAAAAACAAATGAAGTGTCAACAGACAACAACACCCCAGGAACTGTTACACAGCACACTGAACAAGAGCCAACAGGGCTCAAAAGTGAAGGAAGTACCAAAGAATCAAAGAAAATCCTAGACGGGGAAGGGAAGGGATCTTCCTCCCAAAGCTGGCATCAGCTGATGCCAGCACATCAACACAGTAGTGCTTCGAAAAGGTGTGCACAGACGACCAAGTGGCAGCCCTGCACAACTGATCAGCTGAGGCCTGATTCTTGTAAGCCCAAGAAGCCCCAATAGATCTAGTAGAATGAGCCGTGACCTGAAAGGGAACAGGCTTCTTCCGTAATTCGTAAGCCTTACGAATAGTGGACTTAATCCAGGATGCAATAGTCACTTTGGATGCAGATCTCCCTGCCCTGGGACCCTCAGGAATGATGAACAGTGTGCCAGATTGTCTAATGGACTTGATGTACATAAAACTTGAGACAACACACCACATCCAACAAGTGGAGATCCCTCTCCTTGTCAGAGGTAGGGTCAGGGCAGAAAGAAGGCACCACAAATCTCCTGATTATTGTGGAACTCAGAAACCACCTTCGGGAGAAATTCATGCTAAGTGCGAAGCACCGCCTTGTCCCTGTGAAACACCAAAAAGGGTGGTTTACAAAACAAGGCATGCAACTCCGCGACACGGCAAACTGACACGATCGCCAGGAGAAAAGCCATTTTCCACGTCAGCAAGCTTAGAGGACTAGTAGCCAAGGACTCAAAGTGTGTGTGTGGGGGGGCTCTGAAGAATGCCCAAAACCAGATTAAGATCCCACTGAGGAGTGGGATTCTTAAACACAGGACTAGTATGAGCAACGCCCTGGAAGAAAACATTGACATCAGGAAGAATAGCAATGCGCTTCTGAAAGAAAACAGAGAGAGAGAGAGAGGAAAAGTCTGAACCTTAAGGGAACTCAAACTGAGGCCCTTATCCACACCATCTTGCAAGGCGGCCAGGACTGTAGGTAGATCAAAATCCTAAGAGAGATCCCTATCAGCACACCAAGAGAGAAGGGTCGACCAGACATGATGGTAAGCCTTGGATGGAACAGGTTTGCGGGCACTAAGCATAGTAGCCACCACACCAGAAGAAAAACATTTCTTCGTCAGTATTGAGGATTCAATTTCCAAGCCGTCAAACCTAGACGATGAACATCCTCCTTCCACAGGTAACCTTGTAGATGAAGATCCAGATGGCAAGGGAGCCGGAATGGCTCCGCCACTGACAGATCCAGAAGCACCGGAAACCAAGCCTGTCGAGGCCAGTGTGGAGCAATCAGAATGTCTGGACAGCGCTCCAGTTTCAGTTTCTTTAACACCCTGTGCAACATGGGGATGGGAGGAAAGATGTAAGCCAGAGGAAATAACCAAGGAATGTACATTGCATCCACCGCTAGAGCTAGTGGATCCCTCCAGCAAGAGCAGAACATCAGAACCTTCCGGTTGTGTCTTGTTTCCATCAGGTCGATGCATGGAAGACCCCACTTCTGAACAATGAGGGTGAACACCTCTGGGTGCAGTTCCCACTCTCCGCTGTCCACCGTGTGTCGACTGAGGAAGTCTGCCATGAAGTTGTCTATGCCGGGAATGTGCACTGCGGATACGGCAGGAACATGTTCTTCTGCCCAGGACAAAATAGTCTTTACTTCTAACCAAGCGGCGAGGCTTCTTGTTCCACCCTGCTTGTTGATGTAAGCCACTGCTGTGGCATTGTCGGACTGGGCATTCTTCCAGCTGGGGTGTCCAATGGCGAAGGGTATGAAATATTGCCCGAAGCTCCAACACGTTGATGGGAAGGAGAGATTCCTCTGGAGGCCACCGACCTTGAGCACTCAGGTGACCCAGGATCCAAGGACATGCCCTTCAGCAGATTGGAGAGGTCGAGCCACCACGACAAACTCAGTTCCATGTGAAGAGGAAGGGATACTGATGTCTCCAAAAGGTCCGGCTGACCCCTGCACACATGGATCACAAACCTCTGGAGTTCCCTGGTGTGATCCATGGCAAACGGGACCGCTTCTATGTTGGAAATGAACTTCCCCACTAGAGAAGGCAGCTTCTTGGCTGGAACTGGATCGTGAGCCAGAACAGCAGAAACCCTGTGGGAGATCTGGTGAGCCACACTGCTGAGTGTCAAAGAGAAGGCCCAGGAAGACCAGACGCTGCGATGGGACAAGATCTGAACTGTCCATGCTGAGAATCCACCCGTGATGGGTGAGCGCATGAATGCAGTCCTGAACCTGCTGATGAAGAAGTTCCACAGAAGGGGCTGTCAGAAGCAGGTCGTCCATGTATGGAGTGACTGATGCCGTCCCGATGGAGGACGGACACTAATGCTCCCAGGTCATGATTGAAGACTTGAGGAGCTGTAGTCAGACCAAAGGGAAGAGCTGAAAGCTGCCGGCTCTCTGGATGAATAGCGATGTGTAGATACGCGTCCTGAAGATCAATGAGAGGCAAGGAATTCCCCCGGGAACATAGCAGTAATCACCATCCTTAGGGACTCCTGGTGATAATGAGTCGATCACAGAGGAATTGAGATCCTTCAAATCCAAAATGGGATGACAGCTGCTGTCCTTCCTGGAGACCACAAAAACCCACACCTCTGTCCTGAACTGCAACAGGTTCCAGAACATCCTTGTCCAGAAGTGCCTGGATAGCCCCATCGAACAGGTGGTGTTTCCCTACACCCTGGGGCATGTGAGAAGGGAAAAACTGAAAGGGATCCTGTACCCTTGTTGTTCGGGCTTGGAGGAAGAACCCGTCTGGTTCGCTGGATGTGTCTCAGTTTGGAAGGAACGAAAAAAGCTGATTACGTTTCATAGGCAACTTCTTCCTGGGGACCATAGGCAGAAGGGTACTCTTGCCCCCTGTGGCCTCACCAATCAGATCCTTAAGATCTGGCCCAAAGAAGGAAGTGCCCTGAAAGGGCAACAAGAGCAAAGCTTTCTTGGAAGCAATGTCACCAGATCAGATCTTGAGCCAAAGAGCTCGTCTGGAAACCACAGACATGTTGGAAACTTGTGCCACCAAAGGGATGGCATCAAACCAGGCAGCAGATACGTAGTGCTAGGCCTCAGAAATGTTGGCAAGAAGCCACAACATATCCGAAGTAGGAGCACCCTGACGGACAGCAAGAGTGAGCTGTTCAGTCCAAACCACAATGGCCCTGTTCATCCATGCCGCAGCAAACGCTGGACGTAGGGAAGTACCAGCAGTGGCAAAAATGGACTTGAGGGAGACCAAGTTTCTTATCAGTCCAGTCTTTCAGAGAGGATGCATCAGCAACTGGCAAGGCAGTGGACTTAGATAGCCTGGAGACAGGTGCATCCACCTGTGAACCCACTGAGCCGCCTCAGAAAAGGGGTAAAGCTTGGCAAATTTCTTGGAAACAGAAGGTTTCCTGTCCGGAGACGTCCACTCATCAGACACAAGGCGGTCAAGAGTGGGGTTAGGTGGAAAACAAATATGGGGCATCTTAGGCTCCTGAAATACATAAGAGGGATCCGAAGAAACCTCTTGAACTAAGGGAATGTTTAGGATGGTTAAAATGGCCCTGATCAGGCCCTCAGCCGAGGGATCAGGATCAGCCTCAAAGAGGAGCCCACAACAGAACATTCCTCAGCGTCCGAATCCACCAACAGTTCCTCCTCAGAGGAATATAATATGTCACGTACTCCCTGCGGTTGCGGCAGGGAAGATCTGACAGAAGTAGGGGTCTGCCAGGAGTGGAAGACCCCCTGTAACTGGGATGGAAAGAGTTGCAATGTAGACCGAAGGTCTCTAGTAGCAGCCTTGAACTCTTGCACCCAGTCTGGCTCTAAGGCATGGCTGGAGGTCCCTGGAGGGGATTCAGGGACAGCAGAACATGCTGGGCAGAAATGTCCTGAGAATTCTCTAGGTAACCCTGAATGACATGAGGAACAATGCGCAATAGGGGACACAGAGACTCCAGCTCTAACGGATTACGCATTCTCACAGTGTCAAAACGTTTGAAGTATAAGGAATCACCCAAATACAGTGTGTAAGATTAAAAGTTCACCCTGGAAATCGCTAAAATGCACTTATCTGGCAGGTGAAGGGTTAATCTGCAGAGGAGAGAAGGAGAGTCCAAGCCCTGCTTAGAATACTCATTCAGAGAAAGCACAAAACGGCTGCCGCGGCGACAGCCAATCAGAAACGAGCACACGATGCAAGCGCTCATGGGAAATGTAGTTTTCCCAGAAAAAGTACCCCAACAGTGCCCGAAGCCCCCTGAGCCCCCCAACACACACCAAAAGTTAAATCGAATAATAGAGCAAGGGCAGACAAACAAAATGAGCCATCTCTGAAGTCGCTACGATGAGCAGTTGCAGACATATGTCCCAAACTGTACAGTCCCATACAAGTGACTGGAGTAATGCCGTCTATTCGGTAAAAGCGCGCCTGGAACACAAATTTTTCAAAGTTGTAACTAAGAAGTAAATGTGCACTAACAACATTACTAAAACATGTCACTAGACCCAATAAAACACTAAACCCAGTAGGGAAAGTGCCAACAACCACCCCAAAGATGCTAAACCAGCAGCTAAAGGGTTAAGTTACCACAGAAACCTGCTCCAAAACACCCAACAGACATACAGATAGCCCCAATGAGTACAGGAGTGTGCAATGGGAACTTCAAAGGAAAAACCCCTGTGCGGAGGGGCACTGTGGGACATGTGAACCTGCAGCTCACCTGTCTTCAGATCACCATGTATTAAGAAGAACCCTCAGTGGGCAACTCCTGGGGAAGGAACTTGAACCCAAGATTTTCCCCGCAGGGCTTAAGGTCCACAAAAAGCACCTGGATGCTGAGCTAGCCACATCTAAGGGCATGGTCAGTTATGGTAATCCGCTTAATGGTGGTATTCCATTTCTAACAGAAAAATAAAAAATGTTCTAAAACTATAGCAGAACTGTTCTCTTGCTTGTATCTTCATCCAAGGAACAAATCTTACTGGAGCTGATTGGCTAGCTGCAGCCAAGGAGGGAAGGTAGGCTCCACCCCCTGCATTCACTTCTAGAACTGTTCCTGCCTACTTAAAGGGGTGGATCGCCTATCCAAAGTTACCAGTAACCTGTATTGGATGACAGAGAAAAAGTAATTTGCAAAGGATTTAGGCATGTGTGAAAAAAATGCTGTAAAAGTTTAAGAATGCTTTCAAAAATAGACATGTTAATAGTTTATATTCATAAATTAACAAAATGCATAGTGAGTAAACAAAACTCTAAATCAAATCAATATTTGGTGTGACCACCCTTTTCCTTCAAAACAGCATCAAATCTTCTAGGTACACTTGCACAATCTGTTAAAGAACTCAGCAGGTAGGTAGTTCCAAACATCTCAAGAACTAACCACAGTTCTTCTGTGGAGCTAGGCAGCATCAGTTGCTTCTCTCTCTTCAGGTAATCCCAGACAGATTTGATGATGTCGAGATCAGGGCTCTGTGGGGGCCATACCATCACTTTCAGGACTCCTTGTTCTTCTTTAAGCTGAAGATAGTTCTTAATGACTTTGGATGTATATATGGGATCGTTGTCATGCTGCAGAATAAAGCTGGGGCCAATCAGTTGCCTCCCTCATGGTATTGCATAATGGATAAGCATCTGCCTGTACTTTTCAGCATTGAGGAGACCATTCATTCTGACCAAATGCAGCCCAAACTTGCAAGGAACCTCCGCCATGCTTCACTGTTGCCTGCATACATTAATTCTTGTACCACTCTCCAGCTTTTGGCGTACAAACTGTCTTCTGCTACAAATATTTAAAATTTTGGATTCATCAGTCCGTAGCATCTGCTGCCCTTTTTTCTGCAGCCCAGTTCCTGTGTTTTCATGCATAGTTCAGTTGCTTGGCCTTGTTTCCACGTCAGAGGTATGGCTTTTTGGCTGCATGTCTTCAATAAGGACCACGTCTGACCAGACATCTCCGGATACTAGATGGGTGTACCAGGGTCCCACTGTTTTTTGCCAATTCTGAGCTGATGGCACTAATGGACAACTTCTGAAAGCGAAAGGGAAGCACGATGTGTTTTTCATCTACTGTGCTAAATTTCCGAAAGCGAAGTAAGCATGATGTGTTTTTATCTACTG
This sequence comes from Rhinophrynus dorsalis, assembly GCA_037306005.1. Classification (NCBI taxonomy): domain Eukaryota; kingdom Metazoa; phylum Chordata; class Amphibia; order Anura; family Rhinophrynidae; genus Rhinophrynus; species Rhinophrynus dorsalis. The sequence continues at coordinate 105,314,672 of CM074721.1, read as the reverse complement.
CGCTAAATTTCCTTGGCCAACCAGTACGTCTACGGTCCTCAATGTTGCCAGTTTCTTTACACTTCTTCTAAAGTGCTTGGACAGCACATCTGGAAAGCCCTGTCTGCCTTGTGTCTTGTTGTTGTGCTCAGTCTTGCCATAGTGTATGAGTTGACATTAAACAGTCTTCACCAACCTCACCCTGTTAGCCAAGTTTGGCTGTTCCACACCTAGTTTTATTCCTCCTACACAGCCATTTCTGTTTCAGTTAATGATTGTGTTTCAGCTTACATATTAAATTGATAATCACTAGCACCTGTTTGGTATAATTGTTTAATCATACACCTGACTATATGCCAACAAAATCCATGACTTTGTGCAAGTGTACCTAGAGGAACCGATGCTATTTTGAAGGCAAAAGGGTGGTCACGCCAAATATTAATTTGATTTAGATTTTTCTTCTGTTCACTCACTATGCATTTTGTTAATTGATAAAAATAAACTATTAACATGCCTATTTTTGAAAGCATTCTTACTTTACAACTTTTGCACATTACTGCATGACTGTGCTTACAGAACAGTACTGCAAACAATGGAGGTGACAATCATATATACCAGGCGTGTTCAATTGTCACAGAAGCAATATTAAAAAAAGAGCTAATCAACTTTTATGCATATAGAAGTACAATGCTCATGGGTGTCTGGAGGAGCTTATAAACATAGGGGCTGTGTGGGCTGGCCTGGTGGTCATATTATGGCTTTGACCCCTGCCACTTTCAAAAAAACATTTCTGCAGACACCCCTGGCATGGTAATAGGCTTAGTGCTATTCACAGTTAAGTTTTCTCCTGGTCAATGAGAATACTGGTATTTACCATACTGAACTATTCTCAAGAACTGTGATGTGTCAGTTACAAAACGGAACCAGAGAAAGGTGGTTATACCATACTGGTGCTTATAGATGTGCTAGCAAATTAAGTAAAAACAAAAAATACAACAAACCACAGGAGGGCTACGCTGGGCTTAGACTGGGCACATCTGGCCCACAGGGTACTTGTTGGATGCCCATGGTATACAATGTAGTATAGAACCATGCATAAAGGAACACTAACACAATTTGAAACCACCACTTTAATCTAGGTGGAAAATCCCAAAGTCCACAAAGAACCAATTCTGTGCTGAGTGTTTTCCTACTAAAGTGGACCTCTCACTTTGAATCAGGCTTGCTTATTTTAAACTTAATTAAAAATGTCCTATGTGCATGTTAGCCAAAAGTCCAGCAAAATGTACAGTTAAAGGGATAGTAATGTTTCACAAGAATGGCAGCTCCAATTAATCTTCATAGTATTTGGGCCTTGGAGAGTGTTATTTCAATACTGTTAGAGTTGTAGTTCAAGAGTAATTGAATGATAAAGTATCCACCTCCCATACCTTTTACCTAGTGTATGCCACCTCCCCTCAGATGTGGAATCTGGTCTTAAGACCAGACAGCTCACAGCAAGGGACAATCTTCTTACTGTGAGAACAATAAAAACCCTGGCCCCCCCCCGGCAGATTTTTCAGGTTTTTCCCTTACGCTAATTGAAGATTGTCCCTCTCTGCAAGCCACCTGGACTCCAACTTTCTGTTTGGAGGTGAGCAGTGTTACATCAGTAAAAGGGACAGGAGGGGGATACTTTATCATTCAATTACACTTGAACTACAACTCTGACAGAGCTGAAATAACACTCTCCATGGCCCAAATACTTGAAGTTTAATTGAAGCTGCTTTTATTGTTTAACATTATTATCCCTTTAAAGGAAATCATCATATTTGGCACCGTATTTTAACTGCAATACGCATGCGGTACCATGGAGTTCCATATGCTAATTAAGCTTTTCAGTGACTTATCATATGCTTTTCCCCCAGAGATAAAATTGTGAATATCTCCTTAACTACACATCTGCTGGATTTTTGGTTAAAATGACACACGGGCAATTTTGAATTAAGTTTTCAAATATGTAAAAATAATTCAAAGGTATTAGCACCCGATATCATGTCAAAGGAGGTGGACATATTTTTTTCCAGACTCCAGGATCCTAATTAAAGTGGAACTGTCATCCCACCAATTACATAAAAAGACTATGGGCCATATGTTCAAAGAAGTAGTGACATAGCTTTTGGCGTTTGTGACGACTTTTCAAAGTACAGTGTTGCTGGGATCATTAATATTTTCAGAGTGTGTTGGTTGTGATTGGAAATACGTCATTTGTCCTGACTGAAACTGTCGTATGTAACAACAAAAAATATCTTTAAAAATGTCTTAACTAATGACAAAAATGTCTTAACTAAAGACAAAAATTATCACATTCAGAACACATTCCCTCCACTTTTTTCTTAACGTACAAATTTTGTCTTTTGAAAGACTTTTTGTCATTAGTTACGACAAATTTTCTTTTCCTCTATACGACACTGGAGAATAGTTTAGCCACACCCTTGCCCCTCCCCTGTGCCCATCAATTTTGGAGTTTTGTCGTACACAAAGGACATTACTAGTTTTTTGTCGTATACTCTATAGAAAATATGTTGTGCATGCATTCAATGACTTATGTTTGTCTTTCATACGACTTTTTTTGTCGTTATCCCTTTGAACATACGGCCCTATAAATACTTAGTAAAAATTATAAAACAGAGTTAGAATACATAAAGAAAAAATAATTAACTCCTACCTAAAGTGATAACACAACTCGCAATACTAAAGCATTAAAATGTAAATATGGATGAGAGGAAAAATAAAAAGGACAAAACAGCTGAAACATTAAAATAATCTCTATATTAGTAACAAGCAAATACAAGACAACAGAGAGATAAAATCAAAGTGAATCTCATTTTCATGTGTTTAACCCCGTGTGGACCAGAGGGATGCACAACACATTGTGAAGCAACGTACTACACATCCTGTGATCTTCAAGTAGTTAATTACAAGGCCAACCAACACATATATATGTGTGTAATATTGCTCAGAAAAAAACAAAAACAAAAACACAACCCCCCCAAAAAAACACAAAACAAAACTGTGCAATGTCAGTGTTGTAAAAAGAAAAAACAGCACACCATATGATCTAATTGTAGTAAAAACATTCGCAAATTAATTAGAATCTAAGTACAATTCATATTTCCCACTTAATTATGAAATAAATAAGAATACTTTAGACAATAAAATATTAAATTGGTGCAGTAAATTCATCAAAACCAACACAAAAAAACCCTCAGCAACAAAAATATAAGAGTATCAATACTTTTACAGTGACTGGAGGAATAGGACACATGTCCCATATAAATTATATGTCCGGTTAGAGCTATGATATAGGACGCAACAGAAAATGTGACCAGATACTCAGGGCTAGATTCTATTGCAGGTGCTAATTTTAGCACTGCTTTTATCTCCAGGTTTCCCCATAGACTTCAATAGGAAACTGTTTGCTAAAAGGGGTGGTAACATTTATCTCCTGGAATAGAATCTAGCCCTCAATGAGGTATTAGGGTAACCACAATGCCAAGAGAAAAATAAAACAAAAAAACAAAAAAAACACAAATACACTACCGGTCAAAAGTTTTAGAAAACCTCAATTTTTGTTACTGTTAGTTATTGCCATATACCGTAACTTGGCAAAAACATTAGAAAAATATGTGAACATTGGGTATTTTTTTTCTAGAATAAGAAAGCGTTGAATTTGTTTAACCCCTTAAGGACCGGAGGTTTGGAACACTTTTTGTCTTTCTGGACAATGGCCATGTTTATGTTTAGCTGCAATTTTCCCCTTACTCATATAATGTACCCACATATATTATATACTGTTTTTCTTGCTATAAGATGGGCTTTCTAAAGATATCATTATTTTCATCATATCCTATAATTTACTATAAAAAAGTTATAAAATATGGTGAAAAAAAAGTAACAAAAGCACTTGAACCAGGTGTAGCTGTATTGAGATGACCAGAATCCTTCTTTCAGGGTCTCCATTACTAGTCAAACTTTGATCACCCCTGCCATTCCTCCTTGTAGCTCCCATTCTGTGTGGTTCAATCTGCAGTCTCTTTACCTGTTCTTGTGGATGTTATCCTTATATTATGTCCCCCCTATTTTTTCATTTTGAAGTATTAATAACAGGGCTCAAAATTTCCACTCGCCATTAGCCAATGGCGAGTGAAAATTTAGACCTGGTGGGTATGTTATGGCTTGCGGTGGCAAGTAACTTTTCAGGTCTGGCTAGTAGCAAAGGACTTCAAATTTTAAGCCCTGTTAATAAGAAGGTAATAGTTTTGGGGGTGTTGGTTGCTCCTTCATCTTGATCAAATTGAAGACTAGAAAGAGCTACAGCTTTCTTTACAGGCAGTTTTGTTATATTCATTCACTGATCTGAAGCTAGCAGGCAAATGCTTTATGCATGGGGGAATCAGCTAGAAAAGGGGGCAGTCAGTGGAAATGCCAGCACACATTGGCCCAAGCCTCAGCACATACACTGGGTCACAAAGTAACCCTTTTCTGGTCCCCAAGGCTTTAAAATCTCTTCACCCTCCCATCTCCAGTTTGTATTTATTTCACACACTGATTACAATGCACATATTTTTTCTTCCACGAGATTTCAGTTTGGGGGGGTTCATGGATCATTTCAGATGGCTTGTGACTGTTATTCTATGAATGGTGGCACCTTCATTGTGAATATGTAAGAGTATACAAAATAAGTTTGAGTTATCATACTGGTTACCCCTCTGGTCATCAGAGTTAAAAAGGCAACAAGCATACATTGAAAATATACATTAAAGGTCAGTTATATGCTACAACTCATTCCTACTGACTGAGCAGGCGAGCGTGACATCAACCAGTTATAAACATATTTTTTTATGTTTTTCATGTTACTTTTACTTTACAGCAGGCATTAAATAAGCTCACTTGTTATGATGTTATTCCCTTTAGGGAATATCCTGCCTGAAATACATCATAGCAACCCATAGATAGTAACCTGACTACTACATAGTGATGCAACCATATCCTCATGAGTGTATTCCTGGAATATTCAACTTTGTTCATTAAAAGAAAGCAGTTAACAAAAATTTTTAGGGATTTCACTGCTGTTATACAGGCAATGAGCAAATGTGCAAAAGCAATTATAGGAACCCTTGACCCATTACAAATGCAGTCTGACTGTTTAGTTTTCCATATTCTGCACTAGATGCACATTCCTATTGTAGTGGAATAAATATTGACATTCCCTAGACTAACACAGCATTATGAATATCTACTCTGCAGACAGGCATTGTGCTTGGATGCCTGTTACTGTGATTAGTGACCTGCTTGACAGTATGCCCAAATGTGTAAACCGGATTCTGATCCTTCCGCTAAAAGTGATACATTGTTTTCCATTATATACACAAATCCGTCTTTCTGCTCTGCTATTAACTTTACAAGCCAAACAGCATCAACATTCCAGATTAGTCAAGGATGGGCAGCCTACCTCCCTCCGTCTGCTGCTAGACTAATATTTCCATCATCCTCAACCAGCTGCTGGCTGAGGATTATGGCACTAGTTGTAGTCCAACAACAGCTAGGAGGCTGCAGGAAGCTTCACTTGATTTTAGCTTAGGTATTATTGTTAGCATTATCTGTTCTTTTGTTATGTACTGTGTGAACAGCATACCTCCCAACATTTCATATGCCCGAAGAGGGACATTTGTGTTTTAGACGATGTTGCTGGAGGAGTGACTGGTAGGCGGGGTACTGCCCAGAATTTTTAGGTCTGATCCCCTAAACACAGGGACACCAGGGCAGGACAGAGGGATCTGGGTCTCAAAAAAGGACTCTTGGGATATATATATCTCCTTTTGACCTACATCAAAACATTTTACTCTGTCATTGATATGGTAGATCTGCCCGTCCTTTAACACTCTGAGTGCCAGAAAGGAAGCACAATGCATTAGCTTCCTTTCTGGCACCCAAAGGGTTAAGTGTCAGATATAAGCAACGTATAGTTAAGTAGCCTCACATTTTGCTCATTAATAAATGTAGTTGTACTATAACTATTCTAAGCTAACAACGTTGCATTGGAATCAATCCCCCGCAACTTCATTCCCACTGAACGCTTTCTCTGTTGCAGTGCAGCGCGCGACTGTGGAAGGCAAGAGTGGACTCACACTATGTACGTGTGCATAATGTGCAAATGCATTGGCCAATGACATTATTCTGCCTCTGCGTGAGCAAGCCGCGCTAGATGCTCACATTGGGTTGCGGGTTTCCCCCACTGGCTCCAGACAGCATGAGGGGGCGAGGTTTCCATGCTTAGTTATGTACGTGTGGCTCAAGGCAGACAGACAGGTTGTAGAGTAGGTTACATGGAGTAGAGTAGGGTATAGACAAGCGGGGCAGATGTCTTGAAAGCAGGGCACTGACTCTATGCAGAGGGACAGCGGGATTGGGACCCAAAATCGTGACTGTACCGCATAAATCGGGACGGTTAGCAGCTATGGAACAGTTCTGCTGTGAAGCTTTGTGGGGCCACACTGGCGTAGGGTCCTATGTTCAATGGGCAAAGCAAACACTCCATAGGGGACAAATGGATATATCCAAAAGTCCCAAAGATTTAAATGAGATGTTTAACTCATTGAATGCTAGGCATGTTTCATAATGGCTCAATGTAAAATAAAAATAATTTGCACATCTACCCTGATGCATATAGTGCAATTATAAAGCAAGCCAACTGCACCATGGGGCAATTTAAAAAAATAATGAGTTATAGCCTTTTTACCCCATAATGCTAGAGAGATCTCACAAGGTGTTGTTACCTCTCTAGCATTCAAGAGGTTAAAATCATCTTTAAAAAACACAACATAAATCAGTGGGAATCGTTACGTCAACCCTATGCTTCAGCTGGTTTCACCCACAATTTCTCCAGTATTCCGGGTCTTGTACATGGCACTACGGACTGTATTCAGTCAGCTGAAGCAATCCTACCGTACCATTTGGAAGAAATTACCAATTAAAAAATATTCGTTGGTTTATATGGCTCTTTTAACCCCTTAAATGATAATTAGGTCTCCAAGACCTCTTTAACAACCAAGGAGTTAAATACAACATTTAACTCTCTGAGTGCAATAAAGGTGTGCAACGCATTGCTTTACACACCCCTCCGGCACTCCGAGAGTTAAAGGGATGTGGGTACTTTTTTCCGCCCCCTAAGGTGCAGTAGGTTCTACCCATACATTCTTCAATTTTTTGTCTTGTACATGGACCTAGACTAGATGCGTCCCCCCGTGCTACCCTGGTTACTCTGCTTCCCCTATGTACACACAGGGCGTATTCTTCCCCACCCCCAATACACCACTCCCCTCACCTCCTGGTACTGCGGACTCCACTCCAGTTGGTACCTCTTCTTCCTGTTCCGCTGGCCGGGAAAGTAGCGACTCCACGCTATAAAAACCACCGAACCCAGAGCCGCCACTGCCGCACTGATGGCCATTGACAGGTTCTTGAGTACAGCCATGAATCCACATCGCCGGTCGTGACATCACTACCACGCCCATTCACCCATAAGGAAAACACAAACAGTGACACCGCCTCCAGTCTTCACTGCGCATGTGTAAGAGGCTGTTCGCTTTAGGACTTATACTGCTTTACACTGTTGTTGTTTGTCATACGCTCTAGGGTTTGTCACCTTCCCCCTTTCGTTTATTGCCTTTTTCCTGTATGGCTTTAATGGCCCACCGCGGGTTAGCGGGCCAGATTTGGCCCACCGCACCTTAGCGGGCCGAATAAGGCCCCTGAGCCTCTTGAGGGCCAATTTTGGCCCACCGCGGGTTAGCGGGCCGAATTTGGCCCTCGATATGCGCGGGGGCCTAGTTCGGCTCGCTAAGCCGCAGTGGGCCAAAATTGGCCCGCAAGAGGCTCAGGGGCCGTACTCGACCCGCTAAAATGCGGTGGGCCAAAACTGTAAACGGTCTTGTACTAGGAATCCACAGCGACTGTGACAGGATTAAGCGTGGGAGGGCAGCGATGACCCTGGACAGGAGCATATCTCCAATCCCCAGGCAGGGACAAACTAGTGAGTTAGTGTAGCTGATCCTTCAGGTAAATAGATCAGATCTCTGTATGGAGATGATGGGAATTGTAGCATCAGACTATCATTCCCTCTTTAGGAGGTAAAGTCGTCTTGCAGACTGGGACAACGGTTTCCCTCTTTTTATGAGATCAGACTGAGTGGTGTATATAAGTGTATCACATTGCTCCACAGTAATACAATTCAAATTGTTTGTTTACACTTCAGTCTATGTGTAAATAAATTAGACACTGTATAATAAAATAATTTCTAATTGCGTTAAATAATTTATTAATTTACAGAAAGAAGTGTCACTACCTCATGAATAATCTAAAAGTTCCTGGTAAGCCCCACCCACGCACACCAACAATACCACCTTTACTAATGGAGATATAAGCTATAGACTCTAACCGCGTGATGTGAGTTGTGACGTCAGTTCAGGACAGGCTGTGGCACCACTCTGCCTCTCAGCCTGTAAATCTTCGCTTATTCCCCTTCCCAGTAGTTCCCCGTTGCCACCTCCTCCTCTGACAAAGGAATTCAGTATGTGTGACCTGGTGTGCTCTCTTGCCAACGAGAGTGCGCTAGGTTACATTCTGGATTCCTCTGTCAGAGCAGGAGGTGACAACTGGGGAGGGGAAAAAGCAAAGACTGACAGGCTCCAAGGCAGACCGGTGCTGCAGCCTGTCCTGAAGTGACGTTGCTTGGTTATATTCTGAAGCTTATATCTCTGTTAATACAGCATAAAAAAAAAAAAACAGCTTGAACATTTATTGGTCAGCAAGATTCAAATAAGAAGGACTTTCTAGGAGGTGATTGCTCCCCTTTAAGTCTATGTGATTCTAAATTAGTCCCAGCCACTTGAATTGTTGGTAAGTTTGCCTGGTCTGATGTATAAAGACAAAGTAATGCAATTCTAGAGAAAACCAACTGCATTGTAGAGCGGCAAATACAAATTCCCAGAATTCTCATTGACTAAAACTGGACGTTTTTTGTAACCCATTAAATGGTAGAGTGTGCAGTACATTGCTTCTCAATGAGTTGGCGATCCCTCTAACATTAGCTAAATGAATAAGACTAATATTTTTGTATTTTTTTTTAACTTAGAACTTTAGACAAGATATAAAAATAAGATGCACTCCAATACTTGATAAGCCCTTTGTTCATAAATGTTTCAGAGTCTGAAAAAGTACAGAAAGAGCTGAAATCTGAATTTTAATAGCGTTAAGGCCAAGCCTTTTTTGAAGACCATCCTTATAAAAGGCCACTATGACTGGAAGATGAAAAGGTCGCAGCCGAGACCCCCATGTCTTCACACTACTTACAGAACAAGGACCATACCCTGTGATACGCCTTGGAAGAAACCGTTTTACACGTCTGCATCATAGTAAATGACAGAATCAGAAAAATCCTTCTTCCTCTGGATTCTGCCTTCAAGAGCCAAGCCATCAATGCCAGATTCTCCACCTCTGGATGACACAGTTGACCTTGGGGCAAGAGATCTGGAAGAAGAGGAAGCTGAAATGGCTCTGACACGGACTGGCTGAGGAGATCTGAAAACCAGGCCTTATGGGGCCAGACCGGGGGATCAGAATGACATGAGCCCACTCCACCCTGATTTTCTTCAATGTTCTGGGAATCAGGGGAAATGGGGGAAGCATACGCTAGGGAAAAATGGCATGGATGAGCATCTTGTCCACCTCAAAAGCTAGAGGGTTAGTGGGATCTGGCACAGAACTTTGGAACCCTGCAGTTCAGCCAAGAGGCTGTTAGGTCCACCATCAGAGGACCCCATAGATGAACTACAGAATCAAATGCTGGTTGAGCTCCCAATTTACAGGATCCAGACGATGGCACCACATCTGCCTCAATGTTGTCTATAACTGGGATATGAAAGGCAGAGAGAGCCTGCACTTGCACCTCCGCCCAAGAGAAAATCAGCAAAAAATGCAGTCGCACTTCTGATTTCTCTATGGTGGTTGAGGTAGGCCACCTTCATTGCATTGCCGAACTGAATCTATACAGGGGATCCCTGGAAGGACTGAGCCTGATGCCACATGGCTGGATGAATTGCTCATAGATTACAAAAATTGATGGACAAAAGAATCTCCCCCCTGGTCCAATGACCATGAGCCATCTGAGGGCCCAGCATGCACCCCAGCCTATCAAGCAGGCATCCATCATGTCTATGACCCAATTTAGAATAACCAATGGACATCCTAGCAACAGTTGGTACATTTGCAGCCATCAATGAAGGTCTGACTTCATCTGGTCAGACAGGGACATAACACAATGACACTCATGTCGGGACCAGTTGCTGAGAATTTCCAGCTGTAACCGCCATGTATGGAACTGAGAAAATGCTACTGCCTCCAGAGCAGAAGCCAGATCACCCAGTATCTTCATGTACTCTTGTACTGTCATGGATGGATAAAGCACAGAATCTTGAGACAATGACAGAATCTTGTCTTCTGACAGAAACACCTTCCCCAGAAGACTGTTGAATCTTATGATGAGAAGGTGAAGGATGTGGAATGGAACAATAGAAGATTTCTTGAAACTGACAGTCTGTGTAGTTCCAGGACAGAGACACAAGTCTGAATCTAATGGTGCAGAATCACCTCTGAAGGAGTATTCAGCAAAAGGTCACCCAGGTAGGGAGTCAAGGAGATCCCTAGAGAGTTTATGTGAGCTGCCAGAGTGGTCATGACCTTTGTAGAGACCCATGAAGCAGAGGCAAGCCCAAAGAATAAGACTTCAAACTGAAAGTGATGGTCTTGAATAGCAAACCACGGGAAACACTGATCTGCATGGACAGAAATATGCAGGTAAGCATACTTTATATCTAAGGAAGCCAAACATTCCCCCTGGACACACGTCCGAGATGACAGTGCTCAAGAACGTCATCCTGAACTGAGCAGCAAGAGCAAAATGGTTGAGAAGCTTTATGTCCAGAATAGGATGGCATTCACTGTCTTTTTTTGGAAATATTAAAAATTGGAATATAATCCTCTGAAGCTTTCATGAGAAGGATCAGACACCAAGGCCTGCGTATCTACCAGAGAATAGACCATGTCTACAAACAGAGGACTTCACACGGGATTGTGAGGACCTCTGGAGATGAAAAAAATGAAAGGGAGGAAGGGACTTGAAGTAAATGTGGTACCTTCCCAAAATTACTCTCAAAATCCACTTATCCAACACACAAAAAGCCCGTGTGCTGTGAAAAAGGTATAAACAACCTCCTTATGCTTAAGGCGGACTAGACACTCGCAAATTATTCTGAGGTAGTTGTGTGAGCTTTGGGCTTCTGAGCAGGCTTTTTGCCTGTCCAGCCCTCTTTGGGTTTTGGGGTTGAGAGCACTTGGGTCGATGTAGTAGTAGGTACCCTGGTGCATACCCATACTGGTGGGGGCAATTAAGACCCTCAAAAGAATCCTGGAGAGAGAAGGACGAATCCAATGAAGGAATCCCCAAACCATGGGGACATCACCCTCTGTAAAGTGGCTAAAGCACCTTTGGTTGTGGGGCGGGGGCAGGATGACCCTGGGCTAAAATTTCATAATCCTGTGACTAGAGGGAGCCATAGAACTCACTGAGAAGATTAAGGCATTACCCATGTCGGCTCCTGTTCATTAGCCCATGCTCCAGAGGTTGTGTTAAGATTAACAGATGTCCTCTAACAAGTCTGATTTATTTTTTTTAATCAAGGGAGAGAGGGATTGAATTTGCCAGACAGTATGCCATATGGGATCTGCAAACTTGTTGCCTAACTGTACCATATACTGCCCTGGAACTGAAAAGGCTAGAGTTCCCAGTTTGCTTTTTTGACAATTTGGGGCTACATGGTGCTAATATCCCCATTAGTAATGGTGCAGTTGTGCTGTAATGTGTGCTAATGATGCATTAGAATGGCCAACACTTAGCTCTTTAGGGAACATCTTCCCAGTTTTGACTTCCTGCATATGGCCTCTTGCCACCTGATCACTTTAATACAATCAGCTTAAGAAATATATATATTGCAGGTCTGCTTAGGATGCATATGTAAAGCTGTAGCAGGACACTCGACATCACTCTCTGGCTGCCAATTGTACCCAGTGCTTCTTACCCTCAGGAGCTTGTAAAGCCCTGGTAGAAACTTTATATTCAATAAAATACAGGGTATATGATCCCCTTTATTTGAAGTGCAATTGTCACATTTGGAAAAGGGAGGTTAAAATCCCTCCAAAATGTTGTGTTCCATTTTTACTTGAAATAAAAAGGCACTATGTCCAGTGAATAACTATCTGTGTATGCGTCTCTATTCTGTAGAATATAGACACATGTCTAGGAACCAGCTGCATGCCTAGACCAAGGTTGAGGATGACAGAAGCTGTACTGAAACAAAAGCTGGAAAGCCAAACTTTGCCCAACTCTGCTCTAGTGCTACAGCATGCATCTTTCACAAGTGGATGGCATTCTAAAGCCATGAGGTATTTGGCCTTATGCAAAAGAAAATTAGAGCACTTCTGGAGTAAACCATGTGCATCACAGTAGACAAGTAAAATTTCTCATTCGTTTTATGAGGTTCTTAACCTCTTGAATGTGATATGTCTTCATCTCAGTGCTTTGTAATGTGTTGAGGATATTTTAAGCTTCAATGAGTTATAAGCCCCATTTAAATTTAGATTTTTATTGCTCCCCTATGGTGCAGTCCCTTTGTTCCTCTTATATTTTGTGCTTAAGGTCACAATATAACCAAATTGTTTATTTTACAGCCCACTTTGCAAGCTATGAACTGTTCTATTTGCAAAATCTAAAATGAAAAAAATTGGAATTTTCTACTCATCATTAATTTATTTCTCTCTAGTCTATTGGATGACTATAGGTTAAAGGTCCTTCTACTAGAAGGAAGGTCACTTCAACAAAAAGTCCATCTCCTCCCTCCTTTCCTTACCTCTACCTGCAACTCAGTTTTTAGTGTTCTGCTTCACAAGAGGTTCAGGACATTCACTGCATGGTCCCTGTGTCCTCCAAATGGATGTAAATGAAATGAAAATAACAGATGTCCACTCCTTGGACCCAAATAAACAAACACATGAAAGGATGAATGAAGGAAAGAAAGCCTTGTTTCAGCAGTTTTAATTATCTTTTGCCATTAATGCTTTATGTAATTATCTAGTAATCCATCTGTACCAATGCAGGGAAAGTCTTCATCCTTAGCCTATCTACTTCAGTTCGGAGCACAGTGATCTCCTGGGCTTGTGCTTTTGCAAGGTCTACCAGCTTCCTCCTATTGATGATATCCATGTACCGATCATGTGCATTCTTCGCTGAACTTTTTTCTGCTCCTGTAAATATAAATAAACAGAGAAAGATGACTACATGCCCATGCTTCTGGCATATAAAGATTTAATGAATTTCTTCTAAATTCACTGACTTGTATTTCTATATTACTATTAGTATTACAAACAATGTATTAGATTAATGCTTCAAGTTACAGCAGATACGAGTATACATGTGACACCAAAATTATGAAAATTATTATACTTTATATAGCTCCAAATTATTCCGCAGCACTGTACAATAGGCAATAGGCATACAGAGACATTAAACAGTACAAATGGAACACAGAAACCAAAAGGATCAGAGGGCCCTGCTCGTGACAGTTTACAGTCTAGAGCAGTGGTGCTCAACTCCTGTCCTCAGGACCCACTAACAGGCCAGGACTTAGGGATTCCTCTGCTAGAGCACAGGTGTGGTGATCAGAGGTTCATTCACATTGATTAACTCACCTGTGGTCTAACAAGGAAATCATCAAATCCTGGCCTGTTAGTGGGTCCTGAGGACAGGAGTTGAGAACCACTGGTCTCGAGGAAGGTAGGTTTGACACAGAAGGAGTAAGTGCTATTGGGTTTAAGTGCCTCCTGCTACATGAACTCCCAGTCAGTGGGTAGGTAAAATAAGTGTTTTTGAGTAAAAAATTAGGATTCCTGGGGTGAGATATGTTAAGGTAAGGGAAACGTGAATGAAAGAAACCTCTCTGATCCCTGTGTTATGCTGTGGAGTCAATGCAAAAAAGACTGTATTAAATAAGTGAATAATTCTGGAGCAAATTGAAAATGATCATTTAGTTAAATGGAAGTTTTAACCACTCGAATGCTAGACCTCTCCAACTAGAAAAGTAGGCTACATAGAATACCACTGGAATGCAGAGTTTCTCTCACTAGAGAATTCATCTCATCTTTATCACAACTTTATCTCATGTTAGAGCTTAAGCACTTGAAGTGGATGCCAATGAATTGCTTGACGAGAATTATTATGAGGTGATTTTTTATTTATTTATTTATTTTTTAATGGTTGGGATATGTGTGTGTGTGTGTGTGTCTAACAGAAAAATAGAACAGTTATGGTACAAGAACAAAACTATCATCTTTAGCAAATAAAATTGAAGTGATAATTTTCCTGATATACACATCACCATTTGTTTTGCATGAGTGTTGCACTAGTATTGTATTGATACATATGCCCCAATACATGTGCTATTCTCTGTGTGATTCAATGTTTATCACCCACAGATCATTCGGTATGGTGCCCCTTTGTACTAATGATAGAGTATATCGGCTTTTGTTCCTACACTTGTGTGCAATATATGAGTAATATATATGACAACTGCCATATTTTACAACACATAGGGGAATAGTTTGTGTAAAATTCTATTTTAACCCCCTGCATACCAGAGGAGTGTGCAAAGCACTGTTTTGCAATGCACTGTGCAATAACTCTTCTTCAAGGGTTTAAATGTACATAAGGGAATGTAAGAAAAATGGTCACAGTGTAAGAAATGTACTTTTATATAGTTACTAATCAAACACCTGAGTGTTAGTATATTTCAGCACAGAACTCCACTAGCACACATCTTCTATGTGAGCAACCCCTGAATGCCACTCCTATAATTGGTTTAAGGAATATAATAATTTTGCACTGATTTCCCTACTCCCAGTTTGTACACAGCGTGGGTGCACAGGAATGGAACACCCTAAATCCTCCATCCCATACTCTCCCACATGCCCCTGCCCTTCCCAATGCACACTTCACAAAACAGCTATTTGTCACACAAATTACTGTGTATATAGGTATTAGGCAAGTACAGTTTTCAAACTTAGTTCTTTCCACTTTTTTTTAGCTCAGAATTCTATTTGTACATTCCATTTATAGAGCGTTTAAAAATGATCCTTTACACTAACCAACAACAATATGATAAATGTGCCTCTCTTTTTTGTCTTTGGTCAAGGGCTTGTATATGATCCAATTGGTAGATGACCAGAGGTAGCGTTATTGATAGTTTCTGAAAGATACAGTAAAGCTAATGTATGAAGGATGTGGTGGATACCTCTCTGGCACTCAGAAGCTTAACATTACATTGATACTGTATACAAACAGCTGCTCGTACAATGTATTGTGTTGCATTCTATTCACAGTGTACTCACCAACTACATCATAAATGTGTTTTCTCTCAGAGAAGGAGATCAGCATATCCTGCAGATCCTTGTCCAGCTGGACATTTGCCCTTTTCTTCTTCTTTATATTCATTTCTAGGTCCTTAACAATCCTTTTGTAGTTACTCACATTTTTCTCGTGTTGCTAAAGATGAAAAGAGAACTAGAGTGTAGTCTGGCATGTACATTAAAGAAGCAGTAAACATTTATTAAAACAGAAAATAAAAATCTATTTTTGTGAAGGGATCTGTCCAAGTTTTTATTTTACGCTTTTTAGGTGGTGCTATTGCTAATGCTGTCTTTAGAAAGTTCTAGAAGACATTGATATAAGCTCTCTGGAGAAAGCAACAACATAAACTGTAAAGACCACAGAGAATACTGCATAAAACAATTGGAATGTTTACTCTGTAATGCATCTCATAGCATTACCTTAGTTTTACTCAGTGGGAATATGATAGATAGATAGATAGGCAGACAAAACAGCAAAAGGCAGTGGCATGCACAAAAACACAATAAGGTACTAAGTACACATTGGAGAGATACACTAAGGTGTGATAAAGAGGTGATAAACTGGAGATAACATCTCCAGAGAGATCATTTCTCCAATTCCTATGTTATTCTATGGATCATAGTGCATAGGCTCTATAGAATAACATGGAAACGGAGAGTTTAGAACACTGGAGAAGATATCTCTGCTTTATCACACCTTAGTGCATCACCCCTATAGTTTAGTAGATGCATGTTCCATAAAATAATAAATATTTAAGTATACTCACCCCAAGATACTCCAAGGATTGTAAAGGACAGCACATTGGTTATAAAGAAAAATATGTCAATTTATTGCACCCATGCTGAATGTTTTCGGTCAACACTGGAACTTCCTTTTGGAGTGATTAAGTCTAGTGTGGACTGAAAGTGTGTTGTCCTTTACGATCTATGGCATATCTTAGGATGAGATAACAGAGGAGTGCACCTTCCTTAGCCTGGGTACAAGGAAACATTTTCTGATGGTAATTATAGGTGGTATATCAAGCACACATACAGGTCTTCACAACTTATTGATGTAAAGTGTAGCTTCTAAAGTGTAAAATGATCTCTTCATATAGCCATATAGCGGGGAAATACAATCACTAAACCCTAGAATATGAATGTTTAATGTACTCCATGAACGTGACAGTACATATTTATAGTGCATTTCTGAATTACAACAGTGTTATATACATATACACTACCACTCAAAAGTTTGGGGTCACTTAGAAATGTCCTTGTTTTTGAAAGAAAAGTAAATCTTGTCCAAAAAATAACATCAAATGGATCAGAAATACGGTGTAGACATTGTTAATGTTGTAAATGAATATTGTAGATAGAAACTGACGATTTTTAATGGAATATCTACATTTGCTGCAAATGGAGGATTCTTCGATGAAAGCAAACTTTGAAGGACGCAATTATTTAAATTAAAATCATTATTTCTAACCTTATCAACATCTTGACTGTATTTCCTATTCAGTTTGCAACTTATCTGATGTATGTTTTCATGGAAAACAAGGGAATTTCTGAAGTGACCCCAAACCTTTCAAGTGTAATGTACAATCAATTGAAGACATGTTTATACATGTACTGCATACTCATATTGCCATTCAGATACCTTTCATAACAGATTTAAGCATATTTGCTATTATTTACATCAGATGCAAGCAGCACAGCAATTGCAAATGTTGAAAAAACATTCTGCTGGCCTGCTTCAGTATCTGCTATATGCATTACATACAGAAGGTCAGTGCTGCCAGCATTCCAAGATAGGGAATCTCCTAGATCACAGTGCAACTCATGATGCAATGTACCAGACAAAGGTCATCATCCTTGACATCCCAAAAGCTTACAGAGGTAAACAGACACAGATATAGATAAACAGGCACTCCACAAGGGATGTTTGTGCTTGATATTAGATTGAGGGGAATTTTGAGAACAATGCTTTCATGGTCAATCCATAAATCAGTGCAGTCCAGGATGAAGGGGAATGTCCCTTTATGGAAAACTTAGTCATAAAATTCTGCAAATATGTTCATGAACCCCAATAAACAAATACAAAGGTTGCATACTTCAATGTCCAACCCTTCATCCTAACAACATAATCACACCATAGGCCATAAAAACTCAGCTGTATATGTGACTATAAAAGATGCATGTAAATCTAGGAATATAGGAAAATGAGTTTATATGGTATAATGTCCAATGTGATTCACAGTTACCTTACATCAGGGCTTGGAGCCCATTACCAGTTTGCCAATTAGCAATGCACACTTTCTTATGTCCTTCCCTATGATATTCAGCCATGCCATGGTAACCCGATCCACAAAGCACACACAGAACAACCAGGAACTAGTAGTAGCACTAACACAGGCACCCTAGAAGTACCTTGTTAGAGTTTACTACGAGCACCAAAACAGGCAGTGAGGAAACAGAGGCAGATACAGAAAACAGTTCCAATCAGGTCTTAAATAATATGCAATTTTTGCTCACACTCCTTAACTGGGACTAAAATGGTAGTTCTTACTAGAGGATTATCTTTTGTGTAAAGAAATTGATTTGGTGTTGATATGATCAGATTTCACTGTACTTAGCACTCACACGTTTCCAACATTTAAGCATTTAGTAAATAACTTAAAAATATGTTGGACACCTTCATTACACTCAAGAGGCCAAAAGTCCCATTTTAATCAGTGAGTTTTTTTGGTCCTCTTGTGCCACTGGTTTGCCCTAACTTACTTCACTTTTTGTGGTTATGGCCCTTTGTCTCCCACCATACTAGAATCAAACACTTGTCCTTTGTTAAACTTACTTTTTCTTGAACATTAATGGTTTCCTCCAGTATCATAATCTGGTTGGATATACGCTTATCATAGTTTGACTCACTGAGATACTATAAAAAAAGAAGAAAAATAGATTCAGACACACTGGACTGATACAATATACAAGAACCATAGGGCTAGGCTCACCTTTCCCTTTCTTTACTAATGGAAGAACAATCTGCAGCAGGTTATATCCTCGGATTTGGCATGACTGTCATTGAATGCAGCCGCAATGCTCCCCAGCTTTCGTTCATTATGTATGTTGTATTTTCTTGAAGAAAATGTTATAGCTTTAGCCTTTTGAATGCTAGGTGTATTTGAAATGCACACACCTCTGTCACTCAAACAGTTAACCCCTTAAGGACCGGCAAGCGCACACGAGGCCAGCACTTGAGGACCATGGGGCTTTTTTAAAGTTCCGGTTCAGGGTTTCCAGAGAGGCGTGCAGCCGCGCCGGGAGCCCTGAACTCCATGCCGTGCCAGGACCGTCACTGGTCCTTAAGTGCCGGACCGCCTTGACGGTCCTGGCACGTCAATGGTCCTTAAAGGGTTAACCCTTTGACTGCCAGAGGGGTATGCAACGAATTGCAGAACAATGCATTGTGTACCCCTCTGGCACTCAAAGGTTTAAAGGCACAGTATTGTATTTATTTGTTTAGAAAATGTTTTCCCAGGGAGAATGCATTGAGATTTCTCTTGTTTTCAGTTTTATCCTGGAGAGCTCTTACACACTAAAAAGTTACATATTTACACAAAATAGAGAAACCAAACAAAATGAAATATACAGCTACATATTGTTTTTAGATAAAATGAATCAGTTATTTTTATGAATTTTACACTGGGAGATCTGATTTTTTCGGATTGGTTATTCCAGACTCAGAACTCTGAAGGAGAAGGCAGATCGATTGGCTTCTTTCTTGTAGTGTGGGATAGTCAGTGAGTTGTTAGCAGTGCAGTGAAGGTTATAACTAGTATGGAAAGTAGGAGTAACCATACTGCTCAGGTAGTCTGGTAGCTTTGTAGAGATGTGGTTATAAACGAGGCATGAAAAGTGAAGGGTACATCTAGATCAGTGGTTCTCATTGTTTTTTTTTGTTTTTGTTTTTTTTTTACTCAAACATGCAATCTGGAATTTTCAGGGCAACCCTCACATTTTAGATGTAAGTTCTGAGGGACTTAATGAAGATAACATTATAGTTATTCTCAGATCTCACATTCAGAATGACAACAAACAGCATATTGTGAATAATCACTTATACATATATATTACATCAGAAACTGAACAATAATGGGATTTTCTACATACTGATAAATACTTTTCTCTTAGTCCACTGAGAAATGCAGGGACCATGGGTTAAAGCAGCATGCCTATAGGAGACAGGACACTCTAAGCAAAAACCCCTCCTACTTCCTAGCTGCTAAGCCCTCCCCCTGCCTAACTGGTTTCAGTTTTCTTTTAGCAGAAATAGAGGGGGGGAGGACAGCGCAAATGATCTCCTAAGTGTAGTATTAAAGTATCACATATATAATAGGTAAATATTGCTTCAATCAGATAACTGAGAAGTAAATAGTAATATGACAAAAATCATCAGATATCAATATAGTAATGCTGATAAAAAGTACACCTTTTAATGTTATCTATTCAATAAAATTAAGTGGTAATGACATAAAAGCAAAATCAAAGTTTGATATATATAATGGTCATATATGACTATACAAAACAATATAAATGGTATCGCTATGTGAACTGATCTACTGAAAGTAGATCCCACAGACTAGTGATCCTGTTTAGATTTTGAGGGTCTATGAGCAGTCTGTATTGTCCGGAAGTGAGAAGTTAGGTGTATGTGCAAAATAGGTGTCAAAAGTAACAATGTGCCAATTATATAAATCGGAGGCTTACTAGATCACAGTAAGTCAAGGCAATGTATGTGACATCCTAAAACTCATTAATTGTCTGCTTACTAGACCTCCGATGTACGTGAGCGTAGGTACAGCTTCCGTGCTCGGCCTTTATGTGTCCTCGTCTCCCGTGCTGGTAACTCGGCACCGCTGGACTGGTATCAACACCTCCTCACTTCTCCGGGTCTTCTTTTAATTCCGGACTCGTAGACTCCCTCCTCCTCTTCTCCGAAGTTGATCACAATGTAAAATTTGTTTGCAGACTCAGAAAGATGTCTACCTTGGCGTCTCTTCTCAGTTCGTTTCTGCTTACGCGTTTCGGCGCTAAACTGTGCCTTCTTCTCGAGCTACAGCCGCCGTCCTTTTTGGCGACTACAAAAAGGTTTGAGTAGAACCCCGAACCCCTGTCGTGGAAGGGCACTGGCTCTAGAACATCCTTGTCCAGAACAGCCTGAACAGCGCTGTAGAATAGACAATGTTTCTCTGTACCCTGAGGAGTATGAGAAGGACGAAAGCGAAAAGGAGGAAGAGAAATGAAAGGGATCTTGTACCCTTCCATCACCACCTGTAAAACCCATGGGTCCATCACAGAGTCCTCCCAAACGCTGTGATAGTGTTGCAGACGACCAAACACAGCGGAGTGTGGACCCGGGTTGGGCGAGGCATGCCGAAGAAGTCTTGGAAGCCTTGGGCTTGGAGGAGACCTTGGGCTTCCACTGCTGTTTGGGCTTGGAGGAGGTACGTGGAGCTGAGGGAATCGTTTGGTTCACCGGACGTGTCTCATTCTGGAAGGAACGAAAAAGCCGGTTACGCTTAAGCGGCAACTTTTTCTTAGGAACCAAGGGTAGAAGTGTACTCTTACCCCCAGTGGCTTCACTGATCAGATCCTTAAGATCTGGCCCAAACAAGGAGGTACCCTGAAAAGGCAGGGAAAGTAAGATTTTCTTAGAAGCCGTGTCAGCAGACCAGATCTTGAGCCAAAGAGCTCGTGTGGCCATCACAGACATGGTGGAAACCCTAGCCATCATGCGGATGGCATCAAATAATGCAGCAGAAACATAGTGCTGTGCCTCAGATATGTTGGCGAGGAGACGTAACTTATCCGAAACAGGGGCATCTCAGCTCAGTCCAGACCGCAATGGCCCGGTTTACCCACGCAGCAGCAAATGCTGGACACATACCAGAACCGGCGGTGGCAAAAATAGACTTGAGGGGAACCTCAAGTTTCTTATCAGTCCAGTTCTTCAGAGCAGAGACATCAGAAACTGGTAACGCAGTAGATTTGGAGAGCCTGGAAATAGGGGCATCCACTTTGCAAGGATGAACCCACTGAGCAAGCGCGGTCTCAGAAAAAGGATAAAGCTTAGCAAATTTTCTGGACACAGAAGCTTTCTTGTCCGGGGATTTCCACTCCTCAGACACAAGGCAGTCAAGAGTGGGGTTAGGTGGAAAGTATGTAAGGGGCTTAGCAGGCTCCTGGAATACATCAGAGGGATCAGAAGGAACCTCTTGAACTAGGGGAATGTTAAGAGTAGTTAAGACAGCCCTGATTAGGCCCTCAGCAGAGTTTTCAGGATCAGCTTCAAAGGGGTCCCCAAGAAACTGAGATGACTCTAACACAGATCATTCCTCAACATCTGAGTCCACCAGCAGTTCCTCCTCAGAGGAAACTGACATGTCAGGTACTCCCTGAGGTTTAGGCAGGGAAGACCTGACTGAGGAGGGGGCCTGCCAAGCCTGAAAGACCCCCTGTATTTGGGATGGAAAGAGCTGCAATGTGGACCTAAGGTCCCTAGTAGCAGCCTTGAACTCTTGCACCCAAGCTGGCTCTATAGCATGGCTGGAGGTCCCTGGAATGGTGTCAGGGACATCAGAACATGCTGGGCATAAATGACCTGAATATTCTCTAGGTAGTCCTGAGTGACAGAGCAATGCGCAATGGGGGATACAGAGACCCCAGCCTCCTTAGTCTTAGTCTAGCCCCAAGCTCCAGCGGTATAGACATTATCACAGTGTCAAAATAACCAACTGTACAATAAATCACCCAATTATAGTGTGTAGGATTAAAGGTTCACCCCAGAAATCACTAAAATAAACTTATCTGGGAGATGAAGGGTTAATCTGCAGAGGAGAAAAGGAGAGTCCAAGCCCTGCATAGGACACTCGCCCAGAAACGCTCACAAAATGGCTGCCGCCGCAGGAGCCAATCAGAAACAAGGGTGAGCAGCAAGTGCTCATGGGAAATGTAGTTTCCCCAAAAAGCACCCTAAGCCCCCTGAGTCCCACAACACACTAGAAACACCAACCAGATGATAGAGCAAGGGTAGACAAGTAAAATGAGCCCTCTCTGAAGTCGCTAGGTTAAACAGTTGCAGAGATACACCCCAAACAGTATAGTTCCATAGAAGTGAATGGAGCAATGGATTTTATGCGGTAAAGCGCGGCTTAAAGGCGCAGTACTCAATTTTCACAAACATAAAAGTAAAACATAAAAAGGTGTAAATCATCAACAGAATATGTTAGAATATCCAGAAAACACTAATCCAGTAGGAAAAGTGCCATAAAACCCCCCAATAAAGTTCCAAACCAGCAGTTAAAGGGTTAAGTTGCCACATAAACCTGCTCCAGACATACAGATATACCCAGTGAGTGCAGGAGTGTGCAATAGGAACTCCAAAAATACACCCCTGTGCGGAGGGGCACTGTGGGACAAGTGAACCTGCAGCACTCAAAGGGTAGCTCACCTTTCCTGCACATCTTCTGTCTTCAGATTACCATGGGCAAGAAGTACCTCAGTGGGTAACTCATGAGAAGCACTTGGAATTAAGATTTTCCCCCTCAGGGCTTAAGGTCCACTAAAAGCACCTGGATACTGAGCTAGCCACATCTAAGGGCATTTGTCAGTCATGGTAATCTGCCTAATGGTGGTATTCCATATCTAACTGAAAAATAAAAAATATTCTAAAACTATAGCAGAACTGTTCTCAGCCTGGTGTTTTCTTCCCGGAGGAACAAATGTTTCTGGAGCTGATTGGCTAGCTGCAGCAAAGGAGGGAAGGGAGGCTCCACCCCTGCATACACGTTGAGAATTTTTCCTGCCTACTAAGGGGAGGATCGCCTCCCAGAGTTACCAATAACCTGTATTGGACAACAGAGAAAAATAGGATCAGAACCAGTTTAGAGTATGATTACCCAATTTTGAGCCTACTTATAAGAATATTATGGTCTACTGTATCAAAAGCCTTTGTAAAATCAAGGAAAATAGCTCCAGTAAGTTCATCATTTACCATGCCACTCTGGATATCATTGCATACTTTTAGGAGGGCTGTTTATTTTATTTTTTTTTACCATTTTTATCCCCCATTTTTGTAAATAAGCACAACACTAGCCACTTTTCAGGCTTTAGTCATATACCCAGATGACAATGAAGGATTAATTTGGGATGCTATGGGATGGGCAGTGAATGAGGGACTGAACTTTAGTAATGTTGCTGGCATCTGGTCAGGCCCAGACAGAGTTTCAGGATTGAGGAGGTGGTCATATATTTCACTATCGGATACTGGCATAAAATTGAATTCAGCAGTGCTGTTGCGCCAGAGGGAGGGTGACATAGACTGTTCAATGTACATTGCATGTCCAACTAAGTAGTTGTTGAATGCATTAGCTATTTATATGGGGCATTGCATTGTTGGTCAGTTTTGATATGTTACTGTTTAAGTTGTCAGTAAAATATTGAGTTTTTGCTAGTTTTGTTTGCTTTGTGCAAGTATTCCACAATTGTCTGTAAGCAGTGTGATCATAAGTGGAGTTAGTTTGTTTAAATACTGTTTATAAGGAATCTCTAAAACTGTATAACTCAAGTGGGTCAGCAGAGGCCCAGGGTAGATGCCCCCTTTAGTCTATTCTATTATGGAAAAATCTGTCTATTACTTATATTATATAGCAGAGGGAGCAAAGAAAGAACATGAGGCAGAGAGAGAGAGAGAGGGAGAGAGAGCATGAAAGACAGTGAGAAAGCATGGGGGTAGAGAGAGCAGGGGCAAAGACAGAATGGAGGCAGAGAGAGCACAGAATCAAAAAAGAGAGCATAGGCATACAAAGAGTATGGGGCAAAGAGAAATAGCATGGGGGCAAAGAGAGAAAGCATGGGGCAAAGAAAGAGAGAGAGCATGGGGCAAAGAGAGAACATGGCAGGAAGAGAGTATCAGAGGCAGAGAGAAAGAGAGCATGGAGACAGAAAGAGAAAGCATGGGGTAGAGAGAGTGATAGAGAGCATGAGGCAGAGAGAGAGAGACAGAAAGCATGGGTTAGAGAGAGAATATGGGGATTGAAAGATAACATGATGATGAGAGAGGGCATGGGACAGAGAGAGAGAGAGAGAGAGAGAAATGGAGCAAAAAGAGAGCCTGGGGCTAACAGCAATATCAACTCTACATCTTGGGCAGGGAGTACCAGGGACCACCAGGAGGTGGTGGGTGCTAGAAGGGAAACAAGCATGGCAAAAAGGGGAATGGCGACAGCAGTATTTAGAACACAGGGAAGCAAGGAGGTGGAGGTCACCTGGCAAGAAAAAAAAAGGGGGGGGGGGTCCGTGCTGTGATTTGCCCCCCCCCCCCCAGCTCACAAAATTGCTCCCAGCCATTTCTTTATGGAGACTTGGCAGGAGAGGACACTGGATCCTTCAAAAGCAAGTAGAAAGGAATTTACATAACTCCTCCCTACTGCCGCCCCTGGGTGTGATTGCTAAGGACTACAGGATCACATCATGTCATTTTGTATATATATTTATTATGTATTGCCTGGGTGCCAAACTAAGGTAAAATCCAATTCCATGTAAACAGAATGCACTCACAGGTCAAGTGAAAAACAGTGCAGATTTATTCCATCAATGTTTTGGCCCTATCTTGCGTCTTGGATCTTTATCAAGCTATCAAAAGACCAAGCCTTAGGGTTATTTTCATCACGCAGGAAAGAAAACTGTACTGCATAATACATTACAGATACACTGGGGGAGCATTGGGGATCTCCTTTCAGACCCCCGTTCTGCTCCACTGTTGGTGTACCAAGGCTTGCAGCCCTGACTTAATTGGCAGGTCTACTCTTAGGGTAAGAGATCTGCCTATAGGGCACTATCCATTGATAATTACCCTTTAACTTAATTTGTCTGTCTCTATAGTTAAAGGGATAGTAATGTTTCATAATAAAAGCAGCTCTAATTAATCATCATAGTATTTGGACTTTGGAGAGTGTTATTTCAATTCTGTCAGAGTTGTAGTTCAAGAGTAATTCAATGACAAAGTATCCCGCTCCCTCCCCTTTTACTGATGTAACACTGTTCAACCAGATCAGAAGGGAGGTGCCCAGGTAGACTGCAGAGAGGGACAATCTTCAATTAAGATAAGGGAAAAACCTGAAAAGCTTGTCAAGGGGGGCAGGGCTTTCATTGTTTTCATTGTAAGAAGATTGCCCCTGCTGTTATCTGTCTGGTCTTACAAACAGATCCCCATCTGAGAAGAGATGGCTTACACTGGGTAAAAGGGGCGGGAGGGGAAACTTTGCTTGTGAATATCTCTTAAACCATAAAGGTTTGAGAGATAAGACTTATATCATTCTTCATATTTTTTTAATGCCTACAAAATAAAATAGTATACAAAGTATTACTATCCCTTTAAGACAACAAGCCTGTTAGCAAGAACTGTTTTATATTGCAGGTTTACTGTACCTTTAAGTAGCTTTTTATCCAAGTTAGTACCTAGGTTACTTAGCTGATGATTGATTTACAGCTGTATGAAATAAGTAATGAATATTAGTATGGAACATACTATTTGCAGTTCTTTTGAAACATGAAGTAGATTGATATCCCTTGACTTCTTTATAAGGTCTTCCATTTGCATTTGTATCTTCCTGTGCTCCCATTCAAGTTGAACTATTCCTTTTCGAAAATCTTTGCTCTCCACCATACTTGCAATTTTCTGCTCTCCCAAGCCCTGAAAGAATAAATGATTTTTTGAGGATGTACAAATACAGAGGGTGGTGCCATGTTAAACAGTGGTAAGATAGTTTGAAGTGTATATCTTTATTGGCTGATCTCCAAGATTGCTTAGAATTCTTTTTTCAGACACAAAGTTAAAACAAATCATATGTATATATATACTAAAAAAAAAGACAAAACATTAGAGGGTGTTATTATTTCAGATGACTTAAAGGTAGGCAAACAATGCATAAAGCAAACCATGTTCTTGGTTGTATATGAAGAGGCATTAGCTGCAGGAAGAAAGGGGTACTAATGCCACATTATAGATCGTTGGAAAAGACCTAACTGAAGTACTGTGTAATATAGAATCGACGCTATTAGGGAAATGAAACTAACAGCAGTAATATTAAATCACAATTTGGTATTCTATGACCTGCGCTATGACAAACTAATTCCGGTTAAAATTTTTTTTGAAGGGACTATATTAGAGTCCATTAAAATCAATGGAACACATCCATTTGCCATTCTGTTGTGTGCGGTGACTGTTAACACGCATTTAGGGGTGCTTTTTCTGCTGTTAATTCAGCTCCTAACAAACAGAAGCACAGAACACAGATGGTTCTTTTGTGCTGTCAAAATCTATGTTAATGTTTTAAAACTACATATGCAATTCAGTTGATATTGTAAGCTCTTTTAAAATCACCTTTGTATGAGAAAGTGACTTGCCCTCCACAATGCTATAAATGTAAATAAATTATAGCTACCATTATCCATATGCTATTTAAACGGTGAGACATATAAAATATTGTGCCCCAAAGCCCTCACAGCAAGTTCTAAGGTTGTGCAGAATGGAATTCAGACCCGTGAAAGCCTGACAACCTTTGCCACTTCCTCTGCTTTGAACACAGCGGGAAATAGAGATTTTTTAACAACAGTTGTGGTAAGGGTATTGTGTTAATTTGCCAGTCTTGTACTGCTGTGAACCACAGCCCTGGCTGGATCAAAGTATCTGGGTTTTGCCCGGGCCCCAATACACCAATGCTCTTAAAGGGATAGTAATGTTTCACAAAACAGCAGCCATTTAATCTTCATAGTATTTGGGCCATAGAGAGCGTTATTTCAATACTGTCAGAGTTGTAGTACAATAGTAATTGAATGATAAAGTTTCCCCTCCCGCCCCTTTTACCTAGTGTAAGCCCCCTCTCCTCAGATGTGGAATCTGGTCCATAGACCAGACAGCTCACAGCAAGGGACAATCTTCTTACTGTGAGAACAATGAAAACCCTGCCTCCTTGACAGGTTTTTTCTTATGCTCACTGAAGATTGTCCCTCTCTGAGATCCATCTGGACACTCTTGCTGCTCTGAGGTGAGCAGTGTTACATCAATAAAAGGGGCAGGAAGTGGATACTTTATCATTCAATTACTCTTGAACTACAACTCTGACAGAATTGAAATACCACTCTCCAAGGTCCAAATACTATGAAGATTAATTAGAGATGCTTTTATTATGAAACATTACTATCCCTTTAAAGAGGAACCATACTTTAAGAAATTTGTGGCTATTAATTTGTTTAACCCTTTAAGGATCAGATGGTTGAGTAACTTGATACATAGGTAAAAAAAGAGAAGTCCTTCTCACAGAAGTCTGCTCTATATAAATTAATCCAGTGCGAAAAAGGTTTTAGACATAACTGACTACTATATGACAGACTCCTATGAAGATCAGCACCTCTTACAAACAAAGTAATAGCCACTTATTCTAGTACATTTTTGAGTCATGCTCAGTCCTTTCATTTACCTTTATTGTGCTGTTGAAATCTTCTATAACACTTCTGTGAAGCAGAATGGCATCTTCAAAATCAGGAATTAAATCTGTATTCTCAACCTCAACCTGCCCTTGTTTAAGAAGGAACTGAACGGTCAGATCAAGCTGAAACTTCATTTTCTCATTCCTCAGCCTAAAAAGCAAAACCAAAAAATGATAAAGGATTAATAGATTATTCATAAATTAACTGTACCTTTAGAATTGAAAACCAGAGTTGTAAAGAGGTTTCGGGATGGGAGAAAAATTTCAGTTACTTCCTGTGGGAAATTCTGAAGAATAGGAAAGATTAAAAAATATAAGTCTTGGTGCATAAGTATGTAGGAAAAAACACAGGGAGATTGCTGTATCAACCTAATACAAGGTGCCATTGAGTCCAAAATACTACAGATATATCAAAAAGCATAAGTATGTCCAAAGTTAATGGAAACATACTTGGCTATAAATTTAGACCTTAAAAAATTATGTTTATTCTCATTAAAGGGATAGTAACGTTTAATTTTAAGTTTATATAATATTGTAGGCATTAAAATAAAAATAAGTACATCAATATAAGTCTTATCTCTCAAACCTTTATGGCGAGTGAAAATTTAGCCCTGGCAAGTAGAAATTCAGCCCTGGTTGGTATGTTTTGGCTTGCAGTGGCGAGTAACTTTTCAGGTCTGGCTAGTAGCAAAGGACTTAAAATTATAAGCCCTGTATATATATATATATATATATATATATATATATATATATATATATCTAGCAAGACCAGGAGTTGGAGGCACTCACTCTTCAATAGTAATTGCCCAGATACACAATCCTCAATAATAATGATGTATAAGAATGGAAATGAGAGGCAGCACCAGTGGGACTTGTCAACAGAATTTATTAATGGGTAATGGATCACTTAATTGGGACCAATTAAGTGATCCATATATATATATATATATATGCCTAAAATTTCCCCCTCCAGGCAGCAGGAGATTCCGGTCCTGGCACCAGCCAGCAGCTCTTCAGCAGAGGCGAAATCACGCTATTTAGAAATAAATACTTCAATGGAACGATCTACAAAGTGTGCTTGCAAACCAGGCACACTTTGTAGACCATTCCAATTAAGTATTTATTTCTAAATAGAGCAATTTCGGCTCTGGTGAGGAGCAGTCGTCCGGTCAAATGACCGGAATCTGCTGCTGTCAGCTAGAGCGCTGACTTGTCTGAAACAGCCTGGAGGGGGCACTTTAGCCAGATATATATATATGTTTGAGAGATAAGACTTACATCGATTTACTTATTTTTTTAATGCCTACAATATTAAATAAACTTACAATTAAACATTACTATCCCTTTAAAATGTGTGATAATCATAAAATCTAAAATACATGAATATATATTATAATTAAGCACTTCCTAATGGTACTAGTACCATAAATCTAAATGTAATACAGCTCTATATAAATATTTTCTTTAGCAGTGTGTTTGGAGCCATTGTCTTGCTGCAAGGTAAAGTGCCTTCAAATGAGGCATGTGGTTGGATATGAACAGATACAATTTTTCTTCAGAATGCCTCCTGTTGCTGCCTTCAGCAGTGACATCATCAATATAGACAAGTAAGCCAGTTCCAGTCCCAGCCATACATGCCCAAGGCATAACACTACCTCCACCATGTTTCACAAATGAACTGGTACTCTTTGGATCATGTACATTTCCTTTTTTTCTCCAAACATTCCTCTTTCCATCACTCTGGTATAGGTTAATCTTCATCTCATCTGTCCGTTACACGTTGAGCCAGAAAGCTACAGGTTTTCTATGTACCTTTTAGCAAACTGTAATCTGGCATTTCTGCTCTTGAGGATTACAAGTGCTTTGCATCTTATAGTAACCCCCCTGTGGTTATGCTGGTGTCGTCTTCTCTATATGGTACTCTTTGACACTTCTATGCCTACATCCTGAAGAATGTTCTTGATCTATTTGACAGTGAAAATGGCTTTTTCTTCACAGCTGCAAGTATTCTTGTTCATCGATTATGGTCGTCTTCCATGGTCTACAATGTTGTTTGTGATTGCTGAGCTCACCTGTGCATTCTTGCTTCTTATCAATGTACCATATAGCGGTTTTGGCTGTGTCTCTGATCGATTAATTCTGATTTTTTCACATGATGGCCTGCTTTACCGGATTGACACAACAGCAGCAGACTCCAAATGCAAATGAAACACACAGAATCAAATCTAGACCTTTGTTAGTTTTCTTGCGTATGAACTAACAATGCTATGACACACATCTGACTAAGAAACAGCTGAGAAGCTAATTGTCCAATTACTTTTGGCCCCCTAACATGGAGAGAATATGTATAAAAAGGGATGTAATTACTACTCAGTGCATGATTTATGGATGCAATGGCCTCAAATTATAACAGACAGTCTTGCATTTTATCCTCTTAGTCATTATTTGTTTCATTTAAGATTCAGTGTGCAGGAATACAGCGCTAAAACAACAAAACTTGTGTCACAGTTCAAATACTTATGGACTGTACTGTACATACACACATGGACATGCCTGCGCGAGTGCACACACACTCACAAACACAATCAACCACACACCACATTAATTCTCAGAGCACTGCCATAGGAAGAAGTCTGGAATGGTATTCCTACAGAAATCATCATGGGAAGAGAAACAGGACATATTCTGTCTTTTTGCATTAAAATTATTTGCCCATTTCTAATGATGTGCAGGGGCAAACTGAGTATTTCCAGAGATGGGTTTCTAAAAAGTAACTATTCAATAACAATACCTAGAATATATTTATTTTTTAATCTGTACCAAAAGCAGTGGAAGTTCCAGGTGGATAGATCAGGAGTGGGAAAGTTATCCCCTCTGTTTAATTTGGTGTTGGACTACAATTTCCGCACCTCAGTGCCTGTTGGGTGGCTGAGGATGATGGGAATTGTAGTCAAACAACAGACAGGAAAACTGCAGGCTACTCACCCTGGCACAGTTAAACCCACAACAGTAGCAAGCTTTCCTCATTATTGGCATGCTAAAGATTTGACCTGATAAATTAGTGGATGGGTTCTGGGCAACTGAAACTCAGTATGCCACTGAGATGTGGTTCACTTTTATAAAGAAATTTAATGATTACACATTGAGTTCTTGCATGATGTTCTCAATCTCCTGTCGTGTCTTTTCATCTTCTTCCATCCTCTTCTGTAGGAAAGCCTGCATTTCAGCTAAAACCAGGGCTTTGACCTTCACCTATAGAAACACAAAACAACATACAAGTAATATATACATTTCTATTAATTACATTACTTATAAAGACTGGACAGTTACGGTAGCGTAGAGAGTATGTTAGATTGAAAGGGCAGTAAAAGGTTAGGGATATTGGCTTCCTAACAGAAAGTTGTTACCTGGCAGCTGTGGTTATCAAGTTCTGTTATTCTCTCTCCATTTGACAAAAGAACTCCATGAACTGCAGATCTGGGTAAAATAAGCACTTCACTCACTTCTGAGAGATTTCTGTTCTCTCAGTTGGAGCCCACTAATGGTGAATCTGACAATGTGGGCTTCGATGGAGAGGATAGTGTGTTCTTTCCTCTACCAGTAGCATACAGTGAAGTGCTGATGTCACCTAGCCCTGAGGGTCATGGATATCTGTAGGGAGAGAAAATTTAAGCCATGTGAACTCTATTACCAGAGGTGTCAAATAACGGTCTATAGTTACAAAGCACAATCACCTGATATTTTTCTGCAATTTTTCATTATGAACCCCCAAAAAAACAAACAAACAAACAATTTTAACTATTTTCCTGATGTGTAACACTTGGGTCCTCCCACTGCAGAGAGAGGATTAATTAAAAAGTAATTACCAAAGAAATATGTTTGCTTAAAGAAGAGTAGGGTACCTCAGCACTTATTAGATAACACACTGAAAAGGGGATTCCTTATTGCAGCATTCAGCCAATCTGCTATCACAGAAATAATAAACTATGCAAAAGGAGGGGTGGGGTGCTAATGGCACAGCAGGAATAACTATTATTATTATTATTATTTATTTATATAGCGCCAACTAATTCCGCAGAGCTGTACAATAGGGAATAGACATACACAGGTCTTAAATAGTACAATCAGATGTGGAGAACAGGAGGATCAGAGGGCCCTGCTCGTGAGAGCTTACTATATGTGAGAACTAATTGTATTAAAATACCTATAATGTGTGTGACAGGAAAAATGATACAGAGTATACTTTAGGTATTAATATGCAATTGGATACAAAGTAATTACATCAACAGATACATTGGGTCTGCATTAAGTATTAATATGCAATAGGATACAAAGTCATTACCTCAACATATACATTGGGTATGCATTCTGTAACAACAAATACCCAAATACTTGTAGAGGGGATATGTCCTTATAGTTTTGTTCTTAAGAGTATTTCCTTTTAAGTGGCCACTCCTTGCAGTTGACATTTAATGTCCATTTTCAGATTGATCTTGTGGTAAAGGGGAGATGGCCAAGATTTAAGTCGACACTGTTTCTTTCTAGGGTGATATTGATTCCTCATATTCACACAAACAGAAACATAGGGAATAGCCTTATGTCAGTATATAGTATGAATACTGGGAAATAAAGATAAAATTTACTTACATACAAGTAAGTAGAGTTTGGTACTCCTTTCTCCACTGAGTTTCCTCATATGCATCACTCACTCTGCTTTCCCTTGTTAGGGTCTAACATGTGGTCTTTCAATGGAACTCCCAGGGGTTTCTTTGTAGTTCAGGTGCTCTTTTAGTGGTTGTCCCATTGGAATTATTAATACTGGCAATCACTCTACTATTTGCTCTGCTAATTGTTCGTACTGCACGCTATGACCTTGGAGTGACAGATAACTTCACACCAGATTGGATGCTGGCCTTCCATTTTGGACACAAAGCAGGCAATTTGTTTAGTGTGATACGCTGGGGCAACATTACGCCATTCTGTACATATTTTACATTGTATTCTATGACTACTTTTACTAATAAAGATTACTTTTGGATTACAACCTGATTAACCCATTTCTGACTGCAACCACTAAAAGAGCACTTGAACTACAAAGAAACCCCTGGGAGGTCCGTTGAAAGACCGTACATGAGACCCTAACAAGGGAAAGCAGATTGAGTGATACGAGGAAACTCAGCGGAGAAAGGAGTACCAAACTCTAGTTACTTGTATGTAAGTAAATATTATCTTTATTTCCCAGTATTCATACCATATACTGACATAAGGTTATTCCCTATTTTTTTATTTGTGTGGAAACGAGGAATCGATATCACCCTAGAAAAAAACAGTGTTGACTTAGATTTTGGCCATCTCCCCTTTACCACAAGATCCGTCTGAAAAAAATACATTAAAAGGCAACCGTAAGGAGTGGCCACTTAAAAGGAAATAATCTTAAAGGGACAGTAAAGGTTAATTTTAAGTTTGTAGATATTAAAAAAAGTAACATCAATGTAAGTCTTATCGCTCAAACCTTTATGGTTTGAGAGATATAACTTCTTAAAGTTACCTTTTCCTGGCTGTTTTACTCAAGTCTGCCATCTAGCTGACAGCTGCAGATTCCGGTCACTTGACCAGACAGAGGCTCTTCAGCAGAGCTGAAATTACGCTATTTAGAAATAAATACTTCATTGGAACTGTCTACAAAGTGTGCTTGCAAGCCAGGCACACTTTGTAGACCATTCCAAATTAAGTACTTATCTTTAGATATCGTTATATCGGCGCTGCTGAAGAGCCACATCTGGTCAAGAGACCAGAATCTGCTTCTGACAGCTTTACAGCTTGTCAAGCAGAAAGGGGAGGGACCAGAGAACTTTATTTTCCTATATCTCTCAAACCATAACAGTTTGAGAGATTTGAATAAGTGCAAGTACTCTCTTGTAACTGCATATACCATATAGTGTTTACTTTTTTTCTGACATTACTATCCCTTTAAGAACAAAACTATAAGAACATATCACCTCCACAAGTATTTGGGTATTTGTTATTACAGAATGCACATTAAATGCATCTGTTGATGTAATGACTTTGTATCCTATTGCATATTAATACCTAAAGTATACTCTGTATTGTTTTTTCCCTGTCACACATATTATAGGTATTTTAATGCAATTAGTTCTCACATATAGTGATTCCTGAGGCGCCATTAGTACCCCCCCCCCTTTTTTTAAATATGTTTGCCTATTTAGGCAAATTCAGATTATGAAATATCATCAAACAAGTTATCCAAAGATGGTATAATTAAAATGCATTTTATGTTCTTGTTTAATAACGTACTCAGTGGGAAAATCCCTACATTTTTTTCTTAATAAAAATACTATTCCTTTATGGCCTTAAAAAACTGATTTGATTGTTTGAGTACTAGAGCTAATCAAGAAACAAGACTAAGCAAGAAACACATAACTTATTTCTTGAAAAACCTTGGCAGAGGTTTAATGGGGAACTGTAGGAGTAAGTGAGTTTACAGTGGACCGGTCACCTCAAGTTTAGGTTTAGTTTCAGAGAAAATTAAAATCTGCCTCTGTTATACTACCCTTTCAAGTGAAAAAAAAAACTTTTTTTTACAAATTAATTCGTTTATGGTAATTAGTTATATTTGAGACCAAACTTATGACTCCCTGTGCTATTAGATATACCGCCAATATGTTGGGGCCTCAATCTAGATTAATTTCTAGAACAGTGTGTAATAATATTGGCCCAGTAAAGGAACTAACAAAGGTCCACTTTGGCACAAGCACTTACCTCGGTAGGCTATTATTTATTTGTTTTCAAAAGCATCAAAATAAATGACATTTGTTTCTGAATAATTAAAAAAACCTATGGAAAATAGGATTTTAGTGTTCTTACCTGTTAAATGGTTTGAGCAATATTGGCAATGAAAGTTCCCCCTTCCCTCCCCTTCTCCTGACGTCATCGTTTAGCTGACAGCAGGAGATCCCAGTCCGGGGATCAGCCTGCGGCTCTGCAGCAGAGCTGAAATCCCGTTACTGCAAAATAATTATTTCATTGGAAAGGTCTACAAAGTGTGCCTGGTTTGCAAGCACACTTTGTAGACCTTTCCAATTAAGTAATTATTTTGCAATAATGGGATTTTGGCTCTGCTGCAGAGCCTCATCGTGTCAGCCAACATGGATCCCCTTCTGTCAGCTTTACAGCTGACATCAAGGGAAAAAGATCTTTCATTGCCAATATATCTCAAACCATAGCGGTTTGAGAGATGGGGTTTGTGTCAATGATAATCTTTTTTAAGCCCCTACAAATCTATAAACATGTGGACACTTTAAATCCTTTTCTCTATAGTCCATATAGAACTCAGGTACCATGGGGTTGAGGTCCTCTTTGGAGGGCAGGACACACCTCAAAAAGACACAGTGGGGGAGACTCCCAGCCACTGCTTCAGCTCAATCCTTTCCCCCTGCATACTCCAGTTATGATGTGATCAAAACCTTACCAACAATGAAAGCAAGAGAAGATGGAAGCTCCTGTGAGAATACGGACTGTAAACAAGGACTCCCACGTGCAGACAGGCAAGACCAACAAGATCCTTTTCCCTAAGTGGCAGACCTGTGTTTCATATGGACTACAGAGAAAAGGATTTAACGTCTGCCCCAGCGAAAACAGAGTTCCCTAGGAATATCCAAAAACTGGAACAGCCCAAACAGAAAAAAGTGTCAACGGACACAAAACTTGCACAGCACACAAGAAACAAGAGCCAATGGTGCTCAAACAGCTGAATAACAGCAAGGCACAAGAAAAAACAGGTCTCTAGAGAGGCAGGACCGTCTGAAGGATCTTCCTGCCAAAGCTGGCTTCAGCCAAAGCCAGGACATCCACACGAGAGTGCTTAAAATAGGTATGCAAGGAAGAAAAAGTCACTGCCTTGCACTACTGCTCAGCCGAGGCCTGATTCTTGTAGAACCAGGAGGCCCCACAGACCTAGTGGAATGTGCTGTGACTTTGAAGGGAACAGACTTCTTTCTGAGCTCATATGCCTGAGGTATGGAATAATTAATCCAAGAGGCCACAGTGACCTTGGAAGCAGTCTGACCTGCCATGGGACCTTCAGGAATGACAAACAGGAAATCTGTTTTACAAGAAGACTCCGTGCGGCGCACATAATACTTAAGGTACAGCACCATATCCAACCATTGGATATCCCTATGCTTGTCAGACTTTGGGTCAGGAGAAAATGAAGGCACAACAATCTCCTGGTTGATGTGGAACTCAGAGACCACCTTAGGAAGGAATTCCTGAGAGGTTCAAAGCACCACCTTGTCTTTGTGAAAAAACAGGAAAGGTGGCTTGCAAGACAAAATCTGCAACTCAGCAGCTCTGCGGACGGAGACTACTGCCAGTAGAAAAGCCATCTTGTGCGTCAACTGAGGGATGGTAGCAAGGAGCTCAAAGAGGACTTTGCAAAACATCCAAAACCAGATTAAGGTCCCACAGAGGAGTGGGAATGTTGAAGGCAGGGAAAGCATGAGTGACCCTCTGAAGAAACACCTTGAAATAAAAAATAGTAGCAATAAGTCTCTGAAAAATACAGACACAAAATTTGAACCTTCAAGGAACTCAAGTCGAGTCCTGTGTTCAAACCATCCTGGAAAAAAGAGAGCACCATAGGAAGATCAAGATCCCGTGAAGACAGAGACCTGTCCATACACCAGGAATTAAAAATATACCAAACCCTGTGGTAGGCCTTAGAGGACAAATGCTTCTCATGAATAAACCTCAGGTGTCAATGGATGCTAAATTTGCACAGCAAACTGAACAAAAACAAGAACTAACAGGGTACAAAACATACAGAAAGAAGAAAAAGGGTTCTTAAACAGACTCAACCACATGAAGGACCATCTGGCCAAACCTGACCATGTTGCCACCTTACACAGCTCTCATCAGAGGCCTGATTCTTGTGAGCTCAACAGGCAGCCACAGATCTGGTAGAGTGTCCTGTGACTTGGAAAGGAACAGGGCCCTTCCTGATCACATACGCCAGTTGGATAATGACTGTTACCCAATGAGCAATGGTTACTTTGGACTAGGCCTGGCCCACTCGTGGAAAATCAGGAATGACAAAATGAGAGTCAGAGTTCTTGAAAGGCTGAGTGTGACAGTACTAAAAACAGTGTACCTATCACGGTACCCGTGCTATTTGGTGGCATTCTGTCAGTTTCCACTCCTGCTTACGCTATTGGCTACTCTGTTATTGTCCCACCCAGCATTTGTCCTTAAATGCTGGGTTCTGGCACTTCTCCAGTGCCCTTTCATGGTGTTTCAGTACCAGCACTTGTTCCTGTTATTTGTGAGATCTCAATGTATCGATCTGGCCTGCCTGACGACTCTGCATCTTGAATTCTGCCTGTGCACCGACTCAGACTGCCTGACCATTCTGCTTCTCGTCTCTGCCTGTGTACCGACCTGGATTGGCTGACGTTCCTGCTCTGTGTACCGACCCGGCCCGGCTGACGTTCCTGCTCTGTGTACCGACTTGGATTGGCTGACGTTCCTGCTCTGTGTACCGACCTGGCCCGGCTGACGTTCCTGCTTTGTGTACCGACTTGGATTGGCTGTTGTTCCTGCATGGTGTACCGACTCGAACTGGCCTATGTTCCTGCTCTGTGTGTGTGGATCCTGCCCGGCTGGGCTGCTGTAGTGACGTGCCTCCTCTGCACACCCTGGCCGGTCTCCGGTTAGGGTAGTGTCAAGTCCTTCGCTGTCTCCGGACAGCTTGCTGCAGATTGGTATCGGTTGCCTCAATGTCACCCAGGCAACATTCCTATTTGTCTGCCTCCCGTGCAGTCCCCGGTAGGGTGCCTCTCAGGGCAAGTTGCTCAGTCTCCTTTACTGCTACAGCAGTGCTCACGTTGATCAGTTTCCGTTACTGCTACGGCAGTGGTCAAGTGGCTCAGTCTCTGTTACTGCTACGGCAGTGCCCAGTTGCTCAGTCTCCGTTACTGCTACGGCAGTGTTCAAGTTGCCCAGTTTCCATTACCGCTACGGTAGTGCTCACTTTGCTCAGTTTCCGTTACTGCTATGGCAGTGCTCAAGTTGCTCAGTCTCCGTTACTGCTAAGGCAGTGTCCAGTTGCTCAGTCTCCATTACTGCTACGGCAGTGCTCAAGCTGTGCTCAGTTTCCGTTACTGCTACGGCAGTGTTCAAGTTGCTCAGTTTAAGTTACTGCTACGGCAGTGCTCAAGTTGCTCAGTCTCCGTTACTGCTACGGCAGTCCACAATTGTCTAGTCTCCATTATCTTGGGCGTTACTCGTGTTGGAGCTCTCCCCTTTGTTTGAGCTTCTTAAAGGGCCTTGCACTATTAGGGCCTGACAACACAAAGAAACAGGTGAAAGAGGCTGAAAGTGAAGCCTCTGGAAAACTCCTAATACTAGGTTCAAACCCTACTGAGGAGCGGGATCCCTGAGCCTAGGATAGGCATAAACAACCCCCTGAAAAAAGATCTTAACATCAGGAAGAAAAGCTGTCTGAACCTTAATACAACTTAGACCCATGTTGACACCATCTTTCAGAATCGCCAGAATTGTAAGAAGTATGAATGACTACGGGGACACATCACGGTAAGCACACAACTGGTAGAACAGAGATCAGATCCTATGATAGGTCTTAGACGATACGTGATTCCTAGCCTGAACCATAGAAGAGATGACAGCATCTGAAAAACTTCTCTTCTTCAGAATGTTGGCTTCAAATGCCATACAGCCAAAGCCAATCTTTCCACCTGAAGAAAACAAAGTGGATCCAAGATGGACAGATTAAGGAAATTCAAGAATCAAGCCCAACATGGCAAAAAGGTCAGGCAAGCAGAATGACTTGAGCACTCCATCTTCAGCTCCCTGGGAATCAGTGTAAAAGATGGAAACACATATGCCAGATGGAAGTTCCATGAAATGGACATTATGTCCATCACAAACATTAGAGGATCCTTTTTAGTGTAGAATAGAGGAACCTTCTGGTTCTCATGGGACACCATGAGATCCACTGATGGAAGAATCCAGCAGTGGATAATCTGGTCAAACACACTCTGACTGAATTCCCAATTTCTAAGATCCAGACTTAAAAAGTCTCCTATCATGTTTTCCATGTCTAGGATGTGAAATGCAGTGATGGCTGGTACATGAGCTTCTGTCCACTGAAAAAGCTCCAGAATCTTCTGCCCAAGTGGACTTTTTCGGATTACTCCTTGGCGATTTAAATCCGATTGGACCCTCCCCTGTGTGCCCAACAACACATGGGACCAGCAGCAAAGTTCTAGAAGAACAGCCCATATCTCCAGAATATTGATGGGGGAAAAAAGACTCTCCTCCCAAATCCAGCAATCCTCTGCCGTTAGATGACCCAGGTGGCTCCATGGTTACCACCATTCATTCTGGTTTGACAATAGACATCCCAGAATTAGATTGGGATGGTGAAGCTGCCAGTGAAGGTCTTCCTTCATTCATAGAGACAGGGGCATGGCATGATACAGGTGACAGCGTGGTCTTGACGAGGTCATGAGAATGTCCAATTGCAGCTCCCTTGTGTGAATTGAGACTAGAGAACAGCTTCCCGAGTGGAACCAGGTGACATAGTACTCATATAATCCCTTACCATTGCCAACAGCCAGAATATTGCATGAGTAACATGAGGAGACTGGACTGGATCTTGTAGAAAACACCCTCATTTTGAAAGTAACAAAATCTCATTCCTAAAAAGTATAGCCCTAAGAAGGTAACAGAGAGCATTTCTTGAGCTTGCGCTCCTAACCATGTTGCTCCAGGATGAGAACGCAGTCTTAAACCTGAGATCAGAGAACGGCTTCTGAAGGAGCCTTGAGTAAAAGATAATTTAAGAAAGGAGTCAAGGATATGTGTCCTTGAACTCTGATGTGTTCAGAGAAAACCCCCTCTAAATAGGACAAAGAAGTCCAAAGTAGTAGTAAAGTATGAGACATTGCACAGAAATACCTAAAAAGGTACATATCTGACTGCAAGGGGTTAAAATGAAAAGGCAGAGAAAAAAGAGGCCAAACTATGCTTACCCTATGCAATGGGAGGAGTAAGATGGCTACCAAAGCATCACCCTGTCCAATGCAGAAACTTGCGAGAAAGGGGATTCTGGGGAATGTATTTTCCTTTTGCGTATACCCAGCAAATGGAGGTTCTCCAGCTAAAACTAGTGAAATTAAGTGGTCTGAACATTGTCTCCATGCTGATCATGTGATAGAATGATTCAATCTGATCCAACTCTGACCCTGTAAAGCATATCCATGCAGTTCTATGGGCCATGTTCCATTAATAAAGTAAAAACAGAAAAGGTTGCCAAAGAGTGGAATGTGCTGGAAACCTCTTGGCACTGAAGGTGTTTAAAGAAAATACATCTGTAGCAAAAAACATTGGATATAGGAGGGGTGTAAGAATGCCATGTCAATGTAAGAAAAGAAAAAGGGGTGACTCTTTCACAATTTGTTTTGGGTGAAGGCAGATTTTAATTCTCATGGCAATTTTTTTCTTCTTCATTTTTGGTTAGATTTATCAAGTACAAATACATAACCCTTTGGGGGCCAGAGGGGTGTCCCGTCTGGCACTCAAAATGTTAAACCAACCGTACCCTACCATACAAATATAACATTTCGGTTTATTTAAATGGGGAATACAGTGACTATAAGACAGGTCTCCAAAACATTATTGCGGTATAATTTAAAGGGTTAAAAGCTCCATCAGTAGTGGCTGGTTCAGTTTCATGTAGGTAAAGTGATGAAATCCAACCATAATGGCCTTAACCTCGGGGTCCATCTGTATCATCTCCCAGTCACTCAGACTGCTGGTTACCGGGTCCGGTCTGTCTCCCAGGTGAGGGATCCCTGCGTCACCTATCTTCTGGCGGAGTGCTTGGCTTCCGATTAAGTAGACTTTTCCTTTCAGCTGCACTGTGTCCATGTAGATGGGCGAGCAGTAGGCCATTTGCAATACTCCTTTAGCTCTGCTCCAATGACTAGCTGCCCCATCTTCTCCGCATACATGGCGTGGGTTTTCCCAACTTTTTCAGTTCGTTGATCAACTCAGGTGCCCCAGAAATTGCCTCCTCTCCTCGCCATAGGACTCCATTACAATCAAAAAGCACCGTGTCCACAGAAGCTGGGAAGCACTGAGAAAGCTCCCCTGACAGACGTATACACTTGGAAACAACCATGTTTCACAGCCATACATAAGGACTGGGAGGACACATTAGTCAAAAACCTTTCACTAGAGGCAGAATGAATATATATGTATATATATGTACCTGTTTATCTATCTATCTATGTATCTATGTATCTATCTATCTATCTATCTATCTATCTATCTAGCTAGCTAGCTAGCTAGCTATCATATAACCTAGCAGTCTTCAGACTATCATAGTTATAATACAGGACCTCATAAAAGTTCAGTAATGAGGCATAAACTTGTAACAAAGACAACGTCCACAGGGAAATAGTCCAGAAATACATCTGTGGACTGATAAATCCAAATTTAGGGAAGCAAGTTATGGGATCCCACCTAATGGGAGATTATACAACCCCACATATAAGCATAAAAATAAAGTAAGAACAGTGCCAGCTTGTCCTTTTCCTGAGGAAGGTCACTTGAAGCTGAGGGGTGGGGTAAAGCTGGAAGAAAGAGGGGGAGTCTCCTCCTCAAAAGGCCCTGCCTTTTTTAAGTGCCCTGCCCTCTGGAGGAAAACATCAAGAGGTGTTCAGCACAATGCACTCAAATATTAATTGGGCTTGCTATAGAAAGAGATAGATGTGTATATATTACATACTTGCTGTTCATACTCCATTTTTGATCGTCTTGCCACGCAGAAGCGCTCCCACACTGGCAGCTCTATGCCGTCAGGCATATTATCTGGGGTGTCCAGTTCATCCATGGCTTTCATTAACAGTACAATGGAATCTTTATGAGCCGTGGCAGACCCTGGACGATCTCCAAAAGGGGTTGCACTGTCTGCCTGGGTTCTCAGGCGTTGAACCCTAAAGTGAAGATCATCATGAGAATCATAGAAAAGAAAATGTGTGTGTCCATCCAACCACATTGGATATTAATCATGTGATATTTTGTGTGCAAAGCACAACTGAGCAAACATAGTATCAGGGACCCATAGGGGCAGTACTCAGTATTCTTACATCCTAATGAACTTGGGGATGGAACATCTAAATCAAAGTCCTGCATCTGCTCAACACATGTGCAAACTTAGTGCTGCATAATAGCTGGCTTGCACCACATATTTAAGGAGGTGGGTAGAGTGGGACTAAGTAACCATTTCAGCATGTGCTGTTCCTCTGTGCAGAGCAACAGGTTATAGGTATCCTATTGCAATGGCAAGTAGTGAATGTCGAGCATCTAAATGTTGAATTTAAAATGTCACTGGCATCAAAATTGAGCTTTTAAAATGTTGCCATTTAAAATGTCACCTTATTAAAACAGGGCTAACATTATGCTAGTGAGCAGTAGTTAGGTTAGGGTAGTTAGGTTACGGTAGTTAAGTTAGAGTAAGGTTAGAGTAGGTTAGGGTAGTTAAGGCAGAAAAAACAAGGAAGGAAGGAAGCAGAAAAACACTTTGGGGGAGAGTCACTAAGCAGTAATAAAAGGTGATAAAATGGTGATGACTTCTCCAGTTTATCACTTCTCCAATTCCTATGTTATTCTATGGAGCCTATGCACTAAGATTTCTTCTACTCTGGAAACCTTAGTGAATAGGCTCCATAGAATAACATAGGAACTGGAGAAGTCATCACCACTTTATCACAGCTTAGTGAATCTCTCCCTTTGAGAGTAGCACCTGTAATGTGACAAAATCTGCTTTGTATGACAGGTACTTACTAAAGCTTGGGGTAATAATGCACTCCCATAAAAGCCAATAAGAATCAAAGTAGGACCCAAACACG
Source organism: Rhinophrynus dorsalis (assembly GCA_037306005.1). NCBI lineage: Eukaryota > Metazoa > Chordata > Amphibia > Anura > Rhinophrynidae > Rhinophrynus > Rhinophrynus dorsalis. The sequence continues at coordinate 105,271,657 of CM074721.1, read as the reverse complement.
AAATTACAGTGCTGTACTCCTCCTTCTTATATTCAAATCTCTCTCAGGGGACGCCCCCAGATCTTTCACACATAGTTTTTGCAACTTAAAGTGAGAAAACAGGGTGCCAAACCTTTTAAGGGTAAAACTATCGCAGAGGATAAAACATCCTCTATGGCCAAATGTCCCCACTCACCACATCAAGAAAATAATTGCACTCTACATGGGAAAACCACCAGTATACTAGTGCAATGTCCCATGGAAATACCATAGGTATCAGGACAGCAATGTTTAGAAATAACTTATTAAATAAAACAATAGAAAACACCCTAAGCATTTAGTGAGACCCAACTCACTTCTTCAGGGGTACAATAAACTGATCAATGATTACAACTGGATTTACATAGCCATCATAAAAAAGCTGGTATAATACTTCTTGTCCACACATAGTTCCACTGAACCACAAGTTTCTGTTAACAAAATCTTGCAAGAGGTATAACAAAGTCCACAGTTGTGTTGCACCAAGCCTCACTTTCAAAATGCAAGGAATAGATTTTGCCATTTGCAGCTTAGTCGAGAAAGGGCTTAAGAATACAATACACAACTATGGGAATGAATAAATAAAATGAAATAATTTAAGAACAATGTTTGCTGTTGTTAAACTATTTCATTTTATTTATTGTTTAAGCTGTGTTTGGAGTTCTTAAGCCCTTTCTCAAATCAGGGAATGGGTTACCTATGTCAACATCTATGCTTTGTGTTTTAAAAGTGAGGCTTGGCTCAACACAACTGTGGACTTGTTTTACCTCTTGTGAGATTTTGTTAACAGGAAGTTGTGGTTCAGTGGAACGGTTTGTGTCAATGAGAAGCGTCATACTGGCTTTTTTACTATGGAATGTTCTATATAAATCCAATCAGGATTATTGTTCACTTTATTGTACCCCTGATGAAGTTGGAAGTTTTTCAGTCTTTTATATTCTTGGACATGTATCTCCAGTTAGGTAGGAGTGTATTGAATTTTCTAGGTTAGTTAAGGTAGGTTAGGGTAGTTTAGGGTTTCGGTGTGGCTTTTGTTTGGATAATTGTTTTTATGGTAGTTAGGTTAGGGTATGTTAGCTTAGGGAAGATTGGGTGTACAGTTGTTCTCATAAGGCAGCATTTTAAATGCATCATTTTGACACTAGAGACATTTTAAACACTACATTTTGAAGAAAGCAGCATTTTAAATGTTCTATCGTGATGCACAATCACAAATCCGCATATACCATTTTGATAATGAATCCATGCTATATACAAACTGTGCACAGAGGAAATTTTCACTTTTTCTGTACCCCCAAGAAATTTTCAGCAGGAACTTTAGACTCAATATGTGTGGTTCCAGCTATACCAGTGGGACTAGGATGGAGGTCAGTATATGTGTTAGTATGAATAAAGCAGTGGTGGGCAAAGTGAGGCCATCCATTTGCTGCTCTTGGCTGGAGCAGACAAATGGGAGCTGTAATCTGGTACGAGCTGGGGAGAGACACTCATGTTGCTATCCCACTTGCCAGACAGTGGAAGAAGTCTGAGTGCAGTAGGACAAGGCTGGGGGTTAGTATGTGTGTTTCTATGGCTGCCGTGGTCCAACGCTTGGGGGAAGTTACTATGTGTGGTTCTATGGCTACCAGTGAAGTCAGACAAGGCTTAAGGGTCAGTGTTTGTGTGGTTCTATGGGTATTGAATGACAAGGCTGGGTAGACCAGTATGTGTGGTTCTATGGCTACCACTGCAGTCGGACAAGGGGGTCAGTATGTGCGGTTCTGTGGCTACTACAGGACAGGGTTGGGAATCAATATGTGGGGTTCTATGGTTATCAGTGCAGTGAGTCAAGGTATGGTTTGTGGCATAAAAACTGCACTTGTCATGGGAGTTCCTTAAGAGGGTGAAAAGTGCCATTTTTAGCAAAAGTTTTCACCCATCCCTGGTAGGCAAACTTTCGCTCACCAGTTGACTGGGGCATCAACCTTGGTAGTTGTAGTCCCTAACAGCTGGAGAGCCAAAGGCTGCTTATACCTGACTTAGAAAGAATCTGTGCATTGGAGGAGGTGGGCACAAAAAGGCCCACTGTACAGATGGTGTTTCATAAATAAACCCTGATAATATTAATCTTATTACCCCTGTGATTTTGGGTAGACATATACAAGTGCTTTTTTTTTTTCAGGTATTGAGACAGCAATCCAATGTCCATCATTTTGTTACTTGATAAAAATAAACTATTTACATTTCTATTTTTGAAAGCATTCATACTTAAAGTGGATGTATCACCTTATAATTTTTTTTACCATAGCTTTTGATAATAATGATTTCATAGGAAAGATGTTTTTTTTATGCAAGTACTTTAAAAGATACATTCTGTGCTGTGCATGTTGACATTTCCTGACGACTGGAGTTGAAAATCACTGTTTTAATGCTTTTCCAGTCAAAAATAATGGGATTTTTTTACTTACTGATAAATCCTTTTCTCTTAGTCTATTGAGGGATGCAGGGACCATGGGGTTAAGCAGCATGCCTATAAAGGAGGGAGGGCACTCTGTGTAATAAAACTCCTCCCACTTCCTAGCTGCTAACCCCTCCCCCTGCACAAATGCCTTCAGTTTTCCTTTAGCAGAGGAAGGGAAAGCAGTAAAAAATTTCTGCCAGAAAATGCAGAACATCCTCACCCAACAGGTTTTCTGTTGGCGGGAAGCCCTTCATCCTTCAATGGAATAAGAGAAAAGAATTTATCAGTAAATAAAAAATCCCATTTTCTCTAGCGTCACTGAGTGATGCAGGGACAATGGAGATATACAAAGGCTACCCCCAAAGAACTTGGAGGGAAGAAAACTAAATGAACAATGGCCTAAAAAACATTATGGCCCAAACTAGCATCGTGAGAAGCAAAAATGTTACGTTTATAAAACTTAGTGAACATTTGAACAGATGACCATGTAGCTTCCTTGCACAATTGGTCAACAGTAGCCTGATTCTTCAAGGCTCAAGAAGTATTGATGGGCCTAGTAGAATGAGCTGCGATTCTGAAAGGAGCTGGAACAGACTTTAGTCTGTAAGTTTGCCTGAGTGTCTGTTTAAAGAGATAGTAATGTTTCATAATAAAAGCAGCTCTAATTAATCATCATAGTATTTGGACTTTGGAGAGTGTTATTTCAATTCTGTCAGAGTTGTAGTTCAAGAGTAATTCAATGACAAAATATCCCCCTCCTGCCCCTTTTACTGATGTAACACTGCTCAGCCAGATCAGAAGGGAAGTGCCCAGGTAGACTGCAGAGAGGGACAATCTTCAATTAAGATAAGGGAAAAACCTGAAAAGCTTGTCAAGGGGGACAGGGCTTTCATTGTTTTCATATAAAGAAGATTGTCCCCTGCTGTTATCTGTCTGGTCTTACAACCAGATTCCACATCTGAGAAGAGATGGCTTACACTAGGTAAAAGGGGCGGGAGGGGAAACTTTGCTTGTGAATATCTCTTAAGCCATAAAGGTTTGAGAGATAAGACTTATATCGTTCTTCATGTTTTTTTAATGCCTACAAAATCAAATAAAGTTAAAACGAAGTATTACTATCCCTTTAAGCCATGAAGCAATGATAGTCTTAGATGCTGGTCTGCGCTTCTTAGGGCCTTCTGCAATCACAAACAAAGTATCTTAAGTCCTAAATGATTGTGCTTTAAACATCTCACTACATCTAAAGTAAGAATAACTTTTTCTTTAGAGATAGAAGGATTAGCACGCAAAGAAGTAAGTATCACTTCCTGGTTAAAATGAAAAGCTGAAACTATGTTAGATTGGAATTCTGGAACTGTTTGTAAAACAACTTTATCTTGGTGAAAGATAAGGCGAGGAGAAATACAAGAAACAGCACTACGTTCTGAAACTCTCCTAGCAGATAAATGAGAAAGACTGTTTTAAAAGTTAGAGGCTGATGACAAAGGCTCAAATGGAGAGGAGTGAAAAACCTCTAACACTAAATTCAAACCCAGTAGTGGAATGGAATGTATATATGGGGGAACTATCCTGTTGACCCCTTGAAGGAAAGTTTGAATTTCTGGAAGATACGCAGTCTTCCTCTGAAAGTAAGTCCAGTCTCCTGCCTCTTTATTTTAAATGTCTGGCTATCTTACTGACTAGTAATAAGTGGTTTCTAACTCCTTTACTCTCTTCCTGGGACCAGATCACTTTGTAAGAAGAAATAGACACAGTGTAATCATGACATTTTATTGACCTAAAAATTGTACACTCTCTCACAAAAATGCAACAATTAAACATATACTGACATAAATACCTCGGCCTTCGTTTATAAAGCTTATACAGTTGATCAACATGATGAGCTGGGATGTCCATAAACTCCTTCTTAAATCCCCGATCCAAAAGCTGAAGGAAGAAGATTAATTAATGAGCAGTACGTATTTGCCTTCTCAAGTACAAAAAAACACTCAGCACCTTTACCTTATCTTCTGCCACCAGATTATCATACGCCTCCCTGAATGCATCTACTTGAGTTTTGAAGGTCTTGACTACTTCAGCTGTTCGACTCTGTAACAAATAAAGCACTTTATAACACTGATCATTTCTTGAGATAACCATTTATTGTGTGGTCTAATATGTCACAGGCTAGTATGTTATGTAGTTCAGCAACACCAGTATCTTGCACAGTAGTGCTATCCAGCTAAACCTCATGGTCAAAATCTGGATCTGCTTTGCATCATTGTCAGCTCATAGAACCATAAAAATGCATACAGGATCTGAGAACCCAAGAAATATATATATATAGGACCTGAGAACCCTAGAAATGCATATAGGATCTGAGAACCCAAGAAATATATATAGGATCTGAGAACCCTAGAAATGTATATAGGACCTGAGAACACTAGAAACCCATACAGGATCTGAGAACCCAATAAATATATATGGGGACCTGAGAATGTTAGAAATGTATATAGGATTTGAGAACCTTAGAAATGTATATAGGATCTGAGAACCCACGAAACATATAAAGGACATGAGAACCCTAGAAATGTATATAGGATCTGAGAACCCAAGAAATATATAAAGGACCCGAGAACCCTTGAAATGTATACAGGATCTGAGAACCCTAGAAATGTACATATGATCTGAGATGTGAGGAAGTTGCAAATGTATATAGATCTGAGAAGCACAGTAATGTAAAAAGGATCTTAGAGCCATTGAACTTTACATAGGAAATAAGAACCCAGGTCAACTCAAAGGACGCAAAGAAAATTTTTGCAATTTTGGGGGTAAACCAGCTGCAATATAGGAGACACGTAGTATTCTAGGGGTTAAAAGGCCCTTTTAAATCAGTGCACATTTTTTATGTTTGTCAAAGAATTTCTCCTCTTTTGCTATTTATTTAAACCCTTAATGACCGGCGCTCGCATGCGTGGCCGGCACTTAACAACCACCGGGCATTTTTTTTTCCTTGATTCGATTCAGGGCTCCCTGAGCGGCGTGCAGCCTCGTGGGTAGCCCTGAATTCCATGACATGCCAGGACCGTCACTGGCCCTTAACTGCTGGACAGCCGTGACGCTTCTGGCATGGCACTGGATGTTAAGGGGTTAAGGCCCAAAGAAAAAAGTCTATTATAACTATTATTACACCATTTAAAGTGTTTGAATATATCAAATGAATTATTTGCTGACTAATGAAACACCATTCTCTTCCAGAAAAAACGAACAGCCATATGCACATAAGAAAAAGTGGATACATTCTGGGGCAAACCAAGTACATTATAAAGGATTAATACAATGTCACGTTTATTTAAATGGGGATTATACACATATATACTCAAATGATCTTCTTACTAGTATTCAAGGGGTTAAAAATCCCATTTAAACCATTGGGAATTTTTATATTCTTCCTGTAGTGAAGCTGTTTTTTCCCCAGAATTGCTACCCTGTTGGCCTTGTACATATGGCCCTAGGTGTGCTTGTTATGACCCTTGCCCCAACAGAAGATGAAACTAGAAAGCATGAAATAATAAAACATATTGTTTTTCCACACCTTTTGTTTGCGCATCGTATCCAGACTGTGAGATAACTGTGCAGCTCTAGTATTTATTTCCTCTTCAATAAGAATGGAGAAGAGGAGATTATTGATCTTCAGCTCCTCCTGTACAAAACAATGGTGAGAAAGAGGAGGAGAAAGGGGTGAGAGAGAGAGGGGGAAGGGAGAGAAAAGGGAAAGGCAGAGACAGAGGGATGGGGGAAAGATAAGGAGGAAGGGGGAGAAAGGGAGAAATAAAGAGAGAGAAGTTAAAGGACATTTTCACCAAAGAATGAAAAGGGCTCAAATCCATTAAACATAAATATTGAAACATAGATTTTGAAGGCAGAAAAGAATCATCTGGCCCATCCAGTCAGCCCACATACCTATCCCAGACTCTTTCCCAGTCTTACAACCGCCTGTGGAAGGCTGTTTCAAGATTCCCTTTCCATAAAGTAGTATTTACACATCACTTGTTTTCCAAAAAATGTTCTCCCTCCTTTTTTCAAAAGATGTACATATGTTCTTTTGAATCTGTTCTGGTTCACTGTATCATGAAAACCCTGCACCATTTTCGTGACTCCTTTTGAACTGCCCCCAGTTTATTAATGTTCTTCTAGAGATGTACACAGTACTACAGGTGAGTTATTACCAGTGATCTAAAGAGTGGCATTAGTTCCTGCAGCAAATTCTTCGTCCTATACAACCAAGAACCTGGTTTGTTTTTCCCACTGCTTTTATTTCATTGCTTGCCTCCCTCTACATCATCTGAAATAATAACTCCCATGTCCCTTTCCTCTTACATTTTGTCAGCACAGTACTATTGAGCCTGTAATCCACCTCTGGTTTTCTGTGTCCCAAATGCATTAACATGCACTTTTCAGCATTAAATGTTGGATGACACACTCTTGCCCATTCCTCCAGTTTTACTAAATCCTCATGCATTTGGTTTATTTGTGTTGGAGAATAAATCCTGTTGCAAATATATCGATCCTCTGCAAAATGCCACACCTTTCATTGAATACCAACAGTAATACCACTATTGAAGATATTGAAGAAAGCAGGCCCTAGCATTTACCCCTATAACACTCCATTAGTATCCCATCCTCTCTGAATAAATATCATTGATTATAACAAACGGTTTTCTGTCCCTCAGCCAAGTATTCATCTAGTCTTTAAGAATAGTCTCAAACTGTGTATCTTATGAATTAACTTCTTATTTAGTACAGTATCAAAAGCTTTACTAAAATTCAAATATTTGCATGTAAAATATTATGCACTCCTAGACAGCAATTTTTTATGTTTCTTCATTGGTGAGAAAGTTCTAAAATATTTCAAAATAAAAGGTGCCCACTTTTTTTCAAACCTCTTTAAAAAAAAATCATAAAATCATGAACAGCTATAATTCGTTTGAGATTAGAAACCACCAAGGTCAATACACTGAAACTCTTATCTCTTACTTACTTGTTTATTTAAATTATGCCATACTTTGCCCTTATCTCTTGTACAAAGAGGGTCAAGTTGTCATGCATAGCTGCCTCCAGATAAACATGAAAGACATGTTTATAATTATGAACCTAAGAAGCCATTTTTTTTAGTAATACTTGATAGAAGTACATGATACAATTGTAGGTGATACTGTTATTTTAACTGTCACTTTAATTATTAGGGATCCATGCAGATTTCACTTGAAACAAAAGTGTTCCATCATATTATACAGTTTAAAGGGATAGTAATACTTTGTTTTATCTTTATTTTATTTTGTAGGCATTAAAAAAACATGAAGAATGATATCTTATCTCTCAAACCTTTATGTTTTGAGAGATATTCACAAGCAAAGTTTCCCCTCCCGCCCCTTTTACCTAGTGTAAGCCATCTCTTCTCAGATGTGGAATCCAGTCCATAGACCAGACAAATAACAGAAGGGGACAATCTTCTTCCTTTGAGAACAACGAAAGCCCTGCCCCCCTTGACAAGTTTTTCAGGTTTTTCCCTTATCTTAATTGAAGATTGTCCCTCTCTGCAATCTACCTGGGCACCTCCCTTCTGATCTGGCTGAGCAGTGTTACATCAGTAAAAGGGGTGGGAGGGGGATATTTTGTCATTGAATTACTCTTGAACTACAACTCTGACAGAATTGAAATAACACTCTCCAAAGTCCAAATACTATGATGATTAATTAGAGCTGCTTTTATTATGAAACATTACTATCCCTTTAAGCACCATTGTGTTAGGAGGACCTGGCAGCCTCCCACCAAAACGAGTACCAGGTTACAGGGGCACATCTCAGCTTTATGACTTAGGGACAGATGATTAAAGCTGTCTAAAACCACCTGAGCCAGTGCTTTTTGAAGGGAAGGGTGTTCTAAGCTGTTCTAAACTGTGTTGGCGCTCAGCAGGTTTGCAACGGCTCGGAGCGGGGCGCTGTAACGTCAGACGTTGCATCATTCATGATGTGTGGGGGCTTTCGCTATATAGCTAAGCACCACAGTGCCGCCAGAGCTTAGTTATACTGTGAGCTACGTAGTGTTTGTCTCCTATATCCTTTCCCTGCTGGTATTTGATATTTGGCTGTCCCTTGACTACCCATCTGAATGTTGGTTGCCCTGACCCTCTGGCTATCCACCTCAGCACTCTGCTTGAACGCTGCCTGCCCTGATCCTTAGGCTATCCACCTGACCACTCTGCTTGAACACTGCCTGCCCTGACCCTTTGGCTATCCACTTGACCACTCTGCCTGAATGTGCTGCCTGCCCTGACCCTTTGGCTATCTGCTGGACTACTCTACCTGACTACTGCCTACCTGGACCTTTCGGCTAGCCTCTGACCATCCACCTCACCTATAACTGTTGGTTGCTCTTCTCAATCCCAGCACTTACCGGGGGGGGGTTCTACTAGTAGCTGGACTGTCATCGTTGATATTCCTATATATCTACTACTAGTCTTGAACTCTCTGGTGCTACGCTCCCATAGAGTAAGGTACAGCAAGCGTACAAACCTCACTTTCTAGCCTCTTGACAGACTGGGGGATATATTATGACAGGGCTCAAAATTTCCACTCGCCACTAGCCAATGGCGAGTGAAAATTTCGCTCTGGCGAGTAGAAATTCAGCCCTGGTGGGTATGTTATGGCTTGCAGTGGTGAGTAACTTTTCAGGTCTGGCTAGTAGCAAAGGACTTCACATTTTAAGCCCTGTATTATGATATACAGTAAGCCTATGCTATCTCTTAATGAATTCTTCCAAGTGAATCATTTCATAGCATGTTATGCTACTCCTAATACAACATGCAGGGGTGTTGCTAGGTAATACTGACATAGTTAACGTGCCAGGTTTCATGCTTAAAGCCCCAGGTCATTTTGACAGCTTAGTTCATGTAATGGTGATAATTTCTCTAGTACTAATGGACCAAGCCCAGGTCTTTTTGGGAATCTATCGCTTATACAGCAAGGTAACCTGGAACAATTCTAGGGTAAACAAACCACCTACACCAAAGGGGAAAATTCCCTATTTCAATGAGACTATTAACCTCTAAAATGCTAGAGAGGTCTCCAACGCATTGTGAAGCAATGCACTGGATATCTCCCAGGCATTCAAAGATGTAGATTGCTGATTAAGGCCCCCTAGGAACCCCATGCCCCCATGTAACTCACTTTCACATATCAAGTTGAGGTTCGTGTTATGTACCTTTACTGCAATACATTCAAGCTTCTGAGCCACTTAACACATGGATATTTCATGTAGTATTATAGACTTTGCACCGCATGTTTGAAATCACTATAAAGTCGTGTCGGTTTGTGGGGTTTTATTTTTGTTTGTGGTTCTATTTAGAGATTTGTGGAGACTCCCATCAATTATTGCTGTGTGATAATTTTTTGTAGAAAAGCGTATTTATAAAAAAATATATATATATCTATTTGTAGTAACATAGGAGATGCAGGCTTTAAATATAATCTTTATATGTGTGTTTATATTGTAGGTTTTCTTTATTCTGAGATATAGTTTATGATATCAAAATAATACATCCTTTTGTATGACATCTTTTGTAATGTTACGTCCACTTGAATTACATTTGTAAAATCTTAATTTGTTTTGAAAATAACTATATACATTTTTATATATGAAGCTAGAAATTTTCCAAAAATAATCATACAGCTAAATAATGAAAATATGTTTAGCATTAAAGGAATAAAACATGCCCTAATTTAATTAGTTTATAGAGTCAATGGTCATTTAAAGCAATTCCTGTCTTAGCCTCCCCTATATACTTTTTCAGTGCTAGGGGAGGTTCTCAGTGCACTGGGGGGGGGGGTGTAATGAGAAAGAAAGGTAGTATCTGTATGGCATGCCTTAATTAGCATAATCTATAAATCTAAATAACTCAGAACACGGTTTTCTATATGAAAAATGGCTAAGAAAACATATGGATGGTACTGAAAACTCTTTCAACATCAACATTGTTTTCCAGTTGATAGGGTCCCTTTAAAGGGAAAGTAATACTTGAAAATAATTTTATTTTATATTGTAGCCCTTAAAAAACATTAAAAATGATATGTCTTATCTCCCAAACCTTTATGGTTTGGGAGATATTAGCAAGTAAAGTTCCCTTTTCCTGGCTGTTTTAGCCAAGTCTGCCATCTAGTGGATAGATTTAGAATCCAGTCCATGGATCAGCCGGCAGAGCAGAGATTACGATCTTTAAAAATAACTACTTCATTGGAACTGTCTACAAAGTGTGCCTAGCTTGCAAGCACACTTTGTAGACCATTCCAATGACGAAATTATTTTTAAAGATCGTGATTTCGGCACTTCTGGACAGCTGCTGCCGGTCAAGGGACCGGATTCCAAATCTGAAGGCTAGAGCAGTGACGTCACTCCAGGGGAAACTTTACTTGCTAATATCTCCCAAACCATAACATTTTAATGTTTTTTTAAGGACTACAATATAAAATAAAATTATTTTCAAGTATTACTATCCCTTTAATACCATAGTTAAAGACAGAGAGGGAAATATACAAATCAGTCAGCGTGGCTCATGTGTTGAGTTAATATGTGGGCTTGTAAACCAGCTCCTGACCCTGTGCTTATGTATAAATGTTTTTATACCAAATCCCACAAACCCTCCAGAGCAATCCTTTAACACAAGCATGGCTTGCAGCATGTGTAAGGAAAAGGAATAATTTTGTGTCGATTGCCTCTGTGCCTTGTTTGTATGTCATATAAAACAAATTGCAGAAGAATGTTATGCCCCAAAACAACCATATACCCAACCACACAACCATATACCCAACCACACTACTACCCTCTTGGCAAAAGTGGCTCAAACTTGCTATTTTAATAAAAATCTTAGTGCACAGGCATCAGACAGGCACAGGGTACAGGCTGTTGCTCTGTTTTTACTGAGAGAGTATATTTGTACATACTCCTCAAAGTCTTTGTAATATGTTGTAGATGTCTCTAACATCCCGAGGTTAAAATGGACCTGTCGCCTTCAATGTTTTTTACATGCTTGAAATCTTATTCAAAACTGCCTATGTGTCATGTCACCAAAAGCCCAGCATATGTATAGTTTAGGAGATATTCACACTTATTTCTTGGAAAGCATCCTGATTCAGCACAGTGCTTAACCCCTTAGGGACCCTTGACGTACCAGGACCGTCAAGGGTAAACTTGCTTGAAAGACCCTTGACGGTCCTGGTACGTCACGTACTTTTTACTTACAGCGCTCTACCGGGAGCGCTGTAAGTAAAAATGGGGCATGAAATAGACCGCTCCAAGATCGGAGCGATCTGTTTCAAGCCCCATAGTGACGCGCCGATACACGTGACAGGTCACGTGTACCGGCGCGTCCAAGTGCCCCTATGCGGACGTTATGGGACGGAAATGTCCCATAACGTCCGGTCGTTAAGGGGTTAATTAGCACATGAAACATCACTGTAAACCTTCATTAGCACATGAAACATCACTGCAATGGCTTTATTAGCATATGAAATGGAAATGAAAAGCTTAAATAACATGTGAAACATCATTGGTACTGCAATTTGCATACATTAGCATACAGGACCAATTATATCTCCTTAACGGTTTGCTGGTCTTTTGAATAACATGAGATATAGGCAATTTTAAATGAAGATTTCAAATATGTCCACTTTAAAGAGCGATAGCCACATTCATTGATGAACTGAGGAGCTAAACTCAGACAGCTCCTGTGTTATACAGCATGAAGCCAAAACGAAGGTTGATCAGTCAAAAAGCAGATATGTTCAGCTGGAGGCCCCAGTGTGGTGGCACTGCTGGCTAAAACATAGAGATTAATAGGCTAACTCTGCTTCTTGTTCTTTACCTGGTAAATGACCATTTCTGATTTCACCTTTCTCTCAAACAACTTGGCCAAAATCTCATCAAAAGCTTGGGTGCTTTCCATAATAGATGACTGAATCTTCTTCATTTCAGACTCTAGTATCTGAAAGAAAGTTATTTTAGAAGCTGCTTGCAATGCAAACAAAAGGAAGGGGGCAAGACTGGGGGGGGGGTGAAAAAATGGGGGTGGGGAAAAGAAAAAGGGAAGATAAAGATGGAGACAGAAGTGGAGAAATGGAACAAGAGCGAGGGAGGGAGAGAAAGACAGGAGGAGAGAGGGTTGGAGAGAGAGAGAGATGGAAAAGAAAGACAGTGAAAGATGGAAAGATAGAGAGAGAGGAAAAAAAGAGATATAGAGGGATGGAGAAAAGAAAGATAGGTAGGAAGAGAGGTGGGAGGAGAGAGGAAGGAAGAGAACATACATTTGGTTTTATCACTTTGGATAACTGAAATATAATTTTCACCTATTATTGTCAAAGAACTGAAACACCAATGAGTTTTTTCGCATATTAACTCCTTGAGGACAAGAGGGGAATATAATGCATAGCTTTGCACCCTACTGGTCCTCAAGGGGTTAACTTACTGATAACTCTGCATGTGCAGCACATTTTATTATAAAAGGTATTTAACCCCTTGCATGCTTGACATGTCTCCAAAGTGTTTTGAAGCAATGTGTTGATTAGGTCTCTAGAAGTCAAGAGATTAAATGACAAGACAAAAATAATCAAATGTCACAGCATGAGTTTGCAATCAGTTAATTGAACCATCCTATATAATAATTCGCTAAAACGTGTGAAAAGCCACAACGTGCGCAGCAGACACTGCTGCGTGTGAAGCAGTCATGCGCAGTAGAGACTGCCCGCGCCACAGCTGTATCAGCTGCGGCGCGGGCAGTCTCTATGGCGCGTAACTGCCCCGCGACCGGGTGGCAATGGCACTGTGGCCCATGTAAAGGGCTGTTCAACTAGTAGGAAATAAATAAGTCCCCACTGATTTAAATGGGGCTTCTAACCTCCGGAATGCTAAAGAGGGGGGTGGGGGGAAACAAACATATAAAACAACTGCTGCTCACCCACCATGCAACAGCTTTGAGTATGAGTGGCCAACCTGCAGGGCTTCAGCTGAGTTGGACTACAACTTCTTCAGCTGGCTGAGGATGATGGAAATTATAATCCAACAACAGCGGGGGAGATGCACTGGCAAAGTGTGACTGGTGATGTGTGGAGATCACTTTGCCATTAAGAATATGACACACTTCACCACATGCACTAATAATTAGCTATACAAGGGGAGAGGATCTGATTATTAGAATAGGAGGTTGGCTGAAAGCTAGCGATGTGTTGGGGGAGGCAAGTGGGGGAGCAGAGAAGATGTGCTCACCCTTAGACTTGAGCACCAAGAACCACAGCAGTTCTCGCTTAACTCACTGAGTGCAACAGGGATACTCTGCAAACTAAAATGATTATAACATACACAATCTCTTGCTGTGTGAGCTTAATAACTGATTCAGTACAACACAGAATGGGACAGATGTGTGCAGCACATCACTAAGGAACTCAAAGGGTCAACTCTCTGATTGCCAGAAAAGTGTGAAACACATTACTCTGCAATACACTGCACACTCCTCTGTCAAGCAAAGGGTTACGAGAGGGCCAGCAGCTGGATTAGTACATGTGATGAACAACCACATTAACATATAAACACACCCACAGGAATACGACAGTGGCACATTAAGCTATGATTCTATATGCAAATGAGGCATTTTCAAAGGAGAAACTGCAAAATCTTAATCCTGGCAATGTAGGTATATTTAAGGTACAATCGTAGGCATGAGGTGGCAAAGATATCTTAGTGCGTACCATGAGATGAATTTGGGTCCAGTCTGCAACCATATCAACAAACTCGACCCTTATCGAACCTTAGTGCATCTCCCCCCCTGGTGCTTGGCATATTACACATTCCGAGATTAAAGGAATTATGATCTCTGATTGGGTCACAAAGCGGTTGGGGCCACAGCTCTGGTGACCCGCCCATTCCTGCTACTTGTGAAGTTACATACAGAATATCACAGAGTTTGTTCACAATCTCACGTAGCAAAAAACAGGCCTCAGTCTCTCTTTCCTCTCACCTTCCTATACTTTTCCTTTTCCTCATTCAGAGCTTTACATTTCTTATCATATTCTTTGAACTGTTTCTTCTCCTCTTCAGTCCATTCAGCCTCTGCCCTAGATAGGAATGCAGGCCGCAAGATTTCCTGAAAGTACAAATTACCTCAGGTTATTATTAACAGAAACACAAATATAACTTAACTCCTTGAGGTCCAGTGGGGTGTGCAATACTATGTGAAGCAATGTGTTGCAACCCCCCCCCCCCGCATCATCTAGAGGTTAATATGTTCAGCATGTCTGCTCCTAATGAACATTTTTGAAGTGCATAATTTTTGAAGTGCATAATATAACCATTTGCGTGTCAGAGGGGTATCCATCGCATTGCAAAGCAATGTACTGGATACCCCTTTGGCACTCAGAGGGTTATATCAGAACTAGCACCTGCTAATATTACTACGGCTAAAAAATCCTAATGTTTCCCTTGTGCCTTTGTTCAATGAGTACTGGATGTCATGTCCATGAAGGCAGACATGACAGCTGCTAGGAGTACCACAGGACATTGAACTCTGCTCACTGCTCACAGTAATATAACTCTCTGATGGTCAAAGGGGTGTGTAACACATTGCTCTGTGCACTCCCCTGGGTTAGGTAGGCTCATGCACTCTACCTGCTTCAGTCTGAAAAAAGTGCCAGCAACTCTCATATCTGTATCCATGGACATGACATCCAGGACTGATTGAACAGGTTATCATTTCAACTAAGGCAAAAAGGGCACAATTCACAGAAGTCATTAAGATTTTCTACTGGCAACAGTTAGGTACGTAAGGAGTGATTATTAGAAGGTGTTAGTTCTCTTTTATACATTACAAATCAAAAAATACTTCTCTCAATAGTCTAAGCTCTATGACACTATGGTCAAATTTATATCTCAGGCAGCTCCTAGCCCCTTCCATGGCCACACCCCACTACTTGCATGACTCCACCCCCCATCCACAATTACCAAGCACAGAAAACACAATTAGCTTAGCACAGTGGCATAACTAGTTATTGAAAGGTCCCACTGCAAATTTGCCAAAGACATAACTAGAGTATTGAGGCTGATGGTCCTCCGTTGAATGATGGATTTTGCCACAACTCCACCCTCTGTACCCCCTGTGGTTATGCCCCTACTAGGGTATATGTCAATGGCGTAATAATTATTGGAGGGCCCCAACGCACATTTTTTTCAGGCCCCCAAACATGAAAATATTCTCCTGGGAGCATAACTAGAACTTACTGGTGCCTGGGGCCAAAGAGCCCACATGGATTCTGGGCTCTGTAACAACTACTCAGTCTACACACCTTTGCACTGCACTGAAGACCTCTCTAACATCAAAGGGGCTAATTTAACTGGCCAGGACAGGAATATTAAAATGGTAATAAACTGTAAATAAACATTCAACCGTAAACAAAGTGCAAATGTCTGATGCACTGGGATTAGGCGTGTGGTCAGACCTGAGACTCCTCCCACAATTTGATGTCCCAGGAATGGGCACCCTGAAGCCCTCCAGCTGTATAGGATTACATCACCATCATCCTCAGCCAGCCAAAAGCAGGATGGGTATGATGGGAATTGTAGTTCTCTACAGCTGGAAGGCCTCAAGGTGTCCACTTCCGTCCTAGGCTGTTTCCTACTTAATGGGTAATCCAGCCTTGCATGTGAGACATAAAACAAACACCAATGTATCCGCGCTCACTAATGGTCACCCTATAGTATTAAATATATATAAAAGAAAAAGCACATGAACAAAATATCAGCAAAATAACATAGAGATATATCTTAAAGGGCACTTAATCCTTTTAATATACGATAGTCCTTCTTTCAGAAATATCTTCTTTCAAAACGGACTTGAAATTTTCCAAAGACTCAGAGTCTAAGTATGCAGCTCGTAATCAGGACGTCGGATAGGTTCCAGGCAGCATATAAAAACAGAAAACAAAGAGAAAACAGTGCAAAACTTCTCTAAGTGTAGTACTTCCAATCCGCACTTTCAGGATCACGTATAATCAAAGGAAATCCCTTTATCAGGGTACTCACATTTTCAAGAGGCCTAACTGCCTCTGGATAGAGCACATCGACCAGATCTGACCTCCAGTCACGGTCTCCCTCTCGCAACTTCCAACCGTTGGATTCCGTGTCTCCTTCTCCAACCAGGTATTGTCTTCCTCCTTTAATACAATTCCTCCTTCCGGCTCTCTGGACCCTACTGGGTAAAGGGTTGTTACCCGGGAACGACTATTTTAATAAATTTGTATTTTTGACTACACTCTATCGCTCCTCACGGGTCTCTTGTTTGTAGTGTCCCTATCCTTATATTCCTTCCCCTTTACCATTAATGGTTGATGGATATATTATGCTCCCTATAGGAAGGCCTTAGGTTGCCCAGTAGGGTCCAGAGAGCCGGGAGAAGGAATTTTACAGGAGGAAGACGATACCTGGTTGGAGGAGACATGGAATCCAACGGTTGGAAGTTACGAGAGGGAGACCGTGACTGGAGGTCAGATCTGGTCGATGTGCTCTATCCAGAGGCAGTTAGGCCTCTTGAAAATGTGAGTACCCTGATAAAGGGATTTCCTTTGATTATACGTGATCCTGAAAGTGCGGATTGGAAGTACTACACTTAGAGAAGTTTTGCGCTGTTTTCTCTTTGTTTTCTTGCATGTGAGACATGCCCAAAACTAGCACTGCAATGTACAACATGAGAACACACTATATATGGCACTGTGTAAGATGGGTTTTTTCCTCTTTATTATCCTATATAATAATTTGCTAAAACTTGTGTAACAACGCAGTCATGCGCAGTACAGCCGCGGCGCGGGCAGTCTCTACTGCGCATGACTGCCCCTCGACCGGCTGGCAGTGGCACTGTGGCCTTTGTAACGGGCTGTTCAACTAGTTTTATATAAAATGTTTAATACATATACATGACTCTTTCATGTAGGAGATCTTAGCTGCAACTATTAATTTATAGTCAAGTGCACAAAGTAAGTGAGTAAATCTGGAGAAAATTCCAGTTGATTTAAATAGAGCTTTTAGCCAACTGAATGCTAGAATTCCTCCAGCAATCAAGAAGTCAAATGCCCCGTTTAAATCAGTGGAAGTTTGGGATATTGTTATTTATTTCCCATGTTGCAGTTGGTTTGCCTCAGAATTACTGAGGCGTGATATAGAGATGATGAAGTGGAGATAACCTCCAGTGATATCACTTCTTCAATTTCTATTTTATTCTACGGAGCCAATGCACTAAGATTTATCCAGCTGTGGAGATCTTAGTTCATAGACTCTATAGACTAACATAGGAACTGGAGAATGATATCACTGGAGAAGTTATATCCACTGTATCACCTCTTTATCACACCTTAGCGCAACCCCCCCATTTCTTGTTAGTACATCAGTCTCACATTTAATATCTATTCAGACACATTACTGAAAGCTATTTTCCACATTTTTTAAAAGAGTTTCTACATAAGAAGTGCAGTGTGGTAAAGTGTGTGGTCTTTCCTAACTGGGCCTTTATCCTTCCTTATTTCAGCAAGTAGAGAAAGGGCATACAAACTAGCTGTACATTTTTTTGCATAAATTTACCATGAATGTGGTGTGAATTAAATAAAACAGTAATATTTTACTGGGAAAAAATTGTAGTGTTTCTCCTGAAGTAGTTTATTTCCACTGTAGTGAGGTACTTCATTCAAATGTTATTAAAGTCACCACTAGATGCTAATGTGTCTGTGTAGACCTACAGTAAGGGTCTAAGAGGAAAATGCAATAAGCATACCTGGGAACTCTCCGGATCTGCCCTGGAGAGTCAGTATTTTGTACTGAATTACCAGGTCACCGGGGACAGAGGCTGATTCTTGGGTGGTGGGGAGTTTCTTACTCTGTCCACTTCTGCTCCTTCCCAGCCTGTTCTGTCCACTTCATTGCACAGCCTGTCAAGCCCAACCCCACTCACAATTAAGTACTGTTGCAAAGTGCTTCATTTATACCCTCCCACCATCACCACATGAGTCCCCTATGTGGATTAAAGAACATAAAATTCACAGGTATGGTAATATGATTAGATAACCTCTTCAGCAGCCAATATATTCTATGGGGTCTATGCTCTGTGTGAAAAAAGGCTCCATAGAATTAAACAGCAATTGAAGATTTTTTTTTCCTCTCTGAAGACTTTATCACACCATAAAGTATAACCCAAAGAAGTTCTCCATAGACAACAAAAGAAAAATGCATTTTTCAATCTGGTTTGAGCTGCAATAACTTTTGAACCTCTCCAGTTACTCACGATTGTTACAACTGGAAAACCCCTAGAAGATACATTAAAAAAATGAAATGTGTTGCATGCCCCTCTGGCACTCCAGGGGTTGAGTAAGAGGCCACCTACTGTTCTTAGAATATCTTCTTTCTTCACTTCCAGGACTCCGCCCATCATGTCATCTAGAGCCCTCTGCTTAGCATTGTCTTCCTGTAAGTACACAAACATAATGCATGGAGACCAAGCAGATATAAACCTTCAGCATTCTTCTGTTTGTACTTCTGTGATTTCTCTTAATACAGTTTGGTGTAGACTAGCATCTTAACTCTCTGAGTGCCGGAAAGGTATCCAGTGCATTGAAATGCATTGGATACCTCTCTGGCACTCACAGGGTCAAGGAAGCCAAAGTTATTCTGATCCAAAGAGTAATTCAAAATGTTATTGTCCTTTTTTGCTTGGGTAGGAAAGAGTGTGCTGGCTGTGTAACTAGATGGCTAGCTATGCACACCACCCATCCACCTCTTAGATTTTATATGTGCCTTTTTTGCAGCACAGCCAATTGATATATTTTTATACCATCATATATTGGGCTTTATTCAAGCCATTTAATAAGTAAAATAAATGCACCAATAAGCAACCTATTAAAAGAGAACTACCATCTCCTAATAATACCCCTCCCACACTTATCCTTATGGTACTTATGATTTCCCCCTTGATCCCTGGTACAAGAGATAACATCTTCAGCCAGTCCTAGATAGTATGTACATGGAGGCAAATGTGACAGTGGCTAGCAGGACCACAGGACCAAAAACCTGCTCATTGTCACGGTAATCTGAACCCTTTAAGAACCAGAAAGGTGTATAACCCATTGCACACAATGGTTGGCAAATCTCATTGGTCTTCATAGGCTTATGCACTCTGCCTACTGCCGTTTGAAAAAACTGCCAGAAACTGTCATGTCCTCCTCCATAACTGTGACATTCATGGCTGATTGAAGATGATGTCTCCTGAACAAAGGCACAAGAGAAAACAGCCTAGGAGCCATGAGAATTTTGAGGCCACAGTAAGGTAAGTGTGTGTGTGTGTGTGGGGGGGGGGGGCTATTATTATTAGGAGGTGTTAATTCTCCTTCAGCAATTTCATGACAAGTTTCATTAATTGCAGTAGTTACCAGGTGTTATATTTATGACATCTTCCATGGAAATGTACGAATGCAATTGAGAGCTAAAACAGGAGCAGGTAGCGATTTTTATGTGCTTTGCCTAATTCTTATTTAGTAATCTATTCACAATGAATTATCCTTTTTATGCAGTTGTTCCAAGGGGAGGGAAACGGATGTCTATGAATTTTGAGGTATTCAGTCTGTGCCTTGTGTCTCGCCATTTGCTAAGAAGACAGAAGAAGCTGACGTTTCCTGAGCTTGCAGTATGAGTAACATTTAGACTTGCAGGCAATACCATCTTAATGCTGGTTATGTTGTGTGTGGCAGTATGAACTAAAGCATTGGTTTATACCCACAGGCACAGGTGTAAAAAACCCAGATTTGGTGGGCGTTGCTAGCCATTTGAGAAGATGGACGCTTAAATCAGGAGCTCCGCTACCTTCCCTATTTTAGCGCTGCAATCTTCTGGTATCCTGCACTATGGGTCGCAACAGATGTGGTACAGCGGGTGCCTCAACCCTGCGTGGTAAGAGAAAGCCCTCTGCGAGTTCGTTGGGAGACTTTTTTCACTCACAAGCATCGGTCGACTCCCAGGTGGGAGAGGACCTACAGACCGGATCACCATCTTGCTCGCATTCCTCTGGTGAAGATGTATCTGACTGGAGGCGAGATGATGCATCCTCACCGGGAGCTTCTACCTTCTGCCCCTTGGGAATCAGACTTTAACAAACTGCTCGTGGAATTGAAGCACGCAGTGCAGGATGAAATATCCAAACTGCGCACTGATCTTAGGGGCCTTGAGAGACGGGTGACAAAGCAGGAGAAAGTGTCTTCACAACACACGCGCAAGTTTACCCAACTTACCCAAGCTTCTTCGCAACACTCCCTATACCTTGCGGATTATAGGCGCAGGTTAGAGGACTTGGATAACCGTGGCCGAAGCCACAAAATACGTGTGCGAGGAGTCCCTGAGACTGATTCCCGGGTGGATGAAGATGTCGCCCTGCTTTTGACAACCATCTTTAATGCGATGCTGGGTCTCCCAATTACGGCCACGATCCACATGGGAAGGGCACATAGAACTCTTCAGCCAGAGGGGCCCTGATTGAGGTCCTCCTACGGACATTATTTGCTGTCTGGTGGATTACAAACTAAACGAAGAAATTATGAGGAAAGCTTGTAATCTTGGTTCTTGGACCCATGATGGCGCCGATATAACTTTCTTCCAAGACCTGTCGGACTTGACACTACAGGCCCGGCAAGCCCTGAGACCCCTGACAACTCTACTGCAGCAACGGAATATTAGGTACTTTTGGAATTATCCGTTTGGCCTAAAGGTCCTTCTACCGGATTCCACACCTATCCTGCACTACTACCATGACCTGTCTGCCTTCTTGGAAGAGTTGGGGTTTCCTGACTTGCAGATCAGAGAATGGACTCTCCCTGAACCCCGGTATCCAGTGCGGGCTCATGCTCGACAAGCTGTTAGAGGCCCTGACCCTCCAGGAGACTTATGTATATAGAAAAGTCAGAGATGCTCAACTAGGCTCCTGAGCTAGCAAATACATGCAAGAAGCTCAGTGGGACTATGTCCTCGCACCCAGGGTGCAATCTCTTTTAGCTCACCAGTGCCATACACAGAGAGAAAATCTTCTGAAGCATATCATACTGGTCCTGCCAAATGACAGTCCAGCCACGAAATGCCAGACAAATCCTCTCTGAACAAGGGAAACAGCTAACCCCAGACGTACGTTTCGGCCTTCTTGGGCCTCGTCGGTGAGGTGTAGCTGATCCCTCTAGGCACTGTGAGCAAGGGGTCCACGTCTGGATTCCCCTCATTACTCTTAGGGTGACCAACCCCAAGAGCAATTTGCATATGTATATAGAAAAGTCAGAGATGCTCAACTAGGCTCCTGAGCTAGCAAATACATGCAAGAAGCTCAGTGGGACTATGTCCTCGCACCCAGGGTGCAATGTCTTTTAGCTCACCAGTGCCATACACAGAGAGAAAATCTTCTGAAGCATATCATACTGGTCCTGCCAAATGACAGGAGACTTGCAGCCTCTTGTGGAAACAGGCTTTAGAAGTGGGGTGGAAATTGAAGAGTGACTTTGCTATTGCTTTGAGACCCCTGAAGCATCATTGATTTATTCTGCTCTCCACTCCATCAGACCTTTAGGTGCTAGAGTTCTCTGTCCTAACTGCATCCCACTTGTTTGTATGCCTACCGATCCCTTATATATGCCTTGTTGCCCTATGGGGTTGGTCTTTACACTGAGCACTGTATTTTCTACTGTTTGCTGGAGTCCTGGGTTGTTTTAGCAATCCCCTGGGCTTCCTGTGTTGGATCCACTGGATTCCACTTGTTGCACCCGTCCCTTTGCTCTTGCCCCTCCCTTAGCCTCTCCTGGGTCGCCCCCAGTAACCTTCCCTGAGGAGTGCTATACGACTCCCCTTTTCTATGCTGCTGGGTTTGCATGTTCACAATAGTGGACTCCGTGTTATCAAAAACTTAGCCCCGAACTGTTTCTGCACTTAGGACCTGCTCCTTGCCCTCCCTTTCCCTGGATTAGCATTAATCTTGCTCTTTGCGATGGATCTCCCTACCAGTAGATAAGAACCTACCCGCTCCCCTATCTCTCATTAAGTTCCCTTTGCGCTATGCTTTGTAGGCCACTAATTGAACTTTTTGCCTTCCTGGGCTAACCGGGACCATGATTATGCTGCTGCTCTGTTGCTAATGGCTGTGTTTTATACGTGCCCAGACAGGGATCCGCAATATTGTATTCTGACTGGGGTTTAACGTGCCCTGTGGACGGGTTGCTTGTGAGTCTATCCGAGCATGTTGTTCTTGAGGGTGGGGGGCTTTGTGTTTTTGCCCTTGCTCCCTGTCTGGACTTGTTGTGCTTTACTATAACTATTTGACATTGTAATGTTGACTACGTACGGCTTCACCCGGGTATCCGGTGGATGGTTGGGGTGCGGGATATCCCTGTTGGGGCCGCGTCTTGCCACTCTCTTCTCCTCGGTTACAAAGGGGGGGTGGGTGTTGAATGAGATGTTCTTCACACTGTTGTGTGGGGGTTTATGGTTCCGTCAGCAGGATCTTTGTTTGGGCCCCAGATGCGAGGTCCCTGTGTTTTGTGCCGGGGCCCCTTGTCTGAGGCTTAGGGTTTTTTGTCCCCCAAGGAGGTTTAGTTTGTTCAACGCTTTTTCTGTACTAGCTGATTGCATTAATGTATCTACTTTAACATTGTTTTAAGTGATGGGAAGGTGGCGGACCTCGCCTTTTTGGTGTGGTTCTCTGCACTTTTGTGACTCCTCTATCTGGTGTCCTTGGCTCTCCTCTTCCGGTTGACATTTCCCCCTATACCAAGGCCACTGGTTGTATTGGCGTGAACGCAGCCCAAGGCTTGTTCGTGGGTTTGGGGTTCCCTTCATTGACCAACTGGACCTCAGAGTATACTTTTCTCCTTTGTTTCTTTCTCATCTCCCTCACTGTTTGATTCTCTTTTCACTTTATTTTCGCCTCTTTCTCTCCACCCCTTTTTTTTTCCTCTCCTCTTGTAACTGTACATTAGCCACTGCCTGACCATGTCTGTGGGTTCCCCCTATGCATCTCCTGATCTTAAGGTTTTGACACTTAATGTTAATGGCCTCAACACCCAAAAAAAGGTCACTCCTCTTGTGTGACCTTCGAAAGCAACATGTCTCTGTGGCTTTTGTCCAGGATAATCACTTTTGCGGCCCTTCTCCACCTCGCTTAATCTCCCGCGACTTTCCTCATTGCTTCTTTAGTACTGTACTTGCACTAAGAAAAAAGGTACAGAGATTCTTATTTCTAAATATGTCCCTTTTGTAGAGCTTGCCCATTTATCAGACCCCGAGGGTAGATACATTTATGTCAAGGGTACAGTGGCGGACAGTACCTATACTTTTGCGTCACTTTACCTCCCAAATGTCCATCAGCACACGTGCTTTGCTGCCATTATGGCCTCCCTGCAACAATTTCACTAAGGGTTTACGATAGTGGGCGGAGATTTTAATCTTGCTTTGGATCCTTCCCTTGACACGTCGGCGGGCACTGCCAGCATGCCCTTACATATCTTGTGGAAGATCAAGAAGTTACTTTTCGATAACCAACTGGTTGACTGTTGGAGGGCTCTACATCCGGATGACAGAGATTACAGTTTTTACTCTATGCCTCATGCCAGGTACTCTCACATTGATTATTTTTTGATTTCTCACTACCACTTGCCTCTACTAAAAGGGACTTGGTACGGCCTTACAACCTGGTTGGATCATGTCCCTCTGACTATGACTCTCACTTCTCCACTTATCCGACCTACCCAATGTGCCTGGAGGCTTAACGACTCCATACTCTTGGACCCTGCTATCTTATCCTCTACCAAATCACTTCTTGTGGACTACTTCGATACTAATTCCACTCCTGATATTTCAGTGCCAACGGTGTGGGAGGCCCATAAATGTGTGGCGCGGTGCCATTTTCTTAAGCTTGCTTCTGCTGCAAAGAAGGCGCATTCGGCAAGACTTAGTGAGCTTTATTCTCAAATCGCCCTACTTGAAAAGCATCATAAAGTTGCATTGAAAGATGAAGACTTCAGCGCCTTCTGATTTTGCTCCGTGACCTCGCCTCCCTCTTGATTCAGCAAGCACAAAAGCAATTCACTAAATTCCACGCGCTGTTTTATGAACATGGTGATAAACCAGGGAAATATTTAGCGAGGGCACTTAGGAAATGCAAGCAGCTCACCTACATATCTAAGATTCGTTCTCGCGGAGGCTCTATTAAGCTACTCCCCTCTGACAAAGCCAAAGAATTTGTTTCCTATTACTCTAGCTTATATAATCAGTCTCCGACCTCCACTTGTCCCTCACTCACTGAGCAACTTAGAAATAGGATTGCTACTTACCTGTGCAAGCATCTGAAACTTAAGCTATCTGCCACTGACTTGACACTACTTGAACTTCTAGACACTACCAGCTTACCACTTACCCTTCCCCTTTTACGCCCTTACGTCATAATCCAGACTTCATTCTGGGACAGAACACAGGTGATTTCCTAAACACCGCGTTGGATAGCTCAGCTACTATAGCTGACTTTTTGACTCCAGATGCCAAAATTAACCCCATTCTGGATATTCTACCCCATCAATCCCTGGCGCCTCTTGATTGTTTCTGCTATACCAAATTGGGTATTTTATAAGATCTCTACCTCATAGGCACAACCACCTGTGACATACCACTACCTTTGAGGATCTATGTCGTGGTGAGGTGATGCCTTCTCGTGGAATCTCCCTATTATGTAATTTGCTTCGTCTACAGGCAGACTCCTCCCTGTCGGCTTTTGCAAGGAAGTGGGAGTCTGCCCTTCAAATCTCCCTGAGTGACTCACAATGGGAGAAGATCTTTCTCTTGACACATAAGTGCTCCTTAAGTAACAAGATTCAGGAAATGTCATATAAACTACTTACACACTGGTATCGGACACCAGACATGCTGCATCGTTTCTCTCCGAATGTGTCTGAGGTGTGTAGGAGGTGCAAGTCTGTGCCAGTTACTTTGCTCCACTTTTGGTGGGATTGCCCTCTTATTTCTCCCTTTTGCACAAGTTTTCGGATACTCCTCCGCCCTTTCTCCCTACCCCTTTTCTTTTGCATCACACTTCTGTACCTATTTCTCAAAATAAGCAGTTGGTTATAAAGCATTTGCTGAACAAAGCTAAAGCACTTATTCCTTTGCACTGGGGTGAGTCTACGCCCCCTACCATTCAGGAGTGGGTCCAGCAGGTGGACAGGGCTCGCTCTACGGAGGAACTTGTCCTCTAATCGGATCAGCAGTGTGACAGATTTCTTGGTGCCTGGTTCCCATGGATGCAATTCTTGGAGGACCTACAGACGCAATCACTTGCAAACCCTTAGATGAGCTTGTTTGGCTTCTTTGTTGTCCCAATCCCCCCCCCCTTTTTTCCCCATCTTTCTCTCTTCCACCTTTCTCTGTTACTCTTCCTCTTTCCCTCTCTTATGTGACTCTGGCATGCTCCAATACCTGTGCAAACACATTGCTGGTCATTGACAGATTTCTATGCAAATTTGGCTTGTCTCTGTGTTACAATCTCTTAATGCCCACACTTCGTGGCTTATGATGTGTTTAATTGCCTTACTTCATTCTACCTCTGCCTAATTTCTTTAGCACTTGCTGACTGTTTTGCACTCACATTTTCAATAAGTTTCGCTCAATTGAGCTGCATCTCAAAAAGGTTTATTCTTGTACTCCCCTTCCATTTTTCCCCATGTCATCTGTATTGTTACATAATACTGAAAAAAATCAGTAAAACTGAATTTACAAAAAAACAAAACAAAACAAAAAAACAGATTTTCACTTTTCTCACTATGATTATATTAAGGGCTTATTTTAGCAATTGCATTTTTCGGATTATTAATGGAATATGACTGATTCATTTCCACTAAAAATAACTCTGGTAGGAATGCTCCTATTCATTTTGTAAACTGTGAAGCTTCTTTAGGAATGTGTCTTCCAATCAGGCTGTCCTACCCATATATCTGTTTGTGAAATGAAACAAAAGTTGCTCTTAGTTCTCAGCATATTAGACATAAACCAGTTCTTGCCACAGCACATTTTTTTTTCAAAATGTGGTGAAATGACAGAGGGGAATATCCATCTCAATCATGCAGCTGATCAAATATGTTAACTTTCTCAGTAGAAGAAGCTGATGTAAGGTAAAGGGGTGGGAGGGAGGAATGAATCATTAAACTTTCAGTCACTCTCTAAAACCTTACCCAACAGTTGAAAATATACTTTCTAACATTATTACCACTTTGTAATTTTAATACCTTGGTTGCTAGAGATCTCTAACACATTGTGAATAAATGGGCTGGATATATCTCTAGCATCCAATAGGTTAAGGCTTCTTTTTTCTTATCTCTGTGCTCTCCTTAAGAGTGTTGGGAGAAGGCATTCAGTTAAATATGGATAATACCACTCTGCCTTTTTATCATGAAAAGAACAGGCACTATATCATTTACATTTGCTCGGGGTATGTAACCCATCCTTTTTAGTATTAAGGAATGATAATTAAAGTAAGGCCCATGTTCCCATTCATAGGATATTGAATACTAAATCCCAGTGTTTTACATGGAGAATCTTTATTGTAGTTCAAGCAATGCACACTTACTTGTGCAGCCAGGCGTTTCTCTTCTTCTTGTTTAGCCATTTGCTCTTCTATTGCTTTTTGCTCAGGCGTTAAATATCTTTCTACTTTTATCTGTAATAACAAATAAGAGGTGTAAAGGCTTACCCGGGACAAATGACCAACATAAATAAGGTAACATCTTCCACTTAAACTAATACAAATACCTTTTCAATAGGAGACTGCATAGCCTGTGTTGGAAATATAGAAAGCAAGAGCATCCAACATGTGGCCCATGGGCCAAATATGCAATGCATGAACCCAGGCTGTGACCCGACACAGATTTTTCAGCAAAACTTTTTTTTACCTAATTACCTAGCACACATGAACTAATAGGCCAGTAGTAATAGTGCAGCAGCAGAAAGGAGGGACTGGTGGTGGTAATGATGATGGTGCAAAAGCTGGGGGGGAAGAGACATTTATGGCCCTTATAGCCCAAACTGAGAAGGAATGGGTGACAGGGATGGTTGTCACCACCACCAGCTGTGAGCTTTTTGGAATTTGTGGAGTTTGCTACTGCTGTAATTCCTGCAGCTGCTGAGTTGCAAGGGTAGCAGGATGCTGAGGAGCAGGCTAGTGTGACACAGACCAACATGGACACAGTGGGAATGGGGTCCAGTGATGCGGGACTAGGACAGGTTCCACTTGAAAGCAGCAATACTCCTGGTCCTAGTTGCAGTGCTGATTCTGAGGCAGTAGCAGCAAGAGCAGCAACATCATCCTCTACCCCAGCCAGTGAAGGGGAATGTGGAGGAGAAGAAGAAAGAGGCCATTCTTCTCCACCTTCTTCCTTCCCCCTAAAGTCCTGGGTGTGGGACTATTATTCTCTTGAAACAAGCATGGTGCAGTCATCAGCAATAGCATTGTGCACAATTTGTGATAAATCAATGATACAGGGAAAGGAGGGAACGCACCCTGGCACAACCACCCTGATAACACACATGAAACACAGACACCATGACATTTATGTAAAACATGTTAAAACCAAACTCCCACCAAAGAAATCAGGCACCAATGTTTATGACCCCTCCCCCCCCCGACTCTCCCCGAAGGCAACAAGAGGCAGGGCGGAAATCAAAGAGGAGGAGGAAGAATACAGTAGAGTAATCCAGCCAGAGGCTGAAAGTTTAATGGCAAGTGAGCGAAACACCTGGCTTGCCATCACCTTCTAGCTCTAGGGTCCGGGTGTGGGAAGATCATGTATCTACATCTTCTGGAGATCCACCTCATTCATCTTTACCTCCCCCACCACCTGATAGCCATTCAGTAGATGTTAGGATGTGGCAGTTCATGTCCACCCATTGCACACTGTGTAGTGCGCTGACCATACATGGCAGTGTGGTGGAGGATAATCACAAGCAGGGCATCAAGCGGCATCTGAGGAGATTTCATCCCACAGAATATGCTAAGCTGGTGACATGGTGGGTTCATCATTATTATTAACCTGTCTGCAAGTTGTCATGTGTTCTTAGCGGGGAGTAAACAAAGGCCATAGTGACAGCAGCAGTACTTGGTTTCTAGTGGGATGATTTCACATTGGGGACCCTAGGCATCATGGTGTTTGGATAGAGTTGTGCCAGTTGTTTAATGTGAGTGCAGATGTACCCATTGTTCCCAGTCCTTCCCTTATTTAAAACAAACACTGTACACATAGAAGTGGCTGATGAGAGGCACAGTTCCTGCACTCAAGCGAAAAATGTCTAGTCATGTAACACACCCATGAATTTGGAGAAGGGGCAGGTGGAGAAGCATTATTGGCCAACTTCTTCTTTTCTCCACACATGCCTGAATTGGTGGGGGCTAGTTGTGGTGCTGCTACTGCCTCAGGCACATCACTGGGGATAGTAGTAGCAAGTTGAACCATGATCATCCATACCCATGTTACTGCTGTTGCTGATCCCATTTCCTTTGAGCTACCTAATCATCCTGCTGCTTAAACAACTCAGCATCAGCAGCAAGAACAGCAGTCACAAATTCTGCAATGACCCTGGGAAATTTAATAATGGCCAGTGGCCACCACAACATAACCTGCTGGTACTAGGCCAGTAGGGCATTTTCCTTCTACAGGGCTTGTTCTTTAAAAACAAAACAAAAAAAACAGAGGCCTACAAAAATAATTACATTTTTAGGAGCTTGTTTCTAACAAGCCTAAGTCCTACAAACCACTGATTCCTCAGGGTTCATTCCAAACAAGTCCAAATCCTACAAATCACTTTTACCTCGGGGCTTGGGCCTCTAACAATAGGTCCAACAAATCATCCTCTACAAGTATCAGTCTGCCCCAGTTGCAGCTTACATCAGGGTGTCCCTGTATATGTCACGTTACATACCAATTTCTTATTTGATCTCATTTTAAATTTTTTTTATTTTTTAACAATTACCCAAATACCAATCAACAAACCCCCCAAAAAAATTCCCTGTTAAATGGATTATTTCCCCAGATTACACCCACCAACACAGGCACCCTCCTCAGACCCCGTTCATACCATGTCTTTTTTTTTTTTTTTATATTAACTTCCCCCCAATCCCAGTCAACAATACCCTCCAAAAAAATTCCCTGTTCAACTGATTCTTTCTCCACACTCTACCAACATAGGCACCCTCATACCCCTTTTATACAATGCCTCTGGGAAATAAAATATAAAAATGTTTATGTGTTGTGTGTAAATTCAGTGTTCCCATTGATTTCAATACAATAAGCTAGGTGGAAAAACAGGGAAAACTGGCTATGAATATAAACCATCCTCTATAGAACCAGTCCTGAGAGTTTTGTATACTGGTTAATCCTGAAAGAAGGAAGCCTGTATTAGGAGTCCACCTAATGGATAATTATACAGCCCCATTTTCTACAAATGAAAAACAAAAATAGAAAGTCAACTTTGCCCTGCTTCCACTCCTTGCAAGAGCACTTTTCAAACTGTGTGGGGTGAAGTGGTGCAAGATGGGGGTCTCTTTTTACAAGTTCCCTGCCCCATGGCTTGTGTGTTCCACATAGGATGAAATATAAAATTAGAAATAATGTCACTTAAAAACTAACTCAAGTTATCTTAAGAAGACAGGTCTATCTTAAAAAGACAGATCTATTTTAAAGGTATTTCTAAAATACATATACTTAGTTTACATAAATATAAATGTGTACATGCATACTAGTACTTTTTGCAATTAATGAAGTACCTCTGAATCTTCTACAATTAGAGCTCTCTCTGGTTTCTCACTGTCTGTAAATGTTGGCTCAAGAAGTTTCTCCTGTAGGTTCAGCTCTGACATGATTTCCATGATCCTCTGGTTTCTTTCCTTCACACGAGAGACCTCTTGCTCTTTTTGTTTACACACTAACTCAAAGTCTTTGTTGAAGGCTTTCTTAACATTGTGAATGATGTCCTGTGAGAATAGAAATTATTTATGTCTATGCTTCTTCTGGAATACTCAAGTTCACTGTTGGATGATCCCTGTTAATGGGCCAACTTAGTAGTTCTGCATAAAGCACAGTGCTGTCATTTACTCTTCACTGCCTGAAGCAGACACTTCTTGTGAAACATATATGAAGAACTATTAAAAGGGATCTATACATATAGCATGAATGTTTTTAATGTGTTTTAAGATGAAGACTTTCCTAGGCACAAGTCCTTCAAACAGTAGTCAGGTAGAGAGCTATGTATGTATTTTTCATTACATATGCAGTTGTCAGTGTTTGCTCTGCACCATTTTAGGTTTGTAATTAGTTTTCACTCCACACAATGAACAATAGACTTCATCAGTCTGAATGAGATTAGCCAGAGAGAGAGAGACAGAGACCCACCTATGATTATATTGGACCATGAAAACCTTTTCAATGTACCGTAATACCTCTGTTCAATTACATACTACAGCAAAGTTCAAATGCAGAAATGAAAAAAGGATAACAATGAAACAGATATACCAGACCGCTGTATGAAGGACACATACCCAGGTAAGTACTTCTATTAAACAAATTAAGTCAAAATGTTAAAAAAGAGAACCGCATACTTTCTTACTCGTCAGTTATATATAGGTTATATATATAGCCAAATTGTCAGTTTGCACTCTCTCTGAGGAAATTTATAATTTACACTATATCAAGCAGTGTCACATTACCAAAGCAATGTTTCAAGTTTAAGATAGATAGGCACAAAGCAGCCCAAATGTATGAGAGGTGTACACCTTACCTGCAGCAGTATGATCTGATTGATCTTCTCTTCCCTAGAATGGAGGACCAGCTGGCTGTACAATTTGGTGGTGTCTCCACCATAGTGATCACTGAGGCTCCCAACCAGAGATGTGCTTTCGTGACTCTTCTCAGCTTCCTCTTCAACCTCCTCTTCTTCCTCTGATCCAAATCTTGTCTGAACCTGAACAACCTCCTTCCGGACCTAATATTTAGTAAGGACAATTTACTGTTGTAGTTTAATGTTCAGGTTTCACAATGGCAACTTGTATTATTGGAAATAAATACATACATTACATTAAATAAATGTTAAAGCAGCCTTTGTGGGGCTACTTCATGGATATTAACCCTTTGACGAGAGAGATATCCAATGCATTGGCACTCAAATGGTTAATGCTATGAGTAGGTAAACACTGGAACATACTGCAGGTTTCAAGGCAAAGTTTAATAATTCTGGAGCAATACAGATATACCATATGTAACGAAATAAACATCATAACAAAGATGGTTGGGAGCTATGTAAATTCAACGTGGAGGAATTCTGGGGCAAACAACTGCAGCAAAGGAGAAATAAAAACTACTAGTGGTTTAAATGTATCTTTTAACCCCTTAAATGCGAGGAAGGTCTCCAAAGTATTGCAGAGCAATACTTTAAAGACCTATCTAGCATTCTAGAGGTTAAAAGCCGCATGTACATTACTGAGATTTTTTGTGAGCTATGGTACCAATGGATTACTCTAGAATTGCATCAGTTTGCCTTTATATATAAGGCCCAATGGGTTTTCTATGTTTGATACATATAGTGCAATGGTTTTTCTACACGTTTGCTGAACTGCTGCGTTGATAATATGCCCCACTGTTTTTCTGTTCTTCACTTTGCCTGAGAACTGATAGTCACAGGCTTTAATCTTGTTTTGACCTTTGTATCATAATAATCTGAAGGTTTAAAAACTTGCACACAATATCATTTTACCAGTATTATGATTACTATCATCTTTTACATATAAATAACACAGCACCAGTTTAACCATTTGCATCAATAGCATAAACTCTAAAGGCACCTGAGGCTCACTACATATTGCACTCCCATAGATTAACCAGCATTTAGAGTCGTTTGGTCTTTGCATGGTGATGTATCCAGTATTCATGGAGCTAAATCATATTTTACAGCCTGGCTGGACCACTATGGCCACTGGCTAGTTGAGGATGATGCAAGTGGTAAAGAAAGGGGCCACAGGCTTCCTGTATTTGTTTTACTGTGCTCTATATACTACACGGAAACTGAACTACATTTTAATATTTATTTTACACAAAAAGAGGATTTTAGTCTTACCTGTTAAATCCTTTTCTCTTACCAGGTTACTGGTAACTTTGGGTAGGTGATCCGCCCCTTTAATTGTAGGCAGGAACAATTCTAAAATTGTATGCAGGGGGTGAAGCCTACCTTCACTCCTTGGCTGCAGCTAGCCAACCAGCTCCAGTAAGATTTGAGACACTAACTATTGACTAGATAGTAGAAGGGAAAGAAGACTCCTGTGAGCATGACCCCGAAGGACCCCCACGGTCTGCCACAGGAGAGCCAAGCATGGTCGCTTGACAGGGTGGGAGACCAGTAATCTGTATGGACTAAGAGAAAAGGATTTAACAGGTAAGACTAAAATCCTCTTTTCTCTGTCATCCAATACAGGTTACTGGTAATTTTGGGATGTCCAACCACTGAGTTTCCCAGAGGCGGGAAGTAAAGCAAAGACCAGGCAAAAGCCCCCCAAAGTCACATATGAACCATCAGATCAGAGATAGCCCAAGAAAACAATGAAGTGTCAACGGACACTGAACAGGGGTAACAACACCCCAGGAACTGTTACACAGCACGCTGAATTAGAGCCAACGGGGCTCAAAAGTGAAGGAAGCACCAAGAACCAAAGAAAATCCTCCAGGATTTTCCTCCCAAAGCTGGCATCAGCCGATGCCAGCACATCCACACTGTAGTGCTTCGAAAAGGTGTGCACAGATGACCAAGTGGCCATCTTGCACAACTGATCAGCGGAGGCCTGATTCTTGTAAGCCCAAGAAGCCCCAATAGATGTTGTAGAATGAGCCGTGGCCCAAAGGGGAACATGCTTCTTCCTTAGTTCATAAGCCTTACGAATAGTGGACTTGATCCAGGATGCAATAATCACTTTGGATGCAGGTCTTCCTGCCCTGGGACCCTCGGGGATGACGAACAGCACGTCAGATTGCCTGATAGACTCAGTGCAATGTACATAAAACTTGAGACAACGCACCACGTCTAACAAGTGGAGATCCCTCTCTTTGTCAGAGGTGGGGTCAGGGCAGAAAAAAGGCACCACAATTTCCTGATTGATGTGGAACTCTGAAACCACCTTCGGGAGAAACTCCTGAGAAGTATGAAGCACCATCTTGTCCTTGTGAAACACCAAGTAGGGTGGTTTACAGGACAGAGCATGTAAATCCGCGACACGGCGAACGCACATGATCGCCAGGAGAAAGGCCATTTTCCACGTCAACAGGTGTAGAGGAATAGTAGCCAAGGACTCAAAAGGAGAGCGCTGAAGAATGCCCAAAACCAAGTTAAGATCCCACGGAAGAGTGGGATTCTTGAAGGCAGGATGAGTATGAGCAACGCCCTGGAAGAAAACCTTGACATCAGGAAGAATGGCAATGCACCTCTGAAAGAAAACAGAGAGAGAAGAAGTGTGAACCTTAAGGGAACTCAAACTGAGGCCCTTATCCACACCATCCTGCAAAAAAGGCCAGGACCGTAGGCAGATCAAATTCCTGAGACAGGTCCCTAGCAGCACACCAAGATAGAAAAGTCGACCAGACACTATGGTAAACCTTGGAAGAAACAGGTTTGCGGGCACTGAGCATAGTAGCCACCACACCAGAAGAAAAACCTTTCTTCTTCAATATTGAGGATTCCATTTCCAAGCCGTCAAAGCTAGCCGATGAACATCCTCCTTCCACAGGAAACCCTGTAGAAGAAGATCCGGACGGCAAGGGAGCCGGAATGGCTCCACCACTGACAGATCCAGAAGCTCCAGAAACCAAGCTTGGCGAGGCCAGTACGGAGCAATCAGAATGACTGGACAGTGCTCCAGTCTCAATTTCCGTAACACCCTGTGCAACATTGGGAGGGGAAGAAAGATGTAGGCCAGAGGAAATAACCAAGGAATGGACACTGCATCCACTGCCAGAGCTAGAGGGTCCCTCCACCGAGAGCAGAACCTCAGAACCTTCCTGTTGTGTGCTGTTGCAATCAGGTCGATGCAAGGAAGACCCCACTTCTGAATAATGAGGGTGAACACCTCTGGGTACAGCTCCCACTCTCCGCTGTCCACTGTGTGTCGACTGAGGAAGTCCACCATGACGCTGTCTACGCCAGGAATGTGCACTGCAGATATGGCAGGAACGTGTTCTTCTGCCCAGCACAAAATAGACTTGACCTCTAACCAAGTGGTGAGACTTTTTGTTCTGCCCTGCTTGTTGATGTAAGCCATGGCCGTGGCGTTGTCGGACTGTACCCGGACTGGACAATCTTCCAGCTGAGATGTCCAATGACGAAGGGCATGAAATATCGCCCGAAGCTCCAACACGTTGATGGGAAGGAGGGATTCCTCCAGAGATCACCGACCCTGAGCACTCAGGTGACCCAGGACCGCTCCTCAGCCAGAGAGGCTTGCATCCGTTGTCACCATGGTCCAGAAGGATACCAGGAAGGCCTTGCCCTTCAGCAGATTGGAAAGGTCAAGCCACCATGACAAACTCAGTTCCACATAAAGAGGGAGGGACACTGACATCTTTAGAAGGTCCGGATGACCCCTGCACATCTGGATCACAAACCTCTGGAGTTCCCTGGTGTGAGCCATGGGAAACGGGACCGCTTCTATGGTGGAAATGAACTTCCCCACTAGAGAGAGGACAGCTTCTTGGCTGGAACTGGATCTTGAGCCAGAACAGCAGAAACCCTGTGGGTGATCTGGTGTGCTACCTCGTCCGTGAGAAACATCATGCTCTTCTGAGTGTCAAAGAGAAGGCCCAGGAAGACCAGACGCTGGGATAGGACAAGATCTGACTTGTCCATGTTGATGATCCACCAGTGATGGGTGAGAGCATGAATGCAGTTCTGAAACTGCTGATAAGAAGTTCCGCAGAGGAGGCTTTCAGAAGCAGGTCGTCCATGTATGGAATAACTCTGATGCCGTCATGGTGGAAGACGGACACTAAGGCTTCCAGGACCCGGTTGAAGACTTGAGGAGCTGTAGTCAGACCAAAGGGAAGAGCTGAAAACTGAAAGTGCCTTTGGACGCAGGCAAATCTGAGATACTGCCGGCTCTCTGGATGAATGGCGATGTGAAGATACACATACTGAAGATCCAGAGAGGCAAGGAATTCCCCGGGACATAGCAGGAATCACCATCCTTAGTGACTCCTGGTGATAATGAGTTCGGATCACAAAGGAACTGAGATCCTTCAAATCCAAAATGGGACGACAACCTCCGTCCTTCTTGGAGACCACGAAGAGGTTTGAGTAAAAACCCATACATCTGTCCTAAACTGGAACCGGCTCTAGAACATCCTTGTTCAGAAGAACCTGAATAGTGCCGTTGAAAAGACAGCGTTTCTCTGCTCCCTGAGGCGTATGAGAAGGAAAAAAGAGAAAAGGAAGAAGAGAGACGAAAGGGATCCTGTGCTCTTCCATCACCACCTGTAAAACCCACGGGTCCGCCACTGAATCCTCCCAGACGCTGTGGTAGTGAAGCAGATGGCCACCCACAGCAGAGTGGGGACCTGGGTTCAGTGAGTCATGCCGAAGAAGGCTTGGAAGCCTTGGGCTTGGAGGAGACCTTGGGCTTCCATTGCTGTTTGGGCTTGGAGGAGACACACAGAGCCCATCTGGTTCACTAGACGTGTCTCAGTCTGCAAGGAACGAAAAAAATGATTACGCTTGAGAGGCGTTTTCTTCCTGGGGACCAAAGGCAGAAGGTTACTTTTACCCCCTGTGGCCTCACTAATCAGATCCTTAAGATCTGGCCCAAACAAGAAAGTACCTTGAAAAGGTAAGGAGAGTAAGGCTTTCTTGGAAAAAGTGTCAGCAGACCAGATCTTGAGCCAAAGAGCCCATAGACATGGTGGAAACCCTAGCCACCAAATGGACAGCATCAAATAAGGCAGCAGAAACAGTGCTGGGCCTCAGAAATGTTAGCAAGAAGGCGCAACATATCCGAAGTAGAAGCACCCTGATGGACAGCCAGGGTGAGCTGTTCAGTCCAGACCGCAATGGCCCAGTTAGTCCATGCAGCAACGAAGGCTGGGCGCATCCCAGCAGTGGCAAAAATTGACTTGAGGGAAACCTCAAGTTTCTTATCAGTCCAGTCTTTCAGAGTGGACGCATCAGAAACTGGCAAGGCAGTAGACTTAGATAGCCTGGAGATAGGAGCATCCACTATGAGGGGATGAACCCACTGAGCAAGTGCTGTCTCAGAGAAGGGATAAAGCTTGGCAAATTTCTTGGAAACAGAAGGTTTCCTGTCCGGAGATTTCCACTCATCAAACACAAGGAAGTCAAGAGTGGGGTTAGGTGGAAAGCAAGTAAGGGTCTTTTTAGGTTCCTGAAATTCATTAGAGGGATCAGAAGGAACCTCCTGAACTAAGGGAATGTTTAGGGTAGTCAAAACAGCCCTGATCAGGCCCTCAGCCGAGGGCTCAGGATCAGCCTCAAAGGGGTCCCCAAAAAACTGAGAGGAGCCCACAGCAAAACATTCCTCAACATCTGAATCCACCAGCAGTTCCTCCTCAGAGGAATGTGATATGTCAGGTACTCCCTGTGGTTTTGGCAGGGAAGATTTGATTGAGAAGGGGGTCTGCCAGGAATGGAAGACCCCCTGTAACTGAGATGGAAAGAGTTGCAATGTAGACCTAAGGTCCCTAGTAGCAGCCTTGAACTCTTGCACCCAAACTGGCTCTAATGCATGGCTGGAGGTCCCTGGGAGAGACTCAGGGACATCAGAACATGCTGGGCATAAATGAGAATTCTCTAGGTAACCCTGAATGACAGGAAGAGCAATGCACAATAGGTGACACAGAGACCCCAGCATCCTTAGTCTTAGGCCTGGCCCCAAGCTCCAATGGATTAGACATTCTCACAGAGTCAAAAACATTACAGTATAGAAATCACCCAATTACAATGTGTAGGATTAAAGTTTCACCCCAGAAATAGCTAAAATAGACTTATCTGGCAGGTGAAGGGTTAATCAGCAGAGGAGAGAAGGAGAGTCCAAGCCCTACGTAGAAAAGGCACACAATGGCTGCTGCAACGGGAGCCAATCAGAAACGAGCATGCAAAGCAAGCACTCAAGGGGAATGTAGTTTTCCCAGAAAAAGTACCACAACAGTGCCCGAAGCCCCCTGAGCCCCCCAACACACTAGAAACATGAATGGATGATAGAGCAAGGTCAGACAAGAAAAATGAGCCATCTCTGAAGTCGCTAGGTTGAGCGGTTGCAAAGATATATCCCAAACTGTACAGTCCCATAGGAGTGAATGGAGCAATGGCACCTGTGCGGTAAAGTGTGCTCAAATTTTACAAAGTTGAAAGAGTAAAATAAAAATACATGAAACATAACTAGAACATGTTAGGAGACCCAAAAAACACTGAACCCAGTACGGAAAGTGTCAAAAAAATCTAAAAGATGCAAAACCAGCAGCTAAAGGGTTAAGTTACCACATAAACCTGCTCCAAAACACCCAGCAGACATACAGATAGACCCAGTGAGTGCAGGAGTAACAATAAGAACTCCAAAGGAAAAAAACCCTGTGCGGAGGGGCACTGTGGGACATGTGGACCTGCCGCACGCAAAGGGTTGCTCACCTTTCCTGCAGATCTTCTGTCTTTAGATTACCATGTATTAAGAAGAAGCCTCGGTGGGCAACTCCTGAGGAAAGAACTTGAATACAAGGTTTTCCCCCCAGGGCTTAAGGTCCACAAAAAGCACCTGGTTACTGAGCTAGCCACATCTAAGGGCATTGTCAGTTATGGTAATCCGCCTAATGGTGGTATTCCATTTCTAACAGAAAAATTACAAAAACTTTCTAAAGCTATAGCAGAACTTTTCTCTTGCCTTGTTGTCTTCACCAAGGAACAAATCTTACTGAAGCTGGTTGGCTACCTGCAGCCACGGAGGGAAGGTAGGCTTCATCCCCTGCATACAATTCTAGAATGGTTCCTGTCTACAATTAAAGGGGCGGATCGCCTACCCAAAGTTACCAGTAACCTGTATTGGACGACAGAGAAATGCAGATGTAACGTTTTGAAGTCCATCATTGAGCACAACCTGGTTTTTAAGGGTAAAACAGTGGCACCGGTACTAAGTGGCACTAAGAAGCAGGCATTATGGAAGGGTATGAGTGTGCACAGGCTGAGGCTATGTATGAACTGGCAGGGAAGACCTAGATTCTTAACTTTTGTTTTATTTTATACCTGCTCCAGGGATGGTATAAACAGGTTGTGTGCCTAGAAGAGGCAATGTTTGGTTCTCTAACTGACTACAGCTCCCATGATCTCAAACTAGCTAAAGGTTGGCTGAGGATGATAAGAGGTTTTTCTCCTAAGAAGCTGTAGAGATAAGATGCATCTACCCATGGCCTCATATTAACCCTTTGAATACCAGGGAGGAGGTATCCAACCATTGCGTTACAATGCATTGGATACCTCTAAGGCACGCAAAGGGTTAAGTATACCCATGAAACTGGGCTCATATATGTACTGTGTCTGAACTGGGGTTCATTTAGTAGACTTAAGTATGGACTCATAACATGCACTGCTCCGACCTTTCATGCATATATTTAAAAAGAGTATGAAAACTTGTGCTATTTATTTTGTATTTACTTTGAGATCAATGGATTCAATCTTCTTCAGATTCAGCACTCTAGCAAAATCTTCCAATTCCTTAGAAGTTCGTTCTTTCAAAGGGTAGTTCCTGACTTCATATCCTGTATGAAAAGCCTTCAATAACAACAATGGGGAAAAAGCAAACAAGACACAAAACAAATAATTAACACTAATATCATTGACTGTCAGGCAATGTACTAAAGACAGAATGTGCTCTTTGGATGGTAGCTATGTCTCCAAGTCATTGCAAAGCAATGTTTTGTGGACATCCGTAGCAAACAAGGAGTTTGGACGTACATTTTAATTGCACTTTCTGACAGGCACTCATTATTGCATTTGTTTATCATTGTGGATGTACTGCAATTTAACCCCTTAACGACCCTTGACGGTCATAGTACGTCAAGGGTCGATCTGACTGAATGACCCATAACGTACTATGACTGTCATGGAGTTCCGGGCTCCCCCCGCGGCTGCACACTGTTCGGGGAGTCTGGAACCAGAAGAAGAAAAAAAAAAAGCTCTGCGGTCCTTCAGTCTCGTCGCCGCGACGATCGGCCGGTCGTTAAGGGGTTAAGTACATCTGTCACCCAAAGACGAGTTTAGATTCTTTTACATGGAAATAAAATCTGCCTATAATAGACATTTTCCTGTAAAATAAACAGTTTAGGAGAATTTGCCTTTTATATTTTGGTGGAACAGTGTGGTAGTGTCACAGCTTACCTTGCCTCTAGCATGATATCAGGCGCGAGGCTTCAAGCAGGCTGCAGGCCTCTGTTTTATCTGTTTGCTTACTGTAGTCTCCTCCTACCTACTTCCTCCCTCTGAGCTGCTCCTCCTACTTCCTGTGGAGGGGTTTATAAGGCAGACTGTGGCCTTGTGTTGATGTTCTTAGGTGAAGTACTTGGGCTCTGTGTATGACCTGGCTAGCTACGAAAATCCACTCTGTGTATGACCTGGCTATCTATGAGAACCCGCACTGTGTATGACCCGGCTAAGTACGAGAACCCTCTCTGTGTATGACCCAGCTAAGTACGAGAACCCTCTCTGTGTATGACCCATTGATCACGAGTATCCCTTACTGTGATCAATTTGTGCTATTGGCTTAAGACAGACCACTGTTGTGGACAGGGTCTGGTGTGTGACTGCAGGTAGAGTCACAGGGTCTGGTGTGTGACTGCAGGCGGGAGTCACAGGGTCTCGTGTGGTGGCTGCAGGCGTGAGCCACAGGGTCTTTATATGTGACTGCAGGAGTGAGTCACAGGTGTCCGATATAGTGACTGCAGGCAGAGTCACAGGGTCTCTTAGCGGTGACTGCAGGCATGGGTCACCGGGTTGCTGCAAAGGTGTGGTGTTGCTGGTTTGACTAATTGCAGGAGTGGGTCAGTTCTCCAGTCCAGCTGTCCTTGTGTTCCTGTTCGTCGGATCAAGATTGCTGAGCCAGTGTTCACAGTGGTCGCCTGTTCCAGTGGACGGATCAAGAGTTGGCGTTCTTGTATCCTGCTGAGACTAACAGGGGCTTCGGCCCTGTCTCTCACATTGTGGTCTAGCGAGAGGCCTACTATTTCTGGTAGTAGTGTCGCCAACTAGTAACCCTTTGCTTGCTGTACTACTTATTTATCGCTGTGATTTATTCTAAATAAATATTTTGCATTATATTACTGTACTGAGTTCTGAGCATTCCTGGGTGCCTGTGACAGGTAGTTTATTCTAATTCCTTGTTCGGTATGAGAATGAATTCTATTCTAAGCTAACTTACTCTCCTGGTGTGTGAGCTCTGCCTAGATTCAATCACAGATGAGAGTTGGTAAGTGTGTGGTTATATTGGCCCAGCACATAGAAAATCTGCATACAGTGTCAGACAGATCGGCCAACAATATACGGGTAGTTTTTACTTATCTTTAAAAATAAGTCAACTTGTGTTAAGGTGACAGGTCCACTATAAAAGCTCTATTATATTTATATATTTTATATATATATATATATATATATATATATATATATAAAACATTTAGATGCCTTGCATTTGGAAGAAGTTATGTGTGGAGGGGGAGGGGTTTGAATATTTTGTTATCTGGCCTCAAGGCAACTATGAGATTAACCTTAGTATACCTTAAATATATTGCATTCCTCACAGATAGATATGTGAGTGGTTATCAGAGTAAAATCTGATTCCCTTTACTAGAGCTGGAAATTTTCTTTCCATCTGAGGCCTAGATTACGTTACAATTGCTAAGTGTTAATCGGCTTCTCTAACAAATTTCCATTGAAGTCTGTGGAGAAATTTGTAAATAAAACATTTCATAAAGTTATCAGCTGCAATGGAATCCAGGCCTAAATTATATAATCAGAACACATTTGGAGGGATTTTGGTTTTTTTTGCCAAGAGTATGTTAACACCTTGTGTTAATCACTTATTACAAAATAAATGGAGTATTATATGGATGCGCTTTTTTAAAACTAAAATCTATATCTTGAATGTTCAAATTAATGCCCTGGAGTAATTTGCAGTCCCTAGACATGGTCAATTCAGCCCCCAAGAAAATGAAATAAGTAATTAAATGTGTCCAGTCACATACATCAGCAACAATAGAACCAATGATTATATTCTCCTAAATCAAATGTAAAACCAGAATCAATCTAATAGGAAAGCAAACTTAATAGGACCTGAATCCATCCCAGATATATTCATTCTCTTTAAAGGGATAGTAATGTTTCACAATAAAAGCAGATCATATTAATCTTCATGGTTTTTGGGCCATGAAGAGTGTTATTTCAATACTGTCAGAGTTACAGAGCTCCAGTCCTGCAGGAACATGTAGGAATGGCGTTCCTGTACATTTTCCAGGGCGGCAACGCTGTTCCCGCTAGCAGGACTCCTCCGCCCGGCAACGCAACACATTCAGGTCTGTGCCTTCTTCGGCACAGACCTGTAGCTACTGAGCTCCCTCGTCTCAGTTGGTTCTATAGTAATGCAAAGCGCGCTGGGAGATGACATCATCTCCCAGCGCTCTGCATTACTGAAGAGAAGACTGCGCTGGAGCTCCAGCACCTACAGGTCTGTGCCAAAGGAGGCACATACCTCTCCTGTCAGGCCGCTGGACCACCAGGGAGGTAGAAAACTAACACAGAGGGGCAATGTAGAGCTGATGGGGGGCAATGTGGAGCTGATGGGGGGCAAGTTGGAGCTGATGGGGGGAAAGTTGGAGCTGATGGGGGGGCAAAGTGGAGCTGATGGAGGGCAAGTTGGAGCTGATGGGGGGCAAAGTGGAGCTGATGGGGGGCAAGTTGGAGCTGATGGATGGAAATGTGAGGGCAATATGGAGATGATGGAGGAAATGTGGAGTTGGTGGTGGGAGATGATTGGGAGCAATGTAGAGATGATGGGGGCAATGTGGAGCTGATGGGGGTAATGTGAGGGCAATGTGGAGATGATGGGGGGTAATGTGAGGGCAATGTGGAGTTGATGAAAGGCAAGGTGTGCATACATGCAACAGTGATAGAGACAAAGACACATGCAACAGACATACACACACATAGACACATAAACTCCCACACACATGCACTGACATACATAGTGAGATAGACACACTTATACATGTAATGATACACACACGTATAGAGAGAAACACTTGACCATACATATTTATTTTGGGCGGGGGGATCTTGGGTGAGTTCCCACACTTTTTTCTCAGGATTTGACCTCTGCAGAATTGTAGTGCAAGAGTAATTGATAAAGTATCCCCCTCCCAACCCTTGTACTGATGTAACTGCTCAACTTAGATCAGCAAGACAGTCCGGATGGATCGCAGAGAGGCACAATCTTCAGTAAGCATAGGAAAAGCCTGAATAAACTGTCAAGGAGGCAGGGTTTTCCTTATGCTCACTGTAAGAAGATTGTCCTTTGCTGTGAGCTATCTGGTCAAGGGACCAGATTGTACATCTGAGGGGAGATGGCTTACACTAGGTAAAAGGGGCAGGAGGGGAAAACTTTATCATTCAATAACTGTTGAACTACAACTCTGACCGTATTGAAATAACGCTCTCCATGGCCCAAATACTATGAAGGTTACAGTAATCGGAGAGCTTTTTTGTGAAACAGTACTATCCCTTTAAACAACATTACTTTCACCTAGACACAATAGCCTGTCCTTATTGTAATATCTCATGACAATGGTCCTTAGCACTTCTTGTTTGATCTGCTTTGGTTTATCCCACATGTAAGTGACTCCTCATACTTTTTCGAATGGCACCACTTGTAGCCTCAAAGGCGGCAGTTGTGGGAGTACTAGTTTGGCTGGCTACGAATGATTACTGTAGTCTAACAACAGTTAGAGAGTCACAGGTTGCTCACCTTTGAAATATGAGCTTTACTAGAAGAACTGTATTTACCATAATAGAGCGTCCCTTCACAGCCATGGAGTCCCAGCATTCCGTCTTGATGATCTCAGCAAGGTACCGTTTGGACAAATTCTCTAGCTCAATCTCTTGCTTCACCTTCCAATGATTACAAGAAAATATAATTAATCAGTGTTGAATCAGTGTATTTTACAATTTACATGGATGAAGAGTCCATGTAACTCCACCCCTTTACATCATGGATGTATTTGGGCACAAGTAATAAGCTTGTTTTGTGCATAAAAAAACAAAATCAGTCCAATGGAATGTAGTATGTCTCCAAAACAGGAAATAGACTGACTTGGAAAAATTGCATGTGCTCAGTTGCATTCATGATGCAAAAGGGTAAAACAACATGGATTCTTTCTCCTAGTGCATGCACTAAGCTCAGTTGGTGCCCTGGCTGTCTGGGAAAGGCAAATACTGCAATAAGCTGTACTAGCTTTTCAATGACAGTAATATGTTTTATTAAGAGCTAGCAAGTAGTCAGCTTTTCTGATGATAGGGATCAATTAACTTCAAGTGTTATGTCTCAAGAAAACTCTCTAGACTGGAGAGGAAGGAACCCACTACTTTGTTCATCACTTGATTTTTATGTTCATTTTTATCTCTCTGCTGATAGATGAAAAACTATTCAAAGTACTTGATATTGTTCTTGTTACCTAACAACAAGATGAATAGTAAACTCTCACTTTAACCACTTAAGGAGCAGAGTGATGTGCCTAAAGCATTGCAATGCATTGTACACCCCTCTGGCCCTCAAGGGTGTCATAAACTTTCACAATAATGAAAAAAAATTTTTTTTATCAGGCATGAGACAGCAGATAAACCAAAAATGATACTATTCTTTAGGAAGGGCTTGGAAACTTCTATACCACATATAATAATAATATCTTTATCATATATCTGATAAGGATGTATAATTTTGGTCTCTTTCTCCTGTTTGGGGACTCCCAGCTGCTTTACAAAGTTAGTTTGTTAGATTTTAAGGCCTCGATTCAATTTAGTCTGTTAAGGGAAAAAAAACAGCCGATGGTATTTCTTCAAGCACAGTAAGCCATGTAATTACCTCTGCCATGAAATAACACCAGATTAAAAAAAATCCACCTCAGATGATAAATTTGCATGCGTTTTTGC
Organism: Rhinophrynus dorsalis; assembly: GCA_037306005.1. Lineage (NCBI taxonomy): Eukaryota > Metazoa > Chordata > Amphibia > Anura > Rhinophrynidae > Rhinophrynus > Rhinophrynus dorsalis. The sequence goes on along the minus strand of CM074721.1, from coordinate 105,226,863 downwards.
CTATTGTAAAAAAAAACAAAAAAACAGAAATATGCCACAGAAAACATTTATAGTTTGAGAGATCGAAGCATATAACGTTACCCCCTCCCGGGCGTTTCAAAGAAGTCTGCCCTCTAACTGAGAGAGTCAGATTCTGGTCCCGGGACTGTCCTGCGGCACTTCAGCAGAGCCAAAATAGCACAATATAGAAATAAATACTTAATTAGAATGGTCTACAAAGCGTGCTTGCAAAGTGTGCTTGCAAATCAGGCATATTTTGTAGACTGTTCTAATGAAGTATTTATTTCTATATCTCGCTATTTCGGCTCTGCTGAAAAGCCACAGGATGGTCCCGGGACCAGGATCTGCTTCTGTCAGCTACAGCACTGACGTCTATGAAAGGGGCGGAAGGGAGGAACTTTACATACTCCAATCTCTCAAACTATAAATGTTAGAGAGATGGAACATAGCTCATTGTACTAATATTTTTAATGTCTACAATATTAATATTTGTTAAATAAAAGACATACTATCCCTTTACGTGACCAGAGGATGTATTGATATGGGTCCCAAAGAAAATTCTGCTGCTGCTGCTGCCTCCGGTGGTAGAGATGAGTACTGGCACAGATCCCCCTCCCTTACGCACCTCCCAGACAATCAGCTTCTAGGAGGGGGATGACGAAACCTGCTAGAAGCCGATTGGTAGGCTGGCATCCATTTTGAACAGAGTCTGGCCATATAAAATGCCAGTCTCTGTTAAAAATTACTTCACTGGGACTCGGGCAACGGCCCGGTACATATGGAGGGGGGAGTCTGTGCCAGTAGTAGTGCTAGCACCACCAACGGAGGTGGCGGAATTTTCTTTTAGCATGGGAATGGCTTTTTGATTATGAAATATCATATATTACATATTTATTTTAAAATGACTGGCTGCATATTATTTTTTTAAAGAAGATGCAACACTATATTTAACCCTTTGATCGCTGGAGGGGTATCCACCCGGTACTCAAAGGGTTAAAACTATGGCATATCTTGGGAACATTTTTTTGTTTTTAAAACTTCCACTGACATTTTATTTTACTTTATAGGAAACAAGAAAAAGAAGATGAGAAGAAAGAAGAGTAGAGAAAACAGAAGGAAGACAGAAGATAGACAGTGGATGACAGGTAAGAGTTACACATATATGGGTTTTAGGTTAGCGGTAGTGGTAGTCTTGTTGCACTTTACGGACAGGGGTAGTGTGGGGTTCGTGTTTGGGAGGGTGACTGTGTGTGTCTGATCTAAAGATTGGTGCTTGACAGTGTTCCCATTATTCATGCTATTTATCATGCGTTTTTGGAACTTAACACACAAACATTTTAGTGCTGTTAGACAATATTGCCCTACCGGCTATTTTACTGCCCACAATTAAATCAAGGCCTAAATCCTTTAAAGGTCAAGAGAGTACCTTTAGCAGACATCTTGTGATATAGACCTATATTATGTGAGCTAGAAGTTTTGTGCACAGGTGGAAGTATACAGTCCCCGGGTCTCCTCTTGTACGTCTACCCCGAGCAAGTGTCTTAACTGAGGAAGATTGATTGTTCTAACCAGCTAAGTGATACTACACTTAGGAAGGCCTCAATTACATTGCATTTCATAAGTGTTATCAATGTTTTTATCTAACAGATTTCCATTGAAGTCTATGGATAACTTTGTAGATAAAAACCTCGAGTTATCAACTGCAATGGATTCTAGGCTGAAGACTAAAATGTATGTTTTTATTTAGCATACATTTATCTATTTATGCTTGCTCTATATATGTGCAAATTAGACTGGCACTCTCAGTTCCAGAGCAACTACCTGGATGCCTGTCAATTATATATTTAGGTTTAGCAAATGGATTGCCACTTTCAAACTTCCCAAAATTTCAAATGACCAAAGAGGGAACCTTTTGTTTCAGGTGGTGTTTCTGTGAGCGTAGCTGGTGGGCAGGTCATTACCAAGAATTTTTTGGGTATGTCTTGCCCTCCTGACATCAAGTGGCATAACAATGGAGGTCGCAGGGGTCGCACCTGCAACCGGGCCAGTCACTCCAGGCGCCCCATGAGACCCCCCGCCCAACCGCAACTAGCAGAGGTCCGTGCCTTCCTCTGTGAGTGGCCTCTTCCACGCTCTAGTAATGCAGAGCGCTGGGAGATGACATCATCTCCCAGCGCTCTGCATTACTAAAGAGACAACTGTGCAGGAGTTCAAGCTGTATAGAAGTCTGTGCCAAAGGAGGCACAGAACTCACCTGCCACACTGCCAGGGAGGTAGGGGCTTGGGGGAAATGTGGAGGCAATATGGAGATTGGGGGCAATGTGGAGATTGAGGGCAATGTGGAGAAGGAGGCAATGTGGAAAAGCAGTCAATGTGGAGACTGGGGGCAATGGGGGAGCAATATGGAGAAGGAGGCAATGTGGAGACTGGGGAAATGGGCAGCAATATGCAGATTGGAGGCAATGGGGGCAATATGTAGATTGGGGCAATGTAGAGAAGGAGGCAATGTGGAGATTGGGGGCAATGTGGAGATTGGGGACAATGGGGGGCAATGTGGAGATTGGGGGCAATGTGGAGATTGGGGACAATGGGTGGGGCAATGTGGAGATTGGGGGCAATGTGGAGATTGAGGGCAATGGGTGGGGCAATGTGGAGATTGGGGACAATGGGTGGGGCAATGTGAAGACTGGGGGCAATGGGGGGCACTGTGGTTGGGGAGGGGCCATGGCAATTTCTGCATCAGGGCCCGGTGGCTTCTAGTTACGCCTCTACTGACATCTCTTTGTGTAACTGATTAAATGATTTAGAGCAACATCAAAGTATTTTATTTTCACAGACTAATGTAGAATCACATATACTTTAAACATTAATGCGAGTTTTATTGCTGTGGAGCAATGTGATACACAGTGTGATACACTCCCCAACATTTCAAATGGCTAAAAAGTGACACTGTTTTTTAGGTGGTGTTTTGGGGGGCGTGGCTGTTGGGCTGGACATTAATGAGAATTTTTAGGTTATTCATGACCTATTGATACATCTTTGTTTAAAGGAATAAATTATTTAGAACAGGACCAAAGTATTTTATTTACATACACTGAAGAGTAAATGTGAATGTTATTGCTGTGGAGCAATGTGAGACACTAATATACACATCAGACAGTCTGATCTCCTAAACACAGGGACACCAGGGTCGGAAAGAAGGACAGAGGAATTTGTGTCTGAAAGTGGGACTTTCCCTCCTCAAGAGGGAGTGATAATCTGCTGCTACAATTCTTATCATGTCCATCCATAGACTTGATCTATTTATCTGTGTACATTAACGATCAGCAACACTAACTCAGTTGTTTGTCCCTGCCTGGGGATTGGAGATATGCTCCTATCCAGGATCATTGCTGCCCTCCCACACCTAATGCTTTCACTATGTATTCCTAGCACAAGCTACTTTACAGACTGTTTTTGGCCATCCAAACCTATCTTGGACTGTGGAGAGGGGGCCGAATTTGTCCCGCTAAGGTGTGATGGGCCAAAAATGGTCCGCGAATTTGACCCACAGTCCAAGATAGGTTTGAATGGCCAAAAACTGCCTATAAAGTGGCTTGTACTAGGAATCCACAGTAAGAGGATTAGGTGTGGGATGACAGCAATGATCCTGGACAGGAGCATATCTCCAATCCCCAGGTAGGGACAAATGAATGAGTTACTGTAGCTGATCCTTCATGTACACAGATAACAAGATCAGATCTATGGATGGACATGATGGGAATTGAATCAGCAAAGCATCACTCCCTCTTAAAGGGATAGTAATGTTTCATAATAAAAGCAGTTCTAAATAATCACCATATTATTTGGACTTTGGAGAGTGTTATTTCAATTCTGTCAGAGTTGTAGTTGAAGAGTAATTCAATGACAAAGTATCCCCCTCCCGCCCTTTTACTGATGTAACACTGTTCAGCCAGATCAGAAGGGAGGTGCCCAGGTAGACTGCAGATAGGGACAAGCTTCAATTAAGATAAGGGAAAAACCTGAAAAACTTGTCAAGGGGGGCAGGGCTTTCATTGTTCTCATAGGAAGAAGATTGTTCCCTTCTGTCATCTGTTGGTCTTACAACCAGATTCCACATCTGAGAAGAGATGGCTTACACTAGGTAAAAGGGGCGGGAGGGGAAACGTTGCTTGTGAATATCTCTCAAACCGTAAAGGTTTGAGAGATAAGACTTATATCATTCTTCATGTTTTTTTAATGCCTACAAAATAAAAAAAAAGATAAAATGAAGTATTACTATCCCTTTAAGACACAAATCCCTCTGTCCCTCTTTCCCACTCTGTTGTTCCCCATTTCTAGGAGATCAGACTATGTGGTGTATATACTAGTATAATGTATAATATTGCAATAAAACTCACATTAATTCTGTTTAAATTTCAGTATATTTGTTTATAAATTAGTCTGTAAATAAAATACTTTGGTCTTGTTCTATATCATTTATTCAGGTACAGAAAAAGGTGTAAACAGGTCATGAAATAGATCAGACACTGCTGCCCAAAATGATTAAAACCTTAGTGGAGTGATACTTTACTGCTACAATTCCCATTATTTCCATCCATAGATCTGATGTATTTATCTGTAGGATCAGCTACACTAAATTGTTTATCCCTGACAGGGGATTGGAGATATGCTTCTGTCTAGGATCATTGCTGCTCGAACACACCTAATCCTCTTGCTGTGAATTCCTTGCACAAGCCACTTTACAGACTGTTTTTGGACATTCAAACCTTGGACTGTAGTGTGGGGGCCGAATTGTGGGTCAAATTCATGTGCCAGTTTGGGCCCACTACACCATAGTGGGCCAAATACGGCCCCCACATCTCTCGCCGGCCAAATTCACCCAGCTAAGTAGCAGTGGGCCAAAATTGGCACACACTGGTGCGGAGGGCCGCATTTGGCCCGCGAGAGGTCCTGTGGGCCTAATTTGGTCCACTAAGCCGTGGGGGGGTCGAATTCAGCCTGCAAAAATGCAGTGGGCCAACACTGGCCCCAAGAGATCTGGGGGGCCGCATTCGGCCCACTAAGGGAAACTTCTGTCTTTTTCAACACACAAATAGATTGTGCTAATAACACCTGTACCTCTGTTCTTTCTATACAAGTGTTATCACCCTACTTTTGTGAAATAGTCCAACAATTCCCTGAATGCTCTGGCTTTCATAGGATCTTTTGGAACCGTGAACATGTAAAAAGTCAATGCCTATTCTGTAGCCCATGGATATTATGTGGATAACCCATCTGTCAGTCACAGACTTCTGCTACTCATTCACGAACCACAGCAATCTGCCTCTAACAAAGTGCCCTTTTAATGCCCAAGTCAAATAATCTTATCCCATTTTGGTTTCTGGGGGCTTCTAGCCATCTATGCCAACATTATTTCTTCTAAAAACTGGAGTTACTCAACAATACTGAAGAATATCTGCCCGAGTAGGCCAATCGTCTCTGTTGGTTGTAATTGTTCCAAGAGTAACAATAAAAAAAATGTGTTATGATGAAATCTACTTTCTTCCTAACCTGAGAAAGTAATGTGCTCTTTCCTCCAGTTACTTGGCCAATCAAATAATATATCCTAAGAGAACATTTTATGAGCCACAAAGTACACATGGTTCCTACAGAAATCACTGATGTTTTCACAACAACATTTGCTATATCAAGGGATGAACCATGCCCATAAATATTGGTGAAGCCAAATAAACTAAATGCTCTCTGGGAGTATTGCCATTATTAGTAAGTCATACCAGATGTCAATTGCTCTTCCTACCCAAGCAATAGCAGAATTGGGATACTGTGTTGATCCTACTGCCGAAAAAGCACTATCTTTCAAAAAGTCTCTACTTGTTTGTCCTCTGAATCTCTGAAAGTTTTGGAATCTGCATTTGATAGCTCTGTTTGGATAGCATCACTTTCTTATTTGGGTCCTCCCATCATCTAAAACAATTTGATTCCACAGTGGAGTTCTTTTTACATTTACATTACTTCAAAAGGTTCCTCTGAAATCCCCCATCAGGTAACTGTAGTTACTGCAATACAGCCCTAATAAGGCCCTCAACCATATATTTAGAAATTACTATTAGAGATTCAGTTGGATAAATATAAGGCAATTGATCATCCTCCCCGCTATCTGTCCTTCCTCCATGGAGGAATCATCCTCTGGGGCAAGAGATCCCCATGGAAGATCTAGCTCAGTTTCTAGGTGGTTGACATCAGTTTGGAAAGCCCTTTTCAAGTGACACAGACAGAGTAGTGGATAAAGTTTGTATGACAGTTTTATACTCAATAAATTCTAATACGTTAGTTTGCTTTCCTGTGGAAGTAACAAAATACCCACAATGGGCAAGTTGGGCAGGAAATTCCCTGAAGGCAGATTGACCTTAGAAGCACTGAATAAATAGCTAGTCATAACAGTTTTCTTCAGCATTGACCCAATAATTTTGTGGCCTCCAGTACCCCTCTGCTTATTGTGTTCTCTATGCTCTTATATGGTGACTACAACAGAGAAATGCAGAGACAAATGTATGCAATAATAAGAATATGCAGCAAGCAAAATATCTTTTGCTTATCTGGCTACCTGTAGGTGCATGCAGAGAGAGATCTGCGGTCTCTTGCTCCTCCTTGAACTTTAGTAAAAATAATTTGAATACATTAAAATGTACGTCTCCATTAAGAATGCCCTGTTCGTACTCGTGAAAACCCACATTTAAAACTGAATGTAGGCAGACCTAAGTGGGGATAAGTGGAGCTGAGAGTGAGGATGCCTCTTCCAGAGGCTTTTCTTAAGGTGCCCTTCCTCCTAAAAGGAGTTAACTAACCCAACATTTCACAATGAGTTAGAAACCCCTAGCTTGCAGGGGGTTAAAGGCTTAATTTAAATCAATGGCAATTTTTTTTATTATTTTGCATAAGGTGCAGTTGGTCCACTCCAGAATTGCTTTACTTTGCCTTTATCAATGACTGATCCACAGACTGATTCACCTGTATTCTTAATAAAAAGATCCTGAAAGCCTGCACTTTTAAATTGTATAATAACACACTTAATCCAGCGCTACCAACAGGGTTATCACATACACTGTCAACACATATGTCAAATATTTAAATGATGTGTGTTAAAAGGCAACAAAAAATAAAAATTACTTAACACAGGACTCAGTCTTTCTAGGTAGAATAGGCCAATATTTATGTAAGCACTGTCAGATCCTCATGTCGCTGCCACCCTCTTTGAATAGATCCTCAGGCAAGAATCTTCCAAATATGTAGAAACCGAAAAGAGAAGGTTGCATGAGCCTTTAAGTGCAGACACCTTTAAACAACAACCATCACCTCTTGTGCAAAAACACCTCTCTTAGAATGCTACTCAAGGTCTTTTGAGGCAAAACTAGCCTCTAGTACAGTGATTCTCAGCCAGGGTGCTGTGGCACTGTTATGCATAATATGTTTTTTTTTATGACTATAATTGTGAGTCCTAATAATATCTGTATATTTATGAATTGTACCCTTCCTCATGCCCCAGAAAAATTACATTAAACTTGTTAGGGGTTCTGTGAAAGTTCCAGAATGTGTGAAAGCGGTGCCTAAAGCAAAAAAAGGTTGAGAACCACTGCTCTAGTATATCTCGCATCTACTGGTTAAAACCCAGTGCAGGTCTCTCTAGATCTTTTGGTCTTCTTTTTGTTGTCTCCTCTGCAGGATCTCTCTGCTAAGATGTGGTCCAGTGTCCATCGTCCTTGTACCTAAAGATTGTGAACTTCCACACTGGAGACTACTCTAAGACCCTTATGATCTTATTAGAGAGCTAAATAGCTTAAATGAGCATAGAAAAATATAAATATGAGATTGCTATTACTATGGTGGGTGTCAAAAATAACAGACGGTCAGAAAACATTTATTATTAAAAAAATCTATAAAAAAATGTACCAATGGTACTAAACATACATTATATATATTTTAAAAAATATATTCCTATTGGGTAACTTCATACATAGGCTAATGTGTTTCGTAGCTTCTTTGCTACTTTCTTAAAGCCATATAGTAAAGTGATGCACCAAAAAACATACCTTTGATATTTTCCACTTCACAGACCTTTCCTGCCAAACATCACATGTAGTAATCAAACTATTCTTCTCTGTCCAACAAAAATGACACTATGGATTCCAGCAAGCATGCACGAGTGTTTTGGCCTACATGAGAAGTTTGGCTGGAAAGGTGTGTGAAGTAAAAAATAAAACAGGTATGTTTTTTGGCACGTCACTTTACTATATGGCTTTGAGAAATTATCAGTGAAGCTATGAAATGTATTAGCCTACGTATAAAGTTAGCCAGTAAAAATATATTTTTAAAAATATACGTAATGTATTTTTAGTACCATTCGTACATTTTTTATAGATTTTTTTTTCTTATAATAAATATTTGTTTTCTGATCCATCTGTTATTTTTGACATCCACCATAATAATAGCAATCTTATATATATTTTTCTATACTCACTTAAGCTATTTAGCTCTTTAATAAGGTCATAAGGATCTTAGAGTAGTCTCCAATCTGCGAGATCACAATCGTTTGGTACAAGGACGGTGGACAATGGACCAAATTTTAGCAGAGAGATTCTGCAGAGGAGACAACAAAATGAAGACCAAACGATATGGAGAAACCTGCACTGGGTGTTAACCCACGAGATGTGGTGGTTTTTATTTAAAGGTGTCTGCACATAGAGGTGCATTTGCCCTTCTGTTTTCTCTTTTTTGCCTTTTAAAGTGGACAGGCGATGGGAGCCACTGGAATAAGCAAAGGTCTCTTGAAGTTATCAAATTGTGAGTTCCATGTAAAACCCACATAAAATTTACATTTCTTCGCTTGTCTGACTCTCAACGGGATCAAATACTCACTCTTGTCACTTCTTTCTCACTCTCTATCCGCAGTCTCTCTTGCTCTTCCATGTCCAAATTAAACTCCTGCTGGTCCAACTTTTCAATGTCAGGTAACATTTCATTTTCTCTCATCATTGCTTGTATCTGCAATGAAACAGAAGCAGGATAGGTTGGGTCTGTTAAAAAAGTAATGTAAAACATTCAGAAGAATCACACTCTGAAAAAATGTCGGAATTATTTTAATAAATTTGTATTGAAATCCGGAGCCCCCACCTGAGTTCCATCGATGGAAGTGCTCCTCTGCAAAGTATGCCTGAGCAGAGACGGGTTGATGATTCCCTGTCTGCATTTTTAGTCAGACTGCCTGATACCAGTCTGTCGGACCATATAACTATGTGAGTACATTTTTAATCTTGAATAAGAATTTATGGTGTATTTCACTATAGACGCTTTCTCTTTTTTATGGTTTGGAGTAGGAAGGTTTGAAAAGGGCTAGGTTGTTGATATTGTGGTGTTTTGCACTGATCCCATCATGTCATATGTACTTTTTTGCCATCATTATACCTGTGAATATGTCACAAATACGCTGACAAATATACCAACATCCCCATGACTCTGCCAGGTTTGAGAGACTGCAATGTCTACTTCTACAATGCTGATTTGCATAATGAAATGCAGCTTAACAAGCCCTTGTCATACCCCTGTGGGTGTGTAAATGTTATTGTGGCTGTTTGCCACATGCACTAAGCTCTGATACCTGGCTATACTGTCAGTGTACAATCTCAGCTTCTGAGATGGTGAAGTTAAAGGGATAGTAATACTTCGTTTTAACTTTATTTTATTTTGTAGGCATTAAAAAAACATGAAGAATGATATAAGTCTTATCTCTCAAACCTTTATGGTTTAAGAGATATTCACAAACAAAGTATCCCCCCCCCTGTTCAACTAGATCAGAAGGGAGATGCCCAGGTAGACTGCAGAGAGGGACAATCTTCAATTAAGATAATGGAAAAAGCTGAAAAACTTGTCAAGGGGGGAAGGGCTTTCATTGTTTTCATACAAAGAAAATTGTCCCCTTCTGTTATCTGTCCTGTCATACAACCAGACTCACATCTGAGAAGTGATGTCTTACACTAGGTAAAAGGGGCGGGGAGGGGAACTTTGCTTGTGAATATCTCCTAAACCATAAAGGATTGAGAGACAAGACTTATATCATTCTTCATGTTTTTTTAATGCCTACAAAATAAAATAAAGTTAAAACGAAGTATTACTATCCCTTTAAGATCTTCCAATCTCTTTCTCTCTCTGCAGGTGAGAAGGAACAACAGCTGTCCTCCTTAACCCTTTGAGTGCCATAGAGATGTGTACCACATTGCTCTGCCCACCCCTGTGGAACTGAAAAGATTGTAACAAAACAATTCCCTGCCCCACTTCACATATCTTTCACAAACAATGAGAACTGGCAAAGTAGCTCTTATATGTAACAGCTTCTCTGCGAGTGTTCTCTACATGAACCAGGCTGATCAGCTGCTTGAAGTCAAAAGGCAATCTGCAAGGCTGATCTTGGATCGTCCTCTTTGGACTTTAAACAGCTGACCAGAAGAAAAGCTGTTACATGTAACGGCCGATTTGTCAGCTCTTATTGTCTGTGAATGATATGTGAAGTGGGGCAGAGGAATTTTTGTTACAGTCCTTTCAGTGCCACAGGGGTCTGCAATGCATTGCAGAGCAATGAGTTGAACATTCCTATGGCATTTAAATGGTTAAAGGAAGGATGTGGCGTTCTTGGTGCTCCTACAACCCCCACTTTCCATCACTAATATATTGTCATCATTTGCCAACCCTATATGCTAATAAGTAAAGTGTCTACCCCTCCCCTTGAACAGATCATTCTTATGTATATGGTGAACTGTGTCATATTCTCTATGGCAAAGTGATTTCCACACATCATCAGACACACTTTCTCATTGCATCGACCCTCAGTGTATCTCCCCCAGAGTCTTTAGTGTACACAAGAAAAAAAAACAGGTTGATGCAGCTCAGCAACAAACAGAGGGTGCTATATTCTCTGATTACCACACATAATCATGCCTTCTCCCTTGGAATTTATACAACAATCCATACATAAATGTATATGCTTCTTTAAACAAAACTTAATGAGTTACTTACAGTTGTCCGAAGTTGTTTTATGCCTTTTTTAATGTTTTTCTTCTGGTCGGCACATTTCTCTGTTTCTTCCTTTATAGCCTATTAAGAAAAAAAATAAAAGGCAATTCAGAAACCAAATAGTAACAATATTGTATTAATCTATTTACCCTTACTACAAGTGGGTGTATTTTCCTGAAAAAATCTAACCATTTCCGAGCCAGAGGGATGTCAGCACATTAAGAAGCAATGAGCTGGATACTCCTCAGGTACTTAGAGGAATAAAAGGGAAAATATAACTATATAACGTGTGTTGAGAGGTGAGGCAACTGCTAAACCTAGTTTTACTTTGAATACTGCAAAAGCCTAGGACAAAATTAACACCTGCTTTTACAATCCAGCAATGAAATACATGCAGCATACCAAACCTCATCTGAGGTAGCTGCAAAGACAAAATGGCCTCCTCCTAGCGCTGCAGCTTTAACAGCTTCAAGTGATAGTAAACAGAGACAAATTGCTGGTGGGAAATTAACTGTTTTTCAAAGACTACATACAATTGTTATTTAAAATTAGTTTCATGATCATTTTTCCCATGTAATCAGTTATTTATTTTATAACATGATCCAGTTTTCATTATTTTGCCTAAACAGCTTTTCTTCCATTTGAAAAAGAGGATTTTAGTCTTACCTGTTAAATCCTTTTCTCTTAGTCCATACAGGTTACTGGTAACTTTGGGTAGGCAATCCACCCCTTTAATTGTAGGGGGGAACAATTCTAGAATTGTATGCAGGGGGTGGAGCCTACCTTCCCTCCTTGGCTGCGCTAGCCAACCAGCTCTAGAAAGATTTGCGACACTAACTATTGACTAGATAGTGGAAGGGAAAGAAGACTCCTGTGAGTATGACCCCGAAGGACCCCCACGGTCTGCCACAGGAGAGCCAAGCATGGTCCCTTGACAGGGTGGGAGACCAGTAACCTGTATGGACTAAGAGAAAAGGATTTAACAGGTAAGACTAAAATCCTCTCCTCTCTGTCATCCAATGCAGGTTACTGGTAACTTTGGGATGTCAAACCACTGTTCCCAGAGGAGGGAAGTAAGGTAAGGACGAGGCGCAAGGCCCCCAAAGTCACCAGAGCAGATATGAACCATCAGATCAGAGATAGCCCAACAAAAAAATTACGTGTCAGCGGACACTGAACAGGGGTAACAACACCCCAAACTGTTACCCCAAACTGTTACACAGCACACTGAACTAGAGCCAACAGGGCTCAAAATTGAAGGAAGCCCCAAGAACCAAAGAAGATCCTAGACAGGCAAAACTGCCTCCAGGATCTTCCTCCCAAAGCTAGCATCAGCCGAAGCCAGCACATCAATACGGCAGTGCTTCGAAAAGGTGTGCACATCCGACCAAGTGGCAGCCTTGTACAACTGATCAGCAGAGGCCTGATTCTTGTAAGCCCAAGAAGCCCCAATAGATCTTGTACAATGAGCCGTGACCCGAAAGGGGACAGGCGTCTTCCACAGTTCATAAGCCTTATGAATAGTGGACTTGATCCAAGAAGCAATAGTCACTTTGGATGCAGGTCTTCCTGCCCTGGGACCCTCAGAAATGACAAACAGCGCGTCAGATTGGCTGATAGACTCAGTGTGATGTACATAAAACTTGAGACAACGCACCACATCCAACAAGTGAAGATCCCTCTATTTGTCAGAGGTGAGGTCAGGGCAGAAAGAAGGCACCACAATCTCCTGATTGATGTGGAACTCCGAAATCACCTTCTGAAGAAACTCCTGAGAAGTGCGAAGCACCGCCTTGTCCTTGTGAAACACCAAAAAAGGTGGTTTACAGGACAGAGTACCTCAGCAACACAGCGAATAGACAAGATCGCCAGGAGAAAGGCCATTTTCCACATCAACAGGCGTAGAGAAATAGTAGCCAAAGACTCAAAGGGAGGGCGCTGAAGAACGCCCAAAACCAAGTTAAGATCCCACGGAGGAGCGGGATTCTTGAAGGACGAGTATGAGCAACTCCCTGGAAGAAAACCTTGACATCAGGAAGGATGGCAATGCACCTCTGACAGAAAATAGTGAGAGCAGAAGTCTGAACCTTAAGGGAACTCAAACTGAGGCTGTTATCCCCACCGTCCTGCAAAAAGGCTAGGAATGGACATTGCATCCACAGTTAGAGCTAGTGGGTCCCTCCACCGAGAGCAGAACCTCGAAACCTTCCTGTTGTGTCTTGTCACCATCAGGTCGATGTAAGGAAGACCCCACTTCTGAACAATGAGGGTGAACACCTCTGGATGCAGTTCCCACTCTCTTCTGTCCACTGTGTGTCGACTGAGGAAGTCCGCCATGACGTTGCCTACGCCAGGAATGTGCACTGTGAATATGGCAGGAACGTGTTCTTCTGCCCAGGACAAAATAGCCTTGACCGCTAACCAAGTGGCAAGACTTCTTGTTCCGCCCTGCTTGTTGATGTAAGCCACGGCCGTGGCGTTGTTAGACTGTACCCGAACTGGACAGTCTTCCAGCTGAGATGTTCAATGACGAAGGCATGAAATATCGCTCGAAGCTCCAACACGTTGATGGGAAGGAGAGATTCCTCCGGAGATCACCGACCCTGAACACTCGGGCGACCCAGGACCGCTCCCAAGCTGGACAGGCTGGCGTCCGTTGTCACCGTGGTCCAGAAGGATACCAGGAAGGACTTGCCCTTCAGCAGATTGGAGAGGTCGAGCCACCACAACAAACTCAATTCCACATGAAGAGGTAGGGACTCTGACATCTTCAGAAGGTACGGCTGACCCTTGCACACCTGGATCACAAACCTCTGGAGTTCCCTGGTGTGTGCCATGGCAAACGGGACCGCTTCTATGGTGGAGATGAATTTCCTCACTAGAGAGGACAGCTTCTTGGCTGGAACTGGATCTTGAGCCAGGACCGCAGAAACCCTGTGGGCGATATGGTGGGCTACCTCGTCCGTGAGAAAAACCATGTTCCTCTGAGTTTCGAAGAGAAGGCCCAGGAATACCAGACACTGGGATGGGAGAAGACCTGACTTGTCCATATTGATGATCCACCGGAGATGGGTGAATGCATGAATGCATAGCTGAACCTGCTGATGAATATGTTCCGCAGAGGGGGCTTTCAGAAGCAGGTCGTCCATGCATGGAGTAACTCTGATGCTGTCCCGGTGGAGGACGGACACTAAGGTTCCCAGGACACGGTTGAAAACTTGAGGAGCTGTAGTCAGACCAAAGGGAAGAGCTGAAAACTGAAAGTGCCCTAGGTCGCAGGCAGATCTAAGATACTGCCGGCTCTCTGGATGAATGGTGATGTGTAAATATGCATCCTGAAGATCCAGAGAAGCAAGGAATTCCCCAGGGGACATAGCAGCAATCACCGTCTGTAGAGACTCCTGGTGATAATGAATCCGGATCACAAAGGAACTGAGATCCTTCAAATCCAAAATAGGGCGACAGCCGCCATCCTTTTTGGAGACCACAAAGAGGTTCGAGTAAAAACCCATACCTCTGTCCTGAACTGGAACCGGCTCTAGAACATCCTTGTCCAGAAGAGCCTGAATAGCGCCGTTGAACAGCCAGCGTTTCTCCGTGCCCTCAGGTGTACGAGAAGGAAAGAAACAAAAGGGAGGAAGAGAGACGAAAGGGATCCTGTATCCTTCCACCACCACCTGTAAAACCCATGGGTCTGCCACTGAATCCTCCCAGATGCTGTGGTAGTGACGGAGACAGCCACCCACAGCAGAGTGGGGACCTGGGTTCGGTGAGTCATGCCGAAGAAGGCTTGGAAGCCTTGGGCTTGGAGGAGACCTTGGGCTTCCATTGCTGTTTGGGCTTGGAGGAGGCACGCGGAGCTGAGGGAACCGTCTGGTTCGCCAGACATGTCTCAGTCTGAAAGGAACGAAAATACCGATTACACTTAAGCGGCGTTTTCTTCCTGGGGACCAAAGGTAGAAGGGTACTCTTACCCCCAGTGGCCTCACTGATCAGATCTTTAAGATCTGGCCAAAACAAGGAAGTACCTTGAAAAGGTAAGGAAAAGAATGCTTTCTTGGAAGCAGTGTCAGCAGACCAGATCTTGAGCCAAAGAGCCCGTCTGGCAACCACAGACATGGTGAAAACCCTGGCCACCAAGCGGATGGCATCAAATAAGGCAGCAGAAACAATAGTGCTGTGTCTCAGAAATGTTGGCAAGAAGGCGCAACATATCCGAAGAAGGAGCACCCTGACGGACAGCCAGGGTGAGCTGTTCAGTCCAGACCTTAATGGCCCGGTTTACCCATGCTGCAGCGAATGCTGGACACATGGCAGTACCAGCAGCGGCAAAAATGTACTTGAGGGAGACCTCAAGTTTCTTGTCAGTCCAGTCTTTCAGAGCGGATGCATCAGAAACTGGAAAGGCAGTAGACTTAGATAGCCTGGAGACATGAGCATCCACCTTTGGAGGATGAACCCATTGAGCAAGTGCTGTCTCAGAGAAGGGACAAAGTTTGGGACATTTCTTGGACACAGAAGGTTTCCTGTCAGGAGATTTCCACTCTTCAGACACAAGGCGGTCAAGAGTGGGGTTAGGTGGAAAGCAAGTAAGGGGCTTTTTAGGCTCCTGAAACACATCAGAGGGATCAGAAGGTACCTCCTGAACTAAGGGAGTGTTTAGGGTAGTCAAAACAGCCCTGTTCAGGCCCTCAGCCGAGGGCTCAGGATCAGCATCAAAGGGATCCCAAAAAAACTGAGAGAAGCCCACAGCAGAATATTCCTCAACATCTGAATCCACCAGCAGTTCCTCCTCAGAGGAATCTGATACGTCAGGTACTCCCTGTGGTTTTGGCAGGGAAGACTTGACGGAGGAGGGAGTCTGCCAGGAATGGAAGACCCCCTGTAACTGGGATGGAAAGAGTTGCAATGCAGACCTAAGGTCCCCAGTAGCAGCCTTGAACTCTTGCACCCAAACTGGCTCTAATGCATGGCTGGAGGTCCCTGGGAGACTCTCAGGGACATCAGAACATTCTGGGTATAAATAACCTGAGAATTCTCTAGGTAACCCTGAATGACAGGAAGAGCAATGCGCAACAAGGGATACAGAGACCCCAGCATCCTTAATCTTAGGTCTGGCTCCAAGCTCCAACGGTATAGACATTCTCACAGTGTCAAATAACCTTATAATAAAAGAAATCACCCAAGTACAGTGTGTAGGATTAAAGTTTCACTCCAGAAATCGCTAAACTACACTTATCTGGCAGACTAAGGGTTACTCAGCAGAGGAGTAAAGGAGAGTCCAAGCCCTGCATAGGATACTCATTCTGGAAATAGCACAAAATGGCTGCTGCGGCGGGAGCCAATCAGAAACGAGCGCGCAAAGCAACCGTTCATGGGAAATGTAGTTTTCCCATAAAAAGTACCCAAACAGTGTCTGAAGCCCCCTGAGCCCCCCAACACACTAGAAACATGAACCGGATGATAGCGCAAGGGCAGACAAGAAAAATGAGCCATCTCTGAAGTCGCTAGGTTAAGCGGTTGCAGAGATATGTCCCAAATTGTACAGTCCCATAGTAGTGAATGGAGCACTACAAAACTGAAACAGTAAAATAAAAATGCATGAAACATCACTAGAACATGTTAGAATACCCCCAAAAAAAACACTGAACCAGTAGGAAAAGTGTCAGAAACCCCCCAAAAGATGAAAAACCAACAGCTAAAGGGTTAAAGTACCACATAAACATGCTCCAAAACACCCAACAGACATACAGATAGACCCAATGAGTGCAGGAGTGTGTAATAGAAACTCCAGATGTAAACCCTTGTGCGGAGGGGCACTGTGGGACATGTGGACCTGCAGCACTCACAGGGTTGCTCACGTTTCATGCAGATCTTCTGTCTTCAGACTACCATGTTTTAAGAAGGAGCCTCAGTGGGCAACTCCTGAGGAAAGAACTTGTAGCCAAGATTCCCCCCCAGAGCTTAAGGTCCACAAAAAGCACCTGGTTACTGAGATAGCCACATCTAAGGGCATTGTCAGTTATGGTAATCTGCCTAATGGTGGTATTCCATTTCTAACAGAAAAATAAAAAAAATTCTAAAACTATAGCAGAACTGTTCTCTTGCCTGTGTATTCACCAGTGAACAAATCTTTCTGGAGCTGGTTGGCTAGCTGCAGCCAAGGAGGGAAGGTAGGCTCCACCCCCTGCCTACAATTCTAGAATTGTTTCTGCCTACAGCTGCAGCCAAGGAGGGAAGGTAGGCTCCACCCCCTGCCTACAATTCTAGAATTGTTTCTGCCTACAATTAAAGGGGCGGACTGCCTACCCACAGTTACCGTAACCTGTATTGGAAGACAGAGAAAAGTTAATGACTCCTTAGTGCATTCATATTGTTGGGTGCAATAAAATCAGTAGCAGAGGTGTAATGGAGTAAAAATTACCTTTCAACATTCACCTTATAATGCAATGCAATGCACAACCCACTGGTCCTTAAAAGTTTATGATTACCATTTGAATGGGCAGAGTTTATATCCTGTGGTCCTGGTACCAACTGTCATATCTGCCTCCATGGACATGACAAGATAAAGCATAGAGTTCAGCGGCTCAAACCATGCATGGACATTTATTATGTACACTCTCAGCAAATATACAGCAAATTTCAATCCTTCACTCCTCTTGTTTCCACAAATGTTCTATTATAAAAAGAGTGTGTATAACCAGGGGTTTCTCTCTTGACCCCTATGAAACTAACAGCAATTTGAGAAAAGGTGCACTAACGTGTCAACCATCCTATGAACAATGAGGAGATAAAAGCAATAACTATTTATTCCCGTTTATATATCCCGTAGTCATGAAGGAAGAAATTTAAGGTTAAATGGATTTGCTTTAAGGTTTCTTGTCCTTGTTTGACCTCTGTAGCTACATTGTATCTATTAAGAGGTCAGTGTATCTGTTTAATCATTTAGATCGATAGTGATTGGCTGTGTTTCAGTTCAAATTCACCACTGCGTGTATGTGTGGTCTCTTATGATCATGAGTAAGTGTTGTATACACGAAATGCATTGATCTAAGGTTAGTAGCATCTAACACGTAAGCAGTACACACTTATAAGCCTCTCCTGCTGTTCAGGTAGTTTTGTATGTTTTTTACTATTTTGTCAATAAAGAGTTATTATTGCTTTTATCTCTTCATTGTTCAATGGACGGTTGATGTGTTAGTGTACCATTTCTCAAATCACTGTTAAATCCATAGACATGACATCCAGGACTGACTAAAGATGTTTTCTCTTAAATTGAGGACTACATAAACAATTAAGAGGACCATTTGCACATTCTGCCTATAGCAAGGCAAGTGTGTGTTATTATCAGATCTTATTTCAGCTTTAAAATAGTAACAAAATGACTGCATTTTGTTTAAGCTTAGAAAATGTTTTCGATAGTGAATTAGAGAAATGTAGAAAGCAGAAAAATTACAATACCAGTTCACCAGCTTTAAAGGAACACAAACACCTGAACCAATCTAGGGCAGTGTTTCTCAACTCCTGCCCTCAGGACCCACTAACAGGCCAGAACTTAGGAATTCCCCTGCTAGAACACAGGTGTGGTGATCAGAGGCTCATTCACATTGATTAACTCACCTGTGCTCTAACAAGGAAATCATCAAATCCTGGCCTGTTAGTGGGTCCCGAGGACAGAAGCTGAGAAACACTGATCTAGGGTTATTCACATACAATTATATGTTAGCCACTGTAAAAATTCTATATTTGCTTTCTGAAGCCTAAAAATCAGTCCTATACATGCTCTCTGGGGGGTTTCATTTCTGCTTTGTTTAGGGTTCCCATTACAACAGAAATCAATAGGTGTCTCTTAGAAGTGATATTGATTTACTGTCTGTTAATGGGCCTGAGATATAGAAGAGCAGTGGGTACTATTGTCAGTACATTAATAGCACTAGCTCTACACAAATAATTAAAGTGAAAATAAAACATTATAATGACTAGTGATTTTGAAAGACCTTTCCAAATTGTCTTTAATTATGTTAGCCATTCTTTATTTACAACTATAGTTTACAAGATTTCGGTGTGGATTGTCAGTACTTGATGGCACAGCCTTTTATGTCAGATAATAAAATTTCACTCTCACTCCCAACTGCCACTTCCTAACAGGAATTACTGGCTAATTTGCATAAACTGACAAATAAATAAAGCTAAATGTTTCATAAGCTATAGTTTTAAATGCAGAATAGCTAACCTAAATATAGATGTTTTTGAAAGCCCTTTCAAAGTCGTTACAACTTTAGCCAAACTTTGTCTATTTAGATAATCTACACATGCATTACAAATGCAATTTTAGAATTAGATTTTAAGAATATCTGACATAAAATAACAACATTTTACAGATGCTAGCTGAAAGTACATGAAAAAAAATCAAAACATTCATTTGATTTAGGTATTTTTAACCATTGAATGCTAGCGGTGTCTAGCATCCAAGGGGTTAAAAGACATTTTTAAAGCAAAGGGAATTATTATTTGTCCCCTCTGATGCAGTTGGCTTTCCCCATTATTTCTAAACAGGGTGGGGGTGGGGGGTGCACTAAGGTGTGATAAAGTGCAGATGACTTCTACAGTGTGATAAAATCTCCAAGTCCCATGTTATTGTGTGGACCAACGCAACAAGTTTTCTCTAACATGAAAGATCGTAGTTCACTGGCTCCATAAAATAACATAAGACTTGGAGAATTTATAACACTGATGAAGTAATTTCCACTTTGTCACCTCTTTATCATACCTTAATGCATAACCCCCTTTGCATTTATGCATAAAGTGCAGAATACAATAATAGAACAGTATAAAGACTTACAGCTCCATCATTCAACAAAGCAAAGCACATATATGCAGGTAAATCCAAATGACCCCCAATCATTCAGGCTATATTTGTGGCCACATGGTCACTCATTATTATTATTATTCTATTATTTCTATTAACACCGGTGCACTGGTATTGTAATTTAACCACATACCACCTCTAGATGTTTATATTCCGCACTGCTTTCTCTCTCACCAACACCCCCTGCTGGAGCTTATTGGTGTGCATTCCTTAATTTTAATTATTATGAATTCTTACTTAGCACGATGTCTAAATGAACCAGGCAGTCATTGCTATAAATTTACACATACCTCTTCCAGCTTGTGATCGAGCCAGGTAGCATCAGTAGAAACGACCAATGAAGTGTTGATGAAGTGGTCCTGCTCAGTTAACTCCACACTTAGCTTCCTATCCTAGATATTTTAAGGATTACATATTAAAATGGATTAGACAACCAGTGCTTTTAAATGCTCTGCACACCAAAAATGAAAAATAATCTGTATAAAAACACACCAATCTTCAGCACAGAACTGTATTGGTTAAAATGTAAGTCACAATTCTGTGTCTCACAGTGAGTGATTGGTGTGTTTTTATACAGATTATTGACTGGGCTTCACTGAAACACGTATTCCTGAATTTAGGGATTAGGTGTCTCAGTTACTTGCCCCATCACATTTTTATAAATATTGATGTTGATATTATGGTTTTCATAACTTGCCATCTATATAGAGACTAAAAGGCTATTTTAGTCAATTGTAGCCCCACTGTGTTGTTTCTTCAACTGTTGCCTGTGGATATGTGTATTTAGTCTTGATTTCCCTTTGAGAACCAGACTTTATTTCTATATGTTATATTGGTTTCGAAATCTAGCCTGCAATTAGGCCACAAATCTGGTGGTCCAAGAACAAAAAACAAAACAACCACACCAGAGTATTTTGTAAACTGTAGTCAATAACTGAGTTTATACAATATGTAACTAACCTCTGTTTCTGTCACTTGCTTAGCTAAGGAATTTGCATCTAATGTCCATAATGCCATTCTTCTTAACGTCTGATCTTCTTCATTTATTGTAGCTTGAAGAGAACGTGTGAGAGACTTCCCATACTCGACAGCTGCATCCAATCTGCTATGTCCAGGAGGTCTGCAAATACATTAACATATTGAGGCTGATGTACCAAGAGAAACTGGAGTAACTTTTAGGTACACTGACTGCACCATATGGAACAAATACAAATTCAAATTAATTTAGAGAGGGCTTTCAACCCCTTGAATGCTAGAAAGGCCTATATTGTATCATCAGTAAGCAATGTGTTGGAGACCTATCTACACTACATCGATGTGAATTTGAGATTGTATTATTCCCTATGGTGCAGTTGGTTTCTCCAGGATTACTCCAGTCAATCCTCAGTTATCATGTGACTGTGGTTAATATCTTGTCTGGATGTTTGGAATGGATAAGAGTAACGATATGTGACCTTTTTTATTTTCCCTTTTTTTTCTTTTTTTTTTATATTATAAACACTTGTATGTCTCTGACAGGGAACTCCCTGAATTTCTGTTTATTTATTTAGAAAATGTTTAACCGGGAATAATACATTGAGATTTCTCTGGTTTTCAAGTATGTCTTGGAGTGTTTACAGTAAGATGTTATATATTTATACAATATAGATAAACAATGTATACACACATACATAAAAACAATTTATATACAGTTACATATAGTTTTTTGATACAAAGAAACATTTATTTTTTAGGGATTTTAGACTTGGAGACGATATGATTTTTTTGGGTAGGTTATTCCAGACTTTTGGAGATCTGAAGGAGAAGGCAGATGGACTGGCTTCGTTCTTGTAGTGTGGGATACTCAGTGAGTTTGATACCAAAGGAGTAAGGAGCACCACCCTATAGGCATATTGGAAGTGCCAATTATAGCTAAAGGCAATGTGCTAGGGTCAATATAATATAGAAAAACCAAAAGAGAAAGAATATTATCGGAATCATTCAAACAGAAAGGCTACAAAACAAGAACAATCACTAAGAAAATAACATCTGCATTGAGAATACCACGTGAACACCTGTTACAATACTAAGAGAAGGAAGTCTCTACAAGTTTACCTCTAGTGACTACATACAACCCCACTCTAGAAGAAATATAAAACATCATCAAATAACTACAGCCTCTGCTAACAGACAATGTAGTCTTAAAAGACATATTCCCCCAACCACCTGTTCTGGTATTCAGACAACCACCAAAGCTGAAATAAATTGATCAATAGAAAACTGACCAATGAATGGACAAACAATGATAATGGGGCTAAATCTTGCAACAAATCATTCTGCAAATCATGTCAAAACATTTGTGTAAACAATATAGCACAATAAAACATGCACATGTACATCAGCAAATGCTGTACATATGATACAATGCACTGAATGTGAATTGGGATGCTACGTTGGTGAAACAGGCCTAACACTAAACCTAAGGATGAACACACACACACACGGAATCTATTGAGAAATATGATAAAACTAAGAACCATGCCCCAGTTGGTCATCATTTCACCCAAGAAGAATTCCCAATAGCAATGGAGAAATCTAAATAATCCTCATCAGAGTTCCCTTCCTCAACTGAGGAGTCCCCTACCATGGGAAAATTTCCCTCTGTGGGGGTATAGTACAGTCTTGAGACCAAGAGTCTTGAATACACTGATTAGAGAGGTATAAAACTTATAGAAGAAGTTATGTTCTTAACCCATGCAGGCTTCTGTTCATTAGAAGAGGGCACCGGGAGCCATGTGGTGGCCACAGTGCAAGAGGGACATAAAGTACCAGAGCAGAACTAATCTGGCATGAGGAGCAATGATTTTTGTAGAACCAAGGAGAACCCCACCAACCTGGTGGAATGTGCTGTGACCAGAAAGGGTACAGTTTTTTTTCCGCAGAGAATACAGTAACCTTAATCGCAGCCTGGCCTGCACTTTGGGCCCCAGGAATGACAAAGAGCTTATCATGTCTTTGAAATGGCTGTGTGAGATGAGCATAGTGCTTCAAGCATCTTACCACATCTAACAGGTGATGTTCCTGCTTCTGCCTATTAGAAGGAGCTGGACAAACAAAGGAAGTATGATTTCCTGCTTGATGAGAAAATCTGAAACAACTTTGGACAAAAAAACTCATAGAAGTATGCAAAACTGCACATTCCTTGTGAAAGACCAGAACGGGAGGTTTACAGGAAAAAGCCTGAAGTTCGGCCACCCGCTGAACAGATGCAGTAACCAGAAGAAACATAATTTTGAGAGTCAGCAGATGCAAATATACTGATGAGAGAGGTTCAAAGGAGGGCATCTAGAGCACTCCCAAAACCAGGTTTAAATCCTATGTGGAGTGGCATATCAAAAGACAGGGTATGAATGAGCCACATCCTGTACAAAAGTTTGCACATCAAGAAGCAAAGCAACGCAGCACTAGAAAAGAACAAAGGAATCAAGGCGTTTAAACAACATAGTTTAGATTAATGGTTTGATGTTCCTTTAAAGCATCAGTGGTGCCTGGCAAGTTCTGACACATTTATGTGTTGTGAAACCAATTTAATGCTTCTCATCTTCGAAATACATTGCTATATTGTTTATCCTGCACAAATGTGTCACTGAAATTTATAGTTTTTCAGCTAAACTTGTCCCCATTATAATAATGATAAGCCACAATTTCAAAGCAGTTGGGAATCACTGTAATACATGAAAACATTTAACAAGTATGAGTCATCTGTAGAGTTGTACTCACTTCCATTTCAGGCACACAAGAGTGCCATCGACTCTCCCTGTGGTAAGCATGCTATATCCATCCAATGAGAAGGCCAAAGAGCAGACTCCTCCAGACTGGTAGGAGTGACAGTGTGCCTGTGCAAAAGTTTCCTGGAAATGAGATAATAATTTATTTGACATAACTGGAAACCAGGAAGAGGTTTTAAAGGCTGCAGACTTCTCTAGACTAGCATTACCCCACTTTCTTATAAAGTGGGATAATGCTAGTGAGAATTTCCCTCTTGTGTTTTACCTTGCCTTGTGTGTTACCACTTGGGAACTTTTATGGTATCACAAAATGTAAAACATAAATAGATAGATATCTTTTTTCTTAGTCCATATAACTCCTAGGTACCATGGGGAGGCGATACCTCCTCCCAGTGAGCTGGAACAGTTCTATAGAAGTTCAGGGATGGAGCCTCCCCCTCCTCCATATCAGTCTACCTAGCCACTCCCCGCCAGACAGACTTGTGAAAAGCCTACTAACTAGGACAGCAAGAAGGGAGAAAGGAAAACTCTTGTGAGCAATTAATCCACAAGGACATCCACGTCCAGACACAGGAGACCCAGCATGGTTCCTTTGACTGGGTGGGAGACCTGTGAGGTATATGGATTAAGAGAAAAGGATTTAACAGGTAAGACTAAAATCCTCTTTTCTCTGTCATCCACTATAACTCACTGGTACCATGGGGATGTACCAGCATTGAGCTCCCAGGGTGGGAAGAAGAAGAAAAGGACCAAGCGCCGGTCCCCATGAACAAGAGATAATAGGGCTCAAACAGTTAAAGAGCAATAAGGCGAGGAAGTAAAATCCTAGACAGACACAACGGCCTCAAGGACTTTCCTGCCAAAGCTGGCTTCAGCCAAAGCCATAACATCCACACGGTAGTGTTTGGCAAAGGTGTGAACAGAAGACCAAGTGGCCACCTTGCACAGCTGTTCAGCAGAGGCCTGACTCTTGTAGGCCCAGGAGGCTCAAACAGACCTGGTGGAGTGTGCTGTAATACGGAAGGGAACAGGTTTCCTTCTGAGCTCATAAGCCTTGCAGATGGTAGAGTTAATCGAAGATGCAATAGTCACCATGGATGCAGCCAAACTAGCCCTGGGACTCTCAGGGATGATGAATAGAGCATCAGTCTTATGTAGGGACTCAGTATAGTGTACACAGAACTTGAGGCAACATACCACATACTCTTTTTGTCAGCCTTAGGGTCAGGACAAAAAGAAGGCACAACAATTTCCTGATTGATGTGGAACTCAGAGACCACCTTAGGAAGGAATTCCTGGGAGGTACGGAGAACAGCCTTATACTTGCGAAACACTAGGAAAGCAGGTTTGCAGGACAAAGCCTGCAGTTCAGCGACTCTGCACACAGAGATGACTGCCAAAAGGAAAGCCATCTTCCAAGTCAGAAGACGAAGAGGAATAGTAGTCAGACTCAAAACGAGGCAGTAGCAAAACTCCCCAAACCAGATTAAGGTCCCACTGTGGAGTGGGAGCCTTAAAGGCAGAGAACGCATGAGCAACACCCTGAAAGAAGACTTTGACATCCGGCAAAATGGCAATGCACCTCTGGTAAAAGACAGAGACAGCTGAGGTCTGCACCTTCAGGGAGCTAAGGCTAAGACCCTTATTCACACCATCCTGCAAAAAGGACAGGATGGCCGGAGATCAAACTGCTGTGAGGACAGATCCCTGTCCACACACCAAGAATGGAAGGTAGACCAAACCCTGTGGTAGGCCTTGGAAGAGACAGGTTTCCTGGCATGGATCATGGTGGAGACCACCTCAGGAGAAAAACCCTACCTCCTCAGTATGGAGTCTTCAACAGCCATGCAGTGACAGCCAGACACTCCACATCCTCTCTCTCCAGAGGTAACCCTGGAGGAGGAGATCCGGTCTGCATGGCAAAGGAAACGGATCCTGTCTACACCAACAGTTCTGGAAACCAAGGTTGCCTGGTCCAGTAGGGGGGCAATTAAGATGACTGCCGTGCCATCCATCTGAATCTTCCTCAAGACCCTGGGGATGAGAGGAAGGGAAGGAAAAATTTAGGCTAGATGAAAGAGCCAAGGAATGGACAAAGCATCTGTTGCAAACACTAGAGGATCCATCCAGCGAGAGCAAATTTTTGGAACCTTTCTGTTTCCCCTGGTAGCCATCAAGTCTATCCAGGGACACCCCCATTTTTGCACCAACAGGTCAAAGACCTCCAGAGGGAGCTCCCACTCCCCAGGGTCCACCGTCTGGAGATTGAGGTAGTCCGCCAGAACGTTCTCTATGCCTGGAATGTGCACAGCGGAGATGGCAGGAACGTGTTCTTCTACCCAGGCCAAAATAGCATTGACCTCCTACCAAGAGGAAGCCCTCCTTGTGCCTCCTTGCTTGTTGATGTAGGCCAAGGACATCCCCTCAGTGGTGAGGACTAGTACACCACAGCATGAAGAATCACTCTGAGCTCTAGGATGTTGATGGACAGGAGGGTCTCCTCCACATTCCATCTGCCCTGGACTCCCAGGTGACCCAGGACTGCTCCCCAGCTGGCATCTATCATCACCAAGGTCCATTTCTGGAAAATAAAGGGTTCCCCTTCTCCAGTCTGGACCTGTCCAACCACCAGAGAAGGTCTTGTCTCACTTCCTGGGGAAGAGAGGCCAGATGATCCAAAAGATCTGGATTCCCCCTCCATGCCTGGATGGTGAACCTCTGAAGCTCCTTGGTGTGTGCCATGGAGAATGGAACTGCTGCCATGGTGGATATCATGCGGCCCACCAGAGATGAAAACTTGAGTACCGGAGCTGCGGTCCACCCCAGAGCCCAGGACACCATGCGCATGATCTGCTGAACAGAATCCTCTGTCAGGAAGACCATAGCCTGGTAGGTGTCAAACCGGTGACCAAGGAAAACCAGGTCGTAAGAACAAACTGGAGCAGATTTGTCCATGTTCAGAATCCACCCATGACTGAGGAGGATCTGACTTGACAGTCCCGGAGATCCTTGGAGAGAGCCTTCAGCAGAAGGTTATCCATGTACAGAGCCACCTGAATCCTCTTGGTGTGCAGGAAGGCAATCAGTGCCCCCAAGACCTATGTGAACACCTGAGTAGCAGTGGTGAGCCCAAAGGGCTGAAAGGTGAATTGGAAGTGCCTCAAAGTGCATGCAAACGTGAGGTCCTTCTGACTGTCCGGATGAATTGGAACATGCAGGTAAGCATCCTGCAGATCCAGAGAGGCTAGAAATTCCCCTGGACACATTACTGCAATGAAAGAATGCAAAGACTCCATCTTGTAGTGAGTATGGACCACAAAAAATTGAGGTCCTTGAGGTCCAGGATAGGGTGACTGCCCCCATCCTTCTTGGGATCTACAAAGAGGTTTGAATAGAAACCTAAACCTCTCTCTTGCGGAGATACCGGACCCAAAACTCCCTTGTCCAAGAGAGCCTGCACCACCCCGTTGAAGAGGCTCAGCTTTTCTTGACCCAGAGGGTTTTGAGAAGGGAAGAATCTGAAGGGAGGTGGGGGATATGAAGGGAAACCTGTAACCTCCTAAAACCACCTGTAATACCCATTGATCCACAACAGTGCTTGTCCAATTGCTAGAAAAATGCTGAAGGCGATCACTCACAGGTAGCTGCGGACCAGGGTTCAGCGAGTCATGACGAAGAAGATTTAGTGGATTTGGGTGTGGCGGAGGAGTGTTTGGACCTCCATTGCTGCCTGGGCTTGGGGGGGGGGGAGCGCGGAGTGCTGGCCTGAGATACACCTGAATTCAGCCTTTGCACTTCACTTTGGTGGGGGTGAAAAAGAAGCTGCTTTCTCACCAGATTAGGGCATTTGGGAATCTCTGGCAACAGAGTGCTCTTGCTGCCAGTGGACTCACTGATGATTTGCTTCAGTTCAGGCCCAAATGTGTTGTGCCCTGAAAAGGGAGAGAAATCTATCACTTCTTAGAAGATAGGTCAGCAGATCAAATCTTGAGCACAGTGTGCTTCCAGCAGCAACAGATAAGGAATAAGTCTGAGCCTCAAGCCTGACAGCATCAAAAAGGGCATCAGTAACATAGTTCTGAGCCTCTGACATGTTGGCTAACAGGGCCAAAAGGTACTCCTTAGGGGCACTTTTGCGGACAGCATCAGAAGCTATTCAGTCCAAACAGCAATGGTTCAAGTAACACACAAAGAGGCCAATGTAGGCCTCAAGGAAGTACCTATGGCAGAGAAGGCAGACTTCAAGATAACCTCAAGCTTTCTGTCAGTCAAGTCCTTCAGTGCCATGGCATCAACCAAAGGTAAAGCAGTGGATTTAGACAGTCTAGAGATGGGGGATCAACCTGAGAAGGTGTAGCCCACTGAGCCAAGGCCTCATCAGAAAAGGGATACAGCTTAGAGAATCTCTTGGATAGAGAAAGACACTTGTCAGGAGTCTTCCACTCATCCAGAATAACCTGGTCAAGAGTGGGATTAGGCGTACATGTGGTACAGAACTTCTTATGCCTTTAAAAGACGTAAGAAGTAGACTGCGTCTCTACAATGTTAATGGGAATGTGTAGGGTAGTCAAAACCGCCTTAATGAGAACCCTGCGGGTTCTAGGTCAGCCTCAAATATGTATGAGAAGAAGACCCTTCTGTACACTCCCCATCCTTTGAGTCCGAAAATGAGTTGTCCACTGAGGAATCAGACAGATCAGGAATGCCAGGGGCCTTAGGGCTACAAACCTGAACAAAGTGGGAGGTTTCCAAGACCGGAGGACCCCCTGGGAAAGAGGAAACTGTGCCATAGAGGACTTTAAGTCCTTGACCCAATGTGGTTCTTGTTCATGGCTGGAGGGCACTGGTGGAAAAGGAGGGGCCACTGCGCATGAGGGGCATAAGTGAACTGAGTACTCTCTGGGAAGCAACGCTTGGCATGGGGAACAGTAAGCAAAGGGGGTCCAAGACACCACTGAGTCCTTAGCCTTAGGCCTAGCCCCATGTCCCTTTGGAGCTGACATCCTAACAGGAGAAGTGTCTAAACAGTAAAGTGAACCCCAAATACTGCCACCCAAATTAAAAAAATCACCTCAGAAAGCCTAAAAAGTACTTATGTGGCAGGCAAATGCTTAACCTGTGGAGGAAAGTAAGGGAATCCAAGCCTCTACGTAGGATAATCAGTCAAAGAGAGAGAGAAAATGGCGACCAAACTCACAGCCAATCAGAGAAAAGCCTGTGAAACGGGCATTATGGGTAATGTAGTCCTCTCTTTGAGGTACCCAAAACAGAGCCTGACCCCCTCAGGGACCCCCAAGATGCTGAGGATCTGAACCGAATTGCGGGGAAAGTGGAACGGTTGCAGAGATATGTCCCAAAGCAGTCTGTCCCACAGAAGTCAATGGAGCAAGTGCAGCCGTGTGGTAAAGAGTGCACTCAAAGGCGCGGAATTCAAAAAAATGAAAAAGTTTAAAATGTGAATAAAAACCCCCAAAACACCATTAAAACATATAACAATCAATAAAAACGAATTATTCCAAGAGAAAATGAGAAATGAATCCCCAAACCTTATAAAAATGGCAGGGAAGTGGTTAATACCACAATTATCCCAAAACTGCTCCAAAGACCCAGAGAGTAGACAATGAAAATACCCAACATGAGTGCAGGAGTTATAAGGAAAACTCCAGTGAAGTCCCTGTGTGGAGGGGAACTGTGGGATAAGTGGACCATGGCAATCAAAGGGTTGCTAACATTTTTTACAGGACTTCTTTCTTCCAATTACCATTGAAGGAAAGGAGCCTCAGAGAGACCCCTTTTGGAGAGAGAGACATGAGTTGCATGATTCTCTCCCAGGGCTGCAAGGGTCCATAAACAGCACCTGTTAACTGGGCAATCCTCCAAGGGAAGCCAGTAACAGTAATCTGCCTAACGGGGGAATTTGGACACCCCATATCTAACAATAAAAATACTAAAAACTAAGCAGAACTGTTCTCAGCCATATAACCAGGACAGTGGAACAAATCTATCTTGTGGGGAGTGGCTAGGTAGACTGATATGGAGGAGGGGGAGGAGCCACTCCTGCATGTCTCTAGAATTGTTACAGCCCACTCGGAGGAGCTGTTGACTCCCCATGGTACCTGTGTGTTATATTAGATGACAGAGAAAGATAGATAGACGGACACATACATAAACACGGCCATCTGAAAACAGATGTGGCTCTTTTGACAAGACAACTGACTTAAATAAAATAAATTAATAAATAAATAAATCTAAATTTATTTCAAAGAGAATTTGAGGAATGTGTATTTTCCCATTAAGGTGCAGTTGGTTGATCAAGAATTACTACAGTTTCTTAGAACAGCCTCCATGGCCTAATACCAAAAATATACCGGTATTAACCCTTTGAGTGCAGGAGAGATGTGTACGTTTTAGCACTTGAAGTGTTAAAAATAAACAAAGTAATATTTTTTTTGACCTGAGAGAAGGGTCTTATGGACCCCCTCTCTCCATTTAATAAAGTAAATATGTGAGAGAGACATCATGAGGCCTTTCTGACATTCAAAACAAGCAATAATCGAGACACCTGGTCACAGGTTTGAGCGTACTGGTGCAGACTGTTATCAAGCAAAGTGGATCTACAAAATGGCTTATACCCAGTGCTGCACTGTTCTGTAGTCTCTGCATCCAAGGGGAGGGAAATGTAGGCATGCTCTTTCTCTGCGAGCAGACTCGATATGTACTATCTGGGCACAAAATACCAAAGTGCAAAATCATTCCTTTTCTTTATGCCCACTCCAGGAGTGGTATAAATGAACATGCAGCTACATGACATATGGAAGCAGTACTGTGTATTTACAGCTACTATGTAACAGTCTCCGCTAGGAGGGCCATGACTATTGGAGAGTGTCTCTAAAGAAACCTATCCTAGAATAAACTGGGTTAAAATTTATTCTAGAAGCTTTAAAGGACTTATACAATTACTGGACAGCAAATTGTTAAGATGCTATGTAGAAACCATTTTGTCTATATATAATAAGCCTGCAAGTTTAAGAAATATTAGTTTTGTTTCTCTATAAATACTTAGATATGAGTTTTGAAACTTACATACATTGAGAGCATGTTTCCCTGATAAGGCCTCTTTTCCTATATTCTAATGAGTGCTACCTATAGGGAGAGTGAGACACCTGCACTTCTTCTGTCTAGGGAGATGCTGGTTTCACATTCTATGAGAGGCCACTTTATATATGTTCTCCAATTATTTCTTAATCTCATGTCAGTTGAAAATTGATTTATTAGACTGTTTTTCTAATATTCTTCATTCAAGATTTTTGGGCTTTGGACGCCATCTAGTGGTATGAAAAATTGTTTCCTTTAAGTCTCTATTCAGATTAGGGTATATTTTATTAACAAGTAAGAGTTTTTGGAATTTTTGTCATTACCTAATATTCCAATTCTCTGGGGAAATGGCCTATGAGAGAAGGATGGGTTGTACCTTTCTTCTGAGGGGGTATAGGTAATATAAACCAAAAAACAGGGGAGATAGAGGTTTTTTGTTCATTGAATTTCCTGGTTGCTATACCTGGTCCATGCTGAATTTTGATGAGCCTGAGAGAACCACACCCTGGTCTACGACTGGTAACTATACATTTTATTGTATAAGCCTGTAAAGCTTCTAGAATAAATTTTAGTGACACTCTCCAATAGTGCTGGCCCTCCTAGTGGAGACTGTTACATAGTAGCCATTTAGGATGTACAGTTAGAATATTCTAGAGGCTTATGTTTGCTTGTTGGGTGTAGGTATTAGAAACCAAAACACAGGGGAGATAGAGGTTTTTTTGTTCACTGAATTTCGTGGTTGCTATACCTGGTCCATGCTGAATTTCAATGAGCCTGAGAGAACCACACCCTGGTCTAGGACTGGTAACTATACATTTTATTGTGTAAGCCTGCAAAGCTTCTAGAATAAATCTTAGCCCAGTTTATCCTGGGATAGCTTTCTTTAGTGACACTCTCCAATAGTGCTGGCCCTCCTAGTGGTTAGGAGCAGATGCATACACTGTAGGGGAAAGCACAGTATACACTATGCCTATCTTTAGTAAATCTACCCCAAAGGCAGCGAAAAGTGATGTATAAAAGTAATTTAAAAATGCCATCCAAGAAGATGGAAACTACATGGCTGACAAGATAGAGAACTAACATCAATCCTAGAAGTGCTTACCATATTATAAGAATCTTTAACATACACTATGCCATCTTTTCCTGATACTGCCACCCACTTGTGGTGAGGGGACAAGCAAAGTAATCCAGGCCCAAGTTGACTTCCTCGTACCATCTTGTCTGAAGTTAGGATTGTCTCAAGGTCACCAGAGGCTTCCTGAGAAGAAGCAAACCCTTTTCATATTCATACACAGGCACATACACATGCACACAGACTAATATGTCCTTGCGTATACAAGCAATGATTAGCAGAATTTGTTTTTTTTTGTTCGTTTCATATTCTCAAACAGCAATACAATTAGAACAGCTGAAAAGTTTATTGCAGAGTTAGGCAACATGTAACTCTCCAGCTTTTGGACTACACAATTCACATCACCCATAATGAGAAATTAGCCAAGTAAGGATGATGTGAGTTGTAATTCAATAACAGCTGGAAAGCCCCAGCGTGCCCACACCTGGTTTACTGAGCACATTTATCTAATCTGTGCTGTTAAAATACCGCTAGTACTAATACAACACTATATGATATCAGTAATCAGTTGCCTAAAAATAAGTTGGAAACTGGGGACAAAGTGGGTACCCATCGTTGTACCCCTCTTTTGTAAATAAAACCTGTTATTGAATACAAAATAATTAGTATTCAAAATAAAGAAAATACTGTCCAGAATATATTTGCGATGTGGTCTGTCTAATAAAACATATTTCTCAAAAGATGTTTCTATAGCTCTAATACCATCAGTGCCTAATATTTGTAAAGAGCGCACTGATGTTAGCTGTAACCAAAATATCACCCTTCTCCCAATGGTAATTCTCAAATACATCTATCACATCCCTACTATCCTTTAATTAAGATCTTATACATGGGACAATGGCTTGAAGGTATAAATCGACATACAAAGAGAGATTCTGAGATAAAGATCCAATGCCGGATACTAGAGTTGACTGGGGGAGAGATCTTAATTTATATTTTTATGATTCTGTTTTGTATGCATATATATTTTTATACTACTCGATAAATATAGTGAACGCATTACGGTGTGTATTTTCTCCTTTATTTGCAATACTGTGTGTGTCTATATAAAATTCAGGGCCGCTTCATTGTGGTCTGGAGAGGACCAGTGCCCAGCTCAGTATACAAGTATAAATTTCTGGCTTTATTTGGGTGGAACATTCGGTTGTACACCACCACAGCATAATTCAGCAAGGAATACTTCCTACCCCCCACACTACAACCTTGATTTACCAAAGTGTTCAATTTGGTTCTTGTAAGACTCTTTGCTAATTATGGCAGTATTCCAGAGCATCCTCCAGAATCAAAGATTCTAAGTCCCATAAATCATAGGCTCTTACACAAAAAATTACTAAACACAGACACAAATACTGGCATTAGTATAGTTATTTCAGAATATTAATTAAAATAAATAAAACCTGTTTGATAAAAGTTTTCATTTAATTCTGAACTAACAACCGCCATTTATCTTACTATGGCTATAAATGTGGCCTTTGCTACTTGTCTAAATAGATAACATCTTCAATAATTCCTGCATATTAGGACCATGGAGGCAGCCATGACGGTTGCTGAAGCTGTCAGAGTGCATGAGTCTACTTCAACCTTTAACCCCTTAAGGACCGGGAAAATCTGAGTTAGATTTGACTTAAGGACCGGAGCAATTTTGACTTTTTTGACTATGTCTTTGTTCAACCATATTTTCTCTTTAATTCCTTTTGTGCACCCACATAAATTATATACTGTTTTTTTAAGCACAAGTAGGGCTTTCTTTTGATACCACAATTATATGAATACCTCATTGTTTAATTTGATTAAAATAGAAAAAAAGAGGAAAAACATTGAAAAAAAACAACATTTTGCTTATATTTTCGTGTCAGGATTTGCATACAATTATGACAAAAAAATACCCTAAATATATTCATTTGCTTCTCCTGAATATAAGAATACCCCATATGCCTAGTATTTCAATCACTTCCTCACATTTACAAGGTAAATATTACAAGATGGATGCCATTATTTCCAACTTGTAATTTCTCAACAATTGGCATGTGAGCATCATAGCTTAGCTGACGGTGCCAGAACCAAAAATGTCCCACAAAGGTATATGTTTCTGAAAACTACACAACATAAAGTAAATAATCAGGAGAATTTTGGAGTTTTTCATGCAGCTATTTTTCCAGAAAAAAAATTCAAAATTGTGGTAATATTTTGTTTTTTTGCAGTT
The DNA here is from genome assembly GCA_037306005.1 of Rhinophrynus dorsalis. Taxonomy (NCBI): domain Eukaryota; kingdom Metazoa; phylum Chordata; class Amphibia; order Anura; family Rhinophrynidae; genus Rhinophrynus; species Rhinophrynus dorsalis. Next base: position 105,192,733 of record CM074721.1, on the reverse strand, counting down.
TTCACACTTACATTTCAATACTACTGTTGATATCAAGCACATGATAGGTGAAAATTTTTAAAAATGCATTGTTTAGTGTTCAGCTCCTTCTTCTGAGTATGGCAATACCCCATATGCATAGGTTTCTCAAGGTTTGGGAGAGCTACGGGGCCCAAATTGGAACATGCGCGTTTCCAGTTTCACACTTTGAATTTTCACAGCTTGCATCACTGGTGCCATGTCTCATTTGGGGCTGTGTAACAGTGCTCCACTCTAAGATTTCCCCCCAAAAGTATATATTTTTGGAAAGTAGACACCCCAGGCTTTCATTTTATGCATGTTTTCAATTTTTTTACGCAGCCATTTTACCATCAATCGCTCGTAAATCTTGACGTAAGTTAAAAAAACAGCGTTTTTCACACATGCACTTCAATGTTGATGTGAATTTCAAGCACAGGATAGGTGAAGATTTTTAAAAATGCATTGTTTAGTGTTCAGCTCCTTCTTCTGAGTACGGCAATACCCCATATGCATAGGTTATTCAAGGTTTGCGGGAGCTATGGGGCCTAAATTGGAACATGCCGTTTCCAGTTTCACACTTTGAATTTTCACAGCTTGCATCACTGGTGCCATGTCTCATTTGGGGCTGTGTAACAGTGCTCCACTCTAAGATTTCCCCCCAAAAGTATATATTTTTGGAAAGTAGACACCCCAGGCTTTCATTTTATGTATGTTTTCAATTTTTTTACGCAGCCATTTTACCATCAATCGCTCGTAAATCTTGACGTAAGTTAAAAAAACAGCGTTTTTCACACTTGCACTTCAATGTTGATGTGAATTTCAAGCACAGGATAGGTGAAGATTTTTAAAAATGCATTGTTTAGTGTTCAGCTCCTTCTTCTGAGTACGGCAATACCCCATATGCATAGGTTATTCAAGGTTTGCGGGAGCTATGGGGCCCAAATTGGAACATGCGCATTTCCAGTTTCACACTTTGAATTTTCACAGCTTGCATCACTGGTGCCATGTCTCATTTGGGGCTGTGTAACAGTGCTCCACTCTAAGATTTCCCCCCAAAAGTATATATTTTTGGAAAGTAGACACTCCAGGCTTTCATTTTATGTATGTTTTCAATTTTTTTACGCAGCCATTTTACCACCAATCGCTCGTAAATCTTGATGTAAGTTAAAAAAACAGCGTTTTTCACACTTGCATTTCAATGTTGATGTGAATTTCAAGCACAGGATAGGTGAAAATTTTTAAAAATGCATTGTTTAGTGTTCAGCTCCTTCTTCTGAGTATGGCAATACCCCATATGCATAGGTTTCTCAAGGTTTGGGGGAGCTACGGGGCCCAATTTTGAACAAATATTGAATTTTCACATCTTGGTTAACTGGTGCCATTACTCATTTTGGGCTATGTTCCAGTGCTGCACTTTAGAATTTCCCCCCAAAAGTGTATATTTTTGGAATGTAGACACCCCCAGCTTTCATTTTAGGTGTGTTTTCAAATTTTTTACACAGCCATTTTACCACCGCTTTCTCGTAAACTTGACGTAAGTAAAAAAACAGCGTTTTTCACACTTTGCCTTCAATGTTGATGTGAATTTCAAGCACAGAATAGGTGAAGATTTTATAAACTGAATTGATTAGTGTTCAGCTCCTCCTTCTGAGTACGGCAATACCCCATATGCATAGCTTTCTCATGGTTTGGGGGAGCTACGGGGGCCAAATTGGAACATGCGCGTTTCCAGGTTCACACTTTGAATCTTCACAGCTTGCGTTACTGGTGCCATGTCTCATTTGGGGCTGTGTAACAGTGCTCTTTTTTTAAGATTTCCCCCCAAAAGTGTATATTTTTGGAAAGTAGACACCCCAGGCTCTCGTTTTAGGTGTGTTTTCCAATTTTATACACAGCCATTTTACCACCAATCCCTCGTAAACCATGACGTAAGTAAAAAAAAAAAAACAGCGTTTTTCACACTTAGGGTTGGCGGCAGTATACTGGGCTGCATACAAATTGGTTTGGGACACAATTTCACCTAAAATGTCTTCCCCCAAAAACATGGGTAAATCCTTCCACATCAATTTGAATCCCTGGGTTGCCTGTGAATTCTGAGATTTGTGGGCATAAATTGATACCCATTCATTAGGATCCGGAGTGGCAGGTGTTGGGGCATTTCTTTGGGCAGGTCTTTTGGCAGGTCTTTGGGCAGATCTTTTGGCAGGTGCTGGGGCATTTGCCAGGGCAGCTCTTGGGGTAGCACTTGGGGCATTTCTTTGGTAGGTCTTTGGGCAGATCTTTTGGCAGGTGCTGGGGCAGTTGCCAGGGCAGCTCTTGGGGCAGCACTTGGGGCATTTCTTTGGGCAGGTATTTTGGTAGGTCTTTGGGCAGTTCTTTTGGCAGGTGCTGGGGCAGTTGCCAGAGCAGCTCTTGGGGCAGTGCGTCTTTTCTTGACAGAAGGCCCAGCGTCATCACTAGAGCTGCTCTCACTTTCTGAAAACTGCGCTATGTCAAAATCTGACGCAGTGTCTGTTGCCTCAGAGTCAGACGCCAAAAAGGCATATGCCTCTTCAACGCTGTACCTGCGCTGCATTTTGCCCACTAAAAAAACTTTTTTTTTTCTTACTCTATCCCTAAACCTAAATCTAACCCTAAAACTTACCCTAGCCTACGTATATCCTGAACCTACCTAACCCAAGTGAACTACCTATCTAAACTGCACTTATTATATATATATATTTTTTTTTTGGGGGGGGGGGGGGTTGGGGTTTTTTGGTTTTTTTTTTTGTCTTACGCTATCCCTAAACCTAAATCTAACCCTAAAACTTACCCTAACCTACGTATATCCTGAACCTACCTAACCCACTTGAACTACCTATTTAAACTGCGCTTATTATATATATTTTTTTTTTTTTTTTGGGGGGGGTTGTTTTTTTTTTTTTTCCCCTAAACCTAAATCTATCCCTAAAACTTTCCCTAACACACGTCTACACTAAACCTACCCAACTACCTACCAAAATACCTAAACTATACTTACTATTTAAAAAAAATAAATAAATAAAAAAAAAATTTAAAAAAAATTTAATTTTTTTTTTACAAATTTTAAAAAAATCTAAAAAAATTCTAGAGGGATGGGGGGTGTCCCACAGATCAGAAAACACTGATCTGCAGCAAATTAATCACTCCAAGAGTGATCAGATGGGGGGGGACTTATTGATCACTGCAGAACAGTGATCAAAGGGTTAATTTTCTTTATTTAAACTTTTTTTTGACTTTTTTTTTTTACAGGTACACTGGAACACCATGTCTCTCTGTCTCTCTCCACCTCAGCAGTATGCAAGGTGGAGGGAGGCAGAGAGATCTGACAGGGACAGTATTTACAAATACTGTCCCTGTCATTCAGGTTTTGCAACATGTGATTCGCTTTTGAAGCGAATCGCATGTTGCAACAATGTTTCTACCGCTTGTTACTAAGTGTCCCGATACAAGCGGCTTGAACTCTTCCATCGCTCCGTGCGGCCGCGATGGAAGAGTTTAACCCTTGACGTACCGGGACCGTCAAGGGTCGTTGGAGCACATTTACCCTTGACGGTCCTGGTACGTCAAGGGTCCTTAAGGGGTTAAAGGGATAGTAATGTTTCATAATAAAAGCAGCTCTAATTAATCATAATAGAATTTGGACCATGGAGATTGTTATTTCAGATCTGTCAGAGTTGCAGTTCAAGAGTAATTGAATGATAAAGTATCCCCCTCCTGCCCCTTTTACTGCTGTAACACTGCTCACCTCAGAGCAGCAGGGAGGTGCCCAGGTAGGTAACAGAGAGGGACAATCTTCAATTAAGATAAGGGAAAACCTGAAAAAACAGTCAAGTGGGCAGGGTTTTCATTGTTCTCACAGTAAGGAGATTGTCCCTTGCTGTTATCTGTTTGGTCAAGCAACCAGATTCCACATCTGAGGTGAGCAGTGTTACACTAGGTAAAAGGGGCAGGAGGGGGATACTTTATCATTCAATTACTCTTGAACTACAACTCTGACAGTATTGAAATAACACTCTCTTTGACTCGAATACTATGAAGATTAATTGGAGCTGCTGTTCTTGTGAAACATTACAATCCCTTTAAGAACCAGTGGGGTTTGTAACACATTGTGAGTCAATACACTGCACAGCCATCTGGTCCTTAAAGGGATAGTAATGTTTGACAAAAACAGCAGCTCCAAATAATCTTCATAGTATCTGAGTTTTGAGAGTGTAATTTCAATACTGTCAAACTTGTAGTTCAAGAGTAATTGAATGAAAAAGTTTCCCCCTCCCGCCCCTTTTACCTAGTGTAAGCCACCTCCCCTCAGATGTGGAATCTGGTCCACAGACCAGACAGCTCACAGCAAGGGACAGTCTTCTTACTGTGAGAACAATGAAAGTCCTGCCCCCATTGACATGTTTTTCAGGTTTTTCTCTTATGCTAATTGAAGACTGTCCATCTCTGCAATACCCTTGGACACCACCCTGCTGCCCTGAGCTGAGCTGTGTTGTAAATGGGGCGGGAGGGGGATACTTTTATCATTCAATTACTCTTGAACTACAACACTGACAGTACTGAAAATAACACTCTTCATGGCCCAAATACTATGAAGATTAATTGGAGCTGCTTTTGTTATGAAACATTACTATCCCTTTAAAGGGATTACCATATGTAGTGAGCTTTGCAATGCGTTGCATACCCCTCTGGCACTCAAAGGGTTAATACACTGAGAAAGAGTCACAGTTGCTGCCTTCAATGCCAGAAAAGTGTATGTGCCACACTGCTGTGCCTCTGTATAACCTGCCGCTGCCGAGTGGTACGTTTGTTTCTCTGGAACTGCAGGATATTAGGAATGTATTGTACATGCATAAAGCTATAGCTTCATATGAATGATGTAATGTACTGTCATGATAAAGTGGCTGATAAAACCATAAGACATACATGGTAATAGATAGCTGGATGTGATAAGGCTGGCATTAATGATCTGGACCTTGCATACTGGGGAAGATCTTAAACAGCAGTTAGCAAACGTGGCTCCCCAGCTGTCGCTGGACCATAACTCATCATTCTCAGCTGGTCACTGGGTGACTAAGAATCATGGGAATTATAGGCAAATGACAGCAGGGAAGTCACATGTTTGCTTATTCCCAAACTACAACAGAACTAATGCCCTGATCAACAACACAAATATTGTGCCCACTAGTATGGATTGCAGGAAGACAATAAAATGAATGTAACGGACAGTAAATATAATCTATTTAGTTATTTTAAATAATCAAAAATTAACATATTGTTTATATCCGATTAATCGAAAAAATAATCGGCCAACTAATCGATTATCAAAATAATCGTTAGTTGCAGCCCTAATTATCAAACACATTGACCTTTTCAACAGATATGATCCATTTCTAATGGAAATGAAAAAGTACATCCATACCTTCTGCAGCACATATCTGTAAACGAAGGGTGAATAACTGCTGTACCCATAGATCGAGTTGGCATTGCCACCAACAACTGCAGAAAACAGAGGCTGGTCCACAACACAATGTTGCTTCTGGATCATTTTGTTTATAAACATCCCTCTTTTATCAACATACTGGGAAGGGTCTAGTAAAAAAAAATGCACAGGGGGTCAAAAGAGGATTGATTCTTCTACAGATGAAAGATATTCTTTAACCCTTTGAGTGCCAGATGGGTACGGAATGCATTGCAAAGCAATGCATTCCGTACCCATCTGGCACTCAAAGGGTTAACCCATAAGCCTCTGTTAGTTCCTCAGATGTTAAAAAGAATTCTCCAACACACTTAACTAGAAAACCTATAGCATTTAAAGAGAAATGATCATATTTTAACTAGTCTGCTCCCACTTCTGGCAGCTTTTTATTTAACCTCTTAACGACCATCCGCACGGGTGCGTTGCAGTCACTAAAGGACCACGGAACATTTTTTTTTTTAAATTCGGATTTCGGACTCCCTGAACGACGTACAGCTACAGGGGGGAGCCCGGAATCCCATGACGGTTATAGTACGTCATGGGTCATTAAGTCAGATCTACCCATGGCGTACTATGACCGTCAAGGGTTGTTAAGGGGTTAAAACTTATAACCGTCCAAACTGTCACAAAGCTATAAAGCAGTCTATTACATTCTATGGAAACTGTTGTCAGTGACAGCTCTTACAAACTGCAACAGAATACCAAGGGGTACATGCACTACATTTTAATACAATAGTAAAATTTGTGAAGCAAAGAGTGTGTTTAAACATTTCATTATCTAGGTGTTTTAACTCTGTATTGCCCCTTTAAGGGACTAATACTAAAACTTCTGTAAAATAAAATAAGTTTAGCACTTGGAAAAAAATAGTGCCCATAACCCCATCATGCCTACAGTGAATGAAACTACCATATGTTTTGAACTATGTTAAAAGGCATGCCCATCAAAAGCCTGGTGGACCTTGAAATCCCACATTTTTATATCATACTAGTGTAAAAGCCCATGTACACCGGCCAAGGTCCGAAACCCTTTGAGTGCCAAAGGGGTACGCAACGCATTGCTTTGCAATGCGTTGCGTACCCCTCTGGCACTCAAAGGGTTAAGCGGCTGCTACCTCACTGCTCCACGAGATGCAGTATTGCGTCGCCTCACTTACATGATGCAATCATGTGCAGTAGAGAATGCCGAATGCAAGCAGTCTCTACTGAGCATGACGGCTTCTGACAAACATCCTAACAAATTATTATATAGGATTCTGGACACTGTTTTGGTACCCACTGAGACTGATGTAGTAAGATAAATAAATGCAATAAGGGCAAACCAAATACATCACAGGGAAACAATTTCCAATTAATTTAAAGGAGAGCTTAAGCCCTTGAATGTTAGAGAGGTCTCTTATGCATTAGGAAGCAATGCTTTGGAGAACTCTAGCACTCAAAGGGTTAAAAGCCCCATTTAAAGGAGCAGTAAACTTTTTTTATGGAAAATATATATTGTAGGGATTTTCCTACTGAGTAAAATAAGGGTACTCCCACTGCAGAGAGATTTATATTTCCAGAGTTATTACAGTTTAAACCCATGTTTTTTTACATTAGCAGTGCCCTCTAGTGGTCACATTCTAATTAGATTTCCTGTTAGATTCTAATGGAGAGGAAAGTTAGAAAAGTCAGAGACATACAGTTCTCCATAGAATGTGATAGAAACTGCCTGTCTCTTCCTGTCAGTTAGAACAATCAGGAAGTAAATACAGTAAATTCACTTCCTGGTTATTTAAACTGCTATAAATGTTGAATAAAACATCTGACAGCGATGAGAGTGACCTTGTTTTATTCAGCAGGAAAAGGTCTATAACATATGTGTTTTCATAAAAAAAAGTTTACTGCTCCTTTAAAGCAGAACGTTCCATTATATAAAGTCACCCTCCAATAATTAAACATATGGCAACTAGCTTCGTAATAGTTCTATTACTTCTCAGAAGTACCTGATTCTAAAGTAATCTTTAATCTTCTGAGACTGACGGCCAGGTTAGTGCCGTCTGCGTGCCTGCGCTGTCAGTCCCTTCTGGCTACCTTAAGGTAACATGAAACGCCTCCTAGAGGAGACCAGAACTGATAGCGCAGGAGCCCAGACGTCTCTAAGAAAAGATGTCTGCGCCGATATCTGGCTTCCGGTCTCTGAAGGTTAAGGATTACTTTAGATTTGGGTACTTGAGATGTGATAGAACTATTATGAAGCTAGTCGCCATATGCTTAATTATTGGAGGGGACTTTATACAAGGTGAAAGTTCTGCTTTAAATAAATGGGAATTTGGAAAGTTTTATTGGTTCCTTATGGTAAAGTTGTTTTGCTCCAGAATCACACCAATTTTCTTAGTAAATCAGCCCCACTCTGTTCAAGGAGTGCTTTCTCATGGGAGGCATGTTAGTGCATTGGCTCCATAGATCAACATAGGAACTGGAGAAGTTATCTTTATTACATCTTTATCACAACTTAGAGCATAACACCCAGGATGCACAGATGTTCTATGATACTGATAGGCAATCTAAGGCCCTACAGCTGCTAAGGACTACAATTCCACTCATTAACGGTCAGCCAGTCCTAAACAGCTGGAGAGCCATAGGTTGCCCGAGTGTATTTGCACACTATTTTAGTAGTTAGCAGGAGGAACTACTTTAGAATTATGCCGAGATTAACCCAATGGATAATATCGATGTCTCCAATGCAATGTAAAGCAATGAATTAGGGATGTTTCACGTATCCATGGGATTAACAAGCTCATCCCATATTGTAATACTAATTTCCTTTTATTGATTTTGCAAGCTCTAGCAAGCAGAGCACTTTGTATCCAATGCCTTTCAGTTTTTAATTGTAATTTTCAATATATATTATATCCCAAAGTACATTGTTCTATCTTGTTTACTATTGTACAGAGCTACGTAATACACTGGTACTTTATAAACAAACTAGCTGAATAGCCCGTTACACGGGGCACAGTGCCACTGGCAGCCGGTCGCGGGGCAGTCATGCACAGTAGAGACTGCCCACGCCGTGGCTGATACAGTGCCAGCCGGTCGCAGGGCAGTCATGCACAGTAGAGACTGCCCACGCCGCGGCTGATACAGTGCCAGCCGGTCGCGGTGCAGTCATGCTCAGTAGAGACTGCCCACGCCATGGCTGATACAAAGCGGGACGCTCCTTTGGAGCTCTGTATCAGCCTCGTCACTGACAGTCTCTACTGCACATGACTGCAGCACGTGCAGCAGTCTCTACTGCGCATGATTGTGGTGTTACGTTTTAGCGAATTATGATATACGATGACGATGATGATAATAATAATAATAAAGTAACCTTACTTGATATGACATGCAGAGGCAGAGAAAAGAACTCAAGTCTAGTTCCTCCTTCATCATTTTTCTTCTTCTCCTCCATTGTACAGACAAGAGCCATAGCTTTAATTTCATGTGTATCCAAAGAGGTCAGAGATGACAAGGTCAGAACATTTCCACCAACAACTGTGATAAAAGAAGGTTTTGCCATAAGTCTATACGTGCTCTTACCCAGAGGTGCTACAATCAGTTCACAAAGAACCTTTAACATGCTACTACTTAAAGACACCACTGCCTAATCACACATAAGACAGCCAGTACTTCTATCTCTTCCTTTCTGGTAGAAACAGCATCAATTAAAAGATTATAGAAGCAGTTAAATGGTACAGATCATTTAGTACATAACCCTGGACTCTCCTCACCCTGAGATTTTGGCCCTTCAGCCCTGAGACCTGAGTCAAAACCTTGAGTCTCTGGGTCAAACCCTGAGTGTTCCCATGTATGATCATTGTGCATTAATCAAGTTTGAAAATGAAATAAAAATTACCTGTGTATCCAAGAACCTGAAATAAACTGGAAGGCCTTGCGTCCAAGATAAAAATGTGTCCATCAGAACCACTGGTCATAAGAAAATTACCTTGTTGATTAAAACTAAAAGAAAAAAAAGATTGAAACACTGTGATCTTATAATTTCCTTCTTTGTGTTTTGCAACATGTTCTAAGAGGCCATATCAGTGTATATTTTATCCCTCATATATTTAAGAAAGCGATGCTTTGTTCTTAGCTTTGACTCTTGATTTTATTTGTCACCGTTTTCTGATATAAATGCCTATCCAACCCCCATTACTTTACACTCTTTGGTTAATGCTTTACTGTATAAAATCTCATCCCTCTCTGTGTCAAACTCTATAGCCGAAAAGTACTAAATGAAAAATTGCAATACTACTAAGGTCAATGGGCCATATGCATAATAACAAATAATTCTAGGGTGCACCAAATTCACAATAAGGGGGACAAATTAAAAATCACATTTATTTTAAACAGGGCTTGTAACCTCTTTAATGCTAGAGAAGTCTCTAATGCATTGCCAGATTTAAAGGGATAGTAATGTTTCATAATAAAAGCAGATCTAATTAATCATCATAGTATTTGGACTTTGGAGAGTGTTATTTCAATTCTGTCAGAGTTGTAGTTCAAGAGTAATTCAATGACAAAGTATCCCCCTCCCACCCCTTTTACTGAAGTAATACTGCTCAGCCAGAGCAGAAGGGAGGTGCCCAGGTAGACTACAGAGAAGGACAATCTTCAATTAAGATAAAGGAAACACCTGAAAAACTTTTCAAGGGGGGCAGGGCTTTCATTGTTCTCATAAGAAGAAGATTGTCCCCTGCTGTTATCTCTCTTGTCTATGGACTGCATTCCACATCTGAGAAGAGATGGCTTACACTAGGTAAAAGGGGTGGGAGGGGAAACTTTGCTTGTGAATCTCTCTCAAACCATAAATGTTTGAGACATAAGACTTACACCGTTCTTAATGTTTTTTTAATGCCTACAAAATAAAGATAAAACAAAGTATTACTATCCCTTTAAAAAGCACTATTTAAATCAATGAGGATTTAGGTATTGTTTTATAGTTCCCAAAGGTTAATAATATTACCGAGGGGAAGAAAGCTACTGGTAAGTAATATCTATGATCATCTAGACTAGACTATGCTTCTTTTATACATGTGGTCCAATACATGCAATAACATGTGGACTGGGCCACTTTGTCTCAGGTTGGAATGACTATCAATGATATCTCATACTAACATTCTTCACAACACTGCAGAATCTGTTAGAAGTTTATGAATTATAATACTAAAATAGACTGCTGGATTATATTGCAGTGAATACATGTTTCACTGGGTTTTATCTCCAAATTTCCCCAATAACTACAAGCGGAAACTGGGAGATAAAAGTGCTGTATGCAAAACTGCACCATAGAGAAAAAGTAAAACATTTGCATGGATTTAACTGAGAACTGTAACTCATTGGCCTAGATTCACTAAGGTTCAAAGAAGACAAAAAATGTTGATGTCCTGTCAGAGCAGTGCCAAAGTCACATCAATAGTATTCACTAAAGTGTCTACAACGTCTCATCACATCTGTCAAAAATATGGCCACATCGACATTCTTCCGACAGGTTTACGAATTCTCATTCATCACATCGACAATGGCCTATTTCCATATTTAAATGCTGAATAATGAGACAGTTGTGACAACTTTTGAATGAATTAAGAGTACATGCACATTTAATATATATTTTTTTAAAAATTGTACTGCTCCTTTAATCCGTTGAATACTAGAGACATCCTAAGCACATTACTTTGCAATGCAACAGACATCTTCAGCATAGTTGTCTGCAATGCACTGAGATTTCTGTAGCACCTAAGGGATTAAGAAATCCTATATAATAAATCGCCAAGTGTGCGTTTGTCAGAAGCCGTCATGCGCAGTAGAGAAGGCTGCGTGCGTTTCAGTCATGCGCAGTACAGACTGCCCTCGCCATGGCTGATACAGTTGGGGCGCTCCGAATTCAGACAGTAGTCCTCTCTGCGACTATGGTCTGGATTTGGAGCACTCCACTCCGTATCAGCCGCGGCGCGGGCAGTCTCTACTGTGCATGACTACACCGCGGCCATTGCTGGGTGGCACTGTGGCTCGTGTACACGGGCTCTTCAACTAGTTAAAGAATATTATGTAGCTAATTTGCTGCGTTGAATTGCAAAATGAGTCCCCTGAAATGTACATATATATATATATATCAAAAGGTTTTCAAAATTTATTAACCTCTCATTGACCACCCGACATAGGGAACGGCGGTCGTAGAGGACCATGGCACTATATTCTTTGCGCAGTGAATTCTGGGATGGCAGAGCAATGTGCAGCTGCACTGCCATCCCAGAATTCCATTCCATCACTAGTCTTTAACGTCGGGACCAGCGTGACGGTCTTGGCACTTCATGTGATGTTAAGAGGTTAAACTTTATTTATACTTTACTGTTAAAGGTGTGGTGTGACATATCTTCCAGGGCCAAGCTATTTCAACTTACTGCAAATGTTGTACAGGACCATTATAAAGTCTTGTTCTTAGAACAATTTGAGGCGCTTCTATATTGACAGCATTAATGAAATATATATGTCCAGTATTACTTCCCACAGCTGCATAACTGGATGAAGGGCAGCATGCCATAGCAGTTGCCTAAAAGGAAGAAAAATAAGCAGCAGTTTATACTCAGAAGGAAATCAAGTTTTCAATAAAAGGGTTGGTAACACTAAATATTAACCCAAGGTGTACTTCTTCAATCAACTCTGTATGTCATGTCCATACCTGGGAACTTTCAGTTGAGGGCTACCCGGAGGGTAGTCCTCTGTTCAGCAAGGGTTAACAAAAATTACGCTAATTGCGTAAAAAAGGGGCGGGGCTTAACTCGAGTGTTGGGGGGGGGGGGTTTAACCCTTTGAGTGCCAGAGTGGTACCACTCTGGTACTCAGAGGGTTAAATGTGTCACACAGAAGGCTGGGGACGGAGGCACAACGGGAGAAAAAGCAGATGTGGCAGAGTTTCAATAGAAACTCTCCACGTCCGGAGGAATCTGCCTCTGCCCCGGAGACCCGGTAAAGCTCTATCAGAACCGGAGTCTCTGGGGCAAATCCAGAGAGTTCCCAGGTATGGTCATGTCCCTGAAGGCAGACATAATAGCTGCTGGCAGTTTTTTCAGAATGAAGTAGGTAGAGTGTATTAGCTTGCTTAAAGGGGAACAATCACCTCCCGCAAAGTCATTCTTATTTGAATCTTGCTTAAAGGGATAGTAATGCTTTATTATTACTATCCCCCATATTGTAGATATTTGCAAAATAATTTAATACCCCCCAGGTTCATCTCTCAAACCTTTATGGTTAGAGAGATAACTGAAGGCAAAGTTCCCCCCTCCCTCTCCTGAAGTCAGTGTTGTACTGACTGCAGGGGAAGTCTGTCGTACGACAGGCTTGTGGCTCTGCAGCAGAGCCGAGATCATGTTAGTGAAAAATAATTATTTCACTGAAACGGTCTTCTACATGTGCTTGGTTTGCAAGCACACGTAGAAGACCGTTTCAGTGAAATAATTATTTTTCACTAACGTGATCGTGGCTCTGCTACAGAGCTGCCTGATGAAAGTCAGACCGGATATCCCTGTAGAGTAAAATGTTGACTTCAGGGAAGGGGGAGGGAGGGGGAACTTTGCCTTCGGTTATCTCTCAAACCATAAAAGTTTGAGAGCTGAACCTGGGGGCTATTAAAATGTTCATACCGTTTTTTGTTTTTTTTAAACACTGCAGTAAGGGAATCTAACCACGTGACATCACTTCAGGACAGGCTGCGGCGCCGCCTTTTCCCACAGCCTGTCAATCTTCGCTTCTTCCCCTCCCCAGTAGTTTCCTCGTTGCCACCTCCTCTGATGGAGGAATCCAGTATGTGACCTGGCGTATTCTGTCTAAAGCATATATATATGTTAATACAGAGGGTTTTTTTTTAAAAAGAAAACCAGTATCAACATTTATTGGCCAGCAAGATTCAATAGGAGTTTCCAGGAGGTGGTTGTTCCCCTTTAATTAAATTAATACATTCTACCTACTTAATATTGAAAAAAATACCAGCAACCAGGAGGTGATTGTTCCCCTTTCACTCTTTAAAGGGATAGTAATACTTCATTTTAACTTTATTTTATTTTGTAGGCATTAAAAAAACATGAAGAATGATATAAGTCTTATCTCTGAAACCTTTATGGTTTAAGAGATATTCACAAACAAAGTATCCCCCCCCTGTTCAACCATATCAGAAGGGAGATGCCCAGGTAGACTGCAGAGAGGGACAATCTTCAATTAAGATAATGGAAAAAGCTGATAAACTTGTCAAGGGGGGAAGGGCTTTCATTGTTTTCATACAAAGAAAATTGTCCCCTTCTGTTATCTGTACTGTCATACAACCAGACTCACATCTGAGAAGAGATGGCTTACACTAGGAAAAAGGGGCGGGGAGGAGAACTTTGCTTGTGAATATCTCATAAACCATAAAGGTTTGAGAGATAAGACTTATATCATTCTTCATGTTTTTTTAATGCCTACAAAATAAAATAAAGTTAAAACGAAGTGTTACTATCCCTTTAAGGAACAGAAAGGTGTGGCATGAATTTAGAAGCAATGCTAGCAGTTGTCATTGTCCTCCTCCATGGACAGGACATCAAGACTGATTGATTATGTTATCTCTTGAGTCAAAGAGATGTAAACATTTTCAGAGGCATTAGGATTTCTGGCCATAGCAAGATAAAGAGTGGGGTTATTGTTAGAAGGTGTTACCTCCCCTTAATTTTATTGAAACAAAGGAGACATTTCAGCTTCTACGTTCATGAAATGTAGATGTATTAAAAAGAATTGTCATTGCATATTATGCAGAGGCTTGATTTTCAGTAGTTAAGTATTCATAAATTCAAGTAAGTTTTCCAATTATAAAAAACTAAGACCTCCTAATAATAACCCCACTTATCTTACTATGACCAGAAAATACTGATGGCCCCTATACAATTTGCCACTGCTCTTTGGTTAAATCATTCCTGGATGTCATTGTCCCTGGAGGCAGACACGAAAAAGCCTGAATCCACCTACTTTAACCTTTCGGACTAGAGGTTTGTGCAATTCACTGTGTAGCAATCCTTTGTATGCTATCTGTGCCCTGCAGGTAGAGATTCCCCATGCATTCTAGCACTACATCATGGGCGGAGGGGACTTACAGATCAATGTTTTCCATTATTTAGTATTGAGCATTTGATTTCTTATGTGGGTTCCACGTACACATACATCGTGTGGGTGGTTTCTGGTGCGCTGGTGTGAGCTGTGATGTAGTGGTGATCATTTGATACACCATGGCACCGCAGCTGCTCTGTGCTCATCTGTTAGCTTGCACGATGTGTGGGAATGTGTTGTAACACTTTGGGGTGCTCTATTCATGTTTAGCAAAGGTATGGTGCTGATGTGGTAATGTGATTAGCGCATTCCATTCACAGCATCATTTTTATTTGTTCTGTTGTTAAGCAACTGGTTTGCTTTACTTCTGACATCATGAACAGACGAGGTCAACACGAGGATGCCAATTTTGGCGCATCCTCAGCGTGAGGGCACGTCTGCATAGAGGTCAGATGCTTTATAACCTATATATACTTCAGGTTCCAAGGTCTGATTGCTGACCGAAAACGTTTGGCATGGATTGAAAAAAGCCATTTTTCTTCAATACATTTTGCAGTGTGCTGTCTCCTTGGTCTGTGGATCTCCTAAAGCCGCCCACATTTCTATATTCATTTATCTTATGGGACGTGCACCAATTACCATCATGTATTAATTATATGAGTGCCACTGTGTTTTTATCGTATTGATATATATATATATATATATATTAAACCACCTGAAGACCAGAGGAGTGTGCAGCCGATTGCACTGCACACCCCAGTAAACTCACATGTAGTTATTATAAGTCAATATCTTGTTGAGGTAAATGGAACCGGTTTGTCTGGTGTTTGTGTGTTAACTTGATAAATACCTGTATGTCAAGACTCAAAGTGCTGATGTGAGTTCCATCTTCCAGAGACCACAGATGCACGTCTCCTGAAATCCCTACACTCTAGAATTCCAAGATAAATATACAACGAATCACAAATTATAAGATTAATCCGTTAGAGGGTTAACATACTTTTATAAACATTTACTAAAATCTAAGGAATGACAAATGTGTAGCATCTACAATAATTAGAACATTGATCTCATTCTTTCTCATTAAGAATCAGGCTTATGGGTGGGAGTTACCATAGAATTTGATGGAGACAGACAAACATTGGAGTAGTCTTCCAAACTCTTTGAGGCAGTGTATCTCAACTAGGGTGCTGTGGCACTTTCCTTTGCCACAGACATTCCATTAGGGTGCCCTGTTTTATCTATTGTCAGAGTACTCCTCCAATGTGTTTAACACTGTGATCAACATGGAAGCTATACAAGCCATTTTGATGCTCATTTTATAATATCTTTGCTACTACTTTTTTAAATTCAGAAGTGCAGACTAAAATGAACAAACAATCTTATACCAGGCTGGAACAGACTCATATGAATTTAACCCCTTAAGGACCAGCGGTTCCGGGGTGTGCTGTCCCTTAAGGACCACATAGAAAACTTTGACGTGACGTTCCACGTGAATGATCACGTGGGGCGGCACGGCGAACGGAGGGACTGAAAGAGATCACTCCGGTCTTGGAGCAATCAACTTCAGTCCCCGGTATTACTCAGCGAGCTCCTACAGGAAAGCGGTGAGTAAAAGTACGTGACGTGCCAGCACTTAAGGACCAGTGACGGTCCTGCCACGTCAATGGTCCTTATGGGGTTAACCTTTAACCCTGGCTAGGCCGTAGAAACATTGCTATCAAAGGACACAGAGAAATATTTTGTGTTATTCTTTATAAAGAAATATAGAAAGTAAATATTATGATTTAAATATATATTATACCTGTTGCTATTAAGCAATGAAAAATCATATCCATGTTCAATTAATGTTATCATATAGAAATATCTATTTTCCTTTTTTTTGCTTGATGAAAATTAAAACCGATAGACATTAGCATAGTCTTAGACAGTATAGCTAAATGTGTCACTATGGGTGGGATACATTTAATAACCGAAAATGTTAATACAACCCAAGAACTAAGTTTCTTAGACATTCTTATCGGATTATAGTAACAAGGTCTGTTCAGTAATTGTGTGAAGTAATATCCTACATGTCTAGCACAAGATACATAAATCCATCAGATAAATTATGAAGAGGACAAGATAATGTGAGATGTTCCATATCTGGTTTGGTCATCTCATTTTCTAGGATATTTGAGAAAACCATCTAAAATTATCTGAGGTTTTTTAGTGACAAACCACATATTGGTGAAAGAAAATCTTTAGACAGTTTTTTCTAATAAAGAGTGAAATACTTTTAACCTATCAAAATGCTTCAAACTTTCTCAAGCCCCTAATTAATTATAGATAAGAATTTACCTATAGATGAGGACTACTATTTAAAAATAAAAAAGGAGCAAAGGGTACTAAGAATTTTCAAGGATCACAGAGGTAAATAAAATTTAAAGTAGATCAGGACACAATCCGAGGACTGGTAAGTATATATTTTATTATTGTTCATGTAAAACTTCTGGAAACCCTACTGATATATCATCCAAGTATTTCGAGAAAATAAGGGATTTTCTTTTGGTACTGTGCCTCTCTAACAGAAAATATCCACTGTACATGTAGATTTGATATATTGCCTTAATTGTCGCATAATTTCCAGAGTTTACACATGCATATTCATAAGTTTTATGGTTGTGTGTGATAGGTGTGTCAGTATCAGATCTGTGAGCAAAGGTTATATAGAAATCATGGGCGGATTGTCCTATCAGGGGATCGGGACGCTAGATCATGGGCCAGTGGGGGAGATCAGAGAATCTCACCTCACTGTCCCACGATATTTTGAAGGAGAGGTCTGTGTTGCCACAGGCACTCTCTGTGACAGCCTTCGTGTTCCTTGTTAATGCAGAGCGCCAGGATATCACATAATATCTTGGAGCCGGCTCTCCCATGCCACACAGGGACCACAAGCGGGAGTCGATAGGGATGTCGGTGCAGCTAGTGGGATGCTTTAAAAAAAATGCCCGGGCTGGTATTCCCCCTACAATCTGCACCTGGTAGAAATAATCTAAAAATGTAACTTTATATACATTGATAAAGTAGTTTTGCGGAATATTTGAATAGTGAATGCAAGATCAAGTAATTATTTAGACTGAGGTAATTTAAATAATAAATTATATTGAATTTCTATCTGTGAGTCAATGCAGTAGTATACATGTACTGTGATAAGCAATTTTGGCAATTCTCAGAAAAAAATATATATATATACATACATAGATACAGTAATCAGTAATGTGAAAAAGTTTTAGGCAGGTGTGAAAAAATGCAGTTAAGTAAGAATACTTTAAAAAAATAGACATGTTAATAGTTTATATGCATCAATTAACAAAATCCATAGTGAGTGAACAGAAAAAAAAATCTAAAATCAATATTTGGTGTGGCCACCCTTTGCCTTTTAAACAGTTCTTCTAGGTAAACTTGCACACATTTTGTAGGCATACAGTCAGGGGTATGATTAAACAATTATAGCAAACATGAGCTAATGATCATCAATTTAATATGTAGGTTGGAAAACAATAATTAACTGAAACAGAAACAGCTGTGCATGAGGAATAAAACTGTGTGAAGAACAGCAAACTCAGCTAATATGGTGAGGTTGCTGAAGACAGTATAATGTCAAAAGTCAAACATCATGGCAAGACTGAGCAAGGCAACAAGACAAAAGGTAGTTATACTGCATCAGCAAGGTCTCTCCCAGGCAGAAATTTCAAGGCAGACAGGGGTTTCCAGATGTGCTGTCCAAACTCTTTTGAAGAAGCACAAAGAAATGCGCAATGATGAGGACAGTAAATGCAGTGGTCAGCCAAGGAAATTTAGTGCAGCAGATAAAAGACAACTCATGCTTACTTCCCTTCGCAACTGGAAGATGTACAGAAGTGCAATCAGCTCAGAACTGGCAGAAAACAGTGGGACCCTGGTACACCCATCTACTGTCTGGAGAATCCCAGTCAGAAGTGGTCTTCATAAAAGACTTGCAACCAAAAAGCCATACGTCTGAAGTGGAAACAAGGCCAAGTGACTCAACTATGCACGAACACACAGGACCTGGGGTGCAGAAATGGCAGCAGGTGCTCTGGACTGATGAGTCTAAATTTGAAATATTTGGCTGTAGCAGAAGGCAGTTGGTTCACCAAAGCCTGGAGAGCAGTACAATGAGTATCTGCAGGCAACAGTGAAGCATTCTGGAGGTTCCTTGCAAGTTTGGGGCTGCATTTCTGCAAATGGAGTTGGGGATTTGGTCAGAATTAATGGTCTCCTTAATGCTGAGAAGTTCAGGCAGATACTTATCCATCATGCAGTACCATCAGGGAGGCATCTGAGTGGCCCCAAATTTATTCTGCAGCATGACAACAACCTCAAACATACAGCCAAAATCATTAAGAACTATCTTCAGAGTAAAGAAGAACAAGGAGCCCTGGAAGTTATGGTACAGCCCCCACAGGGCCCTGATCTCAACATCATCGAGTCTGTCTGGTATTACATGTCGAGAGAGAAGAAACTGAGGCTGCCTAAATCCACATAAGAACTGTGGCAAGTTCTCCAAGATGTTTGGAACAACCTGCCTGCTGAGTTCCTTATAAAACTGTATGCAAGTGTACCTAGAAGAATTGATGCTGTTTTGAAGGCAAAGGGCGGTCACACCAAATACTGATTTGATTAAAATTTTTATTCTATTCACTCACTAGGTCTCTCCAATGCAGAAAATTTAAGGCAAACAGGGGTTTTCAGATGTGCTGTCCAAGATCTTATGAAGAAGCACAAAGAAACAGGCAACACTGAGGACCGTAGACACAGTGGTCGGCCAAGGAAATTTAGTGCAGCAGATGAAAGACACATCATGCTTACTTCCCTTTGCAATAGGAAGATGTCCAGCAGTGCTATCAGCTCAAAATTGGCAGAAAACAGTGGGACCCTGGTACACCCATCTACTGTCCGGAAAAGTCTGGTCAGAAGTGGTTTGTATGGAAGACATCCGGTCAAAAACCCATACAGCCAATGTGGAAACAAGGCCAAGCAACTCAACTATGCACGAAAACAAAGGTACTGCGGTGCAGAAAAATGTCAGCATGTGCTCTGGACTGATTAATCAAAATTTGAAATATTTGTCTGTAGTAGAAGGTAGTTTGCTGGCCAAAGGCTGGAGAGTGATACAAGAATGAGTGACTTCATGAAACAGTGAAGCATGGCCCCAAATTTATTCTGCAGCATGACTGCAGATTCAGGTTTGTTTGTTTTTTTTCTTAAGATTTTTAAGCTGAAGGTTCACTGCATTGAGAAAGTAGCTGGGGAGCTATGAAACATTTGCAGAGCCATTAGTTTGTTTTTTTAATCGATTTGTTTTATTACTTTGTTGCTTTTTATAGCAACTTTTATATGTTAAAATATACCTTGTGTATTAAAGATCTTTTTGAACATAGACTACAGCACAGTTGCCTGGATTCCTTCCATCAACGGGGATACCTGAGCAGAGACAGCAAGCGTGTTTGGTTATTTTTGGGTATAAGACCTCAGGTGACAACTTACCTTGTGATTATAATCTTGAATTCTTGTATTCACTGATAATGTTGTGATAACAGGCACTATCGGGCGCCCAACTGTTTGTTCTCTTTTCTATATATCTACTTCCTTTGGGTTGAGGTGAGGAGCAGCCCTGAGTCTGGTGGAGAATCCCCTCCATGAATCGACACGGCATTGGGGACATTGGTTAAAGAACTTCCCCTAAGCGCATCAGTCAACAGACATATAGGTGTCACAATGACCACGTATTTTGTGAGTATATTTCTTGAAGTGGTAAAGGGTTGGTGATTGTATCTCCCTCCAAACAAGGAATCCTTCTTCTTTTCTTGTCTTTCCAGTGCATCTGAACAATGCTTCCTTCCCCAGGGGGGTAGTATAATGAAGAGATTAGCTTGCAGACCTGGGCAGGGGTGATTCAATCATGCCAATGTGCAGCATGAGATTGCTGGCTTGATTATGATTAGTTACTGATACCGGCCAGCATGTTGCTCATGGGCTGGGTGGGATTTCCCAGAACGCGGCCTGTCCTGGACTGACCAACTGACCTCTGGAGGGGTAGACCGGGAAAACTCAGACAGCTAGCTACAAGGGGGCTCCATGGAACACAGTAGTATAAAGTTGCTTTTGGTTCTATCGTGGTTGTTTCTGTGGGGGTGGGTATCCATTAGGAATACTCTGATACTCCATGCTCGGGATATGTCAAACAAAATGGTGCAATGTCAAACAAAATGGTGCAATGCCTGGTGCAATGCCTGATTCCTGTGTCCTGCATTAAATCCACAGCAGAGGCTCCCTCTCTTCATGCTGGGTCATTTATCACATTAGATACAGTACGACCCCCTTCACAATGATAAGCACACTCCATGATACCCTCCAGAAAGCCACTGGTGCAGTTATCAAACCACTCTATGTCAGTTGCACAGCAAATAGCCAACAGGCAAGATAACCATGTCTAGACAGGACCTATCGATAACACTGGTGCTGAGCCCGACATCACTGATGGCAGGAATGGAGATCCATATTCTATGCTGGCAAGTCCAAGTTCTGTCTAAGATATCATGATGGCCAGACAATGGTTTGAACAATATGCAACATGCAAAGCCATGTATTGTTCAACACCACTGCTGGCTAGCTTGTGGTAGAGTGGTTTGGAGTGACATCATGTATAGTAGAAGCAACCCCCTAGGAAACATTCTGGGCATTTTCCCAGCCAGCCACTAAGTAAATTTGGTTGTATATCTCTTAATCAGACTCTTTCCATAGAATGTTTCTTAACCGTGCTGCATCAGGACAATGCCCTTCAACACATCAAAAGTGTTAACAAGGACAAAGTATTTGACACACAGCCATAGCTCTGCATGTTCTCAAGACCTTTCCCCCATTTATTACGTGTGGCTACCTCACAGGAGCTACACATCCAAGTTCATTCTATATGGAATAACAACCCCCTCCCCCCAAAAAATGCAACATCTTTTGACAATATGGCTTGTTTTCTAGTCATCTATATTGGTTTCTAAACTGTGTACACTCACTACTGAGAAAAGTAAACTTTGGTGTACAAGTTGTCTTAAATATTAACCCCTTAAAGACCTGGCATACAATGCCTGGGAGGTGTTAGACTACTGGTAGCTAGAAAGTGAGGAGTAGAGAGCATAGCTTGGGTATGTGAAGCCATTGGTGTAAACCTGATGCAGCCTAAGCCGGTCATGAAACCAAATACCAGGATGGAAACACCAGAGAACCACTGACAATACCTCAGGGAAACAAGGAAGATACCCAAAATAATTGGATCCTGATGGCAGGATAGAAGGGTAACAGAGATCAAGCCAGAATCAGGAGACAACCCGGTGCATTGCATAAGGCCAGAAATGCATGCATTGATGCGCCTGCCTACAAATGTACAAATATTTCCATACATGCAGCACACAAATGTGAAAGCCAGTGATCACCATACCTGGGAACTCTCCGGTTTTGCCCCGGAGACTCCGGATTTCAGACTGAATTACCGGGTCTCCGGGGCAATGTGTGGATCGCCGGGTGGGCAGAGTTTAAATAGAAACTCTGCCCACTTGTGCTCCGTCCCGCCCGGTTCCTCCCACTCCCCGCCCTCTTCCATACATTTTTCAGTTTTTTTTTTGTTCCGCCCCCCTCCGCGGCTAAGCCACGCCCCTTTTATGACGCAAATCGCGTCATTTTCATCCTAGGTCGGCATTGACAGGGTTACCCTCCGGGTAACCCTGTTTTAAAAGTTCCCAGGTATGGTGATCACACAATGTACAAACACGGCCAACAGGAGAAAGTAGGTAATGACAGCACCAGAGAGGTACACAATGCATTGCAAAGCAATGTTTTTGCACATCCCTTTGGTCCTTAAAGGGTTAATTACTTGTGGCTCATGTTGTTCCTCATATTAAGTAATGAGATAATTAGGTGTAATTTGCAAATCCTAGGGTTCAAAGCAATGTAACATAGTAACATAGCTGATAAGGCTGAAAAAAACAAAGTGTCAAGTCCAGCTCATGCCAAATCTCCCCAGTTGATCCAGAGGAAGGCAAAACAAAAAAACATTGAAGCCATTTCCATTTACACCCTAAGTGTGTAAAAAAATCCTTACTGGCTCCAAATGGCATTAGATAGGATGTTGATCCAGGGAACTATCTGCCAACTGCCATAATTCTCAACATAGTTCCATGCTAGATAGGTATCCATTACTATATTTGAAAGGAGTTACAGTTACTGCAAGCACAGCATCCCAAAGCAAAGAACTCCATAGCTTTACCACCCTTACTGTAAAAAAAAAATCCTGCATTTGTTGTAGTTGAAAACACCTTTCCTCTAGTCTTAATGGATGACCTCTCCTTCTTAGCTCAGCTCTTTGAGTAAATAATTAATTGGAGGGTTCTTTGTATTGACCTTGAATATATTTGTAAATGGTAATCATATCACCCCTTAGACATCTCTTCTCTAATGTAAACAAACCCAGTTTAGCTAGTGTCTCTTTATAACGCAGATCCTCCAATCCCTTTATCAGTTTTGTAGCACGTTTCTGCACTTTTTCCAGTTAAATAAACTCATTTTTATATTCTAGATGAGGCCTTACCAAGGCTTTATATAGAGGTAGAATTATTTTTTCATCCAGTGCATCTACAATTCTTTTTATGCAGGATAGTACCCATTTGTTCTTGCAGCAGCTGAGTGACTCTGCACACTGTTGTGAAGTCTATTGTCTATCAGTACTCGTAGTCTTTCTCTAATGGGGATTCCCCAAGTTTTTTCCCATTTACTGTATATGTAGCAAGTTTGTTTATACAGCCTAAATGCATAACCTTACACTTAACTACATTAAATGTCATCTGCAACGTTTCTGCCCATTCATTCAATTTATATAAATCCTTCTGCAGAGAAAAAACCTCCAGCTCTGCATGTATGTGCTTACACAGCTTAGTATCATCAGCAAAAATTGAAACACTACTTTCATATGATCCATAGTGGAGATGCATGGACCAAAAGATATGTCACTATTTAAATTGCTCATACTGAATATTTAATCATATTACTGTTTTTTCCCCACATGTTATTTACTAGAGGTAGTCATGACCCTGAGATCATGATCACATGATTGCTTCTGAGCATCCACTGTCAATAAAAATGGAAGACTTACTTACCAAACAGTATTTGCTTCCATAGGTCAAGAAATCAGCAGCAAGCAAGTCCCCATCATATACACTTAATAATTTGAATGTCTCTTCGGGGTTTATGTAGTTGTATATATATAAAGATCCCTAAAAAGGAGAGGCAATAATTGAGAAATCAGTGAAACGTTCATAAAAAAAGAAAGAAAAAGAAAAAAAAAAAGCACTCATTGAACTTGAACCGTTTGTTTTTAGGATTCACATACAGTGAATTTAGGGCCCGATAGGGAATTTCAGCGTGCCGCTCCACATGACTGATCACGTGTGCCGGCACGCGGAACGGAGGGACTGAAAGAGAACGCTCCGGTCTTGGAGCGATCAAATTCAGTCCCTGGTATTACTCACCGCGCTCCTGCAGGAGCGCGGTGAGTAATAGTACATGACGTACCAGGACCGTCACTGGTCCTTAAGTGCCGGACCAGCGTGACGGTCCGGGTACGTCACCGGACGCGAAGGGGTTAACATTCAGTTGATTTAAATAGGGGCGTTTAAACCCAGGATTGCTGGAGAGGTCTCAAACTCATTACTTCTCAAAGTTTTGCAGTCTTCTCTTGGATTCAAGGGATTAAAGTTTCCACTTAAGTCAATGGGAGTTTGGGCAATTTGTATTTCCCCTATGGTGCAGTTTCTCATCTTTTACTTTCTTTTACTTTCTGCATAAGGCCTTAAAATTTCACATTCAAATATAACCATTTCCAAATAAGCTGGACTGCCCTTGCATTTAAATAATTAAATAATCATAAACTTTTGAATGCTAAATATGTCTCCATTGCCTTGTGAAACAAAGAACTGGACAGGTCTCTAGCATCCAAGCAGTTAATATGCATAATCATGGATGGACAGGGGTTAATAGTCACAATCTGAGAAGGAAAAATTATTTTATTAAATGGAAGGGCAGTCCAACTTATTTGGCAGTGTATGACTGATTTTTATGTTATTCTCTGGACCAAAAACTGAATATATGACTTATAACAAGACCATAGTATTTGATTTACACAGACTAATTTATAAACACAAATACTGACGTTCAAACAAGCATTAATGTGAGTTTTATTGCTGTGGAGTAATGTGATACACTTATATGCACACCACACAGTCTCATCTCCTAAAAAGAGGGACATCATAGTGGGAAAGAGGGACAGAGGGATTTGGGTCTAAAAGAGGGACACTTGGGAGGTATGCAGCATGTTCTGACCGAGTACGAGTCAGACAGTCCTTCAGTACAGCTGGACTACTCTACATTCCAGCAATTGGTTGAAAATGAACAAAAATGAACAAACAGAACAAATATGTCACTATTATACTGTCCCCACCCAAAAAAACAACACAAAAAGTATTGATAGACAAGTGTAAATATTCAGTCCAGACCACCTCAGTGCTGTACAAGCAGAGATGGACTTGCATGCCGCTGTACAAAAATGTTTGTGATACAGATCCAGGGACTAGTTGAGGGCTCCCATATAGGAGAGAAATGCTACAAGGTCACAGCCTGGAAACTCACATAAAAAGTAAATCTTCATGTACAGGATAAGAAAAATAGCAGACAGTACACTAAAACTGAAGAGAAGCAGAACTCTGTGGGTGTTAAGCAAGGCTGAGTGGGAGCAGTCATCTATGTTTAGAAAAACTATGGGGCCAAGGTCAGCCAGTTGACTGTCACTGTCTATAGGCAAAATAACCAGATAATACAATAGCAAATACTAGTATTACTGGTTCAATTTGCATTATGTTCCAGAGAAACCAGAATAAATCCATTTTCAGAGAAAAGTAAGAATCATTTTTGACATCCATTTTTTGCTACTGTAATGAGTTTCATTTTAGAAGCAAGACAACATGGATCATACCTTACTTGTTGCAACAGAAAGCAATTTGGAATCTGGTGAAAAACTGATGCTCTCAATGGGCTCATTTGCATTCCAACAGTCTTCAACTTTTAACTCTGAACCTCTTATAGAACAGGAACGCAAAATACCATCCTATATATATTCAAACACCAACACAATGGTTAATAAGAGATACCATTATAAAATGTACATTTGATCCGGCCTGGTAAGATTCTGGTAACTGTCACACAAACACATCCATTGTATGAGTTGCATTAGTTGTCAAATAACTTGTGTTTATTTTGTAGCTAGCTTTAAAGGAGAACTATCACCTCCTAATAACCCACCTCACTTATCTTACTATGGCCAAAAAAATCCTAATGGAAAAATCCTAATGGCATCTATGAAATTTGCCCTGTACCCTTGTACAATACATAACATTTTCAATCAGCCCTGGATGAAATGTCCATAGAAACAGACATAACAATTGTGGTTAGTTTTTTTGTTTGTTTTTAAACTGAAACATGCAGAGTGCATGAGCCTACATACCCCTTTAAAATCAATGTGTTGCACAGCTCTCTGGTCCTTAATGGGTTAAGATTACCATGTGCAATGGGTTGTGATTGTGTAATGTGGTCCTAGTAGCAAATGTTATGTCTGCCTCCATGGTCATGGCATCCTGGTCTGACTGAAAAGTGTATCTCTTGTACAATTCAACAGGATGAAATACATAGAGACCAATTGGATGCTATCCCTTGAATCAAGAAAAAAAATCAGAGGGGTCATTTGGATTTTCTGCCCATAGGAAGGTAAGTGGGGAGATATTATTAGGAGGGCCCTTTAAAAGGAACACTTGTATTTTCTGATTAAAAAAAAATCCATCTGGCCATTATCTGGGAAGAAAATCCTAACAATCACTCTACATCAACTCTGCATAGATTGGCTCCCCAAAATGACTCTTTAATTAATATCGGATCCCATGTTAGGGTGACATGAGAAGAATAAATTGAATAAGAGATCCTCTAAGACAGTGTTTCTCAGAGTCATTCCACCTGTATACCAACAGGTCAGATTTTCATGATATCCCCTGCTTAATCCAGGTAAGTAACCAGTGGCTCAGTCATTGTGATTGAGCTGCCTATGCTTAACTAGGGATATCAGAAAAATCTAACCTGTTGGTATGCCCAGAGAACTGGAGCTGAGAATCACTGCTGCAAAAGTTAGACAAGGACAGATACAAGATCTGGGAATGTTGGGGTTAATAAAGGAAAAAGGGAAGCAGGGTGTTGAAGGCCTTAACCCTTTGAATGCCAGAGAGGTATCCAACGCAGGTGCCTGATTGCTGCCTATGTACAACATTTTTTCACACATTTAAATGGCTGCTTTGCGCTTTGTGAGCCAGTAGATGGGCACTGTGATGGTCTATGGGCTTTCAGGGTATGCCTTTCCTCTAGGTCCTGGTACATGCTATGTACAAGCTTTTTATATTCTCTCAGTTGAAATCTGAATTTGGTCATTGCGTTGTAGTACTATTGTTATCAGTTTTCTTAAAGGGATAGTAATACTTTGTTTTAACTTTTTTTTTATTTTGTAGCCATTAAAAAAATTAAGAATGATATAAGTCTTATCTCTCAAACCTTTATAGTTTAAGAGATATTCACAAGCAAAGTTTCCCCCTCCTGCCCCTTTTACCTAGTGTAAGCCATCTCTTTTCAGATGTGGAATACAGTCCATAGACCAGACAGATAACAGCAGGGGACAATCTTCTTACAGTGAAAACAATGAAAGCCCTGCCCCCCTTGACAAGCTTTTCAGGTTTTTCCCTTATCTTAATTGAAGATTGTCCCTCTCTGCAATCTACCTGGGCACCTCCCTTCTGCTCTAGCTGAAAAGTGTTACATCAGTAAAAGGGGCGGGAGGGGGACAATTTGTCATTGAATTACTCTTGAACTACAACTCTGACAGAATTGAAATAACACTCTCCAAAGTCCAAATACTATGATGATTAATTAGAGCTGCTTTTATTATGAAACATTACTATCCCTTTAAATAAGTCAGTTGCATTATATTGGGGCGCCGTGCATTCACACACATCTAAAATATTTTATGGAGATCCCCACCAGTTACAATTCAACAGACCCGCCCCTGTGTTAATGTAATTAAACATAGTAGCTTTAAGATTTCGTGTTAATTCCTATGCATGATAAGCAAGTCTTACATTTCCAGCTATAAAGAGTCCATCTTTGTGAAATGCCATTGTCTTTATTCTTCCCTCCTGCAAGGTACTCATGGTTGATTGATCTGCAAAAAGCAAAATCCTATATTTTACACATACATGCAAATGGATTTATATGTAAATTTACTAGAGTAGGTGGCATATATGAAGGTATCCTCAAGAAAATAAACATTTTTTGGACTGCTAAATCACATTGCAGATCAGATTGTGCACCAGAAGGTTACTGGCTTCCTGCTACACAGATCTAAAGGGGCCTGTTCACCAAGTATCAAATAACTGAGTTGCAAGAATATCCTCTACTAGCCTTGCATATAAGAGCATGCATAACAGTAGTATCTGACATATTTCTCTTAATACTGCATGATAAATTCCAGCCAAAGGGGGTAGTAGAAAATCCTCACCTTAAAGGGGCAGTACAAGGTCAATAAGTCACCCAGCTGTGCAGATCTCCATGATCTGCACAGCAAATTGGGAGAGGATCTGTGAATTATGAGCTATGGGAAATCCGTTCTTATAGCTTTGATAGCACAACCAATGGGTCTTTTTTTGACCCTATACTGCCCCTTTAAGCCGATCAAAATGAAATAAGGAAACACCATTGTATATGTATTTTAAATTACATCTGATAATTAACCCTTGGCTTGTGTATTTATATTATATTAATTTGTATTTGATTTATTTGCAATGTATTGCACATGTATTGTGAAAAACAAATTCATAATACATCCTTTTCTTTGCCACAGACATTTTCTACATACCAGTATATATCGTCTCTGCCAAACATACGTTTATCACGAGTACAAACATGGCAGATGTGTTTCACAACTGTTCTTTGAACCAGTCTCTCTAAATCCTTCGAACATAACTGATTTTTCACAATATGGATACTGTTACATTTCATGGTAACACAGATGCTGGGTTTGGGTACAGAGTAACTCAGGTGTCCCCAGACAGTTTGGGAAATATTGTGCTAGAGAATGAAATGAGTATTACCGGCAGCTGATAGCTTGCTTTGGTTCAGTACAGTAACTTCCTGCGTCTCTGGATTGAGTGCCAGAAGATGACCTCTTACACAGCCCACATACAAGTCAGATGCTGAGCTCCAACAATGTAAACTAGGTTGGACCAGGGATTTCCTTTTTTCCTTTGGCTTCAAACATAAAAAGCAAAAATCAAATATAATTAAGGTAGTGACAGTCACTGTATATATTGTTTTTAAGGTCTTAAGAGCACTATTGATCAGTTACTGTAAAAAGCTGGGCCTTCTACACAAAAGAAAGGAGGAGCAATTATGGGGCAAACTAGCTGCATCATGGGAAGAAATGCAAATTCCCACTGAATTAAATGGGGCTTTTAAGTCCTTGAATGTTAGAGAGGTCGCCAAACGGGTTAAAAGCTCCATTTAGTTAAATGGAAATTTGGAGAATTTATTTCTTCCCTCTAGTGCATTTGGTTTACCTCAAAATTACTCCTTATTTATTTTCTGCAGAAGTATATAACCCTTCGAGTGCCAGAGGGGTACGCAACGCATTGCTTTGCAATGCATTGAGTACCCCTCTGGCACTCAAAGGGTTAAATGGGAAATATACCATAACAATAAATTGTTCTGAATTTGTTTAAAAGAAAGAGTTGGGTAGGAGTCTTTCACACAGCAGTTTGATATTTATTTACCTTTTGATAATTTTGTGCATTGTATTTACAGTTGTCTGTATTTATACAGATCATCTTTAGTTTGCCTTTAACCCTTTGAGTACCAGAGGGGTATCCATCCCATTGCATTGCAATGGATTGGATACCTCTCTGAAACTCAAAGGGTTAAGGGGGCTGATGCCCTTTGTTTAACCAGAATGCTTTACCTAGACGTGTCCTTCACATAGCAGTTAGTTACACCTATTTACTGTTTGTTTCTGCCTTTGAACTCAGCTAAACAAATAAATGTTAACATCTTGAAAATGTTTACATGGCCCTTTAGACGCATAGTTGAGGTCTCTCTATGGCACTAGCCAAAGAGAGCTAGCACCGACCAATAACCTAAAGGTCCATGTTAAAGTGATAGTAATACTTCATTTTAGCTTTATTTAATATTGTAGCCATTTATAAACATTAAGAACGATATAAGTCTTATCTCTCAAACCTTTATGGTTTGAGAGATATTCACAAGTAAATGTTCCCCCTGACTGACGTCAGCGATCTAGCTGATAGATTTGGAATCCAGTCCGCAGACCAGCCAGCAGCTCTTCAGCAGAGCCGAGATCGCAAGATAGAAAAATAACTACTTAATTGGAATAGTCTACAAAGTGTGTCTGGTTTGCTAGCACACTTTGTAGACCGTTCCAATGAAACAGTTATTTTTATATCTTGCGATCTTAGCTCTGCTGAATAGCCACCGGCTTGTCTGTGGACCGGATTCCAAGTCTGTCAGCTAGATGGCAGACTTGACCGAAACAGCCAGGGAGCGATTTGAGCGATAACACTTACAGAGTTCTTAATGTTTTTTTAATGGTTTCAATTTTAAATGAAGCTAAAATTAAGTATTACTATTACTTTAACATCCTCAACATGGTAAAATGTCTTTTCACTGTAAAAACACATATTGCAGGGAGATGGAAGTTTCCAGCATTACTAAAGCTTAAACTGTTGAATAATTACAGTAACAGTGTCCTCTAGTGGTCATTTTTCACACACTTACTCAGTTAAATTTATCATTTTGCTTTCCAGAAGGCTATGCCACACATTGCAAGCCAGTGTGTTGCGTACACAGAGGAAGACTGGCAACTTGTAGACTGGGGGAGGCAAATAGAATCAAATGGCCCATATCTACCTCTGTTCGATACCAATCCACCCCTTTGATTAATTTTAAAATTGGCAATAAAGGGATAGTAATACTTCGTTTTAACTTTATTTTATTTTGTAGGCAT
Organism: Rhinophrynus dorsalis; assembly: GCA_037306005.1. Lineage (NCBI taxonomy): Eukaryota > Metazoa > Chordata > Amphibia > Anura > Rhinophrynidae > Rhinophrynus > Rhinophrynus dorsalis. The sequence goes on along the minus strand of CM074721.1, from coordinate 105,161,939 downwards.
TAAAAAACATGAAGAATTATATAAGTCTTATCTCTCAAACCTTTATGGTTTAAGAGATATTCACAAGCAAAGTTTCCCCCTCCCGTCCCTTTTTCCTAGTGTAAGCCATCTCTTCTCAGATGTGAATCTGGTTGTAAGACTGGACAGATAACAGAAGGGGACAATCTTCTTTGTATGAAAAGAATGAAAGCCCTTCCCCCCTTGACAAGTTTTTCAGGTTTTTCCCTTATCTTAATTGAAGATTGTCCCTCTCTGCAGTCTACCTGGGCACTTCCCTTCTGATTTGGCTGAACGGGGGGGGGTGCTTTGTTTGTGAATATCTCTTATACCATAAAGGTTTGAGAGATAAGACTTATATCATTCTTCATGTTTTTTTAATGCCTACAAAATAAAATAAAGATAAAATGAAGTATTACTATCCCTTTAATAGTGCATAGTAAGGCAAGTGATACCACGTAGCTTACAGTTAAAGAGGAACTTTCATTGTATATAAAGTCGCCCTGCAATAATTAAGCAGGTAGGGACTAGCTTTATAATATACCTATTACCTTTCAAAATTACCCGATTATAAAGAAATCCTTTATCTTCTGAGACTGACAGCCAGGTTAGTGCAGTCTGCGTGCCTGGTTCTTCAGTCCCTTTCAGTTACCTTGTGGCACACTGCAGTCCTTCACAATGGAGAGCGGGACTGACAGTGCAGGCATGCAGACAAGATGTCTGCACTGATGTCTGGCTTCTCCTAAAATAAAGGATTTCCTTACAATCTGGAAATTTTGAAAGGTAATAGATATATCATAAAGCTAGTCGCTACCTGCTTAATTACTGCAGGGTGACTTTATTTAAGATGAAAGTTCCACTTTAAACTGGAGCAACACTACTGTTACTACACAGCTTATAATTTAAGTAAAGCTTCATTAGTGATACTATATAGCTTACAAGGGGAAAAGGTTATGCTACAGTGCAGCCTCATTTGGATTGTAGCTCTGTGGTATAATTTGTGTAGCCTCATTTGGATTGTAGCTCTGTGGTATAATTTGTGTAGCCTCATTTGGATTGTAGCTCTGTGGTATAATTTTTGTAGCCTCATTTGGATTGTAGCTCTGTGGTATAATTTTTGTAAAAAAAAAAGAAGAAAAAAGGAAAGCGCAACCACAGTTCCTCTGAGTGCAGTATTTTATGTATGAGTGAAGCCCCGAAAGGGGGTTACAAGGGAATTTGCCATTTTGCACATTAAATATTAAACTCAGAGGAATTGTGGTTGTGCTTTCATTTTTTCTTCTTTTTAGATTGTTCAAACTGTACTTTGGATTGCGACTGTGAAATCCTGCATTCGAGAGCAGCACTACATCTCTGGTAAGTGCAAATGGACTATTATTAGTACTATACTAGTCAAGCGCACAACTGTTTCTCTCTTTTTTTCTTGTGTGTAATTTTTGTAGCCTCATTTTGATTGTAGCTCTGTGGTATCATATGTAAGATCTGTGGTATCACTAGTATATCTCCATTTACAGCAGCAAGTGGGAGACTGAATGAGGCAATGGCTCACCAGCCCAGAATGTGACCAACCCAGAGGTTAATTGCCACACTCCCGTGTCCCAACCCCTCTGGCAATCAAAGGGTGAATGTAGTGGTGAGTCACAGGCAACAGTTTTCCATAGAATGTGATAGGAAATGCTTTGTCATTTCGTGACATATGGAACTTTCAGGAAGTAATAAAGCTGTTACTCACTTCCTGAAAAATTCAACTGTTAGAACTTTTGAACACACTACTGACAGCTGTAGAAGTATCCTTGTTTTACTCAGCAGGAAAACCCATGTAACATTTTCATTTAAAAAGAGCAACTTTGGGGAACCAACAGCACTACACTGAGCAAATAAAAACCCATACATTTTAACCCACTGAATGGTAGATAGGTCTTTGCAATTTGTTGAAGACCTCTCTAGTATTTAAGGGGTTAAAAGTCCCATTTAAATCAAAGGGAATTTGTATCTCCACCACTCACTGTAAATGGTATGCCCCAGAACTTTTCCTATTTTAAATTGTGTATATATATATATATATATATATATATATATATATATATATATATATATATATAAAATGACTTCTGTGTACCTGGCAAACACACCCAGGGGTGGCAGTAAGAAGGAGTTACTGCTCCCATTGTGTGATTCAATGGGGGCGTGATTTTCACAGGAGTAGCAGGGGCCAAAGACCCCTGCTACTCCTGTGAAAATCACTGCACGGAGTTGGCCAGCCCTCAGTATCCGGCCCGCCCCCCACTATCCACCTCAACTCAGAAAAAAAAATGGCTGCCACTCGCTCCTACACCACACACACACAAGCCACACACACACAAGCCACACACACACACACGCACCCACAACCACCACACACACAGACCTCGTGCTTGCTAAGCTTTCACACGTGCGTGTACGGATTGGTCTTTCACTCAGTACCCTGCAGTGAGCTTCATTACTGCAGCCGGAGTTCACTATTTGCCAGTTCTTTATATTATTAACCATTTGAGAGCCAGAGGGGTGAGCAAAGCATTGTTTTGTGTTGCGTACCCCTCTGATACTCAAGCAGTTAACTCATGGCTAGCTACTATCAAACCAACAACTGCACAGATACCTGTTGCCTGCATTTGGTGTATACCCCCTCTCCCTCTTCTCCAACATGTGTCTGTGTCTCTCTCCCCCTTCTCCAACACGTGTCTGTGTCTACTCCTGTGTCAATGAAGCTGACATTAACCCTTTTAGTGCCCGAGGGGTACGCAACACATTGCAAATCAATGCTTTGCGCACCCCTATGGCTCTCAAAGGGTTAATAATACAAAGAACTGAGCATATCAAGGCAATTAGTGAACTCCGACCGCAGTAATTGAGCTGTATATGTATATACACACATATACACTTATATATATACTAGTTGAACAGCCCGTTACACGGGCCACAGTGCCTCTGGCAGCCGGTCGCGGGGCAGTCACACGCAGTGGAGACTGCCTGCGCCTCGGCTGATACAGAGCCTCTGGCAGCCAGTCGCGGGGCAGTCACACGCAGTGAAGACTGCCCGCACCTCGGCTGATACAGAGCCTCTGGCAGCCGGTCGCGGGGCAGTCACACGCAGTGGAGACTACCCGCGCCTCGGCTGATACGGAGCTGGACGCTCCTTCGGAGCGCCCAGCTTTGTATCAGCCGCGGCGCGGGCAGTCTCTACTGCGTATGACTGCCGCACGCGCAGCAGTGTCTACTGCGCATGTCGGGCGTTACACACAACTTGGATATATATATATATATATATATATAAATATATATATATATATATGTGTATATATGTCATCATGTCTAACAGGAATTCATATTTGTAGCATGCCCACTAATGTATACAGATGACAGAATAGGGTCAATACAAGACCCTTTTACACCATTGTCAGTGCTTCTCAGAGTTATGAGTACAGCATTCCCACAGCATATAGCTAGCCCATTCTCTCCCAGTTTACTGTGCAGATCTCTATGATCAGCACAACTGGGTGATGCCAGCTCATGGAAGCTTTTTTTTCCTCTTTCCATAGAAGCCCCATAAAAGGCTTTAAATCAAAGCAGAATATTAATTTATTCCTTACGGTGTAGTTGGTTTGACCTGGAATTGTACCATTTTGCTAAATTAGGACCTCTGTTCCTTTAGTTATGAGGGTACTGGTAATGGGTTAAAAGGGCCTTCTGTTGACCCTATATTGCCACTTAAACTACAAAGTATTTATGCTTTGACCTGCTTTTACTTGCATTGTAAACTGCAAAAAATAAAAAAAATAAAATACAATTTATTTTGCAATTTTTACTACTGAGAAGTCCAGTGAGTGCAGTGTGGAATTTTCTCTTTATATCCACGCCTGGGATCTTTATCAAGACAACAAAACAGTAAAAACACCCAGTGAAAAATGACTAGAAAATACCACCTAAACAATAAATGTAAAAAAATCTAAAACACACTTCTCAGTGCATTAATATCTTCCTATACATACAGGAAAAACACAAATAACATAATATTAATACAGACTGTAAAATACAGTATACGTTCACCTACTAATGTCTAACCATAAGGGCAGTCTACACATAACTCTCTAATGTACATGCAACAGTAAGATCAAAAGGAAAAGGAAATTATATTAATACTCTAAATAACAGGCATGATGATAAAGAAAACAAACAAACAAACAAAACATAAAAACTACACTTATTTAGAGCTGAATATAGCACCACACAAATAAAGAAAACCAAGCCAGCTAATTGAAAAGTCCAGTATCTAGCTGTGAGTGCTGAAAAACCACTAAAGTAAAAGAATCTGAAAGGACTAGATTTATGCCAAGCTGCTGGAAACAACTACTACCTTTTATTTCACATGAAACCCTGAGGGGGATGCTAAAAAAAAAGAATTTAATGAAATAAAATATAAATACATGATAGAAAGAATCATCGGATTACTAGCTATTCTTTTTCTCAGCATCTCCCTTAGGGTTTCACGTGGGCTAAAAGCTAGTATTTATCTCCCACAACTTGGCATGCCACCACCAATTCAGCTCTAATTCAATGTATTTTGTTGTTTTCTTTTGCTATGTTTTCTTTAACAGCGAACCTATTATTTATATTATTTGTAATATAACTTATTAGCATAAGTTGCTTTTCTCTTTTAGCTTACTATCTTGCATATACATTAGAGAGATCTGGGTAGCCTGCCCAATTGGTCATATGTAAATTGGTGAAGGTGACTTTGTACACAATTTTTTTATTGTTATTTGTGGTTTTCCTGTGATGTATAGGAAGATACTAGTACTCTGAGAAGTTAATCAGTGTATTTTAGATTTTCTTACATTTATTGTTTGATTTTTAAGTGGGATATTCATGTTGATATTTTTACTTATTATGTAAATGCTAGAGGCTTGGGGAATATTTTTTGTACCCTGATGGTCGGACACAATTTTAGCATTTTTGCTACCCATCTGTTTAGGTATGATTCCCATTGGTAACTTTCTAGTTATATATTGAAAACTATATAGGGAAACTCACAAAAACTACATTGTGCATCGTGGGACAAGCTGTGATCTCTTAAATAAAAAAAGAAAAACGAACAATGTAAAAAGTTACTTGTTTTGCCACTGTCTATATATAAAAAACATTTCTGTTGACAGTGAACATTTCTCCAGAGCCTTTAAATGCATCTGGTTTCCTCTTACTTCTGCATTTTTCCCTGTAAACCCCATTGATGATTAGACGCAAGCTCACTGAAGACAACTTGAAGGATCGACATGAGCTGAGAAGGCTAAGTGGGATTTGAACAGCTGTCATGACCAAATTAGAAGAAAATGAATACAATTACTCTTCCTGTTGTCATAGCAACACAATAAGCTTGTTAAGTTGTTTTTTGGGGATTTTCACATTTTAAGGTAAAGAAGTGAGATGAGGATAAAAATAACACCCATATCTCACTTACTTTCTCCACCAATATGATACTGTACTTATTTCAGTTTTGTCTTAGGGGAACTGTACCTTTAAAATGAAGGTGCTACAGTTTACTAAGTTGAAAGGTAATGCTTTATTCAGAAGAAAAGTTTGACTCACTATGAAAGTCTGGGCTATATCACCCACTAATCCGGCAATGGCAGGTGTAGGCATCAAAGGTCCATAGTAGGAGAGGTGGTTGTTTGCATAAACAGCAGTACTTTTCTCCTCTGCCACCACTGTACCATCCTCATAGGGAAGTCTGACTGACCTGTATATGAAAACAAGGAAAGGTTTTAATAAGAACTGTTATCAGTAGGACCTGTACAGCTCTTTAAAGAGAACTATACTTTATATATACTATTTCCCTGCTGACTAAAACAAACATTTTCAAACTGTTGAGAATTGTTTCATCCATGTTATCACAGCTGAAACTTATTTTTTTACCTTAAACTGCAATTTGTATTGAGGTCACCAGATGGTGCTGTTTCTGTCACTTACTATGATAAGCAGTAGTCTGTGACTCAAGCTCTCCCATAGAGTGCATTACAGAAAACAATGTACCTTTTGGTTACTAGTCAGTTGTGTTGGGTGAAACAAGATATGTGTGGGCTGCAATAACACTTCAATGAAATATCTCCCAGCAGTGGAAATTCACTGCCCCTTTAAAGGGAAACTGTTATTACATTTCACTAAACTTATTTACTATTAAATACAGTCTTAAACCTTTTAGAGCCAGAGGTTTATTCAATGGCATTGCATAGTGTAATTTAATTGCATTGCTTAGTGTAATTTAATTATTATTAACATTTTCAAATTGTATAAAATTCTGTTTTTAACAGCTGTTTTGTGTTGTTGTTGCATATGTTAAAGGGACAGTAATACCTAAAAATAATTATCCCCCATCTTGTAGCCCTTCAAAAACTGAGTAAAATGAGCCCAGCGGCATCTCTCAAACCTAGAATAGACAGACAGACACACTCCCTCTGTAGGAGAAAAAATGTGTGCTTGGGTGCTGTAGTTTGGCTAATATTATATTAAAAGTACAAACAAAAGCAGACATATGGACGTCTCCCCAAATCCATCTTTTCTTATGAGCCTAATTCTCTTCATCTCTTTACCTTAACCTCAAATGTATAGTTGCAATTTAACTCACACCCTAAGACTGTCAAGCTTCTTATTACTTTGTCTTCTGTTTTTCTCATAATATTGCAGCTGTGCATTTCTTTTTGCTGTATTTCCTAATACTTCAAATGTATGCCATACTCCGTAAATATAAATGCAGTGTTATTCTAGCTTTATTTGTTAACCTATGCCTGAAGAAAGGGCCCTGTGTCCTGAAAGCTTGCACTTGTTAAAGGGATAGTAATACTTAAAATGTAAAAAAAAATATGTTGTAGGGTTTATCCCCCTGAGTAAATCAAGAGTACTCCCACTGCTGAAAGGTGTTTCATTCAAAAGTTATTAATTTTCAAAGTTGAATTTTTTAGGTGCAATATCACAGTGGCCTGAAATTGTACAGTGGCACTGTTGCTACACCATCCTATGGAGATTTATGGTCCCGGGACCAGAGCTGTTCATAGGATCGTGTAGCAACAGTGCCACTGTACAATTTCAGGCCACTGTGATATTGAACCTAAAAAAATTCAAGTTTGATCTGTTATAATTTTTTAATAAAACACCTTTCAGCAGTGGGAGTACCCTTGTTTTACTCAGGGGGATAAACCCTACAACATATTTTTTTTTACATTTTAAGTATTACTATCCCTTTATGTCCTCAGTTAGTCATTAAAAGGTATCACCTTTATATCACTCTTGTGAGTTTTTTGCTACACTGAATCCTATGTAATTCTTCAAATAAACTTTAAAAGAAAAAAGTAAGAACAACAGTGCTCACTGAGCTTTTCAAAAAGGGAGAATTGTGCTTATTCGACATCAAAGTTTTGGCCAATCACAGTTCTCCTTCCTCATGTATACCAGCATGTATACCATACAAAAACCAGTGATTGTTTCTCTTACTCTGTCTTGCTTTTTTGTGCTCTCTCTCTCTCACTTGCACTCTGAGTTTTGCTCTCTTGCTATCACTCTCTGTCTCTCTTTCTCTGTGTATCTCACATAAGCATACAAGCTTTGCATAAAAACGTGTGAATTGAGCATCTCCCAACACTCATTTTATCTCAGCAGGAAAATCCCTACAATGTATTTTTTCATGTCTTACAATACATGTATTTATAATTTTCAAAAAGTACTCAGTGCAAAGTCTCATCTGTCTTATACTTCCAGATTTTCACTCTCCTGTGCTTATTGTATCACTCCTTTTGAGAACACAATGAGGTTTTGGTGTATCACACTTACACTGCTTTTAGTTGATGCACTGTATCACAGATTTCAATGTTCCACAGAGTAAGAGATGTCTCACTAGACAAACACAACTGGTGCCAGTTCATGGGATTGAAAGTCAAGGTGGTATAAATGGTGCTGGATTCTGATTTACTGCACAGAGCAATGCCTTCATGCCAATCCCTTCAGGTAAAGAAAATCAATATTAAATAGATATATATGAATGAAACTCCAGTCAAATATATTCAATGCTTCAAATGCTAGACATTGCCAATGCATTTTGAAGCAATGTGTTAGAGACATCTCATCCAAGGGCTTAAAGGAGCAGTGCCGCCTGGATGAAAAAAAAAACTTTTCTTTCTCTAATACTCTTAAGCGGCCCCACAAACTTAAAAAATACGGATAGTTTTGGATATTTTCACAACAATATTATGCTATCTGTAATCTCTATGTTCAACTGGTTTGCTCTGTATTCTACCCATTTTCCTTTTGAAAGTGATAGTAATGCTTTGTCTTAACAAACTTTAACACTGTAGATGTTAAAAATATAAATGCAATGATATATGTGCTGTCTCTCAATCATGTATAGTTTGAGAGATATAAGCATCTAAATTCCCCCTCCCGCCCCTTTCACAGATGTCAGCGCTCTGTCTGACAGAAGGAGATCCCAGGACAGGTCATCACCTCTTCAGCAGAGCTGAAATAGCATTATATAGCAAGAAGTACTTAATTGGAACGTTCTACAAATATGTCTGGTTTGCAGGCACACATTGTAGACCGTTCCAATTAAGTATTTCTTTCTAGATAGAGCTATGTTGGCTCTGCTGAAGAGCCTCCAGCTGATCCCAGGACCAGAATCTCCTGCTGTCAGCTAGACGCCGATGTCTGTGAAAGGGGCAGAAGGGGAGAACCCCTCTAACACATTACCAACATTGCATACAGCTCCACTATTTGTACTGCAGTACTTACCAGACTGTAAGTACGTGATCAGGAACAGAAGAGTAACTAGCCAAGAAAGGTCCTGAATGACTAAATGCAATTAAAGAATACTCCAGCTGTGCTCCCTCTGGAAACATGAAAAGCAGAAGAATTAGTAGATTGGAGACTGACAATGAAAAATTAACAGGAAAAACAAATAACATTCAGAGAGCCAAAAGTTGGCATGTATGTTTTAATTCCTTTATGCCCGAATGAGTATGCAACACATTTGAAGCAATGTGTTGCACAACCCTTGATTGCGCAAGGGGTTAATAAAAAATACAGTACTTTTAAAGAGGAAGCAATGATTTATTTATTTATTTATTTTTTTTTTGCAATGTACTGTAAATTGTTAAAGAGTGTGTCTGACGTCTTGCACACTCTTTAAAGGGAATCTTTACCATAAGAATAATGGGCTGTTATTCATTGTAAGGACTTATCTATGTAGGTCCTACAAAAGGCAGTCAGTCATTTTTAGTTACCGTTTTTTTTACTTCATTTGAGCTTCATTTGTTTTAGCCCACTATTAGTTGTTTCAGGTTCAATCTGATATCAGCTAGTGTTCCTTAAAGCGGAACTACCACGTTAGCTAAAGTTGCCCTGCAATACTTAGACAGGTGGCGACTAACTTAATAATAGTTACTTTATCTCTCAAAAGTACCCCCTTGTAAAGTAATCCTTAATCTTCTGAGACTGATGGCCAGGTTAGTGCAGTCTGCGCGCCTGCGCCATCAGTCCCTTCTGGTGCCGTTTGGGCCAATGCAATGCTTCTGAAGGGAGACCAGGACTGACAGCGCAGACACGCAGACAAGATGTCTGTGCTGATGTCTGGCTTCTGGTCTCGGAAGCTTAAGGATTACTTTACAAGGGGGTACTTTTGAGAGGTAAAATAACTATTATTAAGCTAGTCGCCACCTGCCTAAGTATTGCAGGGCAACTTTAGCTAATGTGGAAGTTCTGCTTTAAAATCCATTCATGTCTATAAGAGCCCATTGTTTGTTTTGAGCAGGTGTGACCTATAGCTGGACTTGAACAGAGATCAATATATACAGGAAACTGCAGGTCTAATGCAAAATATATACAGATAGATTTAGCTAATCCTATATAACAATTTGCTAAGGATGTTTGTCAGAAGCCTTCATGCACAGTACAGACGGCTGAGTGGCTGCACGTGCTGCAGTCATACGTTGTAGAGACTGCCTGTGCCACGGCTGATATGGAGCACGGCGCTCCGAATTCAATCCAGAGTCCTCTCTGTGCACCTTCCTGAAAAACAGGATCCAGCCAGTTGCTGGGTGACACTGTGGAACGTGTAAACGGCCTTTTCAACTGGTCACAGTATAAAGGACACCTACCTAAGTAAATCAATGTGTTAAACAAATTTAGAGAGATACTTATTCCTACATTATAATTCCCCTTAAATACTCATTGTTTCAGCATTATTTCATTTATTAGAGTCTCCCCTTCCTCTAAAATCAGCCTGTTCTCCAGAAAATTGGCTGAAAGGTCACTGGAGCAGATGCTAAGGAAACCTGTTCACAGGTCATCCACTCTGTTATTTGTCTCTATGTAATGTAATGCCTCCCAAGCACTATCTAAAGCTTATTCAGTGTACAGGATGCATTGAAAATACACACAGAGAGAAAACTCTCTGTGTGAGTGAATGCTGGGGGGGGGGTTGCCATAGAAACCGCTCTGTCTCGTGAGTCAGCCCCCTTGCTTGGGAAAAAGACTGACATCATGGAAAGGGGGATCTTATTAGTTAAACCATTCTGAAACTAGCCAATATTAAGGAATGTGACTGATATCAGTCACACTTTTTAATACTTTACAGTGCACTGCAATAAAAAAATAGTGATAGCAGTCTCTTTAAAACTTGCAGTGACCTGTGTGTGCAGATTGGACGCTTGTCCAATCTACTATCAGTTGGAAATAAAACATACATTCAAGACAGAAAAAAACTTTAAGATCTGTTAAAAAGGAAGACTGCATCTGCAAGTAATGCTTTGTCCCCTGATGCCATCACCAAACAATGAGGCTGATGTAATAAGAAAGTGGTGCAATTTTGGGGCACAACAACTGCTCCGTAGGGAACAAATTTCCATCAATTTGAAATGGCTCTTTTAAGCCCTGGAATTCTAAGATACAAGCACAACAACATCTTTTAACCCCTTGGTATACAATGCATTATTTTGCAATATGTTGGAGACCTCTCTTGCCGTTACGGGTTCAAAATGGCCAGTAAAAGCATATGGAATCTGGTAGAAAAAACTGGCCAAACGAATATATATGGTAAATAAACCAACCACAATAAATCAGAACTGGGTGTATGTTGTTGTGGGATCTGGATAGTGCTTGCTACCCTCACAATATGTGGCTGTGGCCAGCACTGCTGACATTCCCCTCACAATGTGGCGCTCATGACAGTTGCCTGTTCTACCTAATGGTAAATGTGAACCTGCATGCTTCTGCTGTATTATTTACTGGAATAAAACTATACCTTTCAGCTCTGCCCTTCTCACACCTCCAGGGAAGGTATAAACATAAATACTAGGGCTGAGCTTCCTGTCTGAGAAAGCCACCACCTGAGTGGATGTATTGACTGCAAATGCTCCAATACCACCAGTCATACACTGCAGCACGGACCGCTTTCTGGTGTCTTTGTTAATGAAAACAATGACATTTCCACACGGATAGCACACAGTGTTGTTGGTGATAAACCGCACATTCTTCTTGTCGATTCCTTGTACCCATCTGAAACAGAAAAACAGTTAACTGGTTATAAACACTGGATACATAAATGCAAGACTAGAGAAAATTTGTGGAAAACCAACTGCAACACGCAGAATAAAACAGGATAGCAAATATGTCCATTGATATAAATGGGGCATTTAACCAAATGAACGCTAGAGAGGTTTTCAACACATCACTTCACAATCTTTTAGCAACCACCACAGCATTCAAGGGGTTAAAAGTCTCATTTTAATCAAAGGACGTTTAGCGAATTTTTAAGTTTCCTTTGGTGCAGTTGGTTTGTCTCAGAATTGTTCCACTTTTGGATTTGTGCAGATGGCCCAAAAACAAAACACAAAACCAAATAAAACATAAGGCGACTAAAATGTATTGCTATGCCTGCTGCTTAACCCCAAGTATGCTGGAAACATCAAGTCAAAGGGAGGTTTTATTTTCCCCTGTGGCACAAATGGTTTACCCGAGACTCGTTCTATGAAGCTGGTGTACTTGGAAGCACTGAAGTAATTGTGGGAGAAACCAAATGTACCACACAAATAATCTCCAAACCTCCAGTGATTTAAAGGGGACTTTTAAAAAACTTGAACACTACAAGGTCTGCAATGCATAGGCATTTGATACATCTCTAGCATTCGATGGGTTAAAAGCCCCATTTATAGCAACATATTCTGCATTTACACATGTATAGTCAAACTGCCTATATATATATATATATATATATATATATATATATATATATATATATATATATGTATGTATATATATATTTTTTTTTTTTTTTTTTTTTTTTAAATCTCTACTTTTTTAAATACTTTTATGTGTTACATATTACATTGCACAGGGCATTCCGTGCAGTAGGTAAAGTGTAACACTCTATTACATCACACAGAACATTCAGTGGTACAAGGAGAGTGGAACACTGTATTATAACAAAGATTATTCAGTACTGAAGGTGGCATGTAACATTGTATTACAACACACACAGCATTCAATACTGCAGAGACAGTGCAACATTGTATTACATCACACAGAACATTTAGTGGTACAAGGAGAGTGTAACACTGTATTATAACAAAGACTATTCAGTACTGAAGGTGACATGTAACATTGTATTACAACACATACAGCATTCAATATTGCATGGACAGTGCAACATGGTATTACATCACACAGAACATTCAGTGGCGCAGGGAGAACATAACATTGTATTATATCATACAAAGAATGCAGTGCTACAGGCAGAGTGTCAATGACAAGTATTACATCACACACTGCCCTTATTGTACCCCTTCTATACCAAATATAAAATGTAAAGTGCTAAGTACACTGGTTCGCCCTATATAAATAAAAATGTACATACAATACATCACACTGAATAGTCAGTGCTGCAGACAGATTGCATCATTGTAATACATCATACTGAACATTCAGTGCTGCAGGAAGAATGTAACATTGTATTACATCACACAGGGCACTCGGTGGTACAGTGAGAATGTAACATACATCACACAGACCATGCGGCACTGAATGTTCTGTACATCACACAGAAAATGTAGTTCTGCAGAGACAGTGTCACACTGCATGACATCACACAGAGCATTCAGTCATGCAGGCAGAGTGTTAAATTGTATTACGTCACAGAGCATTCAGTGCTGCAGAGAATTAATTCTATTATATCACATAGAACATTCAGTGGTACAAGAAGAGTGTAACACTCTATTACATTACAAATAGCATTCAGTACTGCCGACAGAGTGTAACATTGTATTGTATCACACAGCATTCAGTACTGCAGAGACAGTGCAACACTGTATTACATCACACAGAACATTCACTGGTACAGGTAGACCATAACATTGTATTATATCATACAAAGCATTCAGCGCTACAGGCAGAGTGTAACACTGCAAGTGAAAATAAAATTTTATTATTTCTTTAAAACAACAGGCATTTGGGCAATTTTAGTTTATCTCCTATGGTGCAGTTGGTTTATCTAGTATTTGTTTCCCTTTTTGAATCCGCTGTGTTGACGTTTGCCATGTGTGGGGCATCATTCCAACAGGATAACGTCCTGTTATACCTGCTTGGTCACAGGTGGTAAATCAGTGACTATGTAATGTTATTGATACACCTGTGATTAAATAGGAATACCCTTAAGACTTGACTTGTTGGTGTTTTCCAAGGACTGTAGAATCCTACCTCGTTTTACCAATGATGAGATTCTCATTCTGGGGTATTGTATACTCATGTACAGAATTCTAAAAAAACACATAATAAATGTGCATTTACCAACTGTATAATGCTTCTAATAGTGATGCTACCAAAGAATGAGCCTCTGAGGGCGGCATGCCTACTGGACACTGCTGAATTAGAAGATACTGAGGCTGGTGTACTACGTTAATAAGAACTGAAGTAATTCTAAGGCAAATGAATTGCACGATAAAGGCAAAATAAAAATGTCCATTGAATTAAATTGGAATTTAACCCCTTGAATGCTAGAGGTCTCCAGTGCATTTCTTTGTCTTACTGCTGTCACGTGTTTGCATTTATCGATTTATTAATCCTCATTTGTAAAGTGCAGTGGCATAAATTGGCGTCTTAGAAACAGACTATAAAATTAGCCATGCTAGCTTCACACGATTAACATACATAGTAACATAGTTGACAAGGCTGAAAAAAGATGTGTCCATCAAGTCCAGGCCCATGCAAAAACACCTCTGTTGATCCAGAGGAAGGCAAGAAAAAAAACAAAACAAAAAAAAAAACACTGAAGCCATTTCCAATTTAGCCCCACATGGATAAAAAAATACCTTCCTGACTTAAATGACAGTCAGATAGTTCCCAGGATCATCAACCTATCTGCACTGGAGCCATCTATCATATTTCCCAATATTGTTCTGTGATAGGCATCTATTACTTTTTGAAAGCAGTTACAGTATGTGCAAGTACAACATCCTGAGGCAAAAAATCCCGTACCTCCCTCGCTGTAAAAAAAAAAAATTAAAAAAAAAATTTAGGAGAGGGGGATGTACTTAAGTACAGTAGTGCCATTCTGGAGCAAACCAACTGCACCAAATGAAACTAATAATTATTATCCAGAAAAGTCACATATTTAAATTGGGATTTTAACCTACTGAGTGCTAGAGATGTCTGCGCTGGGCACCACTCTAGCATTCAAAGGCCTCAGTAAAATCAATGACCATTAGAATATTTGCCTAAGGGGCAGTTGGTTTGTCTCAAGACTGCCTTACTTTTACTTAATACGTCAGCATCAGTGTGATGGACAGTGGCATAACAATAGGGGTCGCACCTGCGACCGGGCCCATCACTCTCAGGGGCTTGGCCGCCCCCTGCGACCCGCTCGCCACATGCCCGCAGCAACCTGTAAAACAGGGCAGCACTGTGCACAGCTGATCTCCCGGCGGCCGGCGCTCTAGTAATGCAGAGCGCTGGGAGATTATGTCATCTCCCAGCGCTCTGCATTACTAACAACCGAGTGGGAGTTCCAGTCATGGGTCGTCTGTGCCGAATCTGTCATGTCACACACCTCTAGACCACTAGAGACTCGAGGTAGGAGGATGGGGGGGGGGACAGAAGGGGCAATGTGGAGATGGGGGCATTGCGGAGAATGAGGGGCATTGTGATGGGGGCATTGCTGACGGGGCAATGTGGATAATGAGGGGGAGTGTGGATAATGAGGAGCATTGTGGAGACTGAGGGGCAATGTGGAAGGGGCATTGTGATGGGGATATTGATGAAGGGGCAATGTGGAGAATGAGGGGCATTGTGGAAGGGGCAATGTGGAGATTGAGGGGCAATGTGGAAGGGGCAATGTGGAGAATGAGGGGCATTGTGGAAGGGGCAATGTGGAGATTGAGGGGCAATGTGGAGAATGAGGGGCATTGTGGAAGGGGCAATGTGGAGATTGAGGGGCAATGTGGAAGGGGCAATGTGGAGATTGAGGGGCAATGTGGAAGGGGTATTGTGATGGGGGCATTGTGGAGAATGAGGAGCATTGTGATGGGGGCATTATGGAAAGGGCATTGTGATGGGGGCAATGTGGAAGGGGCAATGTGGAGATTGAGGGGCAATGTGGAAGGGGCATTATGGAGAATGAGGAGCATTGTGGAAGGGGCATTGTGATGGGGGCATTGTTGAAGGGGTAATGTGGAGAATGAGGGGCATTGTGGAAGGGGCATTGTAGAAAGGGCAATGTGGTAGTGGCCAATGTGGTTGAGGGGGGCCATTGTGGTCGAGGGGGGGGCATGGCAGTTCTTGCACCAGGGCCCTGTGGCTTCTAGTTACGCCTCTGGTGATGGACTTGGATTTTAGGATAATAACCTTTTCATAGGTTGTTGATCCAGGGAAATATCTGACTGCAGTTTTGATTCAGGAAGGATTTTTTACCCACTTGGGGCTTAACTGGATATGGCTTCAACGTTTGTTTGTTTTTTCCTCCGTATCAACGATGTTACTACTATGAGTGCAAAGCAATGCGTTGGATAACTCTCTAGCAAGCAAAGAGTTAACTCTTTGAGTGTCAGGGGGGCTACGTAAGGCATTGCAGAGCAATGCGTTGCGTACCCCTCTGGCACTCAGAGGGTTAAAGAAAGAGATGAGTTTTAGTTACAGGGTGAACATTACCTGACTTCTACAGAGCAGCCGGAGGAGTCCATCGTGTACTTTTTGGATGCCTGTCAGGTATCGGGGTTCAAGTCACAGACAGGCACAGATCTCAGTTCCACGCGTTGCTAGGAGACAGAAAAAACACATGTTGCCTGAGGTGCCGGAGATCTGCCATTGGTGGAGATCGTATAAAGGGGCGGGAGTAACTAAACACTCTTTAGCTTAGTGTGGAAAGTTGTAGAGTAAACAAAGGGGCGAAAAAAAGAGTTGCATTGATTTATTTGGGGCTTTTAACCCTTTGTATGCTTGAGATATATCCAATGCATTTCTTCGCATTGGTTAAAGGTCACATTTACCTCAGTGGTAAATTTAGATATTTCGTTGGTTTGCCCCGGAATCTTTCCGTTTTGCTTTGGTACGCAATGTCTAGTGTGAGTTGCTAAACAGGACCAGCAACACTGCGTTTTCTAGTTTAACCCTTTGAGTACCGTGCTGATTTCCAACGCAATGATACCTCCCTGGCACTCAAATTATTATGTGTATCCTAACCCTTTGAGTGCCAGAGGGGTGCTGTGCGTTGCGGACCCCTCTGGTACTCAAAGGGTCAGTGCAGTTATCGGATTGTACATTTTATTTGTGCGTTCAGATGAATTGTGTTTAACTGTACAAAGGTGAGATATTTTACTTGGAGCTTGGCGGCCATATTTTCGTAGTCCATCTCAAAGCACCATGTTTTAACAGCAATCAGCAGGCACCGAGAAAGAATTGATCTTATGTTTATGTGTGTAGGCAAAGAAGACAAAATTTGGAGAAAACCCCAAAAGGTAACATAAAGCAGTTACAATGGACCCGTTTATTTAACTTTCTGAATGCTAGAGGGGTCTCCGACACCAACTGAGATCTCTGTAATATTTAGATAATTTGATGGCACAATTAAATACACGGAAGCAGTGAGAATGTGTATAATCTTTGATGATGCAACTGCATTGGTTTAGTATTGCTGTAATATATCGGTATACACAAAGCTCATTGAACTTCGTATTATTTCCTCATCTAAATCATGATAACACGAGCATCAACTAGACGAATCGCTTGGCGATGATTTACACATGCGTAGATACATTCTTTTCGCCTCCCTGCTTGGCGCATGCGCATTAAGCACCATTTCCGGTCGCCATTCCACTGCAGATAATGGGCTCTGTTCTTGTTTTAGTTAGAGGTGTTAGTTGGAACCATTTTAGGTTTCTAGGAAGAAGGACGAAGGGTGAATTCTAGTAGAAAGGTCACTGGGGACCAAGGACCGTCTGGTCTGCAGGTAAGATACTTTGGGAATGTAAAGGTTACCGTGACTCAGTGGTACACCTTCCTTCTCACAGTCTACTATCACATCTCCTTAATCTAGATCAGTGTTGTCCAAACTGAGTCCATCCAGCTGTTTGGGACTACAATCCCTATCCTCTCCAGCCAAAGGCAGACAGGGAATGATGGAAATAACTGTTTCCAATAGTTGAGGGCTCCATGTTGACCAACCTTCGCCTGGATGTTTCACTTTAGAGTCATTATCCATTCTTTACTATCGTGGTACCCAAACCTGTCTGGGTCACTAACAAGATTATAGAATTCGAGGTTTATCCTATGCGAGGACAGGTTTGTTGATGAGAAACTCTAACTTGTGTACTGAATTGTGATCAAGCTGATACACAAGTTCGGTGGTCAGACTCTGAAATTGTGTATGAGTCGTTGAAGTACAAAACGTGGTGCAATTCTGGGGCAAACCAAGTACACCTTTGAGAATAAATAAGTCAAAAGATTCCCACTGATGTTAACATTTTGGATGCAAGCATTCAGCGTTTTTAAAGTGTAATTGAAGTGAATGAGAATGTTTGGCTGCTTCGAAGGGTACAGTTGTTTTTCTGCAAAATATAACTATTTTCTAATACATCACCTTCGCTCTTTGACATGTTGAGATTAGTGGAACTGAAATGATCACATCCATTGGTACCCGACCTCGCAGCCTCAGTACAGAACATGCCAAGTAGGGCTGGACCAGGTACTACAGTCTGCCTGACTGCCGAGAGGCTGATATAGGGTCCATAAGGCGCCCCATACCCAGTTCGGATTGTGTGTGGGGTTGTTGTTGTTGTTGCCCCTTCACCACTGGTTTGGGGTCCTCCTCCCAGTGGCTGGGTGGGCAAGTTCCCTGCCTCTCTCTTTTTGCATGCTACTCTTCAGTTCATACTGATACATGTTGGCCTTCATGTGTAACCCTTTGAGTGCTAGGGAGGTATCCAATGCATTGCAAAGCAATACATTGGATACCCCTCTGGTACTCAAAGGGTTAAAGGCAAAGTGGTGTAATTATGGAACAAGCCATATGTAAGAGGCTACACCCCTCTTGATTAAAAAGGGACTTTTAACTCCTTTAGCGCCAGTGAGATATAGGATACTGCTTTTGCATTAAAGGGGTTAAATTGTAAATCAGTGGGAGTGTTTGTCCTTTATGATATGATTGGTTTAACCTAGAATTGCTGCTCTTTGCTTGCATACACAAGGTCAGTTGGGCCACATGTTAATAAGTGGAGCAGTTCTGGAGTAAAGAGTTGCACCACAAGGGCAAATACAATTTTCCATTCACGTAAATGGGCTTTCACCCAGCTAAATACTAGAAATGTTGTGGGTTTTTTTTTTTCATTTGTAATTATGTTTGCCCCATAAGTACTCCATTTACATTGTGCATATGACCCATGTGAGTATTGCAATTCCTTTCTCTCAGTAACCTGTTTTGCTAAACTTCTGTCACCTGCCTTTATTCCCATGTATTGTAATGGAAATACTCTGCAAGTGGGAGGTGCCTGAGCCTTAAATTATCTGGCCTTCACACTGTTAGTCACTGGTAATTATTGGATGCAAGTATTCTTCCTAGGGAAATGCCTGGTCTTAAATCTTGAACATGGTTGCGCTATTTTTTTCCTTTTATGTTTTTTACTTGATTTAAATTTTTTCACTTGCTTACTTTTTATAGTCTTGTTGTGAGAAACTTTACATTTAAAGCCATGTGGATCCTGTTTTAACCACTTAATGACAAGGGTCATGTGCCTAGCAACAGCACCACTGTACAATTTCAGGCCACTGTGATACTTCAACTAAAAAAATTCAAGTTTGAGCTGCAATAACTTTTGAATAAAACACCTTTCAGCGGTGGGTGTACCCTTGTTTTAGTCAGGGGTATAAACCCTAAAACACTTTACATTTTAAGTATTGCTGTCTCTTTAAAGTGTTAGTAATGTCCAACTGAAACTATTTTGCATTGTGTGGAGCTTAAGAAATAGAATTGAATGCAAAAAACATATCTCTCAAACTGCTATGGTTTGAGAGATATTTGCATTCAAAGTTTGACAATTCCTGCTGTCAGCAGGAGATCCGTGTCAGCCGACATGGAGACTCTGCAGCAGAGCCGTAATCACGTTATTTAAAACAAATATCTTCATTGGAATGGCCTAAAAAGTGTGCCTGGTTTGCAAGCACACTTTTTACACCATTCCAGTTAAGTAATTCATTTTAAATAACGCGATTGTGGCTCTGCTGCAAAATAGTTTTAGTTGGACATTACTAACCCTTTAATTGCCTCTTTAAAGGCCGTGGGTCATGCTATGCATTGCTTTGCAGTGTGTTGGAACGTCACCTAAAATTAACCTGGGACATACCTTTTAAATATCATGTATGCTTAGCCCACTTATGTAAATGTTTTATTCATAGCTGCATTAGCCAAAAAATATTAAAACTTCTTTTTTCCTGCTTGTAGATAGTTGTGCATAACCAGTTGACTCATGTTTTTTATCTTGATTACTTGAGTGAAAATGGCAATATAATATACTTTCTGTGAATGAGACATGGTTCCAGTATCAGTAATACTAACAATATATCTTTGTTTGTGGCTTTATGAAACCTGGTAACAAACCCAGCTACTTGGTTTCTACTTGTTTGTATAAATATTCTGTGACTAAACCTAGGTGTTTAGTCAGATTCCATATTTATAAATGTTAGAACTATGTCAACCAAAGGGGGGGGGATATTTTGATATTTACATGGATTAAAAAAATTACTTTTTTACACAAAAAAAATGTCCCTTTTAATTTGACATTATTTATTCTGATAGGGCAATATAGTTGTCTGTCTATACATCAGGGGTGGAGAAATCAGGAGTCTGAGAGTCCAGTTGCCACTGGCTCCTACAATATGGGGCTATATATTTTTATATGCATCTCCATGTGCTCCTAAGGTTATTACAATTTTGTCTACTCTTGCAACATAGTGTACCACTAACCCCTGCTTATCCAGATAGGTCCAGGATCCTTTCTAAAGTGAGGACTTGGCAGTATAGTCAAAGTAGGGATAAAGGAACACCACTAATTCAACCTAATAATAAAACCTTACCTTAGTCTAAGAATAAAGTATTTATCTCAACTGTGAAATTATTCTGCATGGATTGATTCCCCCAAATTGAATTAGTGCTGGTGTCATGTAATGTGGCCATGACCCCTTATTCTCAACCAGCAACATAAAGGGATAGTAATGTTTCAAAATAAAAGCAGCTCCAATTAACACTCTCCTTGCCACAAATACTATAAAGATTATTTAAATTCTGTCAGTTGTAGTTCAAGGATAATTGAATGATAAAGTATCCCCCTCCCTTCCCTTTTACTGATGTAACACTGTTCGCCTCAGAACAGAAAGGTGGTGTCCAGATGGCTTGCAGAGAGGGACAATCTTCAATTAGCATAAGTTTAAAACCTGAAAAACCTGTCAAGGGGGAGCAGGGTTCTCACAGTAAGAAGATTGTCCCTTGCTGTGAGCTGTCCTGTCTTAAGACCAGATTCCACATCTGATGGGAGGTGGTTTACACTAGGTAAAAGGGGCAGGAGGGGGAAACTTTATCATTCAATTACCCTTGAACTACAACTCTGACAGTATTGAAATAACGCTCTCCGTGGCCCAAATCAAATGACTGAGCTGCTGATTATTCACCTGTGAACAAGCAAGGATGTACTTAAAATGTGACCTATTGGTTTGCCTCTAGGGCTAACGTTGAGAATTGCTGTTCTAATCGGCTGTTTCTTAACTTTAGCCATTACGTACAGTCAATGCATGTTTTCAAGATATCCATGCTTCATCACAGGTAGGTAATCAGTGGAAGTGTCAATGTGATCGACCTACCTGAGCCGAATCAGGGACACTCTTAAAACCTGACCTGTTGGATGTGTCTCAGATTGGAGTTGAGAATTGGCTGCTCTAACCTCTAAGTTGTCTTAGGATGGGAGGAAGAACTCAGTGGGAGGAGCCTGGCCACATGTGGCTAGATCAAGCACTTATTAAAGATTATTTTAAGGAAGAAATCCACACACACTAGAGGGGGTTTTCAATGTGTTGCAGATCAATGCATTGTATATTCATTTGGTACTCAAAGGTAGGCTTTCTACCTGTAGGCAGTTACCTGGCAGCAATGAAAAGATTTCCAGAGAGCAAATTTCTTCCATTCTCTCTACATTTGACTTGTACATCTCTGTGATATTCAGGGCTGTCTGGTATCAACTTTTCTAAGAAATTTGTCCTCACAAAGAAAACGATCCCAAACATCTGTGGAGGAGGCATGTGAGAAATATCCTCTTCGGACTATATATATATATATATATATATATATATATATATATATATATATATATATATATATATATATATATTCTGGCAACAGTTTTTTTTTTTTTTTTTTTTTTTTTTTTCCCCCTCTCCCTCTTGCTCTTTCTGTCGCTCATGCTATTGCACTCTGAGTTTCTGATTATCTACCACCAATGCCAAGAGGTGGCAGGAGGACAGTGTTAGCCCTCACTCCACTGAATTTCTCCCAGCATGCCCACACACTCAGTGTCCAGTCTCCCCACTTCATACACTTGGGCTACTACCAGTGTGTGGAGGAGGGAGCTCTAGCTCATATGCCTGTGCCACAAATAGTAGGACTCTTAATGGTACTTCTACAATGCACCTATTTCAAAAGTGCACACACACTGTACCTTTCCCAAAGTATGTCGACTGTGTCCCAGCTTCCCTTGCACTGGCTACCATACCACATGTTGTCCTGCCTTCCTCTGCACCTGCTCCCAAAGCACACCCAAGGTGTGCTGGCGCTGCTAAAAACTGCACTGCCCTCCTGGGGTGAAGATATGTACAAAAAAATAAGGGGGAAAAAAAGTGTGGCAAAAGAACCACTCTAAAAGTCCCCTAAACAAACAGGAACCCTTTAAGAAGAGGCACTCAAACAGGGAATAGAAAAATAACAAATATATATCTATTTATATATTTATTCAATACACGAAACAGAATGGCGGTATAAAAAACATTTAAAAACCAAGAGTACAGGCGAGCCAAGAAATATAAAGGTTACATCATAAGTGAAGCCTATCCGAGAATATAAGAGGCAGGAAAAACATACTCCTGCAAGTGACATTGATTACAGATAAAGACTGTGTAATATCAAAAAAGTTTAAAATACTTATAAAAGGTGAGTAACCATAGTAAAGTCCAGGCTCGTCTGACAACGACCCAACGCGTATCACCACACAAAGTGGTTTCCTCAGGGATAAAGATTCATGTACTCTGCCAACATATATGGAATTTTATGGTGGCAGAATACCCATAGATGCTGTGCTTGCACAGAGGTCTGTGCGCTGTTTAGCATCTTGTGATCAGTGTGTGTATTTGGGAACAAGTGTAGGAGAGACTGGATAGTGTCTGTATGCTTTAGCAACAAGTGCAGGGAGGCTGGCACAGTTTGGGTATGCATTTGAAAAGAAGTGCGAGGGGGGGGCATGAGAGACAGGTGTGTGTCACAGTTAGGCTGTCTTTATTGGAACGTGTGTTACAGAGTTGCATGTATCTCTTCTTGCTAGAATATATTATATGAAATAAATATGCACTTCATTGAAAAATATACAGACCTCAAAATGGGCAACATGAAAGCGGGACATAATGTAAGTCATTGTCTGTACAGCATACAAATAAAATCAATAGAGCATATTAAAGTGCTTACAGCAGTAGTGCAAACAATGACAGATCAGCAGTGTATAAAAATAATATAGCCGTATCGTCAGGGCTGGAAATTTCCATTAGTTTTGTGTTCCAATAGGCGAGCAGTAAATTATGCTGTTCTGTTAGCATGGGGTGGACAGTATCTTTTCACCTTCTAACTAGAAACTTAATTTTTTCCATTGCTCTGATTTAGTGAATCTCAGTGTTCATTAAACAGAGCTAGAAAAATATCAATGTCTTATTTATATAGATATATATAATATATGCATTCACAATAATAAATGCCAAAACAACCTGGGTGTCAGTTCATACCTCCCAACATTTCAAATTGCCAAAGAGGGACTCTTATGTTTTAGGGGGTGTGGGTGGGGCATTAGTGAGACTTTTTAGGCTATTTGATGACCTATTGTAACCTAATAAATGACTTATAAAAATATGAAAGTATGTTATTTACACAGACTAATTTATAAGTACATATACTGACTTTTAAACAAACATTAATGTGAGTTTTATTGCTGTAGAGTAATGTGATACTTATATACACACACCACACAATCTGATCTCCTAAAAAGAGGGACATCAGGGTGGGAAAGAGGGATTTGGGTCTAAAAGAGGGACACTTGGAAGGTATGTCAGTGTCAAGGAAAATAGTCTGTTGTAGTAGCTTTAGATTCCAGCACTCACAGGACTTTATAATGTGAAATCAAAATGGACCAGAACCATGGAAATACATTTTGATTTTATAATTGGCTCAGAGTGCTGTGTTCCACACTGGCATTATACACATGCATACAAACTGTTCTTGGGTTCTCACCTTTACACATACAACCTCATGATCAGGAGATCACCAAATGGAAAATGGAGCTGGCTTGAAATGGAAGGGGGGGAAAAAATAATCTGTTAGATTACAAGTTTTTCCCTCTAAAAATTCTACTGAGAGAAAGCGGCGAGACATGAACTTTGGACTCCTGCTCTGGCCATCTCTGATATGATTTTACACAGTAGTGTTTTTGTGGGGATAATTTGTCACCTATTTTTCTCTTTATTTTTTTCCAATGTCCTTCATGTCCCCTCCAGCCTATATTTGGTAATCTGCTGACACACACATGCAAGTTTATGTGAGTACCTGGGTAAAGTGTGCTTGTTGTGTAAATGGCGTTCCTATTACTACACAGATATATTATTTTCATACACTGCTGTTTCCACTACCACTGTATAGATGTTACTATTCTCTGGTTGTATTTAGATAATACACTAAAATTTACATACATTAAACCCAGCTATCATAACTTTAGCTATTTTGTTATCTGCCTCTATGTTTGATCATTTGTGTACTTAAATGTTTGTGTGTGTGTGTTTGTGAGTGCCTCCTTTTTGTAGGCATTTTGCCAGTATTTTTTTTTTTTTTTTGGGGGGGGTTCTTTGTGATTTACTTCCTATTTATATTAGGGTGAGCCTTAGCTTTGCATGCAGTTAATTTATATCCACCATCATTTTACCTTTTGCGTCACTAATTCACTCAGGCTTCCAGATTTCTCTCATCCCCAATGAATTTGCCAACTTGAGGATTCAATGGAGAGTCTTTCGATATTGCTTCCTTTCCCAGAAGCATTGAGTGAAGCAATGATGTCACCCAGACTTGCAGATCACTGAGATCTGCAGGGACAATGGCTTAGATCTAAGGTTTGTGAACTTTAGTTTGATTACTGTCTGTAATTGCCAAGTCCTTATTTTTCAGCATTATTCTTCAAAGTACAAAAACAGGTCAGCTATTCAATACAGTACTGTTTAATCACAGGTGAGTAATCCATGCCCCAATCGGTGTGATTAAGCTGCCTGTGCTTAAGGGTTCTCCTGAATCTGGCCTATTGGTGTACTTTGTGGTTTGGATGAGAATCACTCCCCTAAGTTAAATACTGTCTTCCCCAGACCTTTTCTGCTCCTGCATAACAGTTCTGTCAAAAATGCATCTTTTAGGTACGCTTCCACTCTATGCCCATTAAACTGAATAACCCTTAACAGTGCATAATTATTATTATTATTATTATTATTATTTATTTATTTTTAACTTCCCTGCCTGCACACTGGAGTTTTAATTAGTAGATTTTTCTGCCTGATTAATTCATCTGTGCCCAGGCTGGGTAATCCTTAATCCTTGTAGGGATTCTTTTGGACTTCAATTAAGCTGTGCTCTAATCTAGAGGAGTCCATATTTGTTTCAGTCGTGGGCCACACAATAAGAAATCAATGTGTGATCTAATTTGGTTTGGCAACAGTGGTCAATTAGCTTATCAGCTATTCAGTAATAAAAAAGTAGTAAATCAACTTATTCTTATGAAATTGCACAATAGTATATGCCTAGTGGTGGTACATACTGATAAAGTCAATCAGAATACTGACACTACTTCCAACATTTAGACTTGTCCTCATTGCGGCTTTGCAATAAGTGAAGCATCATGGAGACTGCTAAAATGTTCTGGATGTTCGGGACCCCACAGGCAGTTTTTTCATCTGGAGATGAGGTGGCCATTTGAAAAGCCTCTTCTCACACATTCTTCTGAATGTGCATCTACTTCTGTTAGCACAGTCATAGAGATCAGTAGGTAATGATCCTGACACGGATCATTATGCAGACCTGGAGCCTGTCAAACCAGATGGTGCTGCTGTGACCTTGTAGCAGAGGTCCAACAGGGATGTCTGTCTGAGAAGCTCCATGATGCTCCACTTACTGCAAAGAGGTAATAGGAAAATGCTGGTGTCCCAAACAGCTATTCTTGAACAGAAAGCTAGCAACAGGCAGTTGGTTAGTTAGTCCTTACTGGTCTACTAGTTTGTATGCAAGCTAATTAGGTAAAATATTTCTTTTTATTTGCTTAAACTTTCAGATGGGTGGCATATTGAATGCCCTGATCTATTCCCTTAGATCAGAAATGTTAAATGTGAGTCTTGGGTCACATGCAGCCCCCTAATTAAACTGTGCTCCCAGCAGGTTTTCTCATTTTAATTACAGCATGGCCCTTCTGGTCCAAATTCTGACTTGATATCTCATTCTGTAGCAGGGCTAGGGAAGTTCTGCTTTACACCTGTTGGTTGTTTTGAGGATGATGATAGTTGTAGACTCCAAGAGCCAAAGTTTGCATACCACTGGTTTAGAGGTGAACTAGAGGCTTATTATCAGAACAGTCACAACAGAGCAGTGATAATTTCATCCCTCTCTTTCGTTCTCCTCTCAAAAATAAGTGCAAATGTCGGCAGCTGTTATCATGCCTCTTTTTAGAGGGGATGTTTGAGTATGCAACCCTACTTTAGAACAAATCATTGAGTATGCATCCCTTCGCTAAATTTGAACTTCACATTCCATTGTATAACTCCCTTGTGACGTGACTCAGGGGAAATTGCCAAATTCGTATCAGTCTGGTCCTAGCCACGGAAGATCCAGCAAAGCCCAAGACACATATTTTGGCCTTTAGTGTGAGAAATAGGTGATGTGCAGCATTTTGTTTAGGCCAGTGATGGGCAACCTGAGGTGCACTAGCTGTTGTGGATGCCAGGTCCACCCCCCAAAATGAGGTCCTCCTTTGGCTGGCATGGGATGTTGTACTCCTTGTGACAAGAACAGAGATAAACAAGAGTCCGTGCCTGGATACCCTTTAATTTAGTGTGATTGCAAAACAAAAGTTGTGTGTGATAAGCTCACGCATAGAACAAATAAAAGTTTTAACAGATTATTCTTGAGGATAGTGCTCCCCTCAGGTGCTGCTCAGCCACAATGTTTTTACTCCCTGTGCTATTTCCGAAAATATTTTTTCCTATTCCTTTTCGTCTGGTCCTGCCCACAGTCATACTAGCTAAAATTCAATGGAATTCTGCCCACTCTTGGTAGGAGCTGTTTTTAAAAGCTTCAAATTTAAATATAAAAAAAGGAAATGCTAAATTAGTTCAACATCGGCGGGCATCCACAGTGAATCTGGAGAATGTGCTAGTGAGCTGAATGCACACAAGAAATGAAGCTCTAATTGATGTTTCTTCTGTGTCCCTCCCCGGCATAAAGAAATGGGTAATGTCTCCGCCCTCCAGCTGGGTAGGACTTCCTCTACTATTTAAAAGTGCGATTCCGGTAGAGGCTTCAGTTTCTTTTGTCCTACCCAGCTGGAAGGACATTTTACCTTGCCTTCTCATGCTCCTTCTCCTCTCCTGGGCCGCTCAGTCTGTCTGTCGGGCAAGAGGTGCGGCGGCTCTACATGACCTGCCTGACACCAATGCATCTTGCCCGGAATATATTTTCCTCCTTCCTTGCCCTCTTAGATGGCGAGCAGGACGCGCAGACAGCCATTTCGCCGTTCCTGCACTTCCCAGCGCGGCATTACAGGCGGCGGAAATAGGAACCGGAAGTTCCCTTTTTAACACCTTGCGTTCCATGAATGGAACGCACGCGACCGGAAGCCATGCTAGGCTCATGGAAATGGCTGTGAAGCGCCCAGAGTCCCTTATTCCTGTCATAAAGGGTATATAAGGTAAGATCTTCTGTTGTTTTCTTGCTGGTAGTTTATTTAAAATGTCTGCTACTAAGGTACAGAGAGAGAAGGATAAAGACAGAGAAAAAGACAAAGATAAAGATAAAGATAAGGAGAAGGAGAAGGAGAAGGATAAAGAGAAGGACAGAGAAAAAGAGAAGGAAAAATCTGAATTATCTAAAGAAGATAAGAATGTTTCCAAATCTAAGAGTTGTCTCAATTGCAATTCCAAATTAAGCTCTACTGACTCAGGAAAATTATGCCAAGAATGTATTAAGAATGCTGCTGGTTCAGATATGACGTCACAATTTACCAATTTTTTGAGCTGGATGAAGTCCTCAATGCAAGACACCTTTAGAACCATGCAAGAAGGAGAACCTGCCAGAAAACGCCAACGGATGGATCCTGGGGAAGGTACGTCCGCCATGAGAGAAGGAGAGATACGTGAATCCAGTATCTTTGATCCTGAGTCAGATTTCTCCTCTGAAGAGGAAGGTGAGGTCAGTGAGGACCAAGGTTCATTCAACATGGATAGAATTGATGGCTTGATTCGCCTTATCAGAAAATCATTGGGCCTGTCAGAGGCGCCACAAGACCTGAATGTTATGGACGCGGCTTTCCTAGGGAAGAAAAAGGATGTTCCTGTTTTTCCCTTACATCAGTCCATTACAAATTTGGTAAAGGAAGAATGGAAATTGGGGGATAGAAGATCTACTGTACCCAGAAGATTTTCAAGGTTGTATCCTTTTAAAGAAGAAGATACTAATCCTTGGATTTTACCTCCTAAGGTGGATGCTTCAATTGCACAACTGGCCAAACGCACTACACTACCTTTAGAGGACGGCACGTCTCTCAAAGATCCAATGGAAAGGAAGCTAGATGGAGTATTAAAGCGTCAATTTTCGGTTTTGGGACATAACCTCAAAGCTGCTACAGCACTAGACTGCCTGACTCGTACCATGAGGATATGGCTAGCGAATCTTGAAGATAAGATTGAGTCTAATATTTCCAGATCAAAGCTCCTGAAGGAAGTCGCAGTCATGAAAGAGGCTACAAATTTCTCTTGTGATGCTTCTACAGATATCATCCGCCTTACTTCTAGATCATCTGCACTGTCGGTTGCGGCCAGAAGAGCCTTATGGCTGAGATCCTGGAATGCAGACACATCTTCAAAAAGTAAGCTGGTCTCTCTTCCTTTTTCGGGTTCCTCCTTGTTTGGTGAACACCTTGATGAGATTATCAAGAAAGCATCAGGGGGTAAGAGTTCCTTTTTACCCCAAGACAAGCGTCAAAGATTCTCCTCTCCCAAGCCTTCTGGTTCAAGAGGACGGAATTCTTCATTTCGTGACTCTACCAGGTTTCAGGGAAGAACTTACCGCAGGAAACAGGGATTTGACCAGAACTTTCGAGGAGGTTTCAGAAGAGACTTCTCCAAGAAGTCTCAATCCAAGAAAGAACCACAATGAAGAGGCGCGGGCCCCGGCCATAGACTCAGTTGGGGGCAGACTGAGTTTTTTTCTGCCAATCTGGGATCAACTAGCAACTCCAGATTGCTGGGTTCGGCAGATTTTACAGCTGGGGTACCCGCTAGAATTTGTCAAGACCCCTGTTCATCACAGATTTATTCAATCAAAACTCCCTTCCAAGCCAGACAAAGCCAGAACCTTGGTGAATTCTGTCAGAGACTTACTTCACAACAATGTGATAGAGCCAGTACCTTTGCATCAGCGGGGTTCTGGCATCTATTCAGTTCTGTTCTTGGTTCCCAAGGCTTCTGGAGGATGTTGGTCGATTCTAGACCTCAAGGAATTGAATCATTCAATCAAGGTTTCACATTTCAAAATGGAGTCAACAGCATCAATTATGAAGGCAATCTTTCCAGGAGTATTCATGTCTTCAATCGACCTCAAGGACGCATACCATCATGTTCCAGTGAGATTATCACACAGGAGGTTCCTGAGGTTCGCTGTGAAGGAAAAACATTATCAGTTCACAGCCCTACCTTTTGGACTGGCTTCAGCACCCAGAGTATTCTCCAAAGTTCTGGCAGTAGCCATCCAACCTCTGAGGAAACAAGGAATCCATGTCATCTCATACTTAGACGACATTCTGATCCTGGCAGAATCCCAGTCTCAAGCAATTCAGAACACCCAAAAGTGTCTACAGCATCTTCACCAATTAGGATGGTTGATAAAAGAAGAGAAGAGCCAGCTTGTCCCTTCCAGAAAGATCACCTTCCTGGGTATGAATTTGGATTCAAAGAAAAACCTGATAACCTTAACAGAGGACAGGATATCCAGAGTACTCAAGAGGATAGCTCTCTTCAAGAAAGATCGGAGTCACACAGCTCAGGATTTCATGGAACTCCTAGGCAATCTTTCATCAACCAGTCAGGTAGTTCCATGGGCAAGATTACACATTCGCCCCATCCAATGGAATTTCTTGAACTTCTGGGACAAAGATTCTGGGAATCCTTGCCAGAAGATACCCCTCCTTGCAGCCACAAAGAAGGAGTTGGCATGGTGGTCAAGGAGAAACCTCAGGAAAGGAGCGTCCTTGAAGGAACAGGATGTAGAAAATCTGTTCACAGACGCCAGCCTTTCAGGCTGGGGAGGAAAGTGGAGATCAACGCTTCTTCAAGGAAAATGGAAGTCTTCAGAAAAACGTCTCCATATAAACATCCTAGAAATGAGGGCAGTCTGGAACTGTCTTCAGTTACTGAAATACAATCTAAGAGGAAAGAATGTCCTGGTGTATTCAGACAATCTGCCCACAGTATTTTACTTAAAAAATCAAGGAGGAACCAGAAGTCTCAGCCTTTACAAGGAAGCAAGAAGACTTCTTCTCTGGGCAGAAAAGAATCTGGAAAGCATCTCGGCATCACACGTGTCAGGAAATCGCAACCTAGTTGCAGATTACTTAAGCAGGGCAACGTTAGACCCAGGAGAGTGGTCCCTGAATCCAGCGGTTTTCAATCAAATCTGCCTCAGATGGGGTCAACCGGAGATAGACCTCATGGCTTCCAGGAAAAATACGAAATGCCAGAGGTATATCTCCAGGTGGAAGGAGAGGATGGCAGAAGGACAAGATGCACTGAGAATCCCATGGACTTACAATCTGGCATATGTCTTCCCTCCAGTACCAATCCTGATGGATGTGGTCAGGAAGATCAGGAGAGATCAGGCAAATGTTATTCTAATTGCACCGGACTGGGCCAGAAGACCATGGTATTCCTTCCTGGTTGCCATGTCAGTTCAACCGCCTTGACAACTTCCCTTGGTTCCCAACCTCTTAACTCAAGGTCCAATATCTCACCCACACATCAGTATGTTACGTCTGACGGCTTGGAGGCTGAGAGGCTCATGCTGAGGAGCAAGGGATTGTCAGACCCGGTTGCCAACACCATCATTGCCGGCCGGAAGAAATC
The DNA here is from genome assembly GCA_037306005.1 of Rhinophrynus dorsalis. Lineage (NCBI taxonomy): Eukaryota > Metazoa > Chordata > Amphibia > Anura > Rhinophrynidae > Rhinophrynus > Rhinophrynus dorsalis. The sequence goes on along the minus strand of CM074721.1, from coordinate 105,130,724 downwards.
CACTTCAACAGTTTACAACAGAGTCTGGTCTACCTTTTTATCCTGGTTCAAATCTCATTTTTCCCAGGATACTTGCATATCGATTCCTAAAATCTTGGATTTCCTGCAAGACGGATTTCAAGCTGGATTGCGACCAGCATCCATCAGGGTCCAAGTCTCTGCCTTATCAGCTATATTGGCTACTCAGTTAGCTGATCATGAACTCATTAAAAGATACCTGAGGGCAATATCAAAAATTAAGCCGACTATCCGGGACATTTTCCCTCCCTGGAATCTTAATCTGGTTCTGGAACAGCTATCTAAATCAAACTTATTTGAACCTTTGAATGATATTCCACTGAAATATTTGTCTTTTAAAGTCCTTTTTCTTACAGCCATCACGTCTGCTCGCAGGATTAATGAATTACAGTCTCTTTCTTGCAACAGTCCTTATATGGTTTTTCATCAAGATAAAGTGGTCTTGAAACCCAAGCCATCCTTTAGAGGTAAAGTCATCTCGGATTTCCATTTAAATTGGGAGATTGTTCTACCATCTTTTTGTTCCAATCCTCAGAATACTAAGGAGCACCAGTTTCATAATCTGGATCTGGTAAGGGCTCTTTCGGTCTATCTGAAAAGGACTCTAGAATTTAGGGATTCTGACTCTCTGTTCATATACTTCCAAGGGAGACTTAAAGGCAAGTCAGTCTCCAAAGCTTCTATATCAAGATGGATCATCTCTTGCATTCAGCTGGCCTACAAAGAAGCGGGTCAACAGGCTCCTAGAGGCCTAAAAGCACACTCCACTAGAGCTCTATCCACCTCCTGGGCCAGGAAAGCAGATGCCTCTCCATCTGAGATCTGTAAAGCAGCAACCTGGTCCTCATTATCAACTTTTGTCAAACACCATCATCTGGACGTCCAATCCTCGGCAGATGCCAAGTTTGGAAGGAAGGTGTTAGAGGCAGTCATTCCTTCTTGATCGGGTAGGATCTCTTCTTGTTGTCATTATGATGCCTTGTTCCCTCCCTTGGATATGGGTACTGCTTTTTAAGACCCATTTCTTTATGCCGGGGAGGGACACAGAAGAAATGATAAATATTCGTAATACTCACTGTTATTTGTATTTCTTCTGTATTTCTTCTGTGTCCCTACACGGCATACCCTACCCATCTTGTTTTCACTAGTTCTGTTTGTTTTATAGCTTGGTCAAAAGAGAACTGAAGCCTCTACCGGAATCGCACTTTTAAATAGTAGAGGAAGTCCTACCCAGCTGGAGGGCGGAGACATTACCCATTTCTTTATGCCGTGTAGGGACACAGAAGAAATACAAATAACAGTGAGTATTACGAATATTTATCATTTTCTGGGTAACCAGGATTCATGAATGCTACTTTATTTAAGTACAAAGTGGATGTTTGTTTTTAAAGGTATATTATTAAATATGTGTGCCCCTTTGTCTTTTCTTTCCCTTTAACCCCTTCAGTGCCAGAGGCTCGGGCCATTTTCTGAACCCTGCAGGCCAGACACTTTTTCAACATTTTTGCTATCCTTCCATTTAGGCTTGATTTCCTCTGGGGATTTTTAGTTAAATATGGAAAACTATATATTGTTTTTTTCAGAACGAATTGAGCTTTCTCGTGATACCTTACATGAAGAGAATTTTACATTGTGCAAAAAGCTATGATGTCATAATGACAAAAAAAAGTGAAAATTTACTCATTTTGCTAAAATCACATACTATGTATCAAAAACATTTACCTTGATTGAAAAAGTTTCAATTATTTGAAAAAGCCCAGAGTCCCCCGAGTAAAAAAATACCAAATTTGTATAGTTTTACCTAAGTCCAAGGCTAGCGCAGAGCCCTAATCACCAGCAGCGCAAAATGACATTTTCAACTTTATAAACTAAAATGCACATTCTAGGGTTTTTGTGGTAAAACTACCCTAAAACAGTGGAATAACTATATAAAACTATATATTTCTGAAAAGTAGACAACCTGCCGCATCTAATGAGGGGTAACTTGCCTTCTTGCCCCAAGCCTGTGGTACCCAAATGCTTCCAGAAGGTGGCACTATAGGAAAAAAATGGCATTTTCTTACATTTCTGCCCCTTCAACTGTACTGAAATCTGTGAAAACCATGGAATTTACAACTGTATTCATTAGCTAGTGCTCTTGGGAGAAAAATTACACCCCATTGGTTTGGGTTCACCTACCACAGGGGATGCTAGAAGTGCAAAAAGACACCTACTACAACCTCTAAATTTTCTAACATTTTCTCAAACATTACTTGTCTATACAAAAATGGTTATAACAACTAGAGAATTAAAGAAAGGCTACACAAACCATACCATTTTGGAAAGAAGACAACCTGCCGCATCTAATGCGGGGTGAATTGCCTTCTTACCCCAAGCCTGTTGTGCCCAAATGCTTCCAGAAGGTGGCACTATAGGAAAAAAATGGCATTTTCTTACATTTCTGCCACTTCAACAGTACTGAAATCTGGGAAAACCATGGAATTTACAACTATATTGATTAGCTAGTGCTCTTGGGAGAAAAATGACACCCCATTGGTATGGGTTCACCTACCACAGGGGATTCTAGAAGTGCAAAAAGACACCTACTACAACCTCTAAATTTTCTAACATTTTCTCAAACATTACTTGTCAATACAAAAATGGTTATAACAACTAGAGAAGTAAAGAAAGGCTACACAAACCATACCATTTTGGAAAGAAGACAACCTGCCGCATCTAATGAGGGGTGAATTGCCTTCTTACCCAAAGCCTGTTGTGCCCAAATGCTTCCAGAAGGTGGCACTATAGGAAAAAAATGGCATTTTCTTACATTTCTGCCCCTTCATCTGTATGGAAATCTGTGAAAACCATGGAATTTCCAACTGTATTCATTAGCTAGTGCTCTTAGGAGAAAAATGACACCTCATTGGTATGAGTTCCCCTACCTTAGTGGGCGCTACAAGTACCAAACTACACCTATTGCAACCACTAATTTTTCTAACATTTTCTCAAACATTACTTGTCTGTACAAAAATGGTTATAACAACTAGAGAAGTGAAGAAAGGCTACACAAACCATACCATTTTTGAAAGAAGACAACCTGCCGCATCTAATGAGGGGTGAATTGCCTTCTTACCCCAAGCCTGTTGTGCCCAAATGCTTCCAGAAGGTGGCACTATAGGAAAAAAAATGGCATTTTCTTACATTTCTGCCCCTTCATCTGTATGGAAATCTGTGAAAACCATGGAATTTCCAACTGTATTCATTAGCTAGTGCTCTTAGGAGAAAAATGACACCTCATTGGTATGAGTTCCCCTACCTTAGTGGGCGCTACAAGTACCAAACTACACCTATTGCAACCACTAATTTTTCTAACATTTTCTCAAACATTACTTGTCTGTACAAAAATGGTTATAACAACTAGAGAAGTGAAGAAAGGCTACACAAACCATACCATTTTTGAAAGAAGACAACCTGCCGCATCTAATGAGGGGTGAATTGCCTTCTTACCCCAAGCCTGTTGTGCCCAAATGCTTCCAGAAGGTGGCACTATAGGAAAAAAAATGGCATTTTCTTACATTTCTGCCCCTTCATCTGTATGGAAATATGTGAAAACCATGGAATTTCCAACTGTATTCATTAGCTAGTGCTCTTAGGAGAAAAATGACACCCCATTGGAATGAATCGACATACCTTAGGGGTGCCAGAAAAGCATAACTACACCTACCTGTTTGCTTCTTCGAAAATGGCTGCTTGTACTAAAATATTCATAACTGTTAGAGAAATGACAGAAAGGTATAAAAGGTATACCATTTTGGAAAGTAGACATTCTCCCGCATCAAATGAGGGGTCACTTGCCTTTCTACCCCTGGGCTGAAGTGCACAAATATTTCCAAAAGGTGGCGCTATGGGAATAAATACATGTTTTTTTTACATTTCCACCACTTCAAAGATACTAAAATCTTTGAAAACCATAACATTTCCTGCTGTATTCAGTACCTGCTACCAACATGAGAAAAATGGTAGCCCATTTGTGTGGCTTAACATACAATATGTGGGTGCTAGGAACACGTACGTAAACCTGACACTTTTGTTTCTTAAATTATCTGCTTGCACTAAAATGGTTATAACCATAATAGATATGCAGGAAAGGTAGAAAACAATGCCATTTTGGAAAGAAAACAACCTGACGCATCTAATGAGGGGTCACTTGCCTTCATACCCAAAGGCTGGCATGCACAAATGCTTCCAGGAGGTGGCGCTAATGAAAAAAAAGGCATTTTCTTACATTTCTGCCCCTTCAAATGTATGGAGCTCTGTGAAAACCATGGAATTTTCAACTGCATTCGTTAGCTAAAGCTCTTAGGAGTCAAACGACACCCCATTGGTATGAGCTGAACTACCTTAGGGAGTGCTAGAAGTAGAAAACTACACCTACTACAAACTGATGTTTCTAACATTTTCTCAAACCTGACTTGCCTCTACGAAAATGGCTATAACACCTTCAGAAGTGAAGAAAAGGTAGATAAACTATACCATTTTGGAAAGAAGACAACATGCCGCATCTAATGAGGGGTCACTTGCCTTTTTACCCCTAAGTTAGTTGGCACAACGATTTCCAGAATGTGGTGCTACAGGAAAACAAACAAACATTTCTTTTACACTTCAGTCACTTCAAAGATACTAAAATGGTTCAATGGCGTGGGATTTCCTAGGAGGACTTCTAGCCAGCCTAAGAAAAATGGTACTCAACTGCTGTGGGTTGACATACCAATTTGAGTGACAGGAGTGTAGCTACCAGTGAAATAGGAATGGGAAAGCAAACAGTGTATGTGTGATTTTATGGCTAACAGATGAAAGAAGCTAGGGCGTCAGCCAGTGTAAGCGCGGACCTGTGACTACCAGTGTAACAGTGTGGGAGGGTGAGGGATTAGGCAGTGTGTGTGGGTATGAGCAGAGGAGCAAGGATGGTGGAGATGGTGGGGCAGTGTCTGAGAGTGTGTATGGGAGATCTGTGACTACCAGTGTGCACTGTATGTCCCCCTCATACAAAGTTTGATTCCCAGCCTGAATCTAGTGCATACTGGTACTTTGAGTCTACCAATAGGCAGTGGAAACAGGCTGGGGGTCAGGCTGGGGAATGGGACTGCCAGTTGGCTGTGGAACCAGGCAGGGGAATACGGTACATGTGTATGTGTGGGGGGGAATCGGAGGCATTTTTTGTGCGTGCCACAAGGGTGCCCAATGCACTGCAAAGCAATGCGTTGGACCCTCTGTTGCACACAAAGAGTTGTTTTTTTTTAATTATTATTTTGTATTCATACCTCGTTGGGGAGGCGGTGTCAGGAACATTCCTGGTGTCCCCCATCCAGGTCTAAAAACAGAATAATAAAAAAAAAAAAAAAGTGTGTGTGTGTGTGTGTGTTACAGGGGGTCCAACGTATTGCAAAGCACTGCGTCGGACCCCCCCTGTGGCACGTGCATTTTTTGGGGCTTTTCCCCCAATATTTTTGTGTAGACCTCGTTGGGGGCATCAGAACCCATACAATGAGGTCTAAATAAAAAATAAAAGGGGAAAACAAAATAATCCTTTGGGTGCCACAGGGGTGTCCAGTGGATTGCAAAGCAATGCATTGGGCCCCTGTAGCACACAAAGGGTTAATTTTTTTATCGTTACTTTGTATTCAGATGGCCACCAAACAAGCTCTGATCACAAAGTAATGATAAAAAGTCCTGTGTGTGTGCCACAGGAAGGGGGTCTGCATTGAACCCCTATCCCAGTGGCACACACAGGGTTAAATTTTTTTTTATTTTTTTTTTTTTTATTATATACCTCATTGAGGGGCATCAGGACCCCCTGATCCCTCCCCAATGAGGTCTTAGTAAAAAAAAATATATATGTCCACAAACGGAGTGACCCTGTGAGTGCCACAAGGGTCTTCAGCGCAAAGCAATGCATTGGATCCTTGTGGCACTCAGAGGGTTAATTTTTTTTCTATCATTACTTGGTAATCAGAGCTTGTTGGGGGGGCCATCAGGACCAATCCTGATGACCCCTCCAACAATCTCTGATAACAAAGTAATGATAAAAGCCCTGTGTGTGCCGCAGAAGGGGGGCTGCATTGCCCCCCCCCCCGTGGCACACACAGGGTTAATTTTTTTTTTATTTACTTTTTTTTATTATAGACCTCATTGAGGGGTATACAAACCCCCCTGATCCCCCCAATGAGGTCTTACAAAAAAAAAAAAAAAGTTATCAAAAAAAGTGTCCCTGTGAGTGCCACCGGGGTCTCCAGCGCATTGCAAAGCAATGCATTGGACCGTTGTGGCACTCAGAGGGTTAATTTTTTTTTTATCATTACTTTGTAATCAGAGCTTGTTGGGGGGCCATCAGGAGCAATCCTGATGGCCCCCCAACAATCTCTGGTAACAAAATAATGATAAAAGCCCTGTGTGTGTCACAGGAGGGGGGGGGGTGCATTGGACCCCCACCTGTGGCACACACAGGGTTAAATTTTTTTTTTTTTTTTTTTCTAATTATAGACCTCATTGAGGGGCATCAGGATCCCCCCTGATCCCCCCAATGAGGTCTTAAAAAAAAAAAAAAAATCCCCCCCAAAGAATAGACCCTGTGAGTGCAACAGGGGTCTCCAGCACATTGCAAAGCAATGTGCTGGGACCCTGTGGCACTCACAGGGTTACTTTAATTTTTTTAATTTTTTTATTTTTTTTTTTTTTAGACTTGTCAGACCTCGTGGGGGACATCAGGACCCCTCCTGGTGTCTCCCCAGTCATTGATCTCCCAGCCGATAGGCTGGGAGATCAATGGTGCGACCGCAGGAGAGCAAGAGCTCTCCTGCCCTTCACTCCTACCACCGGTAGGAGTGAACAGGATCGGGGAAACTTCCCTAACGTCATCGGTGACCATGTCACCGATGACGTTTGGAGGATTCCCCCGGTCCCGCCCACTCCTACCCGGAAGTTCGGGTAGGAGAGAGGGGGAAGGAGAAACTTTGTTTCTCCTTTGTGTGTATTGATCTCCCAGCCCGATCGGCTGGGAGATCAATAACTGGGGAGGCATGAGGAGTGATCCTCATGCCTCCCCATGAGTGCCAGGGGCTTTTTTTTTTTTAATGCGGCCACTGCATGCCGGTTATACCGGCTCATGCAGTGACCGCATTTCGCTCTTACGCCGTACGAGCGTGGCACAGCAGGTACAGCTGTGTCCACTCGTACGGCGTAAGTAGCTGGCACTCTAGGGGTTAAAGGCGTAAAACACCTGACAATAAACCACCACTCTCATTAATCTGGACATAAAATTCCAATTACCTTGCTGAAGCATTGCTGAGGGAATGATTACCCACAATTAATGTTTAATAATTAGTGTCCTATCAAGGAAGGTAGGCATTATTCTTTTGCTGGTCTCCAAACTTTCCCCCACTGATGTCTTTTTGGGAAGAATATAAGTAAGCAGGAGGAGTTTGGGGCCTGTAGCCTGACAGCCTGTTCTGAATCATTACCCCTGTGATCACAGGTGGATCAACCAGTCACGCCAAAATTCTGTCAAATCCAGAAACCTGTACTGTTGGGGAGCTGGGGGGGGGGAATACATTCTATGTCCAGGCTCCTAAAATTTTACATCTGACTCACTGTCTCCAAAGGTTCATATGTGTATCACCTGTAGGAACCACTGGTTTGGTGGGATTTCCATGTATTTCTTTAGATTGCTTTAATACAGTAAATCTGACCTCGTTTCCTTATGTAATCTCCAGGTACCCTGCATGGACGTCCGGAATATTTTCCAAGCTTCAGCATTCTTTGCACAATGTTTCATTTTGGCTCCAATTAACCCCTGCAACCTCAGTGGCTTGGTGAGATGCTTTACTGCTCTTCTTTGCATCTACATTGGACCTTGTTTATAAAAACCAATTTGAGCAATTCCGGAGTAGTCCAACAGCACCTTTTATGAAAAAATAATCTGCTATAATTCCCATGTATTAAACTGGTGCTTTTACACTCATTGTTTGCTAGACCTTTCTAGCACTGAATGTGTTAAAAGCCCTGTTTTACTCTTACAGTCCCAGAGAGGTAACCAACAAGTTGCTTTGGATATCTCTTGAGCTCAAAGGGTTGTTAATACACTGAGATGTTTGCTTGTTCTCTACAGTGCAGTTGGTTTGCTCCAGAAATCCTCTGCTCTTCCTTTTATAAATGCGGCCCAGTGCTTTTATTGTTTTAAACAGATAATGGTCACAGTACTGACTCGTGCTTTTCTTAATTGTGTGCTCATTGGGAACAACCCTTAACTACTCTGAATGTGTTTGCATGTCCTTTTTATCCTGCTGTTCTCTTGAGCAATAAATAGATGCTTGTTTTTGCCAGGTGACAAGTAATTTCTGGAATACCATACAGAAAAAAGAACACCATCTGTATCCATTGTAATGGCATCAAGACAGCCTGATGTACCTGGTAACTTCTTCTGCAAGACAGCTGTAATACTTGGTGTCACCTGGGTTTGGCACACACTTGTTAGTGCATTAGCTGCATATAGGACAGAACATCTAGATTCTAGTGCAGTTGGTATTATCTGTTTAATCTAATAGGTTCCCATTGAAGTGTATGGAGGTATTTGTAGACAAAACACCTGATAAAGTTATGAACTGTAATGTAATCCAGATCATTATTTGAAGCTGTGTAAAATACTGATCCCTGTTACCTTGACCTGTTCAGTGCCAGTGACCTGCGGTTTATCATAGACAATTGCTGAATTGGCCCTCTAGCAGGGGAGGATAAATCGGATAACAAACTATTTCACACAATTATCTTCTTTAGAACATTTTAAGGTGTAGTTCACTTTCCCAGCACAGTGGTACTGTGCCTTTACATATGTCACAAGTGTTGGGAGCATACACCCAAAATTAAAGTGACCGTAAACATTTTTTACTTTAGATATTATTCACTTGCTGAATCTAAAGATCAAATTGTCTATTTATTATTAGTTTTCATATTAAATGTATATTTTATAAAATAAAAATTTACCCACTTTAATGTTCCTGAGCTCTGTTGCAGCAGGAAATCCTCCCTCCAGTCTATAACCCTTTGAGTGCCAGAGAGGTATCCAACGATACCTCTCTGGCACTTAAAGGGTTACAATGCAATGCTTTAGATAGCTGACACTCCAAGGATTAAAGGGATAGTGACCCTTATTTTGATTTTACATGCGGTCTCTACCATTCATGGGGCTAAACAGTAGGCATTATAGCATTGTATTTTATATACAACCCTCTATTTTTTTTACTAGTTGAAGAGCCTGTTACACGGACCACAGTGCCACTGCCAGCCGGTCACGGGGCAGTCAGGTGCAGTAGAGACTGCCCGCGCAGCGGCTGATACAGAGCTGGACGCTCTGTATCAGCCATGCCGCGGGCAGTCTCGACTGCGCATGACTGCAGCACGTGCAGTAGTCTCTACTGCGCATGACTGCGTAGTTGCACGTTTTAGCGAATTATTATATAGGATTTTTTTCACCTGTTATTTTTATAAACTTATGTCCTAAACGGTGAACTACCTGAATCTCTGTTTCCAGAGTTTTCTGGTCGCAAGACCATCTAAGCAGAATATAATAGAGCATTTAGTGCTGCAGAGAGTAACACTATGTGTAAAGCACTCTGCAAACAGATCCACTGAATTTATTGTCAATGACCTAAGAGTTTATATAAAAAAAAAAAAATAAAATAAAAAATGTACTTGCAGAATATGTAAAGTCACACAAAGAAATCTCTGAAATTGGCGACAGTGATACAATGTAGCTACTTTCCCTTCAGCACTATGTTCCTGGCAGAAAGCTCACTGCAAGCAGATATTCAAGTAGCTGCCTGTCGAGGCCAGGAAAGAGTAAGAAATAGATGAAGAAATGGAAGTGTAGGCAAATTAACTTGACATATTAAGTGCTTATTAAATATATCCAGTTAAAAGCCAAGTTTACTGTCATTTTAAAGAGATATTTGAAGAAGCATAACAGCTTTGACATGTTAGAACAAACCTGGTTTAATTATGAACTCAATGTTGCCATAGTCCTTTAATCTTTCCTGGAAAAGGTTCTCTCTTTTGCTTACTGGCAAAAAAAAAAAAAATTAGTTTTTAGTGTGCCACTAAAAATAAGAGATGCATTGAAAGTTTATTGGCTATAGTGTATTCTGAAAATTGTCTGTCTCAACAGTATTAGAATTGGTTTTAGTGTATGCCCCCCCCATATGCATATTGGTTTCATCCAGCCTTTAACCCTTTGAAAGCTATAGGAATGTGTTAAAGATGATAAAAATGACCTTAGCAGTGTAGAAAAAATGTCTTTTATGCTAGTTAACATAGCTGGTTATACTGAAGCTCAGGAATAGTTGTAGATTATTGTGGTGGTGGATTTTAAGCATGTTTATAACCTGTAGATTTGCAGTAGGTCATTCTGGCTTTTAAAATCCTAGTAATAAAACCCACATGGTAGAATAGCCAGAATGGTGTTTGGCTGACCAGACTAAACAGGCAATCAAGTGGATTTGACAGACCTTAGACACACAAGAAAAATGGAGTAAACCAACTGCAACATAGGCTCTGAGCCATCTAGTTTTTGTGGGGTTAATAGGATATTTTGTCTCCTGTGGGGCAATTTGTTTGACCCAAAATTCCTCCAGAGGGAGAAGCACTAAGATGTGATAAGAGGCATAAAGGCTCCATTTCCTATGTTATGAAACATTGGCCCAAACTAGAGTTATTCTGGATTAACCCCTTAACGACCAGCCTCGCAGGCACGCGGCAATCGCTAAAGGACCACGGAGCATTTTTATTTATTTTTTTTTTATTTGAATTCCGGACTTCCCGAAATGGCGTGCAGCCGCGGGGGGAGCCTGGAATTCCATGACGGTCATAGTACGTCATGGGTTGTTAACTCAGATTTACCCATGACGTACTATGAACGTTAAGGGGTTAAACCAATTGCACCATAGGGGGCTTGTAACCTCTTGAATGGTAGGAAGTTCTCCAATGAATTGGGAAGCAATGCATTGGAGACATCCCTGGCATTCAGGGGCGATAACAGTTTCTATTCAAGTGCATAGATATTTAGGATTTATTTGTCTCCTATGGTGCAGTTGGTTTAGAATAACCCCAGTTCTCGCTTATAAATATGGGCTATTATATGGAACACCTGTATTATCCTACATTTACAAGATCTCACTCTCCATAGGCACTTTCCCTTCTTCATTCAAACATGCACAAGTTAAATCCCTTCTCAAGAAGACTAACCTCAACCCTTCTTGTCTCCCTTCTACATCTTACTTCAGAACTCTTAGAATGCCTTATCTTCCCCCAAATAAGCAATTTCCTTGATTCTATCAAACTTTTGGACATTTGCAGTCTGGATTCTGGTGTGAACACTCTTCAGAAGGCTGTCTCAGTTAAGTGTAATATACAACAAACAAGATGGCACCATATGTAGAGTATAAGGGGATATTACACTCTCAAACAGAGCAAAAGTGCCTAGTAGTTTAAAACAACCGTGTATCACAAAGAGAGAGAGAGAGAGAGAGAGAGAGAGAGAGAGAAAAAAGTAACTACTTTAATGGCACTTAAATTCTCCCCTAAATTCCGTAAATAGGGATGAAGATATTTTGTGAGAGAGATTGTATCAATAAACTATATGCTTATCTAACTCTCAAAATCTACAGAGTATACAAACTATAGGATAATCGCTTCTCATGAGCGTAGTGAGCACTTGATCATGAAATGGTTAACGTCTGGCGATATCAGGAGTTTCTTATAGGACACGCATTACCCTCTATGCTGGCTATCGTGCTTAAGGTCTGTGCTGCTCCGTGGGCAATGTAGGGGTCTCTTTTGTATAACCACGAACTGTCTCTCAGCCGGTGTGCCTATAATTAGTACTGCTTCATCCACAGTATGGAGGACCTCTTTTTATATAACCGGCAATGCTATATGCCCTCCGTTAGACACAGTTGGCCTTGTCAGTATGATTAGAACTTAGTGATCATAGGGACGCTGGTCAACATAGAGGGTTGCTGGTTATATAAAAACAGATCGTACTGTGGATGTGACCTCCTACTTTGCCCACGGAGCGGCACTGACCTTAGGCGGAAAAGCCTGCAAAGAGGGTAGTGTGTGTCCTATAGGCAATTCCCGATGTGGCCGGTCGTTCACCATTTCACGATCAAGTGCTCACTAAGCTCATCAGAAGTGATTATCTTATATTTTGTATACTATGCAGATTTTGAGAGTTAGATAAGCATATAGTCTGAGATAATATCTCACACAATAGCTTCATCCCTATTTATGAAATTTAGGGTAGAATTAAGTGTTTAGTTTCAATCCTTTTCTCTGTCTCCTCTCTCTCTGTCTGTCTCCCCTCATCACAAACAATATCTTCAAATTTTAATGCCTTTGGAGTTGTAGCACTCCGAAATACTCTCATATCACACATCCGTTAATCTTATTTGATTTCAATAATTGTTTTAAGTTATGTCTTAAAGGGATAATAATACTTGAGATGTACAAAAATATGTTGCAGGGTTTATCCCCCTGAGTAAAGCACGGGTACTCCCATTGCTGAGAGAGAATTTAACAATAAATTATAACTGCTCAAACTTGAATTTTTTAGGTGCAATATCACAGTGGCCTGAAAATTTGCAGTGGCGCTGTTGCTACACCATCCTATGGACTGCTCTGGTCTGTAGACCATAAATCTCCATGGGATGGTGTAGCAACAGCACCACTGAAAATTTTCAGGCCACTGTGATATTGCACCTTAAAAATTCAAGTTTGAGCTGTTATAATTTATTAATAAAATATCTCTCAGCAGTGAAAGTACCCTTGTTTTACTCAGGGAGATAAAACTAAAAATGTTGTAGGGTTTAAGTATTACTATCCCTTTAAGAGCAATACCACTATCACATTGTAACCTATGTAATCATTTAGTGACCGTTCCCTATTGATGAAATTTAGGGTAGAATTGAAGTGCCTTTAAAGTACCTTCTTTTCTTTCTCTCTGTCTTTGTGATACATATGTAAATTGGCTAATGATCTCCAGACTGCAAAATCTAAAGGCCACTTCTCTATACTCCTACTACTTGACTTACCTTCTGCTTTTGATGTAGTTAACCTTTCTCTTCTTTCTCAGATTTGCCACAATCTTGGCTTCCGCAATCAAGCTGCTTCTTGGCTTGCTTAGTGTGAAGGCTTGATAGAGTAACATGGGACCTGGGGATGTTATAAACTCTTAATCGCACCTCAATGCATTACAGTCAAGTCATATTTTGTTCATAAGGCCCAAAGCATAGACACTTAGAGGAAAAATTAAAGTTTAACACCTTCAACACCAGAGGTGTGTGCAGTGTATTTCTTTGTAATACGTTAAACACCCTTCTGGATCACAAGGAGTTAGTTATGTTTTTTTAGTTCAGTACTTTTAGTAAGTAGTGGGCTCTCTGTCCTTAGCCATTGAGCACGGAACCAGTGGGCTACTGGGAAAGATGTCCCTGCCTGTCGGGATGCACCGTCGAGCTTTCAGCTATGACGATGCTTTGGAGGACACAGCACCGATGACACCACCCCCATCAGACATGGGCAGTAACACCCTCTGGCGAAAACCAGTTATCCCGGAGCGTAAATATCAGATGCTATCCAAGGTATGCTGTGGAGACAAGCCCATGCTTATTTTGAATATTCTGTTCTCTGTTTACTTTCTGATTTTTTTTTTTTTTACTTTGGAGAAACTGGTGCATCAGAATGTCAGCTGCTGGTTTTTAAAATTATTTCCAGAGAGAGAGGCATTATAATTTAAGATGGGAGGAAAGAAAATAAAGTGACCTGTAGTTTATCGACCCCTTACACAGCAGACGGGGGTGCATGACACCTACCCATTCATATGTTACTTTTGTTTTGTATGCTATACATATATATGTGCTTGCTGTAAGTATGTAATATTGGCCTGTTTTATAGATTTTTTTTTTTTTTTTTTTTTTTTCTTTCTCCTCCTGGGACGCCGTTAAGACGATTTAGGTGGAGTGTGTAAATTAGCCTCTTCTTTTCCTGTGTTTTTGATATAACTTGCAGCTTTTGTGTATTATGAACTCACAAGCTTGAATGTCTGATACTAACGTTATCACTGTTTTGTTTTTTCCCTGTCCCAATACTGATTTCCCTGAACACTCCCTTCTACCCATTTTTTTTGAGCAGGTTGAGGATGGGGAGAGCAACATTCCCCCACCTGCTCTGCCCCACTCCTCTTCCACTGAGAAGGTCCCTGTGGTGAAGGCAAAAGCCACTTCTATCATCATGAACTCTCTTATGACAAGTAAGGATGTCTCTTCAATATAAATTGGTGAAATTCAAACATTAGACATCAAAGGCCCTTGTGCAGAAAGCATAGGATGAGCCATTCTGAAGGATACCGTCTGCACCACTGAGGACAAATGAATATTCCCCAACTTCTTTACAAGTTTAATGGTGAATTTGACCTCTGAAATGCTAGAGAGGACTCCAGCACATTGCTTCACAATATGTTGGAGACCTCTCTAGCATTCAGGGGATTAAAATTCCCATTAAATGAATGGAAACTTGGGGAATTTCTATTTGTGCTTATTGGTGCTGATGGTATGCTCTATAATTGTCCTCTGCTTAAGGCCCAAAGTCTGCAGTGATCTGTTTTCAAAGTGCTAACAGACCACAAAGCCCCAACTGCCAGGATTCTGTTTTCAGTATCACATGGCAAATTGAGTCCTGCAGTCTTCTTCAGTGCATGAAGCTCATTACTATGTAGATAACTTTAAATGGATAGTAATACCTTAAAATAATTAGTATTGTAGCTAAGGAAAAAAAGAAATCCATTGGTGCAAATCCTATCTCTCAAACCTTTATGGTTTGAGAGAGAGAACGTTTTAAAGTTCCCCTCTCCCTGCTGTCAGCTGTAAAGCTGACAGCAGAATAATAGTCAGCCGACTCGAAGTGGCTCTTCAGCGGAGCTGTGAAACATAAATCTAAATCTACATTGGCACGGTCTACAAAGTGTGCCTGGTTTGCAAGCACCGTTCCAATGAAGTAGTTCTTTTTAGATTTTTGTATCTCGACTCTGCTGAAGAGCTGCCTGATGGCCCCTGGACCAGGATCTCCTGCTGTCAACTAGACGCTGACGTCAGGGAAAGGGGAGGGAGAGGAGGACTTTAAAATGTTCTCTCACAAACCATAAAGGTTTGAGATATAGGACTTGCACAGATGGATTTCTGTTTTCCCTATCTACAATACTGCTTGTTATTTTAAGCTATTACTAACCGTTTAAGTAATTGTTGCCATTAGTTCAGCTAAATGCTGTGCAGTTATTGTATGTTTGAAATGTCGAGGAATACTTATTTAGTTACATGTTTCTGAAGTGATTGAGAGGTTTCTCTTGCACCTGTAGCTACATATTCTGAATTGTTATTTGTTGAGTGCTCTGTGCCTTCAAATTAACATGCCCTTAATGTATCATGAGATGTTCTTTACTGAACAAGATTAATTATTTTGTTGAGCTTGTGCATGTAGCACTGAGCTGTTTGGATGCTCCACATTTGTCATAAAATGTTATAAACTACTGCAGATACATGTACAGTATGTGATGTGGCTGGCAAAATGATATGTGTGTGTGTGTGTGTATATATATATATATATATATATATATATATATATATATATATATATATATATATAAAAAAAAAAATTGGAATTGTTATCATTCAGGGTGTGAGCTTGCTCAATCAGATTAGAGCAACCAAATTTGTCACCTGAGCGGACTGGTCAAGTTTGAACATGTCCAATCTTCTAGTGCATGGGCTTTGGAACAGGCCAGCAATTGAGGATTGCTATGCTTGACCACAAGTCTAAATGGCTGTGTACGTATAGTGTAGCTGCTATAGATATATTTCCTCTACATAGAAGTGTATACTATAAGTTTTAACACAGAGTAATTTTGATACTGTGAATCATTCTACCGGTGCCTGGATTGATAGTTTAGTTTAACTGCTATGCTATTGCACAGTGATTGTATCACAGTACAAGCAAAGGAGCTCTGATAGTTGATAATGTTAGGACATTTATTAAAATGTAATAGAGATAATCACATCTTTGAGTGTGAACTGCCCAGTTGTATCCAGTCTGTGTTACTAATGTCATTTTAATCCCTCCAGCGAGGACTGAGAACTTCCATGAACTCCCAGTTACTTGTGTGACTGGTCATGGCTTCTACTTGAAGCGTTTTGTCCCTCAGGAGTTTGTCAGGGGTGTTACAGAACCTCCAATATGCTTCCCGTTTAACCCTTTTTTGCCAGAGATGTATCCAACATATTTTGCTGCAATGTGTTGGACACCTCTCTGGCTCTCAAACAGTTCCAGAATCATTCAGGGAGCAGTCTGGAGGCTCTTGAACCCTTTAACTTGCCAGAAGGGTGCTTCACCATTCACTGTCCACCCCTCTGACACTCCGATACATAAAAGAAATGGACGGTGCAGGATGAAAACGTCTCTGTAATACTGATAAACTTTGCACCTGTTGGATTAGTGGGGAAGAGCTTGTCACCTCTAATAGTCTGAACATAAACAATGACTGGAATCATTTTACTAATTCTTAATTTAATCTTTCCCTTTGCATTTAGCGACCACTTGTAGGTAGAGTATTTCTTGTCTCAATAATAATAATAATGCACATCTGCATTATCCTTTGTACATAGTTTTCTGTGCTCTGCTCCTAACTGGTTTAGAAGAGCATGGCTCCAGTAAGTCTGGCTCCCCTATAGCTTGAAAGCTGTGTGTGCGAATGTCTCTCCCTTTCCAGAGCATACTCAGGAGAGCATTCAGCGCTTCGAGCAGCAGGCTGGCCTCAGGGATGCTGGTTATACTCCACACAAGGGCCTCACTGCTGAAGAGACCAAATACCACCGTGTGGCAGAAGCCCTGCATGTAAGACTCTCTCCTCGCTTCTGCTTTGTACCTGTGCTTTTACTGCTTATGTGTATTGTAACTACTCACTGATGTGTTTTTGATTTTATTACTTATTGACACATAAAAATGACTCTTAAGTCCTTGAGGACCAGGAGTATGCAATGTGTTGCAAATGTCTGGTCTCCAAGGGGTTAAAGGGATGCTAACACCCAGACTTACTGTGGCTGGAAAATCCCCCTATGCATATTGCCTTTGCACCATGGATCAAAGGATAACCTCTTCAGTCAGTTCTCGATGTTTTGTCTGTGGAGGTGGACAGGACTCTTGCTCGCAGAAATACTGGATTCCAAAGTCTTCCTGCTTCAGTCAGAGATGAAAAAATACAGATCTTTCAGTGGTTGGTTTGGGGGGGGGGCAGGATTCCAACCTGCAAGAATGTCAACCTCCAGGACTGGCTGAATATGTCTTCTCTTAAAGTGCAAGGTCAAAATATATAGTGCCTACTAGGATTTTCAGGCCATAATAAAGTGTGGGCTGTTTTTATTAGGAGGCATTAGTGTACCTTTAAATGGGAAAAATGTAATAATGTCAGGATTTATTTACATAACCATTAGAATCAATGGCATTTTTTTTCCTTCAGTTTTTAATACAGTGGCCCCCACCCCCACGTCACTGCTACTGTGGCCTAGACCAAGATAAAATATATATATATTCTGCTTTATAAAACAAAATTATTTCCAGTGTTTGCTTACAGTTTTATGTTCTAATAAAGGCCATATCCACGGGGAAAGTCAAGCCATCCATGGGAGACTCATAAGTCCCATTGACTTTAAGTGGCCCTCGTGCTGCCAGACTACCCATCCAACCATGATGGGAGTTGTAGTGCGGAAGAAGCATGGGCATCGGGGGGGGGGGGGTTAAGGGCCTGGGGATCATGTTTTGGCTCTAACCCCCCCCCCCCCAAAGAAAAAATTTTCTGCAGACACCCCTGGCTGGAGAGCTTCCCTTCGTCCACCACTGGTCTAATTGATTTTGGCTTTGGGCATATTTCCCTATATTTATTTATATTTTACTGGTGTACTCCTCTATTCTTGGGATAACCTGAAAGTGTTGAGCATGGCTATACTAGATGGGTATCTTAGTAGAAACACCTATTGTTAAAAGTCACTAACAAAGTTTCTCTTTTGTCTAATGTGCAACACTGGAACTGTTGGGTAAAGTATCCTCCTGCAACAGGGCAGTGAAATTGCTTTAAAAGTCTATATGGAGGCAGAGACTCCCTCTGTAGTCCACTTAACCAGCCCAACTCCGTTTTCAAAGAGGCATTAAAGGAGATGGGTCAGAGCTAATATAATCTTAATTGGCATCTATTTTTGCTTTAGGAATCAGGCTGCATAATTCCCCCCCCTTCCATTAGGTGGGCTCCTATCTCTGGCCTTTTCCTCTCATTTTTGCTTAGCTTGCCAAAGTAGAACAAGCTATATACATAGGAGTGTATTCGGAGTGCACAGGGTCCTGTGAGCATGTCCCTGTCTATTTGTCTAGCAGCCACAAAATCACCAGATTTGCACTCTAATTTTCCTTTTCTGTCTGTCCCTTTACTATTCCTTTCTCTGGTAGGGATTGTACTAACTTTACTTTGGTTTAGTTACTTTTGTTTTTTGAGTCTGTGGTGACTTTAACCCTATGAGTGCCGGAAAGGCATCCAATGCATTGCGCTGCAATGCACTAGATACTTCTCTGACACTCAAAGGGTTACTAATACCATGCTGGATGGGGCATACACAACTGTGTGTTCTGCTGCACCTTGTGGATTCCAGTGGGCAAAATGTGGCTTATTCTTCTACCCATTTTTACTTCAGTTAAGGGATGCCTATGGGGACACCCCTGTGCTGCAAGGTGGTGACTGGATGCAATGGCTCGAGAACCGTGGTGTCATTTTCGTTTTGGAGGGAAAACAGAATTACATTTCCCATAAGGCCTGGTTTCCCAGGCCTCACAGAAAAGGAAGGGGTTGTTCTAGTTTTACAATACTTGCTATTTTCTTACAGTGCGAGTCACAGGAGTCTGGATTCTCCTTCCTGGCATTTCAGTTTAACCCCTTTAAGTGCTTTTATACTAAATTTCTGTCCTGGATTCTTTCTTTGGGAGTGTTTTGGAGACACTTGAGTCTTTGACTCAGATTCTTTTTCCCAGATACATTATGGAATATGGCTTGAGGCATGCTGTGCTTCTCTCTAGTGTCCTTTGTCCAGCTGGTTCTGAGGAAAGGAAATCTTATACCAAGACAATTTTCTTATATTCCTCTCTCCTGATGCAGTGGGAGTTTATTATTGAAATGTTGCATGTAAAAGTTTGCATCATAAATTGTCGCATGTGTTTGGCCACATCATTTGAAGTGTCGCAAGTACAGTTTCGCGTCGTACAGTATCGCAATTTCTCATGTCGCATCATTCTACATGGCACATTCACCATGGTGCGCATTAAAGAGTCGCAAATTGGGTGCAATAAAAAGTGGCACATTTGGTACATTAGACACAATATGGGTGCAATATAGGTGCAATAAAGAGTCGCTAATTCGGTGCAATATTGGTGCAAATTAGCCTTAAGCCCGCAATATGTAATGACGCAAATTGGGTGCATTAAGTATGCTCAGAAGCCCTGAGCCTATCTGGGAGATACTTGTCCATATAATGGACGAGTATTCCCAGCTCCTCCTCAGTGAAGGAAGGCTCTCTAGGTATTTTCCAAAGTTTTTGTGTCTGCGATTTTGCTGCTAGTTTGCAGTATGAAGTATGCAGGTGGTTTTGTACTTCCTATTTCCAGTGCAGTTTGCAGTCTGATGCAGGTGGTTTTGTACTTTTTGCATTCTGAAGTAAATTTGATGCCCCCATATTGCACTTTAATGCACCAAATTTCGACCAAATGTGCGACTTGGTTTTGACGCATTGCGTTAATAGTAGGCATTTATGTGTCACTACACATTGCGCCCTTAATGACAATTTGCACCTTAATGCACCAAAATTGCGACTCTTGAACCCAATTAGTGACTCGTTAACGAGCGCCATTTGTAATGATGTAACATGTAGAATCTGTCACTGTATGACGCAAAACTGTTAATGCGACACTGCAAATGACGTGGCCAAATACATGCGATATTGTATGCCGCAAAAATTTGCATGCAACACTTCGAATGGATACCTGCCGTGGGTTCCCCCTGTGCGCGTGCCCGCGCACACACACACACACACACATGCAGACACGCATTTCTGTAATTTCTTGCCCTTTATAAGCTTACACATCTGTTTGTGGATTCTGTATCACTTATGGATCAGGCAAATCAGTGCCTGGATTATCTACTCATGGTGTGTCCCATATTCTAGGAACATGACTGTCTCCTGGATACAATTCTTAGAGGCTGGCTGTGTGGACTTGCTAGGAGAAGAAGGTGTTCTGTTGGTTTCTGAGTTACTTGAGGGTGGGGCGTACATTACTCAAGCAGATTCTGATTCCACTAGGCTTCCTGGGAAGGCCTTAGCACTCCATGTTGCTATGCGTTGTTACCCTTGGCTAAACATATGTACTGCAGACCAGTCTTCCAAGAAGTCCTGATTTCTTTCATATGTAGGCCAGCAATTGTTTGACCTAGAATCAGAGAAGGTTATTGGCCATGCTACTGGGGGTGTGGGTGTACTTTTACCTCAGGTTACTCCCAAGTGTGTGTTCTTTCCATCTGAGAGACCTGTACTTTTCATTACCCTTGCTAATATGGGTGTACACCCAGGGTGTCTACTTCCACAGTGGCCCAGCCATACCCTGCCTCCAAAACCCATAAATGTTTTATGTGGGCAAGACACCTAACCGAAGGCCTCCAGCTCTCTATATGACTTGCAGGGGTTTGGTCCATCTGAAGTAATTGGTGTTCGTCTGTGTCTTTTACAATACGTTCATTTTCTCCATGGTAGGCCAGTGAAGATTTCAGATCCTTTCTTTCATGTCCAGAGTTCCTTGTGGTCTTGTGAGGGACCACCTATTTTTAGACAGTTTCTTTCATGGTGGGCATGCATGTTTTGGTACCTGCTCCTCCACAGGAGTGTTTTTTGGGATCTTACTGCAACCTTCTTATAGTTCACAGGATGGATGGGATGGATGGTGGTTGCTGTCCTATTCTGGACTTTCATTGTCTTAACCGTTTGATCTTACTTCTTACATCCCAGCTCCAGAAGGAGTCTTGCCCTGCATCAACACTGCTGTCTGTCAAGTGGAGTTTTTAGCCTTCGTAAACATAAAGTGATGGTTAATATTAAGTTGATTTAATATTGTAGGCATTAAAAAAAGTTAACATCTATGTAAGTCTTATCTCTCAAATCTTTACATGGGTACGCCTAATTCTGGAAGATTTGCTTAAAAAATTATTAGAGAGAGAACTTTCCTGATAGCTTGGGTTCAAGATGTATTGCTGCCAGGTGGGATTGCTGCTCCATCCATTTATGGAAATCTTGTGTCTGTGACACTCGGGCAGTAAGAGCAACACCCCACCGGGCTAAAAAAAAAAGAAAAAACATGTACCATCAAAACATTGCAGGTTGGCTTTACAATAACTTTTCATAAAGGCTTCCTGCCCCTTTAAAATATTTTTACTTAGCAGTAACAGTCCTACAAGGGTACTCCAGCTTCTGGGGGAATTCTTAATTCAGAGGTTAATGCTTTTCAGTCTGTGAAGAAGTAATGGAGGTATACATTCTATTGAGCCCGAAAACACACCTTTCCTATAGAATGCCATAAACTGTGTAGATGACAGGGGGCTGTGCATGAAGGTATGCTAGAGGTTATAAAGAAAGATTGCTTCTCTAGTGTTATAAACCTTCCATGTCTTGTGTTATTTTATGGAGCCTATGCACTAAATGGTGCAACTGGTTTGCCCCAATATCTCCACAATTTTTATTTATAAGGGATATGCTGGAGAAAAGTTGGTGCAGAGGCTCCATAGGATAGCACAGGAACTGAACTGATCTCTGCTTTGTCACCTCTTTATCACCCATCTGACTCTCCCCCGATGGCAGTTCTGTTAACTGATTTAATGTAAAACAATTGATAGACTTTTGAATAAAGCATCTACCACCAGGTGGCATACCCTTATTTATTCAGTAGGAAAAGTGTTTGTTTTAGTTCTTAAAGGGATAGTAATACTTAAAATGTAAAAAAAAAAAAATATGTTGTAGGGGTTATCCCCCTGAGTAAAACAAAGGTACTCCCACTGCTGGAAGGTGTTTCATTCAAAAGTTATTAATTTTCAAAGTTTAATTTTTTAGGTGCAATATCACAGTGGCCTGAAATTCTGCAGTGGCGCTGTTGCTACACGATCCTATGGACAGCTCTGGTCATTTGACCATAAATCTCCATAGGGTGGTGTAGCAACAGCGCCACTGTACAATTTCAGGCCACTGTGATATTGCACCTAAAAAATTCAACTTTGAAAATTAATAACTTTTGAATGAAACACCTTTCAGCAGTGGGATTGCCCTTGTTTTACTCAGGGGGATAAACCCTACAACATATTTTTTTTTACATTTTAAGTATTACTATCCCTTTAAAGTTTACTGCTCTTTTAAAGGAAGAGTAAACCTTTATCATGAAAAAACACATTGTAGGGCTTTCAGCTTTTAAAGGGATAGTAATGGTTCTTTTTAACTCGTTTTAATTTTGTAGCCATTAAAAATATTAATAGAATGAGCTATGTCCCATGTCTCAAACCTTTTATAGTGTGAGCGATCAAAGCATCTAAAATTCTCCCACCCCATTCAGAGACGGCCAGCACTCTAGCCGACAGAAGCTGGTCCTGAGACCAGCGGAGGCTGTTCAGCAGAGCCGGAATACAGATATATAGAAAGAAATACTTAATTGGAATGGTCTACAGAGTGCCTGGTTTGCAAGCACACTTTGTAGACCATTCTAGTGAAGTATTTCTTTCTATATATCTGTATTCTGGCTCTGCTGGATCAGCTTCTGTCAGCTAGAGCGCTGATGTCTCTGCAAGGGGCGGGTGGGAGAAATTTTAGATATTTCGATCATTCAAACTATAAAGGTCTGAGACATGGGACATAGCTCATTCTATTAATATTTTTAATGGCTACAATATTAAAATGGGTTAAAAAGAACAATTACCACCCATTTAAGGATTATATTAGGGCTTTTAATGCTGAGCAAAAAAAAACAGGATCTTCCTACTATTGTGAGATTGTCTTCCAAAATTATAAGCATTTACAAGTTTTATTTATTTATTTTTAAACTAGTTGAAGAGCCTGTTACACGGGCCACAGTGCCACTGCCACCCGGTCGCGGGGCAGTCATGAGCAGTAAAGACTGCCCGCGCCACGGATGATACAGAGCTGGACGCTCCGCGGCGCGGGAAGTCTCTACTGCGCATGACTGCAGAACATGAGCAGGGTCTACTGCACATGACGTGGTGTTACACACATTTTAGCGAATTATTATATAGGATATTAACAGTGCCCCCCCGGGTGTCATGATTAGTTATACTGTTGTAGTCTATGACAGAGGTGAGCCACAGGCTATAGTTCTCTCTAGAATACGATTGTGACCATTTTTAAATAAAACTACTGCCACCAGTAGGAGTACTCTTGCTTTAGTTTTGCAGGAAAAACATCTTTTTTTTTTTTTTTCTTCTAAATACTAAAAATAAATGGCTTTAATTCCAGTTTTTTTTTCCTTTTTCTCTCTCTCTCTGACCTAGGTCCCAGGCTGCCTTTTTGCCATTACTAAATATTTAATCTTGAATATTTCCCAAAGAACGCCACAATTGTGATTCCTAACCAAATCAGTGCAAAGCAATGTGTGATGGGAATCGGATAACTGTCTTGTTCATAATCTTAAGCACAGTAGGCCTTGTATAAAAGCAAAGTAGTGCAATTATGTGGCAAAGAATCTGTATTCCACAGAACTGAAACATTTCCATTACTTTAAATGGAGCGTTTAATCCCTTGCATGCTATAGAGGTCGCCTGTACATATGAAGCAATGCTTTGGTGATCTGTCAAGCAGTCAAGAGGTTAATTGTCCCCTGTGGTGCAGTTAGTTTGCCCCAATATTGCCCCACTTTTTATTTATAAGGGCCATGAATTCTCTTGCCATCCGTAGTCGTCATTTCATCTTCATGATCTCTGTAGTTTTTGAACTATAACCAGTAAACTTGTGTTTTTCCCTTGGTAGAAACTAAAGATGCACACTGGGGAATCCTCTGAAGAGAAGCAAAGTTCATCTGCTCAGTCTACTCCTTGCAGCACTCCAAGCTCCTCTCCCAAGCAAATGCGCAGGTGATTAGACCAACTCAAGGCAATGCAACACCGGTGGGAAACTTTCTGGCCGTGTTGTGGTGTGGTAAAGGCCACTAGGTTGTGCTATCTCAGTACTCCATAGGGAGAACTTCTGTCATTGACTGAAAAAGATAAGAATGATATATTTTTTGCATATGCAATACTTTCATGGCTTGCCATTTTATGGTGGCGCTGTTGAGATTGCTTCCAATGGATGACTTTTTCAAGTGTCAAAAAATAAATCCTCCAGTTCGAGCTTTCTCACAACAGTGGGCATGCCCTTTATTAACTCAGCAGTTAATAACATACAATTCATTAACTGCTGATTAAAGTGGTAAGTTCTGTTCTTCTTTTAAACGGCCATGCTTTCTTATCGGGATGTTTACCGTTGCTGCCATATTCTTTCAAGGCTCCTTTAGACATGTCTTTTTATAAAGACTTTTCTCAAGCTGATAGCTCTAACCTCTGTAGGTTTATTTAGCATAAGGGCTAAATGTTTAAATTAATTAAAAAAAATAAAAAATCAAACCTGAGTCCTGTGAACCTTGGCTGGGTTATGAAAAAGGAAATGGCACTTTTGTTTCAATATTACCATTTGATACAGAAGACAGGGAAGCTGACATACTGAACAAAAAGCGCAATTGTGAGGCAAAACATCTGCACCACAGGGCGCAAAAGAAAATTCCAATTGATTTCAATGCTGCTTTTAATTCTCTATGGCAGTGAAGGGTAGTGTGAGGCCCTCCAGGTGTTGCAACACTACACCTCCTATCTTCAGATGATGTGACTTGCAGTCTGGCAGCAGCTGGAGGTCCTTGTCTCCACACACTTGCCCTATGGTATAGTTCGATTGCTTCAGTTTTGTTTCATTCTTATTACTACACCAGCCTCAGTGTGTCCCTAGTTTAATTGGGAAACTGTCATCTTTATAAGGTATTTGGTCATATGCACAGAAATTAAGTGGAGCAATTCTAGTGCAAACAGCTGACTGCACCATAGGGCACAAATACTCACAATATGACCACTGAATGTTTTTATTTTTAACCCCACGAATGCTAGAGAGGTCTCCAGTGTGTTGCTTTGCATTGGCTGGAGACATCTTTATTACTCAGGGGCCCTCGCCACCATTTTTTCAGTTTGTCTAAGTATATCATGTTTGTAACGCATAACATAATAGTACAACTCTATGTACTATATTGGTGCTTTATAAATTAATAAAAATAGTAATATAGTTGGTTTGCATCTGATTTGCTCTTCTTTTGTCTATGGATATCGGTTGCTCATGGCTAATGCCCAGTCTTGCTCTTGTCCATGTTCCTTATGCAGGTCATGGTTCAGTCAAGGCTCAACCAGTTCCCTCCCTGCTGGTGACTTCAGCAACTCTGACAACGTAGGAGCAGACAAATGGAGTGTGTTTGGACCTCGTGCTGTTCAGAAATCCACCACGGATCCAGGTAATTTTTAAAGAGTTTATACATGTATAAAATATTGATAAGAAAATATGGGTGCTTTCTATAAAAGTGTTAAGATTTTTTTACAATTTGCCTTATTGGTCTCTGTCTGCTATGAAGAACAATGTCTCTAGATTGATACTCATATATATTTTTTTTTTTACCTGTTCTATAAAACTACTTTAAACCCTTAAAGGGATAGTAATGTTTCATAATAAAAGCGGCTCCAATTAATCTTCATAGTATTTGGGCCTCAGAGCAGCAAGGTGGTGTCCAGATGGCTTGCAGAGAGGGACAATCTTCAATTAACCTAAGGAAAAAAACTGCCAATGGGGGCAGGGCTTTCATTGTTCTCACAGTAAGAAGATTGTCACTTGCTGTGAGCTATCTGGTCTGTGGACCAGATTACACATCTGAGGGGAAGTGGCTTACACTAGGTAAAATGGGCAGGAGGGGTATACTTTATCGTTCAATTACTCTTGAACTACAACTCTGGCAGTATTGAAATAACACTCTCCATGGCCCAAATACTATGAAGATTAATTGGAGTTGCTGTTTTTGTGAAACATTACTATCCCTTTAACCCTTTTGAGAAGCAGAGGGAGGATGTTCAGTACATTGCTTTGTAATGTGTGGTGAAGCCCTGTATCTTGGATTGTTGGTAGCAGTTAAGGACTAAACTCTGGCACCCCTACAATAAATCAGTGGTCCTTTCTAATTGGGGCTCTTGACCCCTTGAATGCCAGAGATCTGAAACCTATTGAGAAGCAATGCATTGAAGACCTGGCTTTCAAAGTGTTTAAAATTTGCCATTTCACATCTTGGATGCTAGAGATCTCAAAATATTGCTTTAGAGATTTCTTTAGCATCCAAGAGGTTAAATCCTTTGTAAAAAAATGCTCAGATTTTTGGTTATACTTATAACACGTTTTTAATAATGGATTACCATGTGATGCATATGTAACTGTCAGTTATTCATGCAGGGACATATTTTTCAAAATGGTGCTGTTGTTGCTAGTCATTGTTTGTTTGACACCAGCTCCTAATTTTGCTCAGCCTGTGATGAAAAAGTGGTCACTAGACTAGATCAATGTATATGATCAGCAACCCAGCCCCATGCTGAGTTATCACTGCTGTAGGACAGTAGCACAAGAGTCAGTAATCTTTCACCAGAGGGGGTCACACAGCAGCTCTTAATCAGGCAGCTGATGGTGCGGTGCCGTAACCCTTTTGAGTGCCACAGGGGTACAGAATACATTGCAATATGTTTCTGTACTCCTCTGTCACTCAAAGGTTTAAAGGGATAGTAATACTTCGTTTTAACTTTATTTTATTTTGTAGGCATTAAAAAAACATGAAGAATGATATAAGTCTTATCTCTCAAACCTTTATGGTTTATGAGATATTCACAAGCAAAGTTCCCCTCCCCGCCCCTTTTACCTAGTGTAAGCCATCTCTTCTCAGATGTGAGTCAGGTTGTATGACAGGACAGATAACAGAAGGGGACAATTTTCTTTGTATGAAAACAATGAAAGCCCTTCCCCCCCCTTGACAAGTTTTTCAGCTTTTTCCATTATCTTAATTGAAGATTGTCCCTCTCTGCAGTCTACCTGGGCATCTCCCTTCTGATCTGTTTGAACAGGGAAGGGATACTTTGTTTGTGAATATCTCTTAAACCATAAAGGTTTCAGAGATAAGACTTATATCATTCTTCATGTTTTTTTAATGCCTACAAAATAAAATAAAGTTAAAATGAAATATTACTATCCCTTTAAGCTTGGTATGTGATGATAAATTCGGGCACTTTTTAAAAAAAGGAAATGGGGGGGGGGGAAGTGTTTTGAGACAAATGTTGCAACTTCTTGGGCATAACATAAGTGGAGCAAACTAACTACCCCATGGGGGGGGGGG
Organism: Rhinophrynus dorsalis; assembly: GCA_037306005.1. NCBI lineage: Eukaryota > Metazoa > Chordata > Amphibia > Anura > Rhinophrynidae > Rhinophrynus > Rhinophrynus dorsalis. The sequence continues at coordinate 105,103,058 of CM074721.1, read as the reverse complement.
GGCACAAATAAATTCCCAATGAGGTGCATGGTGCTTTTAACCTGTTTTAAGCAATAGGTCTCCAACAGAATGTGCTTCCCCCCCCCCCTTACTGCACTGGAAGACCTGTCTAGCATTCAAGGTGTCAGACTCCATTACTCAGTCAATGTATGTTTTGTTTTTCATTTGTCCCCTATGGTTTACTCTAGAGCTTTTTAGTAGATCAGCCTCTTTGATCAATTCTGGGGCAAACCAAACCAAATGTGTCAAGTCTCCATTGATTTAAATGGGTTTTCAAATACTTAATTGCTAATGAGCTTGGCAAAACCTTGTGTGGGATCTATCTAGTATTAGGTGTTATGACTCCATTTAAATCTTTAGGAATTTTTTCTCTCCCGTAGTGCAGTTGACCTTTCCCTACAATCACATTTTTGTGTGTTCATAGGGCCCTTTTTATTTTATTCCTCACAGTGTCTGTTATTTGCTTATAGGTGGTTTCACTGTCCAGTCATATAAAGGTGCCCAAAAGCCAACCCCTATGGAGCTGATGCGAGCCCAGACTACAAGAATAGCAGATGACCCAGCTGCTTTCAAACCCCCGAAGATGGAAATGCCTTCAATGGGGTCAGGAAATAAGAACATTCCCCGTGGTCACAACCTGAAGCCTCGCGATATGAACATTCTCACTCCAACTGGCTTCTAAACTTTCATTAGTCTTGCTCCTTAGCTGTGCATAAAGACTGATCTAAGTGTAGTGTCCTACAGCCCCTCGCCTGTGGAGAACCATTACAATGGTAGTCACCGGGTCTATAAGTTATTAGTTCATTTTTCTGCTCTCCAGGCTTTTGTTTTAATGTGGCCTTTAATTTTATCTTATACAGCTTGTATTAATGCAAGAAGTCACATAACTGCCTATAATCTCTTACTGCTAAAGCGTTTAACTGCCAGGTAACCACTAAAAGCTATTCCTACTCTCTTATGCACTATTGTGATGGAAACAGGCTGTGGAACACACTTGCTGGAGTCCTCTTTCAGCAGAAACCACGTCCTAATCAGTGTTATGAAAGTTAGTTGGAATCCTACAAGGCAGTTATTCTCAAACTTGTCCTGAGGAACCACTGACAAGTCATATCTTCAGGATTTCCATGCTTATGCACAAGTGAGTCAGAGGCACTCCTTTTAACCTCTCTGAAGACCAGAAGGAGGGTGACACATTTTGCTATATACTTCTCTGCCCCTCAGGGGGCTTAAAAAGATTGCTTTTCACTACTGCTCAAACAGGGAAACATTAACACACATTTGTGGGGCATGAGTGTTTTGTTTTTTTTTTTTTAATTTAAATCTTAGCGTTCAGTGCTTCCTAACAAGTGTATCCAAACAATGGAGTTCTAGCCACTACACTAGAGGGTGAATGAACTGAACCCTACTTGTGGGCACCAAGACTGGAGCTGTAGTATTTACCTGCTGCCAACTCAGAAATGTTCAGTGTATTGTGTATATTATTTATATGTACATACACATGATCGCTGTGGGACTTTGTGGCCATTGTCCAGCAGTCAGTAGGCAATTCTCACTGTCTAGATTTTAGAACTCTTGGGGCTAGATTCTATTACAGGTGTTAATTTTATCTCCAGGTTTCCCCATAGATTTCAATGGGAACATTTTTGATAAACAGGAAGTTAATATTTCTCATGTAATAGAATCCAGCCCTAGGTGAGGCACAGTTATGTCACAGCTCAATGTTTCACACCTTTCCACCTCCATCTATCGATTCTTTATGCCCCCGTTTAGCTGGAAAATTAACATTTTTGGGGCATGTGATGGCTTAGATTGCCAACCATTGCATAGGGCCCAGGGTTGCTGGTCGACTGTTCTTAATTTGTCAAAATCCAACTAAACAAAACATTCTCAACCTCCATTATCTGTAGTAGAAGAACCAGGGAATTCATATTCACTTTTTAGTTATGTAGTTATTCTAATGCAGATGTCTTAATTATTTTCACACTCTTTCTATTGGATGGCTGTTGGTCCTTTTCCATTACCTACAGAACCAATTTGTTTTTTTTTTTTTCTTTTCAAGAAGTTTTTATACATATGTTAGAACAGGCCTGAAACCTTTTTTTAATTGGTCAGGTCTTTGTAAATATGACTTAAGAATAACTGCAGTAAGAATCTGGCACACTCTTGAACTGTGCAAGGCAGAATCCCTTTCAATCTTCTTTTGGTTCTATCATGTTGCTATAATACTAAATTAAAGGGAAAGTAAAACCTCTTCACTACCTACTTGCCTTATTGTGGCCTGGAAATCCTAACGGCTCTTGTGAATTTTCTTCCTTGTTTCAAGATGACATACAGGACTGATTTGATGCCATGACCATGAAGGTAGACCTGTTACCCACAAGATCACAGGGCACAAACCCTGCTCACTGTACATAGCAATCTTAAAACTTGAAGGTTCAGAGGGGTGTAAAACACATTAGTTTACAATGTGTAGTGTATCCTGCTGGTACTCATCTAGTTATTTATGCACATGCGTTCTGTCTACTTACATTTGAAAAGACTGCCAGCAACTGTCATGTCCACCTTATGTCATTCAGGACAGATTTGAAAATGCTATCTCGGTGAGCAAGGGCAAAATTCATAGTGCTCATTAGGATGTTTTGGCCCTAGTAAGGTGATGTAAATTAGAGGTGGTTCTCCCCGTTTTAGCATTACTCTTAGGCATATAAATGTACTTGAAAGTGACCCAGAAAAGGGGTTAATGTGGTCTTTGCCTGCTTCTCATACTTTTCTGTACAGTAGTTTTTTTTTTTTTTTTTATTTTTAAATAGAATATTTGCACATTGAATTCTGTTGGCATTTAATTTATTCATTTTTTTATATTTTGTGCTTGTCTATTATGTGCCTAATTTTAAGGTTGACAATAAACTTGAAATAGGTTTGCTTCTGAATTGATATGAATGCAAGATTTATCCCAATAAACACACTGCACACAGAGGAGAAATTTCGGGGTAAGCTTACTGCAGCAGAGAGGAGTGGATCTTTTAAGTCCTTGAATGACCGAAGTATTTGTCCTCTGTTGCATTTGGTACAGCCCATTACTCCACTACAGCCAACACTTTTTTGTATATGTAAATCTGTTTCCCAGCAAACTATATTCCCCACATATAACACAACCACTTTTAAATTAAACAAAATTTATATACAACTTGTTCTTAAAAAAGTATTTTAACATTTGCTATTTACAGATGTAAAGTGCTTAAGGATGACCACTCAAAATGTAATTAAAGGAACAGTAAATCTCTACCTAAAATATGTATTGTCTTTTGAGTGCCAGAGGGGTATGCAACACATTGCAAAGCAAGGTGAACTTACCCCTCTTTAACACCTTTCCTGTTGAGTAAAACTGGTACTCATACGGCTTGGAGACTTTTCACTAAAAGTTGTTATAGCTCAAACTCTTGTATATTTCACTTAAGCAAATATGCCAACAGTTGTCAAAAAGGCAGTTTTGCACCACTGCTTTATAATGAACTGTGCAAAAGATCTTGATAGATTACAGCTTTACCTCATAAATAATTTTGAGAGCCACCTGGTGACCACAACAGAAAGCTGCAGTTTAATAAATAAATAAAACACCATCTGAGCAGTAAACTTTTTCATGAAACGGCTCAGCAGTGGGATTATACCGATTTTGCACATTACAGTATAATTTTTCCATAAAAAAAGTTAATTGATATCCACTTGTATATTGCTAATTAGGAGACTGTACTACATGTAACTAGCTTAAATCCTACAGTACAAGGCAGTCACTAGAAGGACATAAAGATCCTGTCCTCTAAAAACAAACAAAAAAATCCAGCATTATCAGTGGGCCCAGAGCTCATCAAACCCAGCAAGTTTTAAATAATGTAAAAAATATATATAACTTTAGTTTCAACGAAGTCGTTGGTTTTGGTTGTCTAACATGTCCTTAGTGGTCTCCATAACAGGACACGTGTTTAGGATATCCTTGTTGAGCACAGATGAGCTAATTCAAATAACTGGGTCACCTGTACTCAAGCAGGGATATTCTAAACATAAGACCTGAATGGTTCTCAAACGTGTTCTCATGAGCCATTAAGTTGTGGAGTATGAATTTCATTGGTAAGTTAGTTTGACACATATAGGAAAATCTTTGTTGGCTGAACTTAGACACATGTCCGAGGTTAGATGAGAAACAATATTGTCCCTGGCCTTTTCTGCTGTAAGTTAGACACACTGCATAACGTTTTGAATTGGTTAGATCCAAATTCAGAAGGAAGATTGTATTTAAATTGTAGCAATGTCTCTAAGTACACCTTTTAACAGCCGTACAAAACAAGGTATGTAATATGCGCAGCCTCTCTTGTATTGCTGGTGGGGCTTCTGCTCCCATGGAAGTTCTTTCTCTGAAGATGGCCAATTGAAGCTCCACCTCTCTTTCTGTAATCTCATCATATAGGGCCAAGGGCTGATGGGCCATCTGCAAAATCCGCTCTGTTCGCTCGGTCACTGGAGTAAGTAAGTGTTCTGGAAAGAGGGAATATACATTTAATTCCTTCAATAGTTCTGATAAGATAACTATACATTTTTTTTTTTTTCCCTTTCATGAAAAATAAATTAAATACAGCCATAAATGTGGAGCTACTTCATAGTAGCTTGTGTTTCCATCCTGACCTGCACGGATGTACACAACAGTCCCACTTTTACAGGGGGAAAAAAAAAAAATTTAATGTGTTGCGGAAGAATCCACTCTGTCCTGGTTAAAATAATAACAATCACAGTTCCTCAGTAATGCTCACAGTATCACCAGTAGGAAAAACCTCAAAGAAAATCAAAAGAGAAGAGCATTTGAGAGTAGTAATATGTAAGAAATATATAGTCTCCAAATCCAATGTGCTTGCACTCACAGATGAGGAAAGTATGCCCTTCAATATTACAGAACTCCAGAAGTGATAATCGCAATCGGTCGATCGCTGGATGCTTTGCAACCACTCCTAAGTATAAGGGTATCCCAGGCATGGGCCCTTGCTTCCATGTGCTTAGAGGGATTCGGCTGCACCACACTGACGAGGCTCACATAGGCCGAAACGTACGTCTGTGGTTTTGCCGTTTCTCTCGTGCGGAGAGGATTTGCCTGACATTTTGGAGCTGGACTGTCTGTGGGCGGGACCAGTCTGATATGGACATGGAGATTTCCTCTCTGTAATGGCACATGGGAGTGAAAAAAGTGAGTTGCAGCACCATTGAGAGGTTACCATGCCTTAGAACAAGACACTTAATTGTGTTCGTGCTTGATGTGTGCTCCTCACAACTCTTTTTTGTCAACCACTCACAAGACTCAACCTGATAATCACATTGTATGCTGAACTTAGCGGGACATGAGCAAAAAAACCCTCTAAAACAATGAGTATAACCCGACACGCAAACACACACAAAATAAGCCTGATGGTACAGTGTTTATGTAGTGGATAAGGCAGATAACCACTACTAAATGAGTAAAAGCATTGATACTAGGTAACAAAATAAACTGGGCATACAATTCGCATAAATAGAATGGATCACTTACTGTATATGGCTGCAAAGAATCCAGCTTTCATCTGATTGGGAACAGCACGAGTTCTATAATATTGAAGTGCATACTCTCCTCATCTATGCAGGGAATATAAGCACATCGGATAGGGGACTATACATTTCTTACTCCCAAATGGGTCTTTGTGCACTTCTGTTTAGATTTTCCTATATTTTTTCCCTCTATTTAGAGGCTTCCATTCAACTAAGGAAGACTGAAAACTGCAGTCATTCTCAAACCAACTGCACCATAAGTGATAAATCCAAGCCAGTACCTTTAACATTGATATGTCATACTAAGACAAGATTTTGTTTTACAGAGAATTCAAATCAGCCTCCATGTTTATTTATTTGGTATAATAGTTTTTGAGAGTGATGTGTTTGTTTTAGTGGCAGATCATACTAATTAGGTCTGTTTCAGGCCAAACGCTCTTATTAGAAATGCCCCCAGTACGCAAGCTCTACCAAATTCATTTTTAGTTTGTGATAATATTGGTTCAGCACTTAATTGTCAAAAACTATTCATATTACAAATTAGTACATCATACAGGCAGTTTAATTCCCTTTCAAATTAACTTAGTCTCTCTTGCGTCCACTGTGGAACATAGAAACCATGGAGTAAAATCCTGTGGTTGGAAGGGCCAGGCCTGTACCTTATAAGACTCTCAGAGGTGGAGACGCCCTCCTTACTTCAATTCACCCCCACCAGACCTGCTCAATGGAGGTGCATAGTACACATTTATTTATATATTTTTTTTAAGGCTGCAGTGCCTTTAAGAACAGGCACGCATGGTGGCCATATTTGATTGGAACATTTGAATTGATTCTGGTAGGTGAAAGTGCGTTTCTAAATTTGTCCTCGTCATCTCTGCCTACTATGTATATATTACTTTCAGCCACATTAATAGAATATGGGACAGAAAAAGTATTTAACAAGGAAGAATGTGGTCAAGGCTTCATGGGTTCTCCCCCCCCCCCTTAACCCTTTTCCTCTCTTAGGGATTCCTTCAGTATTTTAGAATCCATTGTTTTTAGGAAACAAGAGGAACAGAGTCCTGGTCTCTGGACTGTCCTGTGTTCTCCCTCCCCTGCCTGTGACAATGGTAGGCATCAACCACCAGGAAGGGGCCAGAAGTTTGAAGTCCAAGGTTCTGTTGATCCTCACATGGGCTGAGGAGCATGTGTCAGCTCTCTGCTGCCATTCATTTCCCAGGTTTAAAGGGATAGTAACACTTCGTTTTAACTTTATTTTATTTTGTAGGCATTAAAAAAACATGAAGAATGATATAAGTCTTATCTCTCAAACCTTTATGGTTTATGAGATATTCACAAGCAAAGTTCCCCTCCCCGCCCCTTTTACCTAGTGTAAGCCATCTCTTCTCAGATGTGAGTCTGGTTGTATGACAGTACAGATAACAGAAGGGGACAATTTTCTTTGTATGAAAACAATGAAAGCCCTTCCCCCCTTGACAAGTTTTTCAGCTTTTTCCATTATCTTAATAGAAGATTGTCCCTCTCTGCAGTCTACCTGGGCATCTCCCTTCTTATCTGGCTGAACAGGGGGGGATACTTTGTTTGTGAATATCTCTTAAACCATAAAGGTTTCAGAGATAAGACTTATATCATTCTTCATGTTTTTTTAATGCCTACAAAATAAAATAAAGTTAAAATGAAGTATTACTATCCCTTTAAGCAATGTCATGGCAGACTCCGTTGCCAGCATCAGGATCCCAGAAACTGGGAGCTCAACCAGGCTGTATTTGAGTCTATAGTTGGTCTATGGCACCCTTCACTGGTGGATCTAATGGGCCTTTTGGTTGAACCGTAAGGTACTTAAGTTCAGTACTAAATCCCTGGACCCTCTAGCTCTTGCGGTTGATGTGATCGTCATACCATGGTATTCTCCCCTGGAATGGAGGAAAATCCGAATGGAGCAGACTCATGGCAATCTGATCACCCCCAATCTGACTCTGTCACGCCTCGTCCAGCTCTTCTCAATCTATCCTTGGTGGAGCTGTATCAGCTTCCAGACCTCTTGCTGCAGAATCCGCTTTGACAGCGTGGCTCTTGAAGCCGGCATCATGAGGAAGAAGGATTTTACCGACTGTTAATGCCACTTTTAATGAAGGCTTGTAAGCTGGATTCTTTCAAGGCACACCTTAGGGTATGGTACTTCTTTTATAGGTGGTATGAAGACAGTAAGTAAAGGCTACAACTTTTTCATCTTAGTGATATTATGACCTTTCTTAAAGCTGGTCGTCAAAGAGGGTTGGCCTTACCGCTATTAAAGTCCAGATTTCAGCACTGTTTGTGCTTTTCCAGAGGCATGTTCCAAATGTGTGCACTTTTTTTTTTTTTTTTTCCCCTTCAAGGGGTGCTTCATGCCTAAATATTCTGTCGGGATCTACTCCTTGGATATTCAGTTTTCCTGCATGTCTTGATACTTAAGCCAGCCTTCCTGTTGGCTATTGTATATGTTTGGCAGGTTCTCAAACTTCAGACTTTGAAAAACTAGAGAGGGATGCTTACAAAACATTCTTACGTCACTTTGTCCTGCTTCACTTAACAGACAGTAGGTGGCGCTTTTGTCTTTTAGATGTGGTGAGGTGCTTGAAGTATTAGACTTCTTTGATTAAGGGTACGATGTGTCAGGCTTATATTATGAGGAAATAGTTTAACACTGCTCATTCCATCAGGTCAGGGGCTGCCTTTTTGGGCCTATAAAGAATCAGGCCTCTGCGGTAGTCTCTTCACAGATTTGTCAAACACTACTCGGTCAATGTGCTGTCAGAAGGTACTACAGGCTGTTGTGCCTACGTAGGGGTCTTTATTGGTTTCTTTTTTTCCTAGATTTGATGTGTTGGTGTCCAATGCCAGCCGGGGTCAGTCTCTGTTAGAACTGGTCTATTTCTGGAGGTTTTTTTTTATCCCTTTCTCATTCCCTCCCTAGAATCTTGGTGGGATGGTTTTGATATATACCCAAAGTTCCTCTGTTACATACTATAAGTAAGAGAAAAGGGGGGAGTTTTGTGCACTTACCAATAAATCATTTTCTATTAGTCAACGTAGAACACGTATTTACTACTACTACTACTACTACTACTAGAGAGAGAGAGAACCCCCACCACCCTCCAAAAAACAAACAAACAGCTGTTTGAATGCCTGCCTCACTTCTGTTTGCTTTGGGCTTTGCTACAAGTTAAAATTTAAAATGTCTGGTGGGGGTGAAGTGGGAGGGAATCTCCACCTCAGAGACTTTTAAGGCATGTGCCCTGCCTGCCTGGCCTGAAAATACTTTGCTCCATGGTTCCTGTGTTCCATAGGGGTAAAGTCCACTACCCCTTCCTGTAGGAATTTTCTCCAAAAACTCCCCTCTGCCAAGGCAAAGAGCATAGACCTTGTAATGTTTTGGAAAAGTGTGAAGAGCTACTTAATCCCAGAACACCAACAAATGTCTATTTTACAGACTTATTAAGTTTAATGAACACCGTATCAGAGACTCCTTACTACATGTACAGCATGATGTTCAAAAAGTTGTCATAATTAAAAAAATTGTCAAATCATGAGATGGTGGTAAAAGGAGGACAATATTTTCAGAAAGAACGTAGTCATGTTTGAAAAGGTGTTGTAGAATTAAAACAGAACATCTTGATGAATATTGCCCTTAAATCCTGATGGTATGTCTTTACTTTTGGCTATGAAACAAACATTTTCAAGAAACACTTTTTTTTTCCTGTCTTTAAAGTGACAAATTTTAAAACGGCAATATTTTTCTGAAAATACCTTACAATATGGAAGATTAAACCACGCCAACTTCTACGACTGCTTTTTCCCTTTTGACGGATGTGATGGAATTGGATGCAATAAATGAACGGCTGTGGTTAAGAACTTTTCCAGACTGATTACAGATTATTTCAGTTCCCACAACTTTTTTTTTTTAACATCTCTCCCTATGTTTAGGTAAAATTTACTGTTTGTTCTTATGTATGTATGTGTCTACATCTGTGCCATTGTGTAAAAGGCTGTGTATATCTTTATGTAAGGACAATGCCATAATGTTTTGGCTAGTAACATATAGGTGATTGTGAAAGACCTCTTAAATGTACCCCAGTTATAAGGTGCCATTTCTAATTAAGGGCCAGACTGTTATGCAATGCATTTCTTTGCAGTGTGTTGCAACAGACATCCACAAACAGTATTATCCAATATAAAGTATTAAATGATTAAAAATATCCTACCCATTATAATCCTTTGGTAACTGAGAAACAGTAAACAGATATGGTGAAGCATCTCATCCCATCTCTGCCACTCTCCACCTGGACCCTAGAAGAAATAACTATCACTGACTGACACAGCTGAACATTATACATTGATGCTTGATTTAAAGACCACATAATCCAGAGGAAAAAGAACTAGTTCTTAATATATCTCAAATCTTTTTTTTTTCACCCCATGAAAGTTAAAACCATTAAATCATTGAATGCTAGAGTTATCTATATTGGCAACTACCGTAGCATCCAAAGGGTTAAAAAAGCAGAAATGTTTCATTATGAATCAAAATATATTCCTTGCTTCTACTACTCCTACAAAGTACTCCCACTGGTGGAAGATGCTTTGTTCAAAAGTTATTAAAGCTGAATTTGTGATTTTTATTTTTAATAACTAAATTGAAATTGAAAGAGCTGGATATAAGGCTCAATAGGCCTTATGTATAAAATCAATCTGGAGCAAACCAAATGCACCATAGAGAAGAATTAAACATTCCCAAATTAAATGGATCTTTTAACCCCTTGAATGCTAGGATGTTCTCCAAATCATTGCAAAACAATACATTTGAGACCTCATAACCATTCAAGAGGTTAAAGCCCCATTTAGATCAATTGAAATGTTGGTCTCCAGTACAGATGGTTTGTCCCCAGAATTGTCCAGTTTGCTTTATAAATGAATGAGGCCCAGTCTCTCATATAATAATAAATATACATTATATATAATTTGCCATTTGAAAATCAGTTGGTATTCTATCAGTTTGAACTATGATATTTCTGAATGACACATCTAAGAGTGCCGTAATATTGTTTTACTCCACAAGCAAAATCCAAAGACATTTTATCCTTCCTTCATATATAATAATTTGCTAGGATGTTTGTCACTATACAGTCATGGGCAGTCAATACTGTGCATGACTGCATTGCGTCATGGTTCTAACAACAAGAAAAATGAAGAATAGGTAGGTAAATCACAGTCTTGGAAAGCAGACAATTAGCCACATCAAATGAGTGGTTATATGTCTTTTTTCTACTAAGTCAGTGTGCACAACTATTTCCAGAATATGGCGCTACAGAATTTTTAATTTTTTTAAATACACAAGAGTCACTTCAAACATACTAAAATTGAACACCATGATATTTCCTAGTGTATTCAGGACCTCCTGCCAGCAGAACCAGGCAGGGGAAAAGGGGGGGGGGGGGGTCAAGCAGTGCATGTGGGTATGTTTACCAGTGAGCAGCGGAGCAAGCCTGGGGGTGTTGAATAGTGCACTGCATATCTCCCCACCCCCACCTACACTGTTTGATTCCTAACCTGATTCCAGTGCACACTGGTAGTCTGTCTACCAGTAGGCAATGGAACCAGGCTGGTGGGTGAATCTGGAGAAATATGACTGCCAGCAGGCTGTGAAACCAGGCTGGGAGAGTTAGGGTACATGGGGGGATTGAAGGCAGTTTGTTCGCATGCTTGCAATGAGCTGACCCCGCATAGCACACAGGGTTAATTTCTTCTCCATTATTTTTTATTCCCCCTCAACAAGGTCTGAATAAAAATAATTTTTATTTGGACCTAGATGAGGGGCATCAGGAAGAGTTCTGATGCCACACATATGAGGTATGAATTAAAAAAAAAAAAATAATTAAAATGTGTTGGACTCCCCAATGTGGTACATACAGGGTTTTCTTTTTGATTATTTTTATTTAGACCTCGTTGGGGGGCATCAGGGACCCTCCTGCTGCCTCGCCAATGAGGTTTGAATAAAACAAATAATCCTTTGTGAAACACAGTGGTATCTAATGCATTGAAAAGTAATGCATTGTACCCCCTGTGGCACACACAGGGTTAAATATTTCCCCCCCTATTTTTAAAGTTTTATTGAGAGCATTAGAAAATGCAAAGGTATGCATATACAAAGAAGATGATATTACACAAGTGGTGAAACAGTTACATAAAAAGAAAAAAAAAAAAAAAAAGACATATCAAAGGAAACGTTACTAGTATCAGTCCACTGCTCGCAGTAAGTAGAACATGTAACTGATTTGATGAACAAAGATTACGAAGTCCAAGAAGAATTATTGTGAGCATCTTCAGCATTGGTGAGGAGTAAACCATAAGTAGAGTCTAAATGCCTGAGGAAGGAAAGCGTTACATCAGCGTTTGAACTAGACAGGGTTAAACAATGTGAGAGGAGGAGATATGAGGAAATATATTGTTTAGAATAGGTTAGATCAGTGTCTGAAGGAGACATTGGGTGATGAGAGGGGGGAGGGCAGAAAAAAAAAAAAAAAAAAGTCACAGTTGAATGATATTTTCGCAGTGCCCAACCAACCCGGAAAGGAACATTATAGTGACGTAAGTAAGCCAATGACAAGGTTCCATCCAACCAGAGCGGAAAGAACGGTACAGATACCACCCTTCTCATCTATTGATGAAAAGCCGGTAAGGAATTGGACCTGATGGCATGACAACGTTCAATGGATACTAGGGTATCAGCTTTGATTAACCAAACTGAAAGAAGGGGTGTAGTGGGTAATAGCCAGAACTGCAGAATCAAAGACAGTGCTAAGGTCAGAAGGGGGAGTGCTATATGATTAACGTATTATTTCAATAGGACAAGACTGTAACGAGAAAAGGCAGAAGATAGTATCTGCTGGAAGGTCAGTTCACACATTCTGCCAAAGTAGTCAGAATCGGTTGATTTGCCCTACCCATGAGACATGGAGAGAGTCCCAAGAGGTGAGGTCTGAGGATATTTGTTTGATTAATGAGCAAAGATTTATTTCTGGGATCGTTGGAAGGGAAGGAGAAAGATGAATCCCCAAGTATTGCAGAGAAGGGGTGGACCATCGGAATGGAAAGCGCTGTTGAAGTGTCATTACCTCCACCTCTTCCACTGAAATATTAAACATTTTGGATTTTTAATAATTTATTTTGGTTTGGGAAAATATGTAATTCCAATCCAAAAGCTTCATGAGTGGCAGTAGAGAGTTCTGAGGCCTGGAAAGAAAAAACAAGAAATCATTGGCATAAGCTGCCACATTAAATGTCCTACTACTCGTGGAAAGGCCAGCAATTTGAGCATCTAACCCAATTTGGTTCAATAATGGTTCCATCGCTAGTATAAACAGCAAAGGCTAAAACATTGACTGTTCCCATCTGTTATTAGGAAGGGATCTGACAAATAACCATTAACTTCAACTATAGCATTAACTATTGATGTAGGATGCTGTTTAGCATTTGGGGCCCCTGTCCAAATAGACAGAAGATGCTTTTGGACTGCCAACTGAATTGGAGAGATTGCTGGGGCGGTATTTTGTCGCTCTTCCCTGCCTGGGATGAAGCCATTTTGGTCAGGTTGAATTAAAAGAGGGAGAAAAGGTCAGAGTATTTTCGCAAAAACTTGGAGTATATTTTAATATCTATATTCAGAAATGAAACCGGATGATAATTATTACATAACGTGTGATCTTATGTGGTTTTGGGATAACCGAAATGTGAGCTTGCAAGGCTTGTTGAGGCAATGGTGAACCATTGATTATGGAGTTAAAGGACTTGAGCATATGGGGGTTTAGAATATCGTGAGACATTTTATAATATTTTAAAATGAAACTGTCAGGGCCAGGACTTTTACCCAAGGCCATCTCTTTAACAGCTGTCTCACGTTCAGCTGGTGTAATAGGTGATTCTAATTCTTTTAGATTGTTCTGATAGCATCTGGACTTTGGCCTATCTAAGGAAGTCTTGGAGGGCCAAACAATGAGAAGCTCCATTTGCTTCTATATTATACAGTGCATTATAATAGGCTCTGAAAGCTTTAGCCATTCCAGGGAAAGTTGATGTTAGGGAGCCTTTTGCTTTATGGACTTGTTGAATGACGGTGGAATGCTTGACACTTTTGATTAAGCATGCCAAGTGTTTGCGCATTTATTCCCTGCGATAAATTGCTCGTTTTTAGTCCACACATTTGATTTCTCAATATTTTTTAAGGGTCACTAGTTTATCTAGGTTGTCTTCAAGAAGTAATGATTTTTTTGTCTTTCATTTCTGACTGCCTTATCTCCTCTGCTAAGGAGTTAATTTGATGCCATTTTTACCATTTTGCTTTAGTTCCTAACTTGATGAATTGTCCCCTAATAAAACACTTGTGGGCTTCCCATACTGTCTGCGCCACACATCCAGAGTCTTCATTAAAGAAAAAATATTCCTTCAGGGATGTTCGTAATTGAGCTGTGTGTTCAGAGGATTGTAATAAAGATTCGTTGAGTCTCCAAATCTAGGAGGACCCGAAGGATTCTGGGAGGGATAGGGGAAAAGTTACTGCAGCATGGTCAGACCACGAGATCGGTTCTATGGAAGCAGATTCTAACTCATGAAGGAGAGACTGTTTGATAAACAGATAATCTATCCTACTGTAGGATGCGTGTAGAAAGAAGTAAATGTGTAGTATTTAGTTGTGAGGCATAAAGTGCTCCATGTGTCAAAACTTTGCAATGTGGCTATTTTGTGGTGGAGTTTATTTAGGTGCGAAAATTTTAAAGAAGATTTCCACGATGAGTTATTGAGAGATGGGTCAAGCGCTATATTTAGATCTCCTCTGAATATATTTCTTTCTTCCTCAAAGCCATCTAGCATTGTAAACAATTGAGATAAAAAGGAGATTTGATTCACATTGGGGTGTTGTAAAGTAGACCTCTTAGGATGTTGTAAACACAAATGGGGTGTTGTAAAGTAGACCTCTTAGGATGATGAGCTGACCCTCCTCTTTTGATTCTAGTAGTGTCCATGGAATCAAGGTCCTATATAAAATACCTACTCCTCTCTACTTCATGGAAGCATAGGATAAAGGGAACCTGCGGTTCTGGAATGTGGGGGCCGCCAACACAGCAAAGTCTGTTTCTTGCACTAAGTGGCAAGACTGTCAAAAGCCCTCAACGCCATAGCCCTCTTTTCAGGGGAGTTTAAACCCTTGGCATTGACCAAGACCAATTATATTTTATGCATAAAAGGTTCTCACCTGTGTCTTGTACGCAATGGAGCATCCCCTTGGTGTCTGTTGGGGGGGGGGGGGAGAAGAAGAAAGGAGTGCAAAGGGCGAGGAATGGGGGTAATGGGGAAGGAATGGGAGGTGTGCTGTCGGAGGGTATCCATTTGAAGTGTTGCATGTAAAGTTTTGCGACATAACATGTTGCATGTGTTTTGCCGCGTCATTTGAAATGTCACTTTTATAGTTTTGCGTCATAAAGTGTCGCACATTCTACATTTCGCATTGCTCTGAATGACGCATTGACCATTTTGTGCATTAAAGTGTTGCTATATGGGTGCAATAATGGCGCAGTATGGGTGCATTAAGGACGCACTATGGGTGCAATATTGACGCACTATGGGTGCAATATTGACGCACTGAGGTCGCAAAATGGGTGCAATATGGGTGCAATAAGGACGCACTATGGGTGCAATAAGGACACATTAAGGACGCAATATGGGCGCATTAAGGACGCAATATGGGCGCTTTAAGGACGCAATATGGGCGCTTTAAGGACGCAATATGGGTGCAATAAGTACACACTGAGGTCGCAAAATGGGTGCAATATGGGTGCATTAAGGAAGCAATACGGGTGCAATAAGGACGCACTATGGGTGCAATAAGGACACATTAAGGACGCAATATGGGTGCATTAAGGACGCAATATGGGCGCATTAAGGACGCAATATGGGCGCATTAAGGACGCAATATGGGCGCATTAAGGAAGCAATATGGGTGCAATATGGGTACAATAAGGACATATTAAGGAAGCAATATGGGTGCATTAAGGAAGCAATATGGGTGCAATACTGACGCAATATGGGTGCATTAAGGACGCAAAATGGGTGCAATATGGACGCAAAATGGGTGCAATATGGACGCAAAATGGGTGCAATATGGACGCAAAATGGGTGCAATATGGACACAATATGGATGCATACACAATATGGGTGCAATATTGATGCACTATGGGTGCAATAAAGACACATTAAGGACAAAAAATGGGTGCAATATGGACGCAAAAATATTGCACCCATATTGCATCCTTAATGCACCCATATTGCATCCTTAATGTACCCATATTGCATCATTATTGTGACATGTTAATGCACGATATGGCAAATGCATCATTCGGAATAACGCAAAATGTAGAATTTGCTACACTTTTAGAAGCAAAACTTTCAATGCGACACTTCAAATAACGCGGCCAAAGAAATGAGATATTTTCTGATGTGAAACTTTACATGCGTCACTTTGATAGTAAACCCTGTTAGAGAGCTTAAGATGGGTTTGTCTGAGGTGAACTAAATCATGTCTCAGATTAGAGAAAACCGTGGAGCTATGGTTATTGATAGCAACTGAATAACTTTTCTATAGAGGGTGCCCAAAGGCTCATGGGGAGTTGTGACAGTAGGTGTCAGAAAGGGAGGGATGGGAGCCCTTTGCCAAACCAGGGAAATGAATGCTTGGGCAGTATGTGGTAAAGGTGTAATCTAACGGCAGGAAGAGTTTAGCCAAGGTTAGAAGTAGCGTTAGAGTTAAGGATTAATATGGGAATATTGGGGAACGCATCTTAACTTCTGAAGAGAGGTACATTAACATTATAATAGTGATATTACTTTACTATATGCATGGAATTAAATCTACATTCTTATGGTAAAAAAAACATAAAACAGATCAAATATGCAGATCAGAGTGTATCACCAAACAGATGGTAATATATAGAGTAGCCAGGGGGAGGAATATTAAAAAAAAAAACTCCATTATTATAAAAGTCAATTTAATATGTGCATTCATGCTGAGGGGTGAGAGATCGAAGTGTGTAGAGGATCCTGGTGAGTGATCCAAAGCCTGCATCATCACCTGAGACATCTATTTATAAGTTAAAGAGTTGCGTCTCAGTAGGCATGTAGGGCCTGTGTAAACCACTAAAGGAAGATATAAGAATTTTATCAGCTGGTGTAAGGCACATAATAATAAACATGTAGCTGGCCCCATAAGCAGATCTGAGTGAATTAGAAAGGGATGTCAAATTACAAAGTGACCACAGAGAACAAAATCACAAGTTGTAACACAATGTTCATAATATGTGCATTCATGGTGCAAAGTGTTAGTAAACTAGGTTGAATAAATATACAAGTCCATCAAGTTCAACCTTTGCCTCATACCCTAGTGACATGAGAATTGTATAGCTATCCTGCTACCAAATAAGTAAGTCATTTTCAGACCTTCCTGATCTGCCTACTAATAAACAGTATAACCCTGTATGTTCCCTTTTGAATGAAATGTATCTAATCTTCTCTTGAATGTATCCATTGTATTTGCCATAACCACCTCCTTGGGCAAAGAATTTCACAATTTAACAGACCTTACTGTAAAAAAAACCTTCCTCTGCTGAAGTCTAAACCTCCTTTCCTCTAATCTCAAGGGGTGTCCTCTGGTCACCTGATCAGGCCTTGGAATAAATAGCTCACCGCAGAGATCCTTGTATCGACCTCTCATATATTTGCACAATGTGATAAGGTCTCCTCTTAGTCGTCTTTTCTCTTGAGTAAATAAACCAAGTTTGTCTAGTCATTGCTCATACTTCAAGTCCTCCATTCTCTTAATTAATTTTGTTGCTCTTCGCTGTACCCTATCGAGTTCTAGTATATCCTTTTTCAGAACTGGTGCCCAAAACTGCACTGCATATCGAGGTGAGGTCTTACCACAGATTTGTACAATGGCAAAATGATGTTATCCACTCTTGCTTCAATACCTCTTTTTATGCAAGACAGGATTTTGTTTGCCTTTGCTACTGCTGTTTGACACTGATCACTGTTTCCAAGTTTGTAGCTGACAAGGATACCCAGGTCTTTCTCTAGCAATGAGTCGCCTAAAATGATTCCATTAAGTTCATAAGTAGCCTTGGGATTATTTCCTCCCAAATGCATGACAATACACTTCCCCACGTTAAACTTCATATTACATTTGTTTGCCCAGTCTGCCATTTTATATAAATCACTCTGTAGAGAGCAATTATTCTGTTCTAAATTAATTAACATGCATAATTTAGTGTCATCTGCAAATATTGATATTTTGCTTTCTATATCTATTTCTAGGTCATTTATAAACATGTTGAACAGCAGTGGACCTAATACTGAACACTGAGGTACTCCACTCCCCACTTTAACTGTAATGGAGAATTGTCCATATACAACTACACACTGTTCCCTATCCTTCAACCAGTTTTGTATCCAATTGCAAAGGTCATCTCCTAGCACTGATTTCCTTATTTTATACCCCAGCCTTCTGTGTGGCACTGTATCAAATGCCTTTGCAAAGTCTAGATATACTACATCAACGGACTTGCCATTATCAAGTGTTAGATCAGAGGATGTGGATGGCCTCCTGTCTGATCCCATGTCTGAAACAGAGCAAGAGGCCTATTTACAACTTAATGAGCTATGCCTCCTCTCATATGTAGGGTCTTTGTAGGTTACAGAGGGAAGTATGAACGGTCCCTGTCAACAGTTGTTAACTCTTATTAACAAATAAGGGTCTCAATATTGGTGGTGGGAGAAATCTCAGGGTGCCTAAGGCATATTATAACAGCAGCATGGTGGCTCAGTGGTTAGCACTGTTGCCTTGCAGCGCTGGGGTCCTGGGTTCAAATCCCACCAAGGACAACATCTACAATGAGTTTGTATGTTCTCACCGTGTTTGCGTGGGTTTCCTCCGGGTACTCCGGTTTTCTCCCACACTCCAAAAAACATACTGATACGTGAATTTAGATTGTGAGCCCCAATGGGGACAGGAACCAATATGAGTGTAAAGCGCTGCGTAATCTGTGTGCGCTATACAAAAAATAAAGAATTATTATTAATATTATTATTATTATTATTATTATTATTAACAGAGTGTATCTCTGAAAAGATCTCAAATGATAAAAAATACAAAAGAAAATGGAATTTTGATCTTTGATCAAGGATGGCATCACATGTATATGTACATTCACGGTGAGAAGCCAGAGACCAGATTGTATAAGGGATCCTGGGAAAGCATCCAGTATCTAAAATGAATCAAGGAATTACATCAAATATATATAGGGCCTCTGTATGTTTCTGAGACCTATAGGAACAAAGGAAGTAGATTGGTTTCAAATTTAAGTAATGTTTTGGGTCTCAATCTCTCTCTTCTTTCCGCAAATGAAAATGGGGCCTATGGAAAGATATTGTCATATACAGAGTATTTTAAGTACAATACATGGCAGAAACAAAACACTAGGGAAAATCCTGAAAGCTACTTGTTGGGAGGGGTAGAGGGAACAGAGGGAAGCATCCATAATGTATACCAGTTATAGACTGTAGGTAGGAAATTGAAGCGATAACTAGCTCCAGGGCTTAAGAATATATGTAGAAATGGAATCTAAGCTGTTAGGGAATACTTTCCGCATAAGACTAATAGCAGCCTATCATATACCATGACCCCCCCCCAAATTGCTTAATTCTATGCTTCCCTATGAACCCGCAACAAAACTAGGGATTCAACAGATTACAACATATGTAACTTGGAGTAAAGAAATGTAGTAATAGGAGTTATAGTGCCAAACAAGCAGAGCTTGTTTTAAAAATGTGAAGTCTACTTAGCTGAACGGGAGTTGGGAGAATAATATTCTTCAGGTCCAGGCTGTGCTTGGGTGTGGAGTAGGAGCTGAGTCGAGATCTAGTTTACTCAGTTTCTTCTGTTTCTCTGGAGATGTGGAGGTCCAGTCTGCACGTTTTTGAGAGCACCAAGCTGGTATGTTGCCCGGAGATGGGGCTTAAGCCGGTAATGGAATACCCAGCACGTTACAAAATGAAGATGCCTCCTCAACAGAGCGTAATGCCACTGTTCTGCCATTATGGGAGGTGGTCAGGGAATGTGGGGAGATGTCTTGGAACAATTGAATTTCTGCTTTGGCAAAATGGAAAGATCTCAAGGCTTTGCTTTTTTTCATTATGCGCTCTTTCACCTCATATCTGTGGAGACATACCATGACATATCTGGGTAGGGCCCCAGAGGTATCCTGCAGATTCAGGCCTCTATGTACTCTTTCCAACAGAATGGGGCTAGACATGGTGTCTCCGAGTATTCTGGAGAAGAGAGAAGAGACTATGTTTGCCAATTCCTGAGGAGGGATGGATTCAGGCATGTTCTTGAGACATATGTTACACCTTCTCCCTTTATTGTCCAAGTCATCCACTCTTAGAGTAATCTGGTTGATTACTTAATTCTGCTCCATCAACGCTCGTTTTAAGTTGCTGGCATATTCCACTGCCATGTCCTTTTCTTCTTCAAGGTAAGTAATCCTTTGGCAAAGCTGTGCTATGTCAGATTTAATAACAAGCTATTTCCTCTTTCAGGGTAGTTTTAACATCTTCCATGAAGATAGCGAGATCGTCATTAGATGTTAGACCCACTGTAAATTCGGCGAGGTCCTCTTTTGTAAGCGGGGATTCCATTTGGACATTGTGAAGCTGAGATGCAGTTTCTACAGCACTCTGCATAGAATTTACTTAGATATATAGCTAAAGCTATTTAAAATTAGCAGAAAAACATTTAAATGACAAATAATATATATTGAAGAGATTTTTCTGCTGAACAAAACAAGGCTTAAACTGTTTTTGTTTTGTTTTTTTTTGTTTTTACATTAACAATGCCCTGTAGTGGTTTTTTACATTAACAATGCCATTTAGTGGTTTATTATGTTGTATTCTATTGGAGAGATGAGTCACTGACAAAAAGTTCTCTGTAGCCTTTAATAGAATCTGCTGAGTCGCTTCCTGTCAGTTTGACCCTTCAGGAAGTAATAACATGTTTACTCTCTGTCTGACAGTTTGAACTGTTATAACATTTGAATAAAATGACGGATAGCAAGCAAACCCCTATTACATATAAGTTCTCAGTACAAAAAAGTTTACTGTTTCTTTAAAGCATGCCTTAAAGGTATTTCCTGTCTTGGCCCCACAGTACTGCCCCCACTGACACTTAAACATTTGAGTGCTGAAACGATGTCCAACTAATTGCTGCACAATGCAATGGGCACCCCCTCTGGCAAATCAAAAGGTTAAAACTTTCATTGCTAAGGAAGGTGTTATTGAGTGTGGGAGGTAATGTAGGACTAAAACAGTTAGGAGTTAACCATGCCTAAATAACTCAAAAATGTTTCCAAATAAAAAAAAATGGCTAACATATAGGCAATTTCATTTACTCTTTCACAATCGGCAAAGTTGTAGAGGTAATAGAAGTCCCACATAAAGGGACACTAACGCCATAAATGCTAAAGACATTGGTCTGCCCCAGAGTGAGCCCAGTATTCTTTTGAACATAGGTCCCATGATTTCCTTCAGTGAACCTAAGATGGAAAGCTCTTTGCAGTTTACTGAAATGATGACTTTAGAATACTAGTTTATGAAATACGTTTTTTTCAGTTGCAAGGATGATTTAAAATCCAAATGAATTGTCTCACCTGATCCCCTAGGAGGAGCGTTGAGTGTTCCATATAGTACAGTATCTTTTGCATGGAAAGTGGAAGGTTTGGCTGGGGCTGACAGCTATGTTGAAAGATCACCTCCAGGACCTTGGCCCTCAGGAGGGCACTCTCTATGCTGTTAAACAACATCTCCCTAGAAGAAACATCAATGTAAGAATGTAAGAGGTTTCGTAGTTTAATAAATATACAACAACCAATATCAAGCGCACAGCTGGGAAATGTGAAATCTAACCTGAGGGACACTTATCAAGAAAATGCACTTGGTTTACAGCTGGGGTTTCCAGTCTGGGATACTGAAGCTACAATCACAAGATACTTGAAAAAGAATAGGCAACTAGGACACTAATAAGGGGCTCTTGTACCAATGTGTTATAAACCTGCATTGGTATTAAAAATGGTCTTTGAACATTTGCACATAGCACTCCAAGGTAATAATGCTGAACGTTTTCAACCAACGATATGTTCTACTATATATTTTTTATATATATTTAAAGTGGATTAGGGACAATCTGCAAATTATTAATCATTATTCAGAAAATGTTTGAGACATTGCAGGTTTTTTTTTTGTTTTTTATGGACAAATAGATTTGGTGGTGATATCTGTGCATGGAGAGAGAACTGGTTAAATGATAAATGGCACAGAGTTGTTGTAAATGGAACCTTTTCAAGTTGGTTTAAAGTTGAAAGTGGGGTACCACAGGCCCAATGCTTTTTAACTTGTTTATTAATAATATAGAAGTGGGCATTGAAAGTAATGTCTCAATCTTTGCTGATGACTGCTGTGTAAGGAAATATACACAGAACAGGATGTTTTTATCTTTGCAGAAAGATATGGATAAACTGAGTACGTGTGGAAAAGTGACAGATAAGGTTTAATGTAGAAAAATGTAAGGTTATGGATTTGGCCTGTAGAAACAAAAATGCTACCTATACACTAAATAGGAAACTACATGGGAAATCCTTGTTTGAGAAATATTTAGGAGTACTGATAGATGATAGACTTCACACAGAAGTGTGCAGTGTCACTCAGCTTCTGCAAGAGCAAATAGGGTACTCGCCTGCATAAGAAGGGATATAGATGCACAGGATGGTAATATAATTCTACCTCTATATAAATTCTTGGTAAGACCTCATCAAGAATATGAAGTACAGTTTTGAGCACCAATTCTTAAACAAAAAAACAATACAAAAAAAACAAAACAAAACTGATAAAGGGATTGGAAGATCTGAGTTATAAAGCAAGACTGACCAGACTGGGGTTGTTTACATTAAAGAAGAGATGTCTATATGATTACAATTTACAAATATATTCAGTGTCAATACAAATAATTTTCCAATGAACCAATTACTCAAAGAGCTGTGCAAAAAAAAGTCATCCATTAAGACTAGAGGTAAAGAAGATTTTAGTCTTACCTGTTAAATCCTTTTCTCTTAATTCATATGACATACAGATACCATGGGGAGGCGACAGCTCCTCCAAGTAGGCTGGAACAATTCTGAAAGAAGTGCAGGTGTGAAGTCTCCCCCTCCTCCATTTCAGGCTACCTTAGTCTTTCCCCTCCAGATAGAATTGAGACAAGAACCTATTGACTAAGATAGCAAGAAGGGAAACCTGTGAGCAATGAACACCAAAGGACTGCCATGTCCAGCCACATGAGACCCAGCATGGTCCCTTTCACTGGATGGGAGACCTGTATGTCATATGGACTAAGAGAAAAGGATTTAACAGGCAAGACTAAAACCCTCTTTTCTCTGTCATCCAATACAATATAGAGGTACCATGGGGAAGTACCCACATTGAGTTCCGAGGGGTGGGAAGAGAAGCAAAAGACCAAGAGCCGGTCCCGTGATACCAGAGTTCCCATGAACTATCCAGGACACGGAACAGCCCAAACTAACGAAGTGTCAACGGACAACGATAAACAATCCACAGCACACAACAGGGCTCAAACAGTTAAAGAGGTATAAGGCACAGGAAATTAAAGTCCTAGCCAGGCAAAATTGCCTCCAGGACTTTCCTGCCAAAACTGACTTCAGATGAAGCCAGAACATCAACATGGTAGTGTTTAGCAAAGGTGTGCAGGGAAGACCAAGTGGCAGCCTTGCACAGCTGTTCAGCAGAGGGCCGATTCTTGTAGGCCCAGGAGGCCCCAACAGACCTGGTGGAGTGTGCTGTAATGCAGAAGGGAAAAGGTTTGAGAAGAAAATAGGGAGACAGAACACCAAAGATCTAAGTGCAGTTGATTATTGGAGTGAATTGGCACAAAATACATTTCAAAAGATTTATTCAAATGACAGAGGTCAAATAAAAATAAAAAAGCAAAATTAAAAAGTGTACAAAAGTTATAAATCTATAGCACTTAAAACCATAAAAATAGGCAATGAATGTTCAAACAGAATTATATAAGAACAGAATAGGTAATCTCAGGAGTTAGCATGTAACCTGAATGAAATCTTGAATAAATGCAATAATGCAAAATAAACTTCTAAATATGCAGCAGCACTGAGTAGCATATAGTATGGGTGGAGGAATATGATCTGCCAACAGTCTGTCCACAATGGGATTGCTGTGGGGGTATATAATAATCCCCCCCACAGTAAAATGCTCACCAAAAGTACATTAATTATACATCATATAGTTGGTATTACAGTTGTCTGCTCAGCAGATTCCTTTGCGGCTATGCACAGCAGACAACGTATGGCGAGTCCATGGGTCCCCTGTTATGGCTAGACCCGATGCTGCTATTCCTTCGTCACCCAGTCCCTGCAGTGGTATCATCCTGGCGTGTGAGATGGATTTTAATCGAGCTTGTACTCTGTTATATTTTGTGGTGCTTGTTCTCTTTGGGTAAATCTTTTCAACGCATTTTGGAGCTAACCACTTCTTCCTCAGGAAAAGTGGGGTTACACTCTGAGCTCATGAGCCTTGGGTATCATGGCTTTAATCCAAGATGCAGTAGTCACCTTGGGAGCAGCCAAACCAGCCCTGGGACCCTCAGGGATGACAAACAAATCATCCGCCTTGCAAATGGACTCGGTGCACACAAAATTTGAGGCAATGCACTACATCTAACAAGTGGAGACCCCTCTCCTTGTCATATTTAGGGTCAGGACAAAAGGAAGGCACAACAATCTCCTGACTGATGTGGAACTCAGAGACTACCTTAGAAAGAAATTCCTGGGAGGTATGGAGAACAACCTTATTCCTGTGAAACACCAGGAAAGGTGGTTTGCAGGACAAGGCCTGCAACTTAGCGGACAGAAATCACCGCCAAAAGGAAGACCATCTTCCACGTCAGAAGACAAAAAGGAATGGTAGCCAAAGATTCAAAAGGAGACAGCTGCAAGACTCCCAGAACCAAGTTAAGGTCCCACTGGGGAGTGGGCATCTTATAAGCAGGAAAACCATGAGCGAAGCCCTGAAAGAAGACTTTGACATCAAGCAACGTGGCAATAAGCCTCAGGAAAAAGACAGAGAGCCCAGGTCTGAACCTTCAAGGATAATGCCTTTGTTCACACCATCCTGCAAAAAGGACAAGTTGGACAGAAGATCAAACTCCTGTGAGGACAATTCCCTGTCCACATACCAAGAATGTAAGGCAGACCAAACCCCCGAGGTAGGTCTTGGAGGACACAGGTTTACTGGCTTGGATCATGGTGGAGACCACATCAGGAGAAAAGCCCTTCCTCCTTAAGATGAAGGCTTCAACAGCCATGCAGTTAAAACCTGACTGTCCATGTCCCCTCTCCAGAGGTAGCCCTGAAGGAGTAGATCCGGTTTGCGTGGCAGAGGAAAAGGATCCTGAGCAGACAGTGCTAACAGAAAAGGATCCTGAGCAGACAGTGCTAACAGCTCCTGAAACCAAGGTTGCCTGATCCAATAAGGAACAATCAGAATGACTGATGCACCTTTCATCCACAGGGTGCTGAGAAAGATTTGGATGGAATCTACATGAAAAAACAAAGGAATGGACAAGGTGTCCACTGCAAATGCCAGAGGATACCCCCAGCGAGAGAAAAACAGAGGAATCTTCCTGTTGTCCCTGGTAACCATCAGGTCTATGCAGGGACTCCCCCATTTCTGAACCAGCAGATTGATTACCTCCAGATGGAGTTGCCACTCCCCGAGGTTCCCTGAGGAAATCCACTAGAATGTTGTCTACGCCTGGAACGTGCACGGCGGAGATGGCAGGAACTTGTTCTTCTGCCCAGGCTAAAATAGCCTTGACCTCTAATCAAGCGGGAGTGCTTCTTGTGCCTCCTTGCTTGTTGATGTAAGCCACGGATGTGGCATTGTCTGACTGGATGCAGACTGGACAGTCCCTCAGTGGAGAGGACCAGTAGAAGAGCATGATGAATCGCTCTGAGATCCAGAATACTGATGGGGAGGAGGGTTTCCTCCACAGTCCATCTGCCGTGAACTCCCAGGTGACTCAGGACAGCTCCCCAACTGTGAAGGCTGGAGTCTGTCGTCACCAGAGTCCAATACTGGACAACAAAGGGTTTCCCTTTCCTCAGGTTGGAACTGCTCATCCACCAGAGGAGGTCCTGCCTCACTTCCAGGGCAAGAGAGACTACCTGATCCACAAATTCCAGATTCCACTGGTAAACCTCTGAAGTTCCCTGGAGTGCGCCATGGAGTAGGGAACCATCTTGCCCACAAGGGATGAGAACTTCCGAACCAGGGCTGAGGTCCAGTCCAGAGCACGGACACCTTGTTCATGATCTGCCGAACAGGGTCGAACCGGAGACCCATGAAGACCAGGTTCTGAAAAGGAACTGGAGCAGACTTGTCCATATTCAGAATCCATCCAAGCTGGAGGAGGATCTGGGCACATTCATGGACCTGGCGGTCTAGGAGGTCCTTGGAGGGAGCCTTCAGCAGAAGGTGATCTATGTACGGAGTCAGCTGAAACCCCTTGGTGTGCAGGAAGGCAATCAAGGTGCCGAAGAAACATGTAAACACCTGAGGAGCAGTGGTGAGCCTGAAGGGTAGGGCGGTAAACTGAAAGTGTCCCAGAGCGCAAGCAAACCTGAGATTCTTCTAACAGTCCGGATGAATGGGGATCTGCACTTAAGCATCCTGCAGATCCACAGGGGCCAGAAATTCCCCTGGACACATCTCAGCGATGACAGAGCGCAAGGACTCCATCTTTTAGTGAGTACGGACCACAAAGGAATTTAGGTACTTGAGGTCCAGGATGGTACAGCTACCGCCATGCTTCTTGGGAACCACAAATAGGTTGGAGTAAAAACCTAAAGCTCTCTTTCAGAGGAATAGGAGTCAGGACTCCCTTGTCCAAGAGAGCCTGTACCGCCCCGTTAAAGAGACTTAACCTTCCCTGAGACAGAGGTGAATGGGAAAGGAAGAACCTGAAGGAAGGCAGGGATGTAAAGGGAATCCTGTAGTCTCCTGAAACCACCTGTAATACCCACTGATCTGCAACAGAGCCTGCCCAAATGCTTGAAAAATTATGCAGGCGACCACCTACAGGTATATGCAGACCAGGGTTCAGCAAGTTATGCTGAAGGAGGTTTGGTGGGTTTGGATTTGGTGGAGGAGTGCTTGGACCTTCACTGTTGTCTGGGCTTTAGGATGGAGCATGGGGTACTGGCTTGAGACCCACCTGGATTTGGCCTTTGTGTTTCGCTTTGGCGAGGAGGAAAAAAAGACACTGTTTCCTTGCCATATTAGGACATTTATGAACTGTAGGCAACAAGGTGCTTTTACCCCCAGTGGCCTCACGGATGATGTTCTTCAGTTCAGGACCCTAAAGAGACATGCCCTGAAATGGAAGAGAGATTAAGGACTTCTTCGATAGGTTAGCAGACCAAATCTTAAACCACAAGGTGCGTCTAGCGGCCACAGAAAAAGGCAGAAGCCTTAGCTTCAAGTCTGACGGCATCAAAGAGGGGATCAGCAACATATTTCTGAGCCTCAAACATGTTGGCGTGAATAGACAAATGATCCTCCTTAGGGACACCCTTTCTGACAGCTTAAGTAAGCTGTTCGGTCCAAACAGCAATGGCTCTAGTAACCCACACAGAAGTCCAGGTAGGTCTCAAGTAGGCACCTATAGCAGTGAAAGTAGACTTCAAGATAGCTTCAAGCTTCCAGCCAGATAAATCCTTAAGTGCCGTGGCATCCGTCAAGGGCAAGGCAGTGGATTCAGTCTAGAAATAGGGGGGTCCATCTGAGGTGGTGTAGCCCACTGAGCCAAAGCTGCATCAGAAAAGAGGTACAGCTTATAGAATATCTTGGAAAGAGCTAGACGCTTGTCTGGAGTCTTCCACCCATCCAGGATAATCTGATCTAGAGTGGGATTAGGCGGAAACATGGTACAGGACTTCTTGCGCCTTTGAAAGACTTCAGAAGTAGACTGACTCTACAGGGTTAACAGGAATGTTAAGGGTATTCAAAATCACCTTAATGAGACCTTCAGCAGAGGGTTCAAGGTCAGTCTCAAAGGGGTTACCATAGGTATGGGATAAGCCCCTTTCTGCACATTCACCATCCTCAGACTCCTCAAAAGAATCCTCCTCAGAAGAATCAGAGAGATCAGGAATACCATGGGACTTAGAGGCCACAAACCTGAAAGAGGTGGTGGGCTTCAAAGACTGGAGAACCCCCTGAAGGGAAAGAAGAAACTGTGCCATAGAGGACTTTGGGTCAAGGACTTAATGTGGCTCTTGTTCGTGGCTAGAGGGCCCTGGCATAAATGACCTGAGTACTCTCTTGGAAGCCCAGCTTGGCATGAGGAATAATAAGCAAAGGGGGTTAGAGATGTCCCTGAGTCCTTAGACTTAGACCTAGCCCCATGTCCCTTTTGATCCACCATCCTAACAGGAGAAGTGTCTAACAGTAAAAGGAAACTCAAATACTGTCACCCAGATTAATAAAATCACCCCAGAAAGCCTAAAAGGTACTTATCTGGAAAGCAAAGAGTTAACGTGAGGAAGAGAGAAGAGGAAATCAAGCCCTGTGTAGGATACTTGTTCAGGAGAAAAAGAAAATGGCTTCCGAATTCAGAGTCAACAAGAGAAAAGCCACGGGAAATGCCCCAAAACAGAACTCAACCCCCCCCAGGGACCCCCAAGACACTGTATAGGCAAACTGGATGATAAGACAAGGAGAGATAAGAAGAATGAGCCCTGTATCAACTCGTTATGTGAAGCTGTTGCAGAGATATCTCCCAAAGTAGTCTGTCCCATAGAAGCCAATCGAGCATTGTGGCTATGCTGTAAAGTGTCTAAAAAGTGTAAAAACACACATAGAACACAAATAAACATAAACACCAAATCAAAAGGAAAAATTAGCAAAAAAATTCCCTCAACTGACCAAAGACTGGCAAGGGGGGGGGGTTTAAAATGCCACAAAACTGCCCAAAATGCTCCAAAGACCCATAGAACAGAGATATAAAATACCCAGCATGAGTGTAGGCATTATAAAGAACTCCAAAGAAAACCCTGTGCAGAAGGGATCTGTGGGACAAGTGGATAATGGCACTCAAAGGGTTGCTTAACTTTTTAGAAGGTCTTGTTTCATCAGGTTACCACTGAAAAGGAAGAAGCCTCAGAAAGACTCCCTCTTCCAGGGCTGCAAGGGTCCACAGACAGCACCTGTAAACTGGTCAATCCTCCAGGGAAAGCCAATAACGATAACCCAACTAATGGGGGGCTTTGGGCACCCCATACCTAAGAAAAAACACTAAAATAACTAAAACTAAGCAGAACTGTTCACAGCCTTCTTACCAGTGATGGAACAAATCTATCTGTTGGGAAAAGGCACTTCTTTCACAATTGTTACAGTCTACTAGGAGGAGGAGCTGTCATCTCCCCATGGTACCTGTATGTCATATTTGATGACAGAGAAAGGTGCTTTCTACAAAAACAAAGGCAGGGATTCTTTGCAGTAAAGTTATGGAATTCTTTGCCTCAGGATGCAGGTAACTATACGACTGCCATTTGGAATCAGGAAGGAATTTTTTTTACCCACTTGGTGCTTGGTTGGAAATGGCTACAATGTTTTGTTTTTTGCCTTCCCCTGGATCAACAGGGGTGATATTGCATGGACTGAACTTGATGCACACGTCTTTTTCGGCCTCATCAATTTATCACTATTTTATGTCAAACAGTCCTACTGCATGCCTGAGAATGAACACACACAGTACACCACAGGACCTACTTGGATAACCAGCAAGCATTAACATGCAAGCTCAAATGTAATATTCCTATACCAGATAAAAACTATAACCCAGATCCCAGTTAATGAGCAGGAAAATACCCTTCCCCTAGACTGCTCATAAATTACTATATAGGCAGACATAGGTACATCCCCTCTCAGTAATACATCTGCTTTATATATAAAATAATAAAATATAAATGATAATGTATATGACGTTTTGCAAATGCCATTTTTACATATGCTAGCTGTAAGTACATGATCATTAACATAAAAAAATAAATATTAAAGACACATTAATACATAAACCCTCTGGATCAATTCTGTCCAAACCAACTGCACCAGAGAAATCAACATTCCCAAAATTCCCATTGATCTAAATGGTGGTTTTAATCCCTAGAATACTAAAGAGGTCTCCAACACAAGGGGTTAAAACTCAATTTAGATTAATGGAAATATTTATCTGCTTGTACACAGTACACTGGTGAATTAGTTAAAATGACTGACCTGATAAATCATGCAGTGAATGGAGAGCTGCACACCGGCTGGATTGAAGGAGCCACAGACATTTATTTTATCAGTGCTTTTGGGTACAAAGTATCAGGGGCTATCAACCTCCCTTTTATCAGGTGCAATGGGATGAATGTAAACTCTGTTATATATACACAAAGGTAGACCACATAATTTGATAAAAGTGACAATATACGTGTTAAATGTTACATCAGTGACATCTAGTGGCTGAAGAGTACATATTGTCTCAATTATTTCAAAATACAGTGAAATGTCCAAAACAAATGTGTAACATTGTCTCAAGAGAAATGTGTCTATTCATTAATCTATACATTTAAAAGAGGATTTGAGTCTTACCTGTTAAATCCTTCTCTCTTAGTCCATATAGGTTACTGGTAACTTTGGGTAGGTGATCGCCCCTTTAAGTAGGCAGGAACAATTCTTGAAGAGAATGCTGGGTGGAGCCTACTTTCTCTCCTTGGCTGTATCTAGCCACTTCCTCTCCAGAAAGATTTGAGACAGCAACTAGGTAGTAAGAAGGGAAAAGACGACTCCTGTGAGCATGAACCCGAAAGGACTCCCACATTCGGTCACAGGAGAGCAAAGCATGGTTGCTTGACAGGGTGGGAGACCAGTAACCTGTATGGTCTAAGAGAAAAGGATTTAACAGGTAAGATTAAAATCCTCTTTTCTCTGTCATTCAATTTAGGTTACTGGTAACTTCGGTATGTCTAACCATTGAGTTTCCCAGAGGTGGGAAGTAAGGCAAGGACCAGGTGCAGGGCCCCCAAAGTCACCAGAGCATATATGAACCATCAAATTATAGACAGCCCAACAACAACAAATAATGAAATATCGCCTGAAGCTCACACATTGACTGGAAGGAGAGATTCCTCCAGGGACCACCGACCCTGGGCATTGCTGTGACCCAGGACTGCTCGCCAGCCGTAGAGGCTGGCCTCCGTCGTCACGGTAGTCCAGAACGATATCAAGAAGGGACAGCCCTTCAGCAGATTGGGGAGTCTGAGCCACCACGACAGGCTCAGCTCCACGTGAAGAGGGAGAAACACAGACATCTTCAACAGATCCTGTTGACCCCTGCACACATGGATCACAAACCTCTGAAGTTCCCTGATGTGAGCCATGGCAAACGGAACCGCTTCTATGGTGGAAATTAACTTCCCCAATAGTGAGGTCAGCTTCTTGGCCGGGATTGGATCGTGAGCCGGAACAGCAGATACTTTGTGGACGATCTGGTGAGCTACCTTGTCCGTGAGAAACACCATACCCTGCTTGGTGTCGAAGAGGAGATCCAAGAAGACTAGTGTCTGAGATGGGACAAGGTCCGACTTATCCATGTTGAGGATCCATCCGTGATGGGTCAATGCATAAATGCAATCCTCAACCTGCTGATGAAGGAGTTCTGGAGAGGGGACCTTCAGAAGCAAGTCTTTAATGTAAGGAGCGACTCTGATGCTGTCATGATGGAGGACAGCCACTAACGCCCCCAGGACACGATTGAAGACCTGGGGAGCTGTAGCCAGACCAAAGGGAAGAAAGAGCAGAAAACTGAAAATGCCCTTGGTCGCAAGCAAACCGGAGGTACTGGCGGATCTCTGGATGGATGGCAATATGCAGGTTTGCATCCTTAAGGTCCAGAGAAGCGACTAATTCTCCAGGAGACATGGCCACGATCACAGTCCAAAGGGATTTCTGGTGGTAATCAGTCTTGACCACAAAGGAATTGAGGTCCATGAGGTCCAAAATTGGATGACAGTTACCGTCTTTCTTGGAAACCACAAACAGGTTGGAGTAAAACGCCAAAACACATTTCCGGCACTGGGACTGGTTCCAGAACTTCCTTGTCCAAAATGGTCTGGATGGCACCGTGTGCTTCTCCACTCCCTGAGGAGTGCGTGAAGGAAAAAATCTGAACTGGGAAGAGACGAAAGGTATCCTGTACCCTTCTAACACAACCTGTAAAACCCACGGATCCCCCAAGGTGTCTGTCCAGACAATGAGGAAGTGGCGCAAATAACCACCCACTGGAGCGTGGGGACCAGGGTTCAGCGAGTCATTCCGAAGCAAGTTTGGAGGCCTTGGGATTTGTGGAGGGCTGCTTGGCCCTCCATTGTTGTTTGGGCTTGAAGGAGGAGCGCGGAACCTGGGTAACCACCTGGTTCGCGGAGCGTGCCTCAGCCTGAAAGGGACGAAAAAGCCGATTCCGCTTCACTGGAGGCTTGTTCCTAGGCACTGAAGGCAGCAAAGTGCTCTTACCCCCTGCGGCCTCACTGATGAGGTCCTTAAGCTCCGACCCAAACAGAGAGGTACCCTGAAAAGGCAATGAAAGCAAGACTTTCTTAGAGGTAGTGTCTGCAGACCAGATTTTGAGCCAAAGAGCCCATCTGGCTATCACAGACATGGTAGAAACCCTAGCCACTAAGCAGATGGCGTCAAAAATAGCAGCAGAAACATAATGCTGAGCCTCAGAAATGTTGGCAAGACGTTGAAACATATCAGAGATAGGAGCTCCCTGACGGACAGCCACAATCACTGTTCAGTCCAAACTGCAATGGCCCTGTTCACCCAAGCAGCAGCGAATGCTGGGCACACTGAAGTACCAGCCGTAGCAAAGATGGTTTTTAAGGATGTCTCAAGCTTCCTGTCAGCCCAGTCTTTGAGGACAGATGCATCTGCCACAGGCAAAGCAGTGGATTTATAAAGTCTAGAGACTGGAATGTCCACCTTGGGAGGATGAGCCGATTAAGCTAATGCCACTTCAGAAAAGGGGTACAACTTGGCAAACTTCTTTGAAACAGAAGGCTTCTTGTCAGGAACTTTCCATTCATCAGACACCAGATGGTCAAGAGTGGGGTTAGGTGGAAAACAGGTAGACTGTTTCTTTGGTACCTGGAACACGTCAGAGGGATCCACAAGAGCCTCTGGAACCAAGGGAATGTTTAGGGTGTTGCCAAGACTGGAAGACCCCCTGCAATTGGGATGGAAGGAGTTGTAAGGTAGACCTTAGGTCTCTAGTAGTGGCCTTAAACTCTTGCATTCAAACAGGCTCTTGTGCATGGCTGGAGGTCCCTAGGGGAGACACAGGGGCAGCAGCTCATGCTCGCCATAAATGACCTGAGCATTCTCTAGGTAACAAAAAGGATTTTGCGGCTCCGTTAAGTATACGATGGATATCAGGGCTAAATCTCTTCACACACCTGCATAAATGATCGGAGATCATAAAACAAACTGTTCCAGCGTGCAAATACAAAGACTTCCTGCTGTCTCATAGCACAATAACTCGTTCCACAAAAAATGCACTGCTGTGTAGTGTTTAACGGGTAAAGCAGGTCATGCCACAACGTATCTTCTTAAAATCAATCATCTTTATTGAAGGTAAATAAAAAGATCATACCTGCTTCCCTGATGTCTCCAAACAACAGATAAGGCTTACTTACAGAGTGGATATAACAAGTGTTTGATTGAAATATCAATCAACGCGTTTCGCGCTTATACAGCTAAATAAACTAAACTATAACTATAACTAAAACTATAGCAGAACTGTTCTCTTGCCTCTATCTTCATCAATAAACAAATCTTTCTGGGGAGGGGTGGTTAGATGCAGCTAAGGAGAGGAGGTAGGCTCCACCCAGCATTCTCTTCAAGAACTGTTCCTGCCTACTTAAAGGGGCGATCGCCTACCCAAAGTTACCAGTAGCCTGAGACAGACAGACACACACATGATTTGGCCCCCTGGCTACTCTTGTCAAAAGGAGTTGGCCCACCCTCAACTTTCATCTTAAACAGTGGTTCTCAACTCCTGTCCTCAGGACCCACTAACAGGCCAGAATTTGATGATTTCCTTGTTAGAGCACAGGTGAGTTAATCAATGTGAATGAGCCTCTGATCAACACACCTGTGCTCTAGCAGAGAAATCTCTAAGTCCTGGCCTGTTAGTGGGTCCTGAGGACAGGAGTTGAGAACCACTTATTTAAAAGAAAAAAAAAATCATGACCAATTAACCTCGCTGTGCAATAATACAGCGGGGAATGATATGCATGGTCAACCATTAAGGGTTTTAAGTAATTCACCACGTTGCCGTGTTCAAAATGACAGTGCGAGACTGTCATGTCACCTACTTAATGGCCATATATACGCGCACAGTTACAAAGGAGCTGTGATAACAAAACTGGGAGCTGGGATACAACACTGAATGCGCACACACTATATACAAGTATAGAGGAGGTGGCATCTTCCTACTATACCATCACCCCTGTGCCACAAAAGATTTTTAACAGCTGGAGCGCCCCATGTGCTGCACACATAATACCTTTGATCACACTCCTTATTATGTATGCAGCACACAGAGACGCTCCAGCTGTTAAAAATCTTTTGTGGCACAGTGATGATGGTATAATAGAAAGATGCCACCTCCTCTATACTTGTATATAGTGTGTGCTCATTCAGTGCTTTATCCCAGCTCCCAGTTTTGTTATCACAGCTCCTTTGTAACTGTACGTGTCTATGCGACTATTAAGTAGGTGACATGACAATCTCGCGCTGTCATGCAGTGCAAGATTGTCATGTCTCCATTCTGATCATGGTGATGTGTTGAGTTAGTTAAAATGTCACACACTCTTAGGCATGCGACATTTCAAAAGGATACCACCATTAAGGAGTTCTCATTTCAGCTTGGCTCATGTCCTTGGCTCTGAGGCACTCATAGGGTAAAAGCCTTACAGAAAATTCTGTGCGTCTGTTATTTTGTACCATTCCATCTCAAAGTCTATGTTGCCCACCCCACGCACACCATACAACAATGAAAGGGTTTATGGGTAAAGAGTCCAACAACCATCCAGGTACCCACTTAACTATTTCAGTGCCAGAAAGAACTTTTTTGCAACTCTCAGGCACTGAAATGATAAAAGCCTTACAGCTCCTTGTCTGTGTCTCTCTTATTGTGCAACATGACAAGCAACCTATATGAACACTACAGGTACACCATACACTTCAGCTGCGACACTCTGGGGAGGCCTTTCAACTACTCACACTATACTGTCCTCTTACGATCCTGACCCAAGCTGCCACTGTCCATCCTCCTGACACAATACACCCTTCAACCCTCCTTCCCCTTGCTCTGGTGGCCGGGAATAACCCCACAGGCAGTGCAGAAGACAACCCTGCCCAGAGAACCTGGCTACACAGCATACTCTCCCGTGGCTGCTTGTGAGGGCAGATGGTAAGTTCCAGTTAAACACATAGTCTCCATTCCCTGCATCTATGTGACAACTAAGTGCTACTAAGCAGTGAAAAGGTACAGTCTTGGATGTACCTTTATTTTGACTGATTGTGTCTCTGATTAACTCACCTGTGTACAAGCTGGAACATTTCAGCTTAACATTTCTACTTAACAGGCTACCCTTTATCCCCACCTTCCAGTTTGACTTGAGACAAGCTCACTAAATAGAACAGCGAGAAAAGAAGGCAAGCTTCTGTGATCAATAAGACCCAAGAGGACTCCCATGTCCAACCAAGTGAGACCAAGTGAGGTCCCTTCCACTGGATGGGAGACCTGTATGTCATATGGACTAAGAGAAAAGGATTTAACAGATAAGACTAAAATCCTCTTTTCTTCTCTGTTGACCAATATGACCTACAGGTACCATGGGTATGTACCAACATTGAGCTCCCAGGGTGGGAAGAAAAGGACCAAGCGCAAGTCCCCATGATACAGGAGTTCCCTAGGACTATTCAGAAACAGGAACAGCCCAAATATAACTAAATGTCAACGGACACTGATAAGGACAGCACAGTACACAAGAACAAGAGCCAGCCGGGCTCAAACCATTAAAGAACAGTAAGGCACAGGAAAGACAAAGCCCTTAGCCAGGCAAAACTGCCTGCAGGACCTTCCCGCCAAAGCTGGCTTCAGCTGAATCCAGAACGTCAACACAACAGTTTTTGGCAAAGGTGTGCAAGGAGGACCAAGTAGCAACCTTGCACAGCTGCTCAGCAGAGGCCTGATTCTTGTAGGCCCAAAAGGACAAAACAGACCTGGTGGAATGTGCCGTTACACAAAAGGTAACAGGTTTCCTTCCGAGTTTGTAAGCCTTGTGAATGGTAGACTTAATCCAGGATGCAATAGTGAGCTTGGACACAGCCATACCTGCCCTAGGACCCTCAGGGATGACAAATAAGTCATCAGTCTTATGTAAAAACTCAGTACGGTGCACATAAAACTCGCACCAGGACATGGTCTAAAAAAAAGTAGCCTAAAAACTAAAAGTTCTCAGCCTTAACACAGGTGTGGAACAAGTCAAACTGGAAGGTGGGGCTAAAAGGTAGCCTGATAAGGAGAAGGGAAGGCTCCAACTCCAAGACCTTGTCTTGAAATGTTCAACCTACTGGGAGGAGCTGTTGCCTCCCCATGGTACCTGAATATCATATTGGATGACAGAGAAATACCCCAAATTCCCATTTACTTAAATGGAGCTTTAAAATCTTTAAAATGCTAAAACAATGCTATGGACACATCTCTGTCATTTAAGGTATTGAACATCTGATTTAAATCAAGGAGTACTGTTGAAATGTTACCCCCCCTCCCCTCACCAAAACAACCTTGGTGTAGTTGGTTTGCACAAGAACTGCACCTCTAACTTGTTCTGCCTGACCCTACAGGCCTTATACATAAAAGCAAAGTAAGGCAACTTTGGGGAAAAAAACAACTGCTCCACGCTAGAGACAAAAATCCCCATTGATTTAAATGGGACCTTTAATCTCTTAACCCCTTAAGGACCATTGCCGTGCCAGGACCGTCACGGCGGTCCGGCACTTAAGGACCAATGACGGTCCTGGCACGGCATGGAGTTCAGGGCTCCCAGCGCGGCTGCACGCCGCTCCGGAAGCCATAATAAAAAAAAAAATGCCCCGTGGTCCGCAAGTGCTGGCCACACGGGATCGCGCTGGTCCTTAAGTGGTTAAATGCTAGCAAAGTCTCCGATGTATTGCAAAGCAATGTGTTAGAAAGTGCTTCAGCATTTAACCTTTTGAGTGCCAGAGAGGTATGCCACACATTCATTCACAAAGCATTGCGTACCACTCTGGCATTCAAAGGGTTAAAGGATTAAACATTCCAGTTTAGATCCAAGGTGAATTTGTGACTGTTTATTTCTCTGCTATGGTGCAGTTGATTTGTTTCCCAATTGCTCCAGTTAGTATCTATCTCTATCTATACATACATTTTATATATATATATATATATATATATATATATATATATCCATTTCTATACATACATAGAGATATATATCTATCTCTAACTATCTACACATACATTATTATATATATATATATATATATATATATATATATATATATATATATATATATCTCTATATCCATTTCTATAAAAGAAGACTTCTGCCGGGCACACACACCAGGGGTGGCATAGAGGGGGGCTCCTCTTACCACCATTAAGTCTTCCAAGCCAATGTGACCATGATGCCTGCTGTTCCAGGCGGGGATGGGTGCTGATTACAGGTGTACAGCACCATTCACCCTTTGAGTGCCACAGACACAAGCAACGCATTGCATTGTGTGCCTCTGGCACTCAAAGGGTTAAGTCTCAAACTTCACAAACCTATCTTGAGTGCAAAATGTCCTCCAAGGGAGCCAGAGCAGCGGAGGTAGCAGGAGCTGACTGAAGCATGGCACCACCTGCTTTTGGAGGGAATCTTCATCACAGGTACCAGCATCGGTTTCAAGTTCTCACAAACCTCACCTATGCACAGACAGGACAGCAGGGACAGACAATACACGTGTTCTAACCCATTCACTGCCACAGGAGAATGCACTGCTCTGCCTGGCCAGGATATGCAGCCGTACCATCTGCAGGATTCAATCACCCTGGTTCTGGCCAAAAGAAATCTATGATATATATATATATATATATATATATATATATATATATATTATTTATATTTTTTTTTGTAACACCCGTTAAGCCCCACCCCAACTTGGGATTAAGCCCCTCCCCCTTTTTTACACCAACCATGGAATTCACTCCCCCAGCAGCACCACAGGATGCCAGATAAACCTCCCTGGTATGCTCATGTGTCAAGATCATCTGGAGTAAATTTGTAATGCAGCCTCTCTGTATAACCCGTCCAATGCCAGAGGGGTACCTACCCCTCTTGCACTCAAAGGGTTAAGACAACAGGACACGTTCCTCTGTATTTTATTTATACTCCGCATTCTCTGCGCAATGCAATGTAAATTTCTCTTGTACTTGTAAAGGGTTAAACTCTAATACTGTTTTGTACTGTACCCTTAATACTAACCTCGTTCATGTTAGCCATCCCCACGTGGATAATATCAACATTAAACATATAATTCTCATATTACCCACAATTCTCACACTAGACACGACTACCAAAAGGGGCACATCGTTGCCAGTGGAGATTACGTTCTTTAACTGCTTGAGGAGGTATTCAACGCAATGGTTTGGGTGCTTTTGCAGCATAGAAACGTTTCAGTGTTTCACAGCCAAAGAGGTATCCATACAATGGAATGTGTTTGATACCTCTTTAGCATTGAAGGGGTTTAAAGAAACCAAGCAAAATGTTCAGTGTTTTGGCTTCCTTCAGTGACTGAGGTATGCAACACCTTCCACTGTATGGATATGTCTTTGCCTCGCTAACACTTAACCCTTTCACTGCAGCAAACATACCCAAACCACTGGCAATCAATACGTAAGGAGGTCTGATATGAAGGGAGAAGGTGGGAGGATACAAAGAGGAATGTGTTGCACTGGAAGGGTAAAGAGGACATGTGTGGGAGTAAACAGACATCCCTGGGCAGGGAGCTCAACCCTTTGAGTGGCAGAGGGGTATGCAATACATTGGTTTGCAATGCCTTGCATAACTCTGTGGCAGTCAAAGGGTTAAAGAGCTGTAATGAATAGGGGAGATGAGAAAGAGCTTTTGGGGCTACAGAGCTATTATATATAAATATATGTTAACATACAAATCTTGACAGTCCTATAGTAAAGAACATTGTGACCAAGAAGTCCTTTTGAGCGTTTGCAAGCTTCTGGTTGTATGCTTGCTGGACATTTGGGTTGCCAATAGGCTAAGTAAGGCATGCAGTGCTTGAGCCATTATCAAAAGCACCCACACCAAGCTCTCTTTTTTGTAGTAGCAAGCTTTCCTGCCAAGCACACTACCTCCATGGCATGTTGCAGAGTTTTGTCCTCTTTCCCTAATGTCTCTCTGCTCACTCACTCTGTCCTGTGAAGCCCTGTGGTGCAGGTGGGAGTAGAAAAATGAGTAGATCTGTGTCAAAGGGGTGGGGCTTAATCACAAGTAATGGACAGGGCTTAAAATACTTACCACAGTAGGAGGAATAGGCTGGGAAAGGAGGAGAAGTGGGTGGAACACACTGGGAAGTTGTGTAAGCGAAAATCACTTTATATATATATATAAAAGAAGACACCCAGGGGCGGCAATAAGGTGGAGTTACTGATTCAATGGGGCGTGATTTTCATAGGACTTGCAGTGGCTGAAGGCCACTGCTAGTCCTATGAGAATCATGCAGGGATTTGGCCCGTCCCCACTATCCAAGTGAGGAAAAAAACAACATGGCTGCCATTCGCACCTGCTCACAGACACACACAGCACCAAACACACACTAGCCCCACATACCCACACAAGCCCCACACACACAAAAAACAAACAAAAAAATCATCTGCACTGGCCCCACACCCTTGTAAGTACTGGGTTAATCGTAGATGCCCACCCACACGTGATCCTGCCAGTCCCTGCTCTTGCCGCAGCACTCATGAGGTACAAGAATACGGAGCACACATCTATATTCACTACCTCTGATGGTATGTGTACATCAGAGCACCTTATATCCATAGTCCAGCAACAATATATTTACTATATTTCAGAAGGGACTCCATAAGCAGTAACAGCAGAGCACGCATGCTTGATTGCACTACATCTCCCATAATCCTCACACATGTTGAGTGCGCGCAATGAAAACGCCGATTTTAGGACAGTTCATTATCTTCTTTACTTCATGCATGTCACGTCATGTGTGGGATTACATTGCACACCAAACACAGTCTCATCCCACACATGGCGTGACAAGCATGAAGAAATGAAGATAATGAACTGTCCTAAAATCGCCATTTTCATTGTGCGCACTCAACATGTGAGGATTATGGGAGATGTAATGCAATCAAGCATGCGTGCTCTGCTGTTACTGCGTATGGCGTTCCTGATC
This sequence comes from Rhinophrynus dorsalis, assembly GCA_037306005.1. Lineage (NCBI taxonomy): Eukaryota > Metazoa > Chordata > Amphibia > Anura > Rhinophrynidae > Rhinophrynus > Rhinophrynus dorsalis. The sequence continues at coordinate 105,062,705 of CM074721.1, read as the reverse complement.
AAATACCTTGCAGTCTACATTTCCATATCATGGCCACACACAAAGAGCAGCACCGGGGAAACACACAATCGGTCTCAACAAATGTAAGGTTATGGTGTGCACGCTTGCTGCTCTTTGTCGTGTGTGAACGCTGATAGCCTATAGTGGATGCTTCCCCCGATAGTGACTCTCTCTCTCCCGCACGGCTGTTTCTGACCACCTTTCCAGCCGCAACGGGATCCCCATTTGCAATGCAGTCGACTGAGATCAAGCGTCGGCTTTCCTGCTGCTCTTACAGTGTGCTGCTTAGGACTGAAAAGAAACACACAATCCCCTAAGGATAACATACAGTGTTACCCTTAGAAGATTGTGTGTTTCTTTTCACTCATAACCAGCACATTCCAAGAACAGCTGTCCGGAGACAATGGGGGACACACGCAACTCCAGGACAGAAACTACCAGTGATCTGGGGACATTGCGAGCCTCAGGTACTGTGGAGTAAGATTTATGCACATTACTTTATACTATGGCTCTCTCCACTCTTCCTTTCACAGTGAATATCAATACAGCTTCAATGGGACATCAGTTCAGTTCGCTGGACTCGCACCTAGGATTCAACTGATCTTCCACTGAAGCTGTATTGATATTCACTGTCAAAGGAACAGTGGCGAGAGTCTTACTATAACGTCATGCATAAACCTTACTTATTTAGGACTATATATCTCATATATCGGAGCACTGCGCCGGCCTCTCTCTCAGCTGTGTCCTTTTGTCCCTCCCAGCTTTACTGCTTTCATTCATACTGCACTGCTCTGTACATAAAAAAAAAAAATAATAATAAAACTGCTCTGTGTAAGCTATCCCTGTAAAAAATCTACACCATATATTAGCTTCACATATTATATCTGAGTGCTGCTCCACACTGGGGATGATGGGAGTTGTAGTCAGCTGTCATTCTGCACACAGAAAAGGGGAGACACAGACCCCATATCAGAGCACTGCGCCGGGCTCCATCTCTCCCCTTCTCTGCATCCAGAATGAGTACCTACTACAACTCCCATCATCCCACTCTGGTGCACCGCTCACATATAATATCATATGATAGCAGCGCAGTGCTATTTAAAGACGCCACATGTTATGTCTTCTTTCTGCATGTTATACATTGCATGTATGTATGTATATGTGTCTCTTTATGTAGTGCATATGTGCAAGTTTGGCTGTCTCTGTGTGTACATGTGTTGCATCCGTATGTGTGTGTTTTAATACCCTACATAACAACATGACGGGCAACGCTGTCCCACATTGCTAGTATTTATATATTAATGAAGCAGAGGATGTGCAATTCTGGAACAAACCACCTTTGTTGTAGTAGAGAAAATTAAATTACTGCTTTTCCAGCTGAGTAAAACAAGGGTAGCGCACTTGTGGGAAAGCTTTCAATCAAATGTTGCGTTACAGCACAAATCTTTCATTTGTTTTGTACTACCCATAGAGAATATTAGAAACATTACCTTTTAGACTTAAATGTGTTAAGAGTCCTCTCTAGAATTCAAAGGGTTAAAAGCCCCATTTGCACAAATGGTAATTTGGGTACTACAGCTTATAATTCCTCTTTACCTGTGGTGCCTCGTGGCTATGCTGATCACATCAGGAAATATGAATTCCGCAATCCTGTTAGAACTGCATGTAGGTGACTTATCCACTTCCACAGCAATGGACAGCATACGCTGGAGCAAGCAAACAACACTGTTCAAAGGCAAGCAGAACCAAGTACATTGGTTACTGTGCTGAACAGCCAGCAGATATGTTTGTACTGTTGCCTCTACCCCCCTTTCTTACCTTTGTTTCTCACAATCTACAGGGTTGGAATCAGAGACTGGATCAAGGTTGATTTCAGGAGAATCTGTGACAGTTTTTATCAACCACCTTATTACATCTCTGCAACACAAAACAAAACAGTCACAACCTGGATTTTTTTTAACCTACCATCCTTACTGCTATGCTTTTTCCCTCTAGGATAAAGCACTTTATTAGTTCAAATTATTTAAAAAAAGGCAAGGAGCATATTATTATTCAATCTTCTAACATTAATAACTGCTACAATCACTGGGCCCAAAGTTCAAAAGAAAAGAATAGCAATTCTGGAGTATATCAGCCACACTACTATTCCCCATTTCTTTAAAGGGGTAGTTTAAGACCCTTCAACCATTCCCTCCCTGTTCCCCCTGCAAATGATGGAGATCTGCTGGGCTGAGTGCTGTCAAAGTTTCACTCAGTGCTTATGGGAGATTTCTATCCTTTCCATAAAGCCAAATGACTGGATTCAACATTACTGGGCTTCTACAGAGAGGATAGCAATACAGCTCTCCCCTCCCATTTGTCAAATGAGAAGCTGGTACTGTCCAGCCCTGCCCATCACAGGTCTACTGGGATAATGGAGAAATCTGAAACCTTCAAGTACCAGAGGGGTGTGCAACACATTGATTTGCAATGTGTTGCCCCCCACCACCGATCCTTAGGCAGTTGTGCTGTGGGTTCTCTGTTTCTCTGTCTAGAGTTCAAGATGACCTTATAATAACCCTTTACTGCCTCTTTTGTTTCCCTCCCCCCACCACTATTAAAATTTTTTATTCAATACATTTTTACTTATCTTTTCAGTAATGAAAATTAACATCAACTGAAATAATAGATATGCCCATGCTGTGTCTTCACTCAGCTAAATAAAAGAGAGATACAGAAATCAAGGCTGATCTTTCATAGAAGGGTGAGAGTAGGCACTAAACAAGAGATTGTCACTGATGCACGAGTCTCAATATAATCCATCCAAGGACTGCAAACAGACCAAGGTAGCTCTTTCGGCACTACCAGTATGCATTAGTCTTTCCATTAACATGGAACAGACTTTCCTCCAAGTCAACAATCATGGGTGGAACAGATTTTTCCAAGAAGCTGGGACATAATTTGGTCGCAACAAATAGATCACCCCTCACAAACATTCTATTCAAAGCTGCAAAATTCTAATTTAGTAGTATAAATTTAGGATCAGTGGGAATCTGAATTTTTGTAATATGTGACATTTTTGAGAACTTTGTCCTAATATGGTTTGACCTTGAATACTTGATAGGTCTCTGGAGCTCTCTCTAATATATAAGACCCATGTAAAGCAGAACCATCATGCACGGACAACTTAAGGTAGTCTCATAGATATCACCCAAGTGTACATGTTAACATATGTATAACACCCCATAAGTATATCTATAATATACAGTCTGACCATTTGTGTATGCTCCATTATGCAGCAGGCTGCAGCCATCTTGTGGATTATTTGCTTACTGCGCATGCATTTAGTCTCCCTGTGCCTGTCAATCAAAGATCTAGGTTCTGCCCGCAGTCTTCTGGCGCTTGAGTCTAGGAGCGCTCCGACGATGACAACGTGGCCTGTGGGAGTTACAACAGAGCAGAACGGCTCCAGAGCAGTCATGCGCTCTGCGCTTTGGACTGGGAAACTTGTCATCAGGTACACATTTTGAGTACAGTTTATGTTTTAAAACCGGATTTTTAAGAAAAACTAAATGCACAGCACAATAGGACGAGTGAAAATACATTGATTTAGACTAGATAATGTTGGGGTGGTAGTTCCGCTTTAAAGCAGCATTTTGGGAATTTCTATTTTCCTCCAGTGCACAGTCTGCGAGTTGAACTTCATTGTCACCAGTCACGCAGAGCTTAAAGGGTTATATAATATAGTATCTGTAAAATGTACTTATACATACACTAAAAACTAATCGTAAACTTGCATTATTAATGTGGAAACTTATCTACAGACACAGTTTGGCACAGCAATGTGTTGTGTAACTCTCAAGCACACAAATGCATTGACATTAGCACCCACCGCTGCTCTATTCAGAATGGCTGGCACATTACCTCAACCCATTTACATACAATGAAAACCATCACTTTTATCAAGAGTGCTATGATAACGGGAGCCCTGCAAAAATACAGAAAGGAAAGGAACTTTTTTTTTAATGTGCTGTGTTTGCGCTGTAATAACTTTTGAATGGAAAATGTCCCAGATAGCTTGTTTTACTCAACATGAAAAGCTCTATAACACGATTATTCATAAAAATATTCCTGCTCCTTTAAAGCTGACCTTTCACCTTGAATTTAAGTTTTCATAGTTGAAAGATTAATTGTTCCATGTTAGCTTGTAGAACAGCTTATGCATTGTTTAGGAGATGTTCAAACTTTAACGATGTATGGTGGGCTCCATGAATGTGCAGCCATATGCCAGTTTATCCAAAGAAACTGTCAAATGCAGAGCTTAATTAGCATAAAATTATCAATAGCTCATAAAACTATGTATCTGTTGGTCTTTTGTCCAACATAACACATAAGCAGCTTTGAATGAAGTTTTCAAATCTGCAAAGTGGACATCAAGGCTACAGGTCCAATTTAAGCATAGCTGCTTACTTATTAAGGATTACTTTGTTAAAGGGATAGTATTACTTAAAAATACTAATCCCTATGTTAAAACCCTTGAATAAAGATGAAAAATGCCCCCAGCGGCATCTCTCAAACCCTTAAGGTTTGAGAGATAACCGCTTTCAAAGTTCGCCCCTGGCTGACATCAGCATTCTAGCTGACAGCCTGGGAATCCGGTCCCAGGACCGTCTGCGGCTCTGCAGCAGAGCCGAGATCGCATTAACAAAAAGAGAATTCCTTCACTTAAGAGGTCTTCTACACGTGCTTGCAAACCAAGCACACCTAGAAAACCTTTTTAGTGATGGATTTCTTCTTTATTAACGCGATCTCGGCTCTACTGCAGAGCTGCCGGCTGATCTCAGGAGAGGATTCCCCTGCTGTCAGCTAGAATGCTGATGTCAGCCAGGGGCGATTTTGAAAGCGGTTATCTCTCAAACCATAATGGTTTGAGAGATGCCGCTGGGGGCATTTTTCATCTTTATTCAAGGGCTTTAAAGGGATAGTAATACTTCGTTTTAACTTTATTTTATTTTGTAGGCATTAAAAAAACATGAAGAATGATATAAGTCTTATCTCTCAAACCTTTATTGTTTAAGAGATATTCACAAACAAAGTATTCCCCCCCTGTTCAACCAGATCAGAAGGGAGGTGCCCAGGTAGACTGCAGAGAGGGACAATCTTCAATTAAGATAAGGGGAAAAACCTGAAAAACTTGTCAAGGGGGGAAGGGCTTTCATTGTTTTCATACAAAGAAAATTGTCCCCTTCTGTTATCTGTCTGGTCATACAACCTGATCCACATCTGAGAAGAAATGGCTTACACTAGGAAAAAGGGGCAGGGAGGGGAACTTTGCTTGTGAATATCTCATAAACCATAAAGGATTGAGAGATAAGACTTATATCATTCTTCATGTTTTTTTAATGCCTACAAAATAAAATAAAGTTAAAACGAAGTGTTACTATCCCTTTAACATAGGGATTAGTATTGTTTAAGTAATTTTTTAAGGATATATTTATTGCTTTTCTTTCAAAGAATCCAGGTCAGAAAAATCACCAATGAGGTGTCCCTTACAAATCATGGTGTGAATGAACAGGAGCAGCCTTTAATCACACAACTCCTTCCAGCTACTGTTCACTACTCCTGATTGTGCCTGTTCTCAGCAAAGCCTTGTCACCTTTTCTGCCCTACTAAACTTACCCATGCCCTTATTATGCTTCCTTTAGCATTCTAACACATGTTGAGACGCAATGTGTTGCGCACCCCTCTGGTCCTTAAAGGGATAAGGTTACTTGTGCAGTGATCAGAATCTGAGGTCATGTGATCCTGCTAATGTAAATTCTCATGCACGTGTGCATGTGTCACCCAGGACTGACTTGTAATGTTACTGTCTATCTTGTAGAAGAAGAAAAAAAAGGGACAGAATGCACAAAGGCAAAATTCATAGGGGTCAATAAGTTTTTCTGGCCATAGTAAGGTAAGTGGGGGTTATAATGAAATGTTAATTCTCCTTTAAGTTAGAGAAGCAGTCCAGGCAAGACTCATCACAGTGGGGCACAGGGTAGTGCTCTAGAAAAGCAGATACCATTATATTCCTCTGTTTGGATGACACTCACCGGACGTTAGAGAAGCTCTTGTCACAAGATAACATTGTTTTCGCCAGACAGTGCTGCAGAGATCTGCGACGTAAATGGTGTTGGAAATCATCATCTAATGTCTGGACCACATACTGGAGGAAGAGCTGAAAGGATGGATTCTCCTGAAAAGAACAAGTCCAGTCTTAACACTGCAAACCAAGAGACTATGGCCTATGTTCATTCATTGATTTGAACAGAAGTGCTGTTCCCACACTTCAGATACTTGTTTCTATTTTAAGTACCTGTTTTTCCATCACATCAGTGAGTAGGCTCCAATCCCAAGGCACATTTTCTAGATTAGCTGGATGAAGCCTGAAAGGAAAAGGAAAAGTTGAGAAAAATGTAGCCGATTTAAAGCGGAACTACCACCTGACATACACTTTAGCTTAAATAACTCCTCATCTGTCGACGTGCTGCTCACTAGCGCTAGTTGCCAGAATTATTACATTGTTAAAGGGATAGTAATACTTCATTTTGTCTTTATTATATTTTGTAGGCATTAAAAAAACATGAAGAACGATATAAGGATAAGGATGGATAGCGGACATCCTGCCATAGTGACGTCCGCGCGCCTGCACTGTCAGTCCCTTTTGGAGCCGGCCGGCTCCTAGCAACACCTCCTAGAGTCGGCTGGGACTGACAGAGCAGGCGCGCTGACGTCACTATGGCAAGATGTCCGCAATCTGTCCTGCAGGTCAGCTGGGGAAGAACAATGTAATGATTTTGGCGACTAGTGCTACTAAGCAGCTAGTTGCCAGATGAGTTATTTAAGCTAAATGTATGTTAGGTGGTAGTTCCGCTTTAACGGAGCAGTATACTTTTTTTTTTTAAATTTATGGAGAAGTTACATTGCTTTTCTGAGTAATTCAAGGGTACTCCCAGTGCTGGGAGATTTTTTTTTTTAATTCAAATATTATTACAGCTCAAATTGTTAGCCATTAGTTGTATTAGATTCAAAGTATGGTTAGTGTTATACCGATTGTTTTATATCCTCTCAGTGCGAGATATTTATACAATAATTTTTCTGATGACTTCATTTCTTTGAAGCAGAATTGTCAACAAGCATAACCTCCCCACCCTCCAATCAATTACAAATATATTAATTAATCCAAGCGGCCCGTTTTATTTGCTGTGTAACTTTACTAAAACATACCTTCCATTTTCAGCACAAATGAGAGTGAGCACAGCCATCTTACCTCCGTTTAATATAATTGTCAGCACGCTCCCCATCATTTGCCTTCCTCTTTACATCATACAGTGTGCCCGAAAGTAGCAGTGACATGAAAGAGCAAGCCAGGCCTGAAAGTAGCAGCGACATGAAAAAGCAAGACGGGCAACGAATACACAGTAAAAAGCAACGTCCTGCCTCTATCAGTGCAGGACGTTGCTTTTTACTGTGTATTAATTACCCGGCTTGCTCCTTCATGTCTCTGCTGCCTGCAGGCAGCTGTTTAGACACACTCCTGGAGGAAAAGGAGAAGGTAGCAGGCAGATATACAATGCCACAGGGGGACTGCTAGCCGCAGGCAAGCTAAACGGTGACATCACAATGAAATTTACTAAGTGTATTTTCGCGAGACCTAGGCAATTTGAAGAAAAAAAGAAAAAAAAAAGATTTTCTATTGCTTCCATTTTCATATGGGAGCAAGAAGTAAATAGATGATAGCTCCCCTTTAAATAGGGAGGGTGATGGAAATACCAGGAACATCTCCTTGTTTTTAAGGGGAAACCCTCACCTCTTGTCTTCATTTAAAGTTTCATTCTCTTAGTCCATGTAGGTTACTGGTAACGTTGGGTAGGCGACCACCCCTTTAAGTAGACAGGAACAATTCTTGAAGAGAATGCTGGGTGGGGCCTACCTCCTCTCCTTAGCTGCAGCTAGCCCCCCCTCCAGAAAGATCTGCGACACTAACTAGGGACTAGGTAAGAAGGGAGAAGACGGCTCCTGTGAGAATGAACCCGACAGGACTCCCACGTTCAGTCACAAGAGAACCAAACCTGGTCTCTTGACAGGGTGGGAGACCAGTAACCTGTATGGACTAAGAGAAAAGGATTTAAGACTAAAATCCTCTTTTCTCTGTCATCCAATATAGGTTACTGGTAACTTTGGGATGTCCAACTGTTGAGTTCCCAGGGGTGGGAAGTAAGGCAAGGACCAGGCGTAGGGCCCCACAAGAGCCTATATGAACCATCAGATCATGGACAGCTCAACAATAACACTGAAGTGTCAACGGGTACAAAACCGGTGCAGAACCACACCAGGAACACAGCACAGCACACAAAACAAGTCAACCGGCCTCAAAAGTGAAGAAGCACTCAAGAGACTAAAGGAAAACCTAGACAGGCAAAACTGCCTCTAGGATCTTCCGTCCCAAGCTGGCGTCAGCCGACGCCAGAACATCCATTCGGTAGTGCTTCAAAAATGTGTGCACAGACGACCAAGTGGCAGCCTTGCACAAATGATTAGCTGAGGCTTGATTCTTGTACTCCCAAGAAGCCCCAATGGATCTGATGGAATGAGCCGAAACCAGATAGGGAACAGGCCTCTTCCATAACTCAGAAGCCTTACAAATAGTAGACTTAATCCAAGACACAACTGTCACCTTGGATGCCAGTCTCCCTGCCCTGGAACCCTCAGGAATGATGAACAAGGTGTCAGACTGGAGAACAGACTCGGTGCGGTGCACACAGAACTTGAGACATCTCACTACATCCAACAAGTGAAGATCCCTTTCCTTGTCACATGCAGGGTCGGAACAAGGGCACCACAATTTCCTGATTAATGTGGAATTCCGATACTACCTTCAGGAGAAACTCCTGAGAGGTGCGAAGAACCACCTTTTCTTTATGAAACACCAAAAAGGGTGGTCTACAAGACAGGGACTGCAACTCCGCGACACAGCGAACAGACACAATCGCCAGGAGAAAAGCCACTTTCCAAGTCAGCATGCGCAAGGGAATAGTGGCCAAGGACTCAAAGAGAGGGCGCTGAAGGACACCCAAAGCCAAATTAAGATCCTGTTGAGGAGTAGGGCTCTTAAAGGCAGGACAAGTGTGAGCAACTCCCTGAAAGAAAACCTTGACATCAGGAAGAATTGTGATACTTCTCTGAAAGAAGACAGAGGGCAGAAGTCTGAACCTTAAAGGAACTCAGACTGAAACCCTTATCCATTCCTTCCTGCAGAGGACAGGGCTGTAGGATGATCAAAGTCCAGAGAAAGATCCTTATCAGCACACCAAGAGAGAAAGGTAGACCAGACTCTGTGGTAGGCCTCAGAGGAAACAGGCTTGCGGGCAATAAAGCATAGTGGCCACCACGCCAGAAGAGAAACCCTTCTTCTTCGGTATTGAGGATTCAATCTCCATGCCGTCAAACCCAGAAGATCCACATCCTCCTTTCACAAATACCCCTATAGAAGGAGATACAGATGGTGGAGGAGCCAAAAGAGCTCTGCCACTGAGAGATCCAGAAGCTCTGGAAACCAAGCCTGACAAGGCCAGTACGGAGAAATCCAAATGACTGGAGAACCCTCCAGACGCAGCTTCCGCAATACCCTGTATAGCATGGGAATGGGAGGAAAGATGTACGCCAGAGGGAAGTGCCATGGGATCGACATGGCATCTACTGCCAGAGCTAGAGGGACCCTCCATCGGGAACAGAACGGAACCTTCCGCTTGTGCCTTGTTGCAATCAGATCGATGGAAGAAAGTCTCCACTTTTAACAATGAGGTTGAACACTCCTTCATTCAGGCGAAGGGCATGAAATATCGCCCGAAACTCTAACACATTGATGGGAAGGAGAGATTCTTCCTGAGACCACCAGCCCTGGGCATTGCTGTGACCCAGGACCGCTCCCCAGCCTGAGAGGCTGTCATCCGTCGTCACAGGAGTCCAGAAGGACACTAGGAAGGGCTTGCCCTTCAGCAGGTTGGGAAGGTACAGACACCATGATAAACTCAGCTCCACATGAAGCGGAAGAGATACGCCTGGATCACAAACCTCTGGAGTTCCCTGGAGTGAGCCTTGGTGTACAGAACTGCTTCCATGGTAGAAATTAATTTCCCCACTAGGGAGGTCAGCTTCCTGGCCGGAACTGGGTCGTGAGCCAGAACGGCCAACACCCTGCGGATGATCTGATGAGCTACCTCTTCTGTGAGAAACACTGTACCCCACTGGGTGTCAAAGAGGAGCCACAGGACGACTAGTCTCTGGGATGGTACAAGATCCAACTTGTCCATATTGAGGCTTCAGCCATGATGGGTCAGCGTATGAATACTCTCCTGTACATGGTGCTGAAGGAGGTCTGGAGATGGGGCCTTCAGAAGTAAGTCATCCATGTATGGAGTGACTCTGATGCCATCTCTTTGGAGTATAGCATTAACGCCCCCAGGACTCAATTGAAGACCTGTGGAGCTGTAGACAGACCAAAAGGAAGAGCAGAAAACTGAAAATGCCCTTGGTCGCAGGCGAACCTGAGTTACTGCCTACTCTCTGGATGGATGGCAATGTGCAGGTATGCGTCCTGAATATCCAGAGAAGTGAGAAATACCCCCTGAGACATGGCCGCGATCACCGTCCTCAAGGACTCCTGGAGATAGCGAGACTTGGCCATAAAGGCATTGAGGTAATGGAGTTCCAAAATTGGACAGCAGCCGCCGTCATTTTTGGACACCACAAAGAAGTTGAAGTAAAATCCCAACCCTATTTCCAGAAGTGGAACCTGTTCCAGAACCTCCTTGTCCAAAAGGGTCTGGATAGCTCCATGAAACAGGTGGTGCTTCTCTGCTCCCTGAGGCGTGTGAGAAGGGAAAAAAAGGAAAGGAGGAAGAGAGACAAAAGGGATCCTGAATCCCTCCAACAACACCCACAAAACACACGGATCCACCACGGTGTCTGTCCAGACACTGAGGAAGTATGCAAACGACCACCTACCAGCGAGTGGGGACCAGGGTTCGGCGAGTCATGCTGAAGGAGGTTTGGAACCCTTGGGCTTGGTAGAGGACTACTTGGGCCTCCATTGTTGTTTGGGCTTCTAGGAGGTACGCGCAGCCCGGGGAACCGCCTGGGTCACTTCTTCCTAGGAACCAAGGGCAGGAGGGTACTCTTACCTCCAGAGGCCTCACTAATAGTATCCTTAAGTTCCAACCCAAACAAAGTAGATCCCTGAAAGGGCAAGGAAAGCAAGGCTTTCTTTGAGGTAGTGTCCGCAGACCAGATCTGGCGCCAAAGAGCTCGTCTAGCAACCACAGACATGTTAGAAACCCCAGCCACCAAGTGGATGGCATCAAATATGGCAGCAGAAACATAATGCTGAGCCTCAGAGACGTTGACAAGAAGCTGCAACATGTCAGCAGTAGGGGCTCCCTGACAGACAGCCAGAGTCAGCTGTTCAGTCCAAACAGCAATGTTCACCCAAGCGGCGGCAAACGCTGGGCGCAGGGAAGTGCCAGCTGCAGCAAAGATGATCTTCAGGGACGTCTCAAGCTTCCAGTCAGTCCAGTCCTTGAGGACAGAAGCATCTGCCACAGGCAAAGAGGTGGACTTGGAAAGTCTAGAGACCGGAACATCCACACTTGGGTGGATGAACCCATTGAGCTAACGCTGCATCAGAAAAATGGTACAGCTTAGGAAACTTTTTAGAGACAGGCTTCTTGTCAAGAGCTTTCCACTCATCCAAGACCAAAAGGTCAAGAATGGGGTTGGGTTGAAAACAAGCAGACTGTTTCTTAGGTTCCTGGAACACATCAGAAGGGTCAACAGGCTCCCCTGGAATCAAGGGAATGTTTAGGGTGTTCAACACTGCCATGATCAGGCCTTCAGCAGAAGGATCAGGGTCAGCCTCAAAAGGGTCCCCAAAGAATTGAGACGAGACCACCACAGAACATTCCCTCTCGTCAGAATCCACCAGTAACTCCTCATCAGAGGAGACAGATGCATCAGGTACACCCTGTGGTTTTGGCAGGGAAGACCTGATGGAAGTAGGGGGCTGCCAAGACTGGAAAAACCCCTGCAACTGGGATGGAAGGAGTTGTAAGGTAGACCTCAGATCTCTGGTAGGGGCCTTAAACTCTAGCATCCAAACTGGCTCAAGTACCTAGCTGGAGGTCCCTGAGGGAAACGCAGGGGCAACAGCGCATGCTGGGCATAAATGACCTGAGTGCTCTCTAGGTAACCCTGGTTGACAAGAGGAGCAGTGAGCAATGGGGGACACAGACACCCCAGTATCCTTAGTCTTAGGTCTAGCCCCAAGATCCATGAAGTAGACATACTCACAGTGTCAAAACGTTTAACGTATAAGTAATCACCCAAATACAGTGCGCATTATTAAAATTTCACCCCAGAAATCGCTAAAATGTACTTATCTGGCAGGCGAAGGGTTAATCTGCTGAGGAGAGAAGGAGAGTCCAAGCCCTGCAAAGGAAAAGCACAAAAAGGCTGCCGCGACGGAAACCAATCAGAAATGAGCACGCGAAGCAAGGCTCATGGGAAATGTAGTTTTCCCTGTAAAAGTACCCCAACAGTGCCCGAAGCCCCCTGAGCCCCCCAACACACACAACGCATTAACTGGATAGTAGAGCAAAGGCAGACAAACAAAATAAGCAGTCTCTGAAGTCACTACGTTTAGCGGTTGCAGAGATATGTCCCAAGCTGTAAAATCCCATAGAGGTGAATGGAGAATGGCATCTAAGCAGTAAAGCGAGCCGGTGAACTTAAATTCACAATATTTTACAGTGAGGTAAAAAAAAAACACCACAATGGACATTAAAATTCAAATAAACACTATACCCAAAGGGGAAAAGTGTCCAAAGCGCCCAAAAGGATACCAACTAGCAGTCAAAGTGTTAAGTTTTCCACAGAAACACTACTCCAAGCCCCCCAACAGACATACAGATAAACCCCATGAGTGCAGGAGTATGTATTAGGAACTCCAAAGGAGACCTCTGTGCAGAGAGGGAACGTGGGACAAGTGGACCTCAGCACTAAAGGGTTCGCTCACCTTTTCAGCAGGTCTTCTGTCATCAGATTACCATGTGTAAAGAAGAAGCATCAGTGGGCAACTCCTGAGGAAAGAACTTGCGAAACAAGATTTTCCCCCCAGGGCTAAAAGGTCCACCATAGCACCTGGAAACTGAGCTATCCACTTGGGAATTGTCAGTAATGGTGGTTTTCCATATCTAACAGAAAACAAAAACTAAAAGTATTGCAGAACTGTTCGCTTACCTGTATCTTCATCAAGGAACAAATCTTTCTGGAGGGGGTTAGCTGCAGCTAAGGAGAGGAGGTAGGCCCAGCATTCTCTTCAAGAATTGTTCCTGCCTACTTAGAGGGGAAATCGCCTACTCAAAGTTACCAGTAACCTATATTGGACAACAGAGAAAATGAAAAATAAAACTGGATAACCACTTCATTAGAAGGTTACTTTTAAATGAAGACAAGTTTACTAGAGTGAGAGTTCCCCTTTAAGGTTTGTACCAAACTGATTAATGAAACGATACACACATGCAAAAAATGTGTTTTCTGGGTTTTAATAAATATAATGTTTAAATTTTGAAGGCAAAATACCTAGTTATTACAAGTACTGAAAGGAACGCTGTGGGATATTGTGAAGACATGAAGAGTTTGAAACTAGTTCAGTCAGGTACCACAATTCCTAAACTATTTTTCCAGCACTTTTCCAATACCTTTTGTCTCTCCATTGTTTTGTATAATGGGGTTCTGTAGTCTAAAAGTAATTTTTTTTTTTTTATAAATCATTACATGAGAGAGCTCAGGTCACTGACTACAGCTCTTCAACCAGTCTTCCACAGTTGACCATCCCCTCTCAAACACACTTGTAATATTGGCTTGGTTTCTATCAAGAGATATAATTTCTCCATAGACTTCAAAGGGAATCAATAAACCAGTAATCACATCAACTGCAATGAACACTAATGATGGGGTCCTGTACAGCTCTCTGCACCATGGGGGAGATTTATAAAAAGCGTTCTTGTTCGTTTTTGTGAACGAATCTGTAAAATGTCCTTATTATAAGTGTTGGTATATTTAGTCTAGTTACATTTATAAATGTGGTGACAATAAAGAATAAGAACAGGTCAGACGTGGCGTTAAATATTTGGGGGACATTCTGTTGCTAAATTGTTGCAAATAGTGACATTTCTTTATAAATTCCCTGAGACACTTTTTACGAACTTCCTTATGCCACTTTATTAAAAAAAGTACTACACAGCTTTATGTCCTAAACTATTCATAATACTTTTATAATTACTAGTGTCAATCTTAAAGCCATTTTAATGCTTATTTTCCATTATCCCTACTTTTATAAATCTCCCCCTATGTTCCCTACTTAACAGGCCTGTCTGTATGGCTTCTCTATTCATTGATCCAAAAGCACAAAACTCTCTACCTAACTCTCATTTCCTCCAAAAACTTTTTACAGAGGTAGGCAGATTGTGGCTCTCAGTGTGTCTGGACCACAACGCCCATCATCCCCAGCTGACCACTTGAGAGGCGAGGATGATGGGAGATTTAGTCCAACTAAAGATGGTGTACCATAAGCTGCCTACAGTTGCTACGCTTACACAGTGGCACTCTCTCTTTCCTGTTCTTGACGATCACCCTTGTCTTCTGCAGCTTTCCTAATATACCTTAAAAATTACTGAACGTTCTGCGGCACTTACCCTTGCACCTTCATAAGGAGCGTGTAAGCACTATTCACAAGATCCTGTTCCTCTGCCCCCAGCAGGATGGAGCAGACAACATGGCGGAGAATGCTGGTTGGTGGATAGTGTTGAATGGATACAAACTCATTCAGTAAGTGCAATGTTCCCTGAGGAAAGCCCTCTTCCACTGTAGATTCCACGTTGTTCAGACTCCGCATGGAGATCAGTTGTGGTTTTATATTCAGGCTCTAGTGCAAAAATATACATAATATTCAAATAATAAGCATTTCGTTCTAAACAGATTGATGTACAGGCATACAGAGACTGGGGCTGATTTACTGTGAACATTTTTTTGCAAAACTGGAGCAAACCAACTGCATTGCAGGGGAAAAAAAAATCTCAACTGATTTGAATGGATCGTTTAGCCCTTTGAATGCCAGAGCAGTGCACTACACATTGCCAACCACTCTAGTACTTAAAGGGTTAACTTTTGGAACGCTAGAGAGAGGACTCCATCACAGTGCTAAGAAATGAATTTGAACCTTAACAACTCAACTCTCTTTGTCTTTAGCTAGACTTGACTCAATCTGGGCTCCCTGGATTGAGTATACTGAACCTTTGGATCGCATGGGTGGTCCACTGTGATTTCTGGTTCAAGTATTGCCTATGCATGTCAGTGCTCCATGGGATGGCCCCATTCTTGCACAGCTCGTGGGGGCGTCCTAGCTTGACCTGACCTGTCCTGTCCTTCCCCTCTCTTATTCCCTCCTTTTCTCGCCTTTCTCTTCCCTATCCGCTCCTCCCACCCCCCCGTCTCTTGCTGTACCTTTTCTTTCTTTATTTCTCCCATGCTGCAGTTTCTTGGATTCCTTTTTCTGTACCTTAACCAGCTTGCTATCTTACAGCTGCTACTATCTATAAATTTAAAGGAACTGCAGCCTCTAAAGCTTCAATATCATGTTGGATTGTAGAGTGCATCAAAATGACTTACTCGGAGGAAGGCTTAGATCTATCACAGTTGATAAAAGTCCATTCTATAAGAGCAATGATGGCATCATGGGCCTTCAGGGCCTCAGCATCTCCACATGGTCGTCCATATCAACATTTATCAGACATTATCAACTAGACATTCAGGCTTTGGCAGATTCAAAATATGGAAGGAAGGTGTTGCAAACCGCAACCAAATCCTAATGGGTAACATCTTCCTAATTTGAGATATAGTATCCGTTTCATTATGCATTAACTATAATTTTATGGTTTACATATCAACGTTATTTGTTTGTGATCCCACCCTGTGAACCTCACTGGTAGTACCCATAAGTTGTTAACCCGCTGAGTGCCAGAGGGGTACAGAATGAATTGCAAAGTGTAAGGGATGGGTTTTTTTTTGGTGATCTCCTCATGGTTAGTTGTGGGTTAATTATCTGCAGTTTGGCTGGCAACAGCAGAGGGGCGGGCGATGACATAGCGTTTATGAGAGACAGTCAGTGATATCTCCACTATTCAGCCTTCTGTAACCAAGCACATATGCATGCGTAGTATTAGACATCTGTATTTTAACCTGTAATCAACACAATAGATTCAGAGAGCCGTTGTTGGGACGAATGAGGGCGTCTTGATTTTCACCTCTGTCCGTGCACCTGTGTCTTATTATGAGGCTTTCTCGTTGATAAGTACCCTTTGTTATTTCTTATCTGTCCTATCTTACGTATTGTGGAGTTCGTTCTGGCAATAGTTTTCTTGTACTTTTTAGCACCTGTTAGAGGTATGTCTCTCATATGCTTGTGAACTCTGGCAGGATGTTTATTTCATAACCTATTTAATTATTGCATGTTTTAATAAACTGTAGTTTTATACTTTTCACTGCAGTGTGTTTGTCCTTATTTTTATTCTGAAATTCCAGACCACTAATTGTAACACAAAGCAATGCGTTCCATAACACTCTGGTACACAAAGGTTTAATGACCATGGGAAGAGACACGGAGGAAGAGATTACATTATCTTTTCCTCCATTTTTCCCCATGGCGCACCCTCCCTTTAACCTCTCCATATTATATCTTCCAGCGGAGGCAATGACTGGCTGAATAATGTCAGATTAGCTTTCATATAGATAACTTTAAGGTTATTCATTTGGGAAGTAGAAACAAGCATGCAACATATATTCTAAGTGGGAAACTACTTGGGGAATCTCTGTTAGGAAAATATTTGGGAGTTCTGATCGACAACAGACTTCATATCAATGTACAGGGTCATTCAGTACGTTACTGGCTCTTGCAGTGGCCATCATGTAAGGAATACTTACTGGCCAGTAATGTGAGACCCTTTGATTTTATCACTATAAGAACTGAATGTCTTCTTTGAAATAGTTTACCTAAATGTGTGTTAACTCCCCCAATTGCTATCTAGGTCTACAATGCATTGAGACCTCTCTAGTAATCAGCTGGTTTGCTCCAGAATTACATCTCTAATTTGATGACGAAGGCTGAAGATGTTTTATTTGTTATAGTTTCGGATGATCATGTGACTGACAATGACTGTCTGCCAGTATGGCACAAAATGTTGGTCCTAGTGGTCCGCAGTTGGGTTTTTAACTTCTTGAAGACCAGATGGGTGTGCAACGGGGTTAAGAATATCCTTGTCTGATCTAACATGATTCAATCAAAATTACTTAGAAACCAATCTAGCCGTACTTGCTTAAGCAGGGAGATCTATGACTCCTAACTTATCAGTAGGGCTAGTGGTTAAAACTAGAAAATGATGGGTCACATTTACTACCATGCAAAAAAAAAAAAAAAGGAAAAGACAATTTGTTTCTGCTTTAACATATATTTCCAATTACAAAGCAAAAAGAAACGTAGGTACAATTCTGGAACAAAACAACCACAGCATAAGAGAGCAAATGAAAATGCCCAATGCTTTGGGGACCTCTCTAGTATCCAAGAATTTAAAAGCCCTATTTAAGAGAGTACATTTTTTTTTCCCGTAATGCTGTTGGTTTGCCACAGAATGGCTGCTTTTTACATTTCTATAGAAGACCAAGTTCTGTTTAGTAAATGAGAGAAAATTATAAAAAAAAAAAAAAAAAAAAAAAAAAAAAAAAAAAAAAAAGTTTATTTTCCTAAGAGTTTAAGTCAAAATCAAGTTATGCCACAATATTAACATTATTTGCTAGCCTACATAAATGCAATTTACATTTTAAAAAGCAAATGTACCAAGTAAAAAGGGTTTAAATTTGTTTAATAGGACTTACATAAGTGGGTTTCTTCAAACAGCAATCAGTTATATTTATGGAGAAGTTATATCACTGGAGAAGTAATCTCTACTTTATAACCTCTTTATCACACCTTCGTGTTCCTTTATGATACACTCAGGTCTGTGGAAGATGTGACCGAAAGAAGACTTCAGTAGAGATCACTTTGAACAGGAAACTGCAGCTATATACAGAATACCAATAGACAGATACATCAGACTGTTGTATGAAGGACACCTACCTAGGAAGGTTAATTAGATTAACCCATTGAGTGCTGGAGGGGTGCACAACAAATTGCTTCACAAGGTGTGGTGTTCCTTCCCCTGGTATTCAAAGGGTTAACAAATTAAGAGTCCCCTTTAAAGGGATAGTAATACTTCGTTTTATCTTTATTTTATTTTGTAGGCATTAAAAAAACATGAAGAACGATATAAGTCTTATCTCTCAAACCTTTATGGTTTAAGAGATATTCACAAGCAAAGTTTCCCCCTCCCACCCCTTTTTCCTAGTGTAAGCCATCTCTTCTCAGATGTGAATCTGGTTGTAAGACCAGACAGATAACAACAGGGGACAATCTTCTTTGTATGAAAACAATGAAAGCCCTTCCCCCCCCTGACCAGTTTTTCAGCTTCTTCCCTTATCTTAATTGAAGATTGTCCCTCTCTGCAGTCTACCTGGGCACCTCCCTTCTGATCTGGCTGAACGGGGGGATACTTTGCTTGTGAATATCTCTCAAAACATAAAGGTTTGAGAGATAAGACTTATATCGTTCTTCATGTTTTTTTAATGCCTACAAAATAAAATAAAGATAAAGGGATAGTAATACTTCATTTTAAGAGTACTTTTGAGACACATATCTCCCATAATTTCATATGGCAGAAGAAGGACATTTTTTTTTTAGGTGGTATTGTTGGATTCGGGACTGTTGGGCCGAGCATTACATAATGGCCTATTGACAGCTCTTTATGGAACTGAAAAAATTACATAAAGAGTTGTCCAAAAGTATTTTACTTAATCAGTCTAATTTACAAACACATAGTGATGTTTAAACAAACAAGCAAGTTTTATTACTGTAGAGGAATGCGATACACTAATATACACACTATTATCTATTATGCTAAAAATAGATGGACACCAGGGTGGGTAAAGATGGATTTGAGTCTCAAAGACCTACAAATTTAATAAGATAAACAAATGTATAATGAATGCAAACCATGACTCACTGTGTATAAAAAAAAACAAATTAAAAAAAAAAAAAAAAAAAACAAAACAAAAAACACTAGAGCAACCTTATTATGTGGTTAGATGTTCATTATTATTATTATTATTATTATTATTATTATTATTATTATTAGATGTTTATTAGATTTTAGTCTTACCTGTTAAATCCTTTTCCCTTAGTCTATATAGGTTACTGGCAACTTTGGAAGGCAACCACCCCTTTAAGTAGGCAGGAAACAATTCTTAAAAAGAAGTGCAGGGTGGAGCCTTCCTTCCCTCCTTAGATGTGCACCAGCCAATCACCATCCAGTAAGATTTGATACTCTAACTATTGACTAGGTAGCAAGAAGGGAAAAGAAGACCCCTGTGAGCATGAACCCAAAAGGACTCCCATGCTCAGTCACAGGAGAACCAAGCCTGGTCCCTGAACAGGGTGGGAGACCAGTAACCTATATGGACTAAGAGAGAAGGATTTAACAGGTAAGACTAAAATCCTCTTTTCTCTGTCATCTAGTATAGGTTACTGGTAACTTTGGGATGTCCAAACATTGAGTTTCCCAGAGGCAGGGAGAAAGGCAAGGACCAGGCGCAGGTCCCCCAGTTACCAGATCCCAAGGACTAATCAGATCCAGAACAGCCCAGAACAAACCAAGTGTCAACGGACACTGAACTGTAACTCAGCACACTGAACAAAAGCCAACAGGTCTCCAGGACTTTCCTGCCAAGCTGGCTTCAGCCGAAGCCAGAAAATCAACACAGTAGTGACGAACAAAAGTGTGCACAGGCCATCAAGTGGCCGCCCTGCACAAATGATCAGCAGGGAGCAGAGTCACATAGGTCCAGGAGGCCCCAACAGACCAGGTGGAATGAGCCATGACACAAAAAAGGAAGCAGGCTCCATCCCAAGGACACAGGCCCCATGAATAGTAAACCGGATCCAAGGTGCAACAGCCACCTTGAATGCAGCCTTGGCAGCCCTGGTACCCTCAGGGATGACAAAGAGCATCAGGCTGACGAACAGACTCCATACGTAGCACAGAAGATGTAATGCAGTGCACCACATACAACAAGAAGAGATCCCTCACCCTATCAGAGTAGGGCAGGGCAAAAATGAAGGCACAACAACTCCTGCTGGATGTGGAACTCAGAGAACACCTAAGGAAGAACAAGGAACCACAGTACCCTGAAAACACCATGAAAGGCAGCTTGCAGGATAAAGCCTGCAGGTGAGCAATTCTGTGAACAGAGATAACAGTCAGGAGGAAAACCATCTCTCAAGTCAGAAGACAAAAGGAGGCCATTGCAAGACTCCCAGAACCAGAGTATGATCCAACTGAGTAGAGTGCCGAGAGGCACAGAAAGCAAAAGCAACACCCAGAATAAAATCTTGACATTCGGAAGGACGACTAAATGAATCCGAAAAGGACAAGAGAACAGAAGTCTGAACCTGCAACGAACTCAGGCTAAGGCCCATGTTCACTCCATCCAGTAGAAAGCCAGAGGAAACAGGCACCCGAGTCCGAATCACAGTGGCAACCACAAGCAGGAGAAAATCATCCTGCCTCAAGAACAAGGACGCGATCTACAAAGCATCAAACCCAGATGCCCCATGAACACCCTCCGCAGGTAGCCCTGTGGTAGGAGATCTAGAGTGTGTGTCGAAACAGTCCACATGCAAACAGGTTCAGCGACCCCTGAAAACAAGGACACCGGGCCTAGTATGCAGCAACCAGGATGATCAGAAACCTTGCCATCCACAGCTCCCTCAGAACCCTGAGAAGCAGGGGAAGAGGAGGAAAAACAGAGACTAAGGGGAAAAACCCAAGGGAACAACAGAACATCCGCAGCATAAGTCAAATGGACCATCCAAGGAGACCAGACTAGCAAAAAACTTGCAGTCGAGACTGATGGCCATCAGATTAAACCAGGGAAGACTTCATCTCAGAAAGATGATGGTGAACACCTCCTGGTGAAGTACCCACTCTCCGGTGTCCACGGCGAGGCGACCCAGGTAGACAGCTAAGACGCCTCCTCACCCAGAATCTGAACAGCAAAGAGAGCAAATACATGGCCTTCCGTCCACAGGAAAACAGCCTTGACCTCCAACCAAGCTGCGAGACATCAGGAGCCATCCAGGCTGATGATATAAGGGACAGTCGAGGAGAAGTCAGACCGGACAACCCATAAGAAGAGATGAACAACACCTCAGAGCATGGAATAATCGCCCTGAGTTCCAGAACACAGATGAGCAGAAGAGGTTCCTCTGTCAACTAAGGTTCCGGACAGTCAGGCAACCCAGAGCGCACCCCAGCCGAATAGAAGGGCATCCATCAAATTCATAATGCAGATGGAACCACAAGGGGCCTACCACCCTCAGCAGGTTGGAGAGACTCAAGACACCAAGGAAAATCAGTACCACATGGAATGGAAGAGAGAGAGAGACCGATCTCTGCAAGAATCTAGATACCCTTTGCAAAATGGGACCACAACCCACTGTGGAACCCCGTGGGCCTAGCAACATGGCACCGCCCCCATGGCGGAACCCAAGCTCCCCACTAAGGAGACCAACGGTTTGGCCAAAATGGATCCGCAAGCCAGAACAGAGGCCACCCAAAGGTGATCAGATAAGGCACATCCTGCATCAGAAAAAGCAAACCCAGTCAAACAGGAAACCCATAAAGACCAAGCCCAGCGATGGGACAGGGTCCAACCTGGGCATAAGCAGAACCCAACCAGAAAAGAGGAGTACGAGGAAGGAGCCCTGAACAGAGGGACCCAAATACCCTTGTGTGCACGACAGAATCAATGCACCCAAAACTCGAATAACCACCAGCAATGGCGAGGTCAGCCCAAAGGAGAGAGCAGATGACTGGAAGTGCCCATGTCACAAATGAACCATGAACAGCAAGGTGCAGACAGGCACCCTGCGGAGCCAAAGAGGCCAGGAATCACTTCCCCCCCCCCCGGACACCTCGCCGGAAATACAGATCATAGAAGATGCCAGTAAAGAGAGTCTGGACCAGAAAGGAATCGAGACCCTAGAGGTCCAGAACAGGACAGAGACAGCAGCCCTCTGACCTGGAAACCACAAATAGGGTGGAACAGAAGAAGGATCCACGTTCAGGGTAATGAACCAGGTCCAGAACCTCCTTGTCCAAGTGATACAGAATGGATCCAAGGAAGGAAACAAGGCAGATCCTATCCCCAAAGGGAAGCGAAAAGAAGAAAGGAAGCTGAAAAGAATCCTGTACCCTTCAGAAACCACTATCAAGCCGAAGGGTCAGCAACAAAGTCTGCAGAATGCTCAACAGATAAGAAGAGCTGCGCAGATAGACACCAACAGGTGCAGGCGGACCAAGGTTATTATTATTATTATTCTTTATTTATATAGCGCCAACTAATTCCGCAGCGCTGTACAATTCGGAATAGACATACAGAGGTATTAAATAGTACAATCAGATATGGAGAACAGGAGGATCAGAGGGCCCTGCTCGTTAGAGCTTACAGTCTAGAGGAAGGTGTCAGCTAATCCTGTCGAAAGAGGTTAGGCTCGGAGGAGGAGCTGCCTCCAGTGCTGTGGCGGCATAGGGATGGAACACAGTGTTTGAGATAGCACTGGTCCAGACCCCTGTATTCCATCAGGAGAATCGTGAAAAGGAAGACACCATCTTGCCTGAGGATTGCGCTTAGAGGCCAAGGGGAACCAAGCACTCTGGTCCCCAGTAACCTCGCCAATGTTGTCCTTCATATCAGGGCCAAAAAGTGATAAGCCATGGAAGGGGAGAGAAACCAGAGATTGCATAAAGCTCGGGTCAACAGATCACAGCGAGCACCTAGAAGCCACAGATAGTCTTGAGGCTAAGGCCTCCACTCTAACAGCATCAGATAGACCATCAGTAAGACAGAGCTGAGCCACAGAAATATCATCCAAAAGCGACAAAATGGTAGCTTCCAGAGCATCCACACAGACAGCATCAGACAACTGGTCAGTCCAAACAGCAACAGCTCTGTTAACCGATGCAGAAGCCAGGGTAGGTCGCAAGCACGCACCTATGGCAGAGAATACGGCTTGTAAAACATCATCAAGCTCTCTATCAGCTAAGCCTGTGAGAGCAGAGGGATCTACTGCAAGAGATGCAGGGGAAGGGGAAGGACTGGCAATACAGGCATCAACCTTGGGAGGAGTAGCCCACTGAGCCAAGACCGCATCAGAAAAAGGATAGAGCTTAGACAGTCTCTTAGAGACAAACTCATGACAGGGGTCTTCCACTCATCCAGGATAGTTTAGTCAAGAGTGGGGTGAGGCGGAAAAAATGTGGAAAACATCTTGCATCCCTGAAGGACAGCAGAAGCAGACCAAGGTTCTGAAGTAATAGGAACGCATACAGAGTTCAGAACCGCCTTAATGAGATCCTCTCAGAGGGTCCAGGGTCAAGTTCAATGGAGGCACCACCAAGGTGGAAGGAAGACCCAGGTGAACACACAAGAGTCCTCTGAAACTTCCAGCAGTTCCTCCACAGAGGAATTGAACAAGTCAGGAATGCCAGGTGTCACAGGGGCTTCATGCATGAGGGAAGTGGAGGGCATCCAAGACTGAATAACCCCTTGAAGTGGAAGAGGAATCTGCACCATAGAGGACCTAAAGTCCCTGACCCAATGTGGTTCTTGTTCGTGGCTGTGAGACTCTGGTATAGGCGCAGGGGCCACAGTGCATAAATGGCATAATTGTCCTGAATACTCCATTTGGCATGAGGAACAATAATCAATGGGGGTCAAAGACGCCCCAGAAACAGCAGCCCTAGGTCAAGTCCCAATAGGTCTGACATCCTCACAGGTGTAAACGTCTGAAAGTATGAAGGAAACCCAAATACAGTGTGTAAGATTAAGTATTTCACCCCAGAAATAGCTAAAATGCACAGGCGAAGGGTTAATCTGCTGAGGCAAGGAGAGTCCAAGCCCTGTGTAGGGCCCTCACGAAAGGAAGGATAGAAAACGGCGTCTGCGGCGGGAGCCTATCAGAAACGAGCACACGAAGTAAGCGCTCATGGCAAATGTATTTTTCCCTTCAAAGTACCCTAAACAGTGCCCGAAGACCCCTGAGCCCCGCAAAACACTCAGGCCTTTAACCGGATGATAGACCAAGGGCAGACAAACAAAATGAGCCTGAAGTCGCTACGTTGAGTGGTTGCAGAGATATGTCCCAAACCAGGGGCGTCACTAGGGGTGGGCTGAAGCCCCAAGTGTGTCAGTGGGCAGCTCCAAATGTCAGGCCATCAGCAGACTCACTCCTCCTGCTGTTTATCAGCAGGAGGTGTGCCTGAGGCTGGCTGCTACCCAGCAACTTGTGGGCATACATAGCTTGGAACAGCAGGCTGCTGCCTCACTCTGTTCTCAGTTTCAGCATGGAGCCATCGGCTCCACACTGGTTCTTCTAGCACTTCCTGGTGCTTTGCGATAAGGTCATCAACATGCACCCAAAGTACCAGAGGAGGCAGTGTGGAGCCCATGGCTCTACATTGAAACAGAAAGCAGAATGGGGAAGAGCAGAAAAGAAGGTATGAGGGACAGTATAGATGGGGGAACTATTTGGTTACCAGTGGCAGGTAAACAAGGCTGGTGGGTGTCACATTGTATATGTGGAGAATTTGTGGGCTGGCTACCAGTGGGCAGGGGAATAAGGTTGGTGGGGTCACACAGTTTATGTAGGGAATCAGTGGCTACCAGTGGGAATTGGAATAAGGATGGTGGGGGTCATATAGTGTTATGTGTAGAATATGTGGCTTCCAGTGGGCAGGATAATAAGGCTGGTGGGGTCCACAGTGTATGTGTGGAATCAGCGGGCAGGAGAACAAGGCTGATGGGGGGGGGGGGATGTCGCACAGTACATGTAGAGAATCTGTGGCTACCAGTGGTTAGGGGAATAAGGTTGGGGGGGGGGGGGGTCACATAGTGTATGTATGGAATCTGTGGCTACCAGTGGGCAGGGGTAAAATGCAGTTGGGAATCACATAGTGTATGTGAGGAATCTGTGGATACCAGTGGGCAGAGGGACACAGTGGGGGTGGGGACAGTGTATGTGGGGAATCTGTGGCTGCCAGTTGGCAGGAGAACAAGGCTGGTGGGGATGCACAATGTATGAGGGGAAGCTGTGGCGACCAGTAGGCAGTCACAGAAGGCTGGTGGGGTGACACAGTGTATTTGGGGAATCTGGGCAGAGAAACATGGCTGATGGGGTCACACAGTGTATGTGGGGAATCTGTGGCTACCAGTGGGCAGGGGTCACAGTGTATATGGGGAATCTGTGGCTGCCAGTGGAACAAAGCTGTGGTATCAAAGTGTATGTGTGTTGTTTTGTGGCTACCAGTGGCCAATGGAAAAATGCCGGCAATCTGCCAGTGTATGATTAGCTACAGGTAATGAGTGGAACAATGATGGGGTATCACAAAGTGTATGTGTGGTTCTATGGATACCAGTAACCAGTGAAACAATGCTGGAGTATCAGACAATATATGTGTGGTTCTATGGCTGCCACTTGCCAGTAGAAGACGAATTAGATATCAGTCCATGTGTGGGCCTGGTGCTACCAGTGGCAAACCACTGGGGTATCAGACAGTGGATGTGTGGCTAATAGGGGCTAGAAGCGCAAGGTTATCAGGCAGTGTATGAGGGGTTCTATGGCTACCATTGGGCAATGGAACAATGCTGGTTATCAGCATACCTCCCAAGTGTCCCTCTTTAGAAGAGACAGTCCTCTTTGAGCCCCAAATCCCTCTGTCCCTCTTTCACACCCGTGTCCCTCTTTTTAGGAGATCAGACTGTGTGGTGTGTATATAAGTGTACCACATCGCTCCACATCCATAAAACTCACATTAATGTTTGTTTAAATGTCATCATATTTGTTTATACATTATCTGTGTAAATAAAATACTTTGGTGTTGCTCTTGATAATTTATTCAGTTATATCAATGGCCCATATGTATTAAAGCAACCTGGTTTTATTCTGGAGTAAACCAACTGCACAATAGGGGACAAATAAAAATTCTAAAAATCCACTGCACTTTAATAGAGCTTTTTAACCTCTTGAATGCTAGAGAGATCTCCAAAACATTGGTTTGCAATGAATTGAAGACCTCTCTAGCATTCAAATAGTTAAAACCCCTATTTAACAGGAATATTGATTTGTACCCTGTGGTACAGTTGGTTTACTCCACAATAACTTACAGTTAGTTAGAACAAAAAAAGAAAAGAAAACAAAAAAAAAACAATGGCAAGAGCTGAACATAAAATGGCTTAATTCTGAACTCTTTGCATTGCATAATTAGATTAGTAAAATAAACATATATGTTGTGTAAGGATAACCCACTCCTCACGACAGCGTTCTCATCACTACCACTGGTGGCAGGCAATCTGTTGAATTTTGCTGTGGGCTCTAACTCCAGATCTTTTTGGAACCTAGAAACGCCCCTGTCCCAAACAGTCAAGTCCCACAGAGGTGAATGGAACATGGCATCTATGCATTAAAGCGGAACTCAAATAAACCCAAAATTTCAGAAAGTGTGTGAACAGTGCAAAAGGCATCAGCAAACACTAAAAAGATGGAAAAAAACAATGGACCCAGTAGGGAAAGTGCAATAAACCCCTCAAAAGTGCCCAGACGAGCAGTTAAAGGGTAAACTTACCACAGAAACTCAATTGCTCCAAACCCCACAGACATGCAGATAAATCCAATGAGTACAGGAGTATGCAGTAGGAACTCCAAAGGAGACCCACGTGCGGAGGGGAAGCATGGGACATGTGGACCTCAGCACTCAAATGGTTGCTCACCTTTTTAGCAGGTCTTCTGTCTTCAGATTACCATTTGCTAAAGAAGAAGCCTCAGTGGGCAACTTCCAGGGAAAAAACATGCTACACAAGCTTTTCCCTCTTAGGGCTGACAGGTCCACAACAGCACCTGGAAACTGAGCTATCCAACTTGGGAATGTCAGTAATGGTAATCCACCTTATGGTTGGTATTCCATAGCGAACGGAAAAATAATAAACAAGCAAAACTGTTCTCATGCCTTGCTTCATCAAGGAACAAATCTTACTGGATGGGGACTGGCTGGTGCACAGCTAAGGAGGGAAGGAAGGCTCCATCCTGCACTTCTTTTCAAAAACTGTTCCTGCCTACTTAAAGGGGTGGTCGCCTTGCCAAAGTTACCAGTAACCTATATTGGACGACAGAGAAAGTAAGTTATATAATCATATTCTCTCTGGCATTACCTGTCTGACATCTTCTTTTGGTTTCCCTTTGAGGAAATAGACATGATGAACTGGGGGTTTCTTGAAGAACCTCAGCTTGTACAACCAAGCCTTGTTGAGAGTGCATGATGGAGTAGCAGATTCTTCAGTGGAGTCTTCTGCATCATTTACTGGAACCGGTGTTGAAGTGATCTCTGACCCAGGATACAACTGGGAAGTCACTGATGGAGTGGAAAAGACAGGTCTTTGGTAGTTGCTAAAAGTGGAAGCCAGCAAGTACTCATCAAATGAAATAAGTGGACTTTCTACAGGACTCTTCAAGTTCAATTCAGAAGTAAGACAGTCATTTAGACTTCCTCTAGGAGAGCCATCCTGATTTACTGCAGAATCGCTGAAACTCTCCATGGATGCAATATCACTATTAACAATTGTCCCACTTTCCCCACAAACAGAGCCCCCCTCATCATATCTATTTGTTATATTCCTGGTGGGGCTAAGGTATGAATAGCATGTTTGTTTTGTCCTTTCTAGGTTTGGCAGTCTAAGATCAGGATAACTGGAATTATTAAACTGGGACTCAGATTTGAGCTCATGAAAAATCTCTGGGTTTTCCTCACTGCCAGTCAAATCAATGACATCATTATCCAACGTTGCCAGAGATCCCATTATAGAGCCATTTCCCGTTAAATCGATAACATCCTAGATGGGTCAGGAAAAAATGAGAAGCTGTTAGTAATAGATATACAATAACAACGATAAATCCACCCACCCCACCCTTCAAAAAAGACAGAATTGAATGACACTTGGATGCAATCTTGCAGTTCTTACAAGGTTTACAGACTATGCTAGAAAATTAATGTAGCCTGAGTACAAAGAGTGGGCACATTCACATTTATATAGGAACATAGTGAAAGCATTGTGTATGTGAACTGTGGATAGTGAAGTACATATGGCTGTGTTTGGGGGGGGGGGGGGGGGAGTTTATATTGCAGTGTAGAGGAGCCAGTCTGTTTATTTAGTGTAGATATGTGTGTGTGTGTGTGTGAATTTTCATACTGTGGTGTGTGTGTGTGTGTGTGTGTGTGTGTGTGTATTGTTATACTGCAGTATAGTGTTATGTGTGTTTTTGGGTTTGTTTTTTTTATATACTGCAGTATAGTGGAATGTGTGTGAATTGTTATACTGCAGTATATTGGTACATTTTTTTTAATTTTTTTTTTTTTTATACCGTAGTATAGTGGTATGTGTGTTTTTTCTATACTGCAGTATAGTGGGGCACATATGTGTTTATACTGCAGTAAAGTGGTGTAAGTGTGTGTTTATACTGCAGTATATTTGCGTGCATGTGTTTATACTACATCATGTTTGTGTGCGCGAGCGCGCACATGTCTGTGTGCATGTATGAAACACTGAGTGATGAATAACCTGCGTGAATACAAGCAGAGTAATGCTTATTTGTTTGTGTCCTGTCAAGAGGTACATAAAGTTATTTAATCATTTTTCAACTGTTCAGCATTAGACTATATCGATATTATTTAAATAAACTTAAAGAACGCAGACCATGGGCCAAACAGCTGCGAACTGCAGGCCTGCAGTGTGTGATCCTCCACAGGCAGAGAAACATTTTAAGTATCCCGCACCCCAGCATAAAGGGATTAAAAGCCCCATATAGAGCAATGGGATTGTTTCTCCCAGTTACTTTAAACCTTTGAATATCAGACAGGTATCATGTAATATCCCACCAGCACTCATGCAAATGTAAAACATCTGTGATTATGCAAGGAACTTACTTTGGAACTCACCGGATCTACCCAAGACACTGGTTTTCAGACTGAATTGCCTGGTCTATGGTGAGAGATTCGGATTCTCTGGTTCGGTGATACCTGTTCTGCACATTGCTGCTCCATTCCGCCCACTTCTCCATCCACTCCAGAATAAATCACTCCTCCATCCACTCCAGAATAAATCACTCCTCCAGAATAAATCACTCCTCCATCCACTCCAGAATAAATCACTCCTCCATCCACTCCAGAATAAATCACTCCTCCATCCACTCCAGAATAAATCACTCCTCCCACCCTTCCAGCTCTGTCTGAACTAATTAAACTCTGCCCACATTATGATGCAAATTGCATCATGTTGGCACTCCTTGCTGTGTGTGTTTTTCCGGCGCCCAAGAACAAGGAGGCTCTCAGGTATGTTAATGTTATACCCAGATCAAGATAAGTGGAGACTGTATTAGTAGAACTTAGTGATGCTTTAAAGGGAACACAAGATAATGACAACACTTGTTCCATATTGCGAGGAATGTCAGCATTTAATTAGCTGCCATCAACCCTTTGAGTGTCAGAGGAATGAGCAATGCAATGCGCATCCATCTGGAACTCATAGAGTTAATTGCAGTATTTAAAAAAAAAAAAAAAAAAAAAAAAAAAAAAAAAAAAGAGGTTAGTTGTTTAACCCCTTCAGTGCCAGGGGCTTGGGCCATTTGCTGTACCCTGGAGGCAAGACACATTTGCTATCCACCTATATATATATATATATATATATATATATATACATACATACATACATACACACACGCGCACACACACGCACAGTTTTGTCAGAACAAATTGAGCTTTTGTATGGTGCTTTGCAAGAAGTGAATTTTGCATCATGCAAAAAGTTATGATGTCACAATTACAAAAAAAGTGAAAAACGACTGATTTTGCTAAAAATCAAATAATATTTATCAAAAACATTTACCCTGATTGTGACAGTTTCAATTATTTGAAAAAGCCAAGTCCCTGAAGTACAAGAATGTGTAAAGTTTTGCCTACGTCCAAGGCTAAAGCAGAGCCGTAATTACCAGGAGCTCAAACTATGGAATTTCCAACTGTATTTATTAGCTGGTCCTTTTATTAGTAAAATGGCATCTCATTGGTATGAGCTGACATACAGTAGGGGGTTCTAGAAGTACAAAACTACACCTACTGCAACCTCTGATTTTCCTAAAATTTTCTCAAACATGATTTGCCTGTAAGAAAATGGTTAGAACAGCTACATAAGTGGGAAAAAAGGTAGACAAACCATACCATTTTGGAAAGAAATAAATCCCTGCATCAAATGAGGGGTCCACTTGCCTTTTTACCCTCTAGGCTGGTGTGCACACTGTTGCCAGAAGGTGGCGATATAGGAAACAATTGAGCTATTGTATATTTCTGCCTCTTCAAAGATACAGATAGAACTGACTTTCTGACTTTAATGATTGGCTACTACTCTTTCAAGAGCAATTCCACCCTGTTTGTATGAGCTGCCATATTGTAGGGGGGTGCCAGGAGTACAAAACTAAAATCTATTATCATTTATACATTTTTGAACTATAACGTGTCTATACTAATAAAAAGGATTATCAGTGAGAGAAATAAAGAAAAGTTGGGTAAATTGTTAAGTTTTGGCAAGTAGACAATTAACCACATGAAATGAAGGGTCACATGTCTTTCTACTGCTAAGTTAGTGTGTACAATTATTTCCAGAATGTGGTGCTGCAGTAAAATTATTTTTACACATCAGTCACTTCAAAGATATAAAATGGCTCAACACCATAGAATGGACCACCTGCCGGCCTAAGAAAAATGGTACCCCACTGCTGTGAGCTGACATTTCCTTTCTAGCACCCAGGCCTGAACTCTGATTGTCATAAGAGTGTGAGAAGATCTACGCATGGGGGCATGGTTTTTCACAGCAGTGACAACACTCACCTTGGCCACTGCTGTGAAAACCTCTGGAAGAACTTGCATGGTGGTCGCACCGTTTTACAAGGAGTGACCTGTCAAAATCTCTGCCTCAACTCTCACTTTACAAAAAGATTTGTGGAGGTCAGATCTCCTGCCTCCACACCCAGGCAGACATCTTTTCTGTGCGCCTGCGCTGTCAGTCCCGGTCTCCTTTGAGAAGCATTGCAGTTACCACATGGTAACCGGAAGGGACTGACGGCGCAGGCGTGCAGACTGCACTAACCCATCCGTCAGTCTCCTACAATTCAGGATTTCTTTAGATTTGCATAAATTTCAGATGTAAAATATATATCCTAAAGCTAGTTGCTACCTGCTTAATTATAGCAGGGAGACTTTACAGTGGATGAAAGTTCCGCTTTAATTTTAGTTAGATGATACAAGGTTTATTTGATTTCTGATCGCTAATCGCTACTTTTAAATCTATGACTTGCCATTCTTTCACATACAGTACAGTCGGTTTTTTCTACATAAAACACAAACCACATTGGAAGGTAATCCTATAAACATAGTGTTGCACGTAATTTGATGGTTAATCTCATGTTTCTTAGTAGCATGTGGATGAGTAAACTGCCAACCAGTTCTCACTGAGCCACAATGTGGTATCATCCACTACATCTACAGCATCCCATAAGTGCCTTTTGAAGCCATGTATATTTTATCCAATAATAGTTGTCTATAGCGTCAGTATCAACAGATCTAGTAACGTAGGACCCTGCTTATATCCCATCACTGGAGTATTTCAAAATACCAATAAGAAATACAAGATTAACCCTTTGAGTGCCGGAGTGGTATGCAAAGCATTGCACACCCCTCTGGCACTCAAAGGGTTAACAATGGGATTACATGCACCACTGATGTTATTTATATGATCTACCCATGTGGTTTGTGTTACGTAGGAAAAAAACTGACCATACTTCAGATGAAAGAATGGCAGGCCATATATGCCATAAAAATAGCATTCAGGGATCAGAAATCAGATGAACCTGTACTAAACATTATGTAACTGCTAATCATCCAACAACATCCAACAAAATCTCCTATGAGTGATGTTAGCCACTCTTTTTTCTGTACAATAGTTTGAGATATTTTGATTTGTCAGAATAAGCTGGCAGTAAAGGGCATTTGGAATGCGAGAAGCGAATTGTAATTACCTGGTTTACATGCGGCCATCAATGTCTAAATGTGCATGAACAGACATAACTGAAGCTAAATTTCTTATAAACAATTGTTTTATAATAAAAAATGGTCATCCATGGTCTTTCAAAATCACCTAAACTTTTAAAGATATTAGATCTACTGTAATCTCTCATACATTGGGTATGTGAAGAGTTCATGTTTCTGGAAAAAGAGGGTTTGCATAATAACCATTCTGTGTTATTGTGAATTACGTACCCTGTTTCAAAACACATCCACTTTGTTTCTGTTTAAACAAAAAACATAAAAAACCCTGCATCCACAGGACTTGCTTGGAGGTCAAAAAGGTACACATTTATTGATCAACATTTCAGCCCAATCTGAGGCAATTATCAATATTGATACATGCTGCAAGGTGGGCAGAAACATTGTGACTGTGGTGGTTTCTGTTGCAATATTAGTATTCTCTTCTATGACTGGCACCCAGATGTGGTTTTATTTAATGCCCAACATGCTGGCTCTTTATATTTTATATATATATATATATATATATATTAGTTCAATTACTTTTTTAGCACTTTTCTTTACATTCTATGCCAATGATTCTCAAAATGTAATCCAAGGGATCAGTGAGGAAGTGCAAAGGGTTCCCTGTAGATAGAAGCAATGGAAAACAGTGGAAAAGGGTGTGGTGTCAGAAATTGTATGTTTGGTTCTGTGACTACCAGAGGATAGTGGGACAAGGCTGAGGTTTCAGCATATGTTTGGTTAAATGACTACCTATGGAAAAGTGAAATTTCATGCTGTGTAATTATAATTTCAGCAAGAACGGTCTTGTGTTAAACACTATCACCAAGCCATTGACAAAAAATATCAGATATAATTATGTGATTTCTTACCCTGTACATTTTAATTTTATAGTTTAGCTTTGAGTTACGGGTACCACCCTGGATGCTTGTACCTTTGATACAATGTTGACCCCTTGGGTGAGGGAGACTTGGCCAACACAAGGCCTCTCTGTCAAATTGCCTTTTCTTTGTTCTTATATTTAACCTTTTTCTAATTTTCTAGCTACAATACCAGGTCCTTTCACTAGACTAGAAAAGTAGGGATAGTGGTACAACGCAGCATGATCCCTGCTTCAGAAACAACAATAGGGAATACGTGTACGAGACTCTTTCCCTGCAGCAGCCTTTAAAATCTGCTAGTTTGAAACCCACAACATTTTCAAAGAATTGCTTTGATACTTGTCATTGCATAAAACATCCTTCTGAATACCAGTAGTATCTTTCCTGACCCCACTAATTCTCCAGCAGAAATTCAAATTAGCTAGCTATGCTCAGGTCTGCCAGTCTCTTTTTGCCTCTATTCAAATATTTTCTCTGAAAAAAATCATCCAAAGCTAAGCAGAACACATTCAAGTGGAAGTACCACCTCCCAATAATAACTGCACATTAACTTTACTATGGCAGAAAATCTTTTGGCCCTTATGAATTCTGTCTTTGTGTCCTGGTTTAAGAGAGAACATCTTCAATCAAATCCTGGATATCAAGTCCACGTAGGCAGACATGGCATTTGCAGGCCGTATTTCCAAACTAAGAGGCGGAGTACATGAGCCTACTTAACTCTTTAAGGACCAGGGGTGTGTGTGACACATTGTGAAGAAATGCATTACATATTGCTCTGGTCCTTGAACGGCTAAGACCATCATGTGCAGTGGGTGGAGTTTGTGTCCTGTGGGCCTACCAGTAACTATCATATCTACCTCCAAGGATATGGCATGCAGGACTGACCAGCGAGGTTCTCTTTCAAATCAAGGGAATAAAAATTCAGAAACACGAACAAGATTTTGTGGCCACAGTAGGCTAAGTGGTGGATTGTTATTAAACTGGGCAAAAAGCCTATTCAGCTGTAAATGTCCATGACCAACATAGCCAACAGTATCCCCATGTGCACCCAAAGACTTACCCCTCATTGTCCCAAGTTCTCCTTTACCTCTCCATTGCCTGACCTGCCACCTCCTAGCCCAGAAAAAGTTCCCAAGTACAACTACCTCATTCTGCTGCACAGAAGGGGTCAACTGTTAAACTACTTCTATACGGCCTTGTCAAAGCCATATTTCACTTCCATTCCCACTGAGCCGCTCCTCTTGTTTTGTTATGTGGGGGTCACTCATTCATTACTTAACCTTTCTGATACAACAGCTTTGATTGCAAAAAAATCAGCTGCTGCAACAGGAGCACACTCTGCCATTCACAAGCCACTATGAAAGCAATTTAATCTATTCCATGTTGCACATGTCCAACATTTTGCAAAGCAATGGATTAATGCCAATTCTACTAATGAACAATACAAAAAAAAAATGTAATCTAGCTATAAGTGGGGTGAATATTTTAGACTGTGTGGTGTATCTGTATTTGTGAATGTATGTGTAGGACATATCTGTGTATTGTATATTTTATTTATATAGCGCCAACCAGTGTACTTGGCACTTTACAGTTTACATTTGATATAAAAGGGGTACAGTAAGCCAATGGATTTTATCAGTTGCCCCATGGAGAGTGTATACAGAGAAGAGGTCCCAGAACAGAGCCTTGGGGTATGCCTATTGAGAGGGGGATCGGAGGTGTTAGCGTACGATACAGAGAAAGACCGGTGAGAGAGAAGGGTATGGTCGACTGTTGAATGCTGCTGATAGGTCTAGGAGGATAAGAATAGAGAAATGGCCATTGGATTTTGCAATGTGGAGATCATTTGTTACTTTGATAAGGGCAGTTTCTGTAGAGAAAGTGGGCCGAAAGCCAGACTGCAGTGGGTCCAGCGTGTTATGGGAGTTGAGGAAGGTAAGTAGACGACAGTAGGCTAGGCGTTCAAGGAGCTTAGAGGCAAAAGGCAAGAGGGATACGTTGCGGTAGTTTGATGGGGAGGTGGGGGTCTAATTAATTTTTCTTGAGGATTGGAGATACTATTGAATGTTTGAATGAGGAAGGGAAGATACCAGAGGATAGGGAGGAGTTGAATACACGCGTTAGCATGGGAACTAACGTGCATGACAGAGGATCGAGGAGGTGGGATGGTACAGGTTCAAGGGAGCAGGTGGTGAGTAGTGATGTGGACAGCAAAAGGGAGACCTCTGATTCTGTGACTGAAGTAAAGGAATCAAATAAGTGGGATGGAGGATCAGGAAGATACAATTGTGGAGACTGAAAGGGTGGGATTGTTTGATGTATTATGTTAATCTTTTGTGTGAAGAACTCTGCAAAGGCTAGAGAGGTTAGGGAAGGGAGGGGAGGGGCGAAGGAGAGAACTGAAGATACAGAAGAGGTGCCATGGTTTACATTTGTGAGTATTTATTAGTGAGGAGTAGTAATGCTGTTTGGAAGAGGATAGAGCAGTGTTGAAGCAGGATAGGAGGAATTTGTAGTGGATAAAGTCAGCATGAGAGCGGGACTTTCTCCACAGGCGTTCAGAGGTGTGGGTACAGGAGCGAAGAAAGTGTGTTTGTGAGTTAAGCCAAGGGCGTGGGTTTGAGGGGCGTTTGTGGCGGGCCTGGAGGGGGGCATACAGATTGAGTGATGAGGAGAGGAGGTTGTTGTAGTATTCTATAAGTCTGTCAGGTTCAGAAAGAGTGTTGAAGGTGGAGAGAGGTTTGAGTGCAATGCAGAAGATAAGGCAGAAATGTCTAGTGTATGCATATACGTCCTGGGAGGCTTTCACCTCTCCTCCTCCTCCCTCACTATCAGCCCCGTCTTCTTCCTTTCTCCCACTCATTACATGTCTTTGTGATGAATGAATGCCAGATGGGTAGGCAACGCATTTCCCCTCTGGCACTGAAAGGGTTCAGGTTCCCTTCCCTCAAAACCTGCCCAGGGATATCTGTTTTACCCCTCACTAACAGCCCAGGGACAACTATCTCCTCTACCCAATGCATTGAATAGCTCTTTGGTGATCAATGGGTTAATCATTTCAGACATGTATCCAATGTATTGGATAGCTTAGTGCCACTGAAAGGGTTAACCATTTAATTGCCCTTTCACTTCCACAGACCTATCCAATACCTAACACACATGCATCAGCCTGGCTGTCCAATTGGAGACAGCACTCATCACACATATGGCAAATTGATAGAAGATGCTTTATTGTGTCTTCAGCGTAGAGATGACAAACATTTTTCGGTCCGAAAACATCTGGCATCATTACACTGAAGACACAATAAATCTTCTACCAATTTGCCATTTGTGTGATGAATGCGGTCTCCCACTGGACACTCAGGCTGCTATTATTGCTTTTATGGTATTGCTGTGTGCCACTGCCTTATACATACATACACGTATACGTATTTAGACAAGACAAATAATCAGCGTGGAGGGGTGGGGGAAAACACATTCAATGAAGCCCAACAGCAATGAATTAAACAGGGGCAGCCTTCAATAGATAACACTGCATACAGGGAAGTGCAAAGGAAATGCAAAGAACAACTAGATATATCTTACGGATGTATGAAAGACCTGAATGTAGGCAAGTTAACATGTTAAATAAATTAAGAACAACTTTTTACTATGGCAGTTTGTCAACCTCAGACCTCCGGACACACAAATAGCTATTCAAAATATCCCACCTCCTCCTATCTTAAAGGGATAGTAATGTTTCACAAAAACATAAGCTCCAATTAATCTTCATAATATTTGGGCCATGGGGAGTTATTTCAGTACAGTCAGAGTTGTAGTTCAAGAGTAATTGAATGATAAAGTATCCCCCTCCTGCCCCTTTTACCTAGTGTAAACTGCTTCCCCTCAGATTTGGAATCTGGTCTCTTGACCAGACAGGTCTCAGCAAGGGACAATCTTCTTCCTGCAAGCATAAGGAAAACCCTGCCCCCTTGACAAGTCTTTTAGGTTTTTCCTTATGCACAATGAAGATTGCCCCTTGCGTTGATCCATCTGGACAGTCTTGCTGCTCTGATGTGAGCAACGTTACATCAGTAAAAGGGGTGGGTGGGGGATACTTTATCATTCAGTTACACCTGAACTACAGCAATGACAGTATTGAAATAATACTCTCCATGGCCCAAATACTATGAAGATTAATTGGAGCTGCTTTTATTATGAAACATTACCATCCCTTTAACCACAGGTAATTACTAGTTCAACAATTGTAAATGTGCGCCTGTGCTAAATTGGAGTTATCCAGAAAACCTGACCTGTTGGCTACTCCATAGACTGAAGATATGTGCTCAGCGGATGTATCTGTTCATGCTTTGAGCAGGAAACTAACACCACTTTAGAATGTGGATGTATCTCTGAAGTGATCGTTGTTAGAGAACGCCCCTAAAAAAACATACTATGGCCACAAAATCCTAATCGCTCGAATTAATTTTGCTATTGTGTCTCGGTTAAACAGATCGTTAATTGTATCAGACGTGAATGATGTCAAGTCCGTGGAGGTGGGTACAACAGTCGCAGGTATTTTGTTCTACCCAGGTAGGAATGCACGGATTTAGTTATCAATTTAAAAGAAAAAGGTGATGATCACAGCAAATAATGATGTCGTTGTTCTAAATGTGGATTTTAACCCCTTGGATGCTAGGTCTGTAACACACCGAAAAACAAAGCGTTGTAGACACCTTAGGCATTCAAGAGGTCAATTACCCAGTTAAATCCATGCTTCACTGACACCACAACAAGCTCCCTTATTCTCCTAAACATACACATCATGTGACTGTCACTACCACAGCAGATACTGGCAGCAAGTCATGCTGTAATGCGGTCCCATAATGGTCAGCTTACCTTATAGTACTCAGTTGGTGTGGAAGTGTCAGAACCGGACCGGTACCGGCCCGTGCGCGCATGCCTCTTTCTACGCGAATGGCTATACTCTGCACCCATGACACAAGGGATGCTCTCCGTATCCGAATCGTCTGAAATGACGATGGGGCAGGCCATGTTGCAGTTTTCCTTGACCAAAACAACATGGGACAAAATTAACACTTGGCCTAAACTGTTGCTACCTGCCATAGAGCGCCTTAGCCGCCCAGGTAACGCAGCTTGACTACCGAGCCACTTCCGCCAATACTACAGGCGTGAGTAGCCGAGCCCAGATTAAGGCGCATCCATAGCTCCTAAGTAAATGAAAGTGAAACCGATTATGCTTCTGCTGTTGTGTGGGACTGTAGCAACGTAAGCAAATGCAATTTCAGAGGGGTTTCTAAAACTAATTGCATAGAAAATGAAATAACTATGCACCAGCCATACTTAGAATTCCTATTGTAGACTACTGAAGCCAAAACTGGTTACAGTTTCGTGGACCCAATACTTTGCTTTGGTTACCTCTGGCATCCAGTGCCGTCACCTTGACCCATTCACAGACAATCTTGAATAATCAATGGGAGCCCTGGAAAATGCAGAAAGTTCTGCTTCCTCAAAGCATAAATAAGGCTGGATTTTAGGTCTCAGAAAAGTGATTTAACCTACCAATATTTGTCCTTTGCTGAATATAGGACATCCCACCCATGAGAACTCTTTTCTGGTAATGATTATTGAAGGCCCCAAAGTTTCTTAGCCTTTCTTGGTTATTTAAATTGTTTTGTGTCAGGTATAGTCACATTGCAGCCTTTCCCTAGCTGTTGTTGTTTTCAACAGTAGCAAGATCAGCTGGAGGGCTTTGAAAGTACACCAACACCTAAAAAATGAACATATAGGTAATCGAATACATCATGTTAGCCTCTGAAAAAAAAACCTGTTTTCCCATGCATCAGACTGAGGGACAGAGAAGATGATGTTACAAAAGGTGTCACAAAAAGAGAGAGTGAGAACATTTTTAAAAAAAAGTCATAAAATTTCCCTTTAACTTCATAATCAAAGCTGGCATTGTCTGAAGCTATTGCACTGACTTTGTAAAATGTTGTAAATGTATGGACTAAACACTTTTTCCATAAAGCAATTGTTCTAATAGTGGATCTCACTTTTCTTGGTCCTTCTAGAAGAAGAAGTAATGCTGTAGACTGTCTGAAGGATACGTGATTAGGACAAGGAAAATTATTTCAGCTTACCATTATTTTTCCTTCCAGGTCTCCTTGGTAGCACACCAAGAGAGCCCCTCCATCCTAGGTCAAGACAGGTAAAAAAACTACAAAAGGGACCTCCCTCCCCCCACCATCCCCAGTCTTTTTACCTGTCCTCCTAGTCTGGACTCTCTTTCTTTGTCCCATTTTTTTGTATTTTGGACTAGTTGAAGAGCCTGTGTACATGGGCCATAGTGCCTCCCAGCAATGGCGAGGTGCAGTTATGCACTGTAGAGACTGCCCGTGCTGTGGCTGATACGGAGTGGGGTGCCCTGAATTCAGATCATAGTCCTCTCTGCGCACCGGACACCAGTCTGAATTCGGAGCACTCCGCTCTGCATCAGGCGCAGACATCTCTACTGTGCATGACGGTTTCTGACAAACTCAGCTAGCAAATTATAATATAGGGTCCAGCTCGGCTCTTCTTGGCACCAGGCCATGTGACCAGTGGTGGAAAGAAGGTGTTTGCCTCCTTAGCCACCCCCTTCTTTTCTTGGTGCCCCACTGGGAGCCACTATGTTGCGTTCAGCTGTGGCTGCAGGCTGACACATGGATGATGGCTGTTCATGCTTCCCGCAGCTTCTTCAAGAAGCATATGTTAATTCCTGTCTATGTGCTCCACAGGCTGGTGACTAACTTCCTGGTTGCTCACATCTGTTCTGGAGCTACTTCAGTGTGAAACACTACATAAATGGGGATTTTTGGACAATTTCCCCTACTAGGTCAGCCCCAGCAGATGTTTGCCTCTTCTCACTGTAAGTGATGTTTTCTATTTTAGGATCCTATGGATGTTGATGGCATTTTGCTTGTCTGGATATTATTGTATGTTCTGCTTCTGTGTTTATTCCAAATGGATGCCCATAATGCTCCTGCTTGTCTTCTACAGAAAGAGCCTTTAGAAGAGGGATATCCCAATAAACTGTGTTCCCCTTGTTTAGTGGATGCTAATTCTTCTGCTATGACACAATCACCTCAGCTTCCTCAGGCCAGTGTGGCTTCCTTGGTCTCCCTTTTTTCTTCCATCACCAAGAAGATGTGGCATTGTCTCAGAACGGAAGAAGAAAAGGCAGGTATGATGGCTCCTTCTGTTTCCAGAGCAGGTTTGTCTTCTAAGAGATCTCAAGAGGTTTCAGATTCTTCATCTGAGGAGTCTGACGAGGGTGGCAGGGAAGTTTCTTATTTTTTCCTGTGGAATGTGTAGATTCCCTCGTAAAGAGCATCCAAGCTTCCCTAGACATTGAGGAACTGGAGAACCACAGGTCAGAGGAGGATGATTTGTACCTAGGTTTTATAAGGAAGCATAGGTCTTTTCCAGTGCATTCTGTAGTCTCGGATCTCATTAGGTGGGAGTTGGCTTTTACTGAGAAACAAAGAACATAATAGATAGCGCAGTGATAGATCCTCAGAGCTTATTGGTGAAGCAAAATTTAAAGGGACACTAATGTTCCATAAAAATGTGTTTTTGTTTGCATTTCTCAAACCTTCATGGTTTGAGAGATATTCGGTCCTAAAGTTCCCCCCTCCCTCCCCTTCTCTTGAGGTCAGCTGTAAGCTGACAGCAGGAGTTCCTGGTCTAGGGTCCGACAGGCAGCTCTTCAGCATAGCCGCAATAGGACAATTTTAAAAGAAGTACTTCATTGGAATGGTCTACAAAGTGTGCTTGGTTTGCAAGCACACTTTTTAAACCGTTCCAAAGGAGTATTTCTTTTTAAATCGTGCTATTGCGGCTATGCTGAAGAGCCTCCTTGTGTCGGCCAACACGGTCCTCCTGCTGTCAGCTTTATAGCTGACATCAGGAGATCGGGAACTTTAGTGGCAAATATCTCTCAAACCATAAAGGTCTGAGAGATTGGGTCTGCTGCACAGAATTTGTTTCTTTAATCTACAAAACAAAAAAATATTTTTATGGGACATTACTGTCCCTTTAGGATGATTCAGCAATAAGTAAAATGATTGAAATAAAGTGTCTATATGTGATAATCTATATATCGGGCTATAACGGTGGTGAGGGCCATGGACTATTGGTGCACATGAAATTGCCAAGGTGGACTGGTGGCTCAATGAAATGTGTAGGGAGTGAAGGGATATGGTTACTAGATGCTAAACCACTGATATATGTAATTGGTATAATACACTAGGATCGTGCCCCACTAATAGCATATAGAATGGTCACAAACACAATGCATAAGTATCACTATTCAATTATGTGCTTACCAAACGAATCCTTTACAAGCTGCATTGTATCAATAGTGAGTAACTCAATCTACTTCTTTTCACCTGGAAGAATAACTTTTTCAGCACCATTATTCCCTGGTTATTGTAACATGCAGACTGGTTGTCCTTGAAGGTATTCCTCCTTCTCTGAGTCTTCCTTACTCCAAAGGATTAATGCCACCTCTGTTTTTGTAATCGACAAGCTCTCCGTTTAACTATGCTGAGACTGCTCTCAACAGTATTTATAAGATACAGTAGTCTGAAAGTATACTCTTGTAAATGAACGCCAAATTAGCATATAAATAATGTTAGGTTTAATGGTTCCATCAATAAGCAACCTTATACATTTTCCCTCGTTTCTCGTTGAAATGCCTTTAGTAATAATTAGTGAACAATTTAAATATTGTAATTACAGTTGTACATGAATTACTCCTTGATATTGATGTCCTCATAATAGTCATATACGTGAAGTCAATAATGAGCATTCAACAAGTTAGACAGAGAAGAGATAATATATCACTCTATAAGACTGTGTGTATATGGACTAGGTCAGCAGTGATTAATTCCAATGATATAAGGACTCTAATAGTGTCTACATATACTGTAATCTATGAGGTGTCATTCTATTTCACAACTCCACATAGGAAGTCAAGTTGAGATATAGAAAATGTTCGCTCAATCTACAAAATCACTACGTGCATGTTACATAATTTAAAACACTCCCCTTTTTTAGAGGGGTATAAAACACACCAAGTTGGTGGTCATTTGTCCTTAAGCCCCTGATGAATTGGGCCAAGAGCCGATTAGTGTCACGGTTTTTGAAGACTCTCAGACTTAAGGTTTGGTAAAATTACTTAACTTTATTAAAAGTTAAAGGCAGTCCCCGTAGGGTAAACATACATAACAATACAACAGTAATAGAATATACAATAGGTTCTACCAACAGTAATAGAACATACAATAGGTTCTACCGGCCTTGCCTAAATACCGGGCAAGGCAACCCAAGTGACAGTTTAATGACAGGCTCTACCGGCCTTGCCTATACCGGGTAAGGCAACCGTGAGATGACGTATACCGGTTCTACCGGCCTTACCAATACCGGGCAAGGCAGCCCAATGGCATGCAAAATGTAGGCTCTACCGGCCCTGCCAATACCGGGTAAGGCAACCTTAAAGATGGTGATATACAAGGTTCTACCGGCCTTACCAATACCGGGCAGGGCAGCCCAAAGGAGTACTGTAGTAGGCTCTACCGGCCCTGCCAATACCGGGTGAGGCAACCTACAGGATGGTGTCGTCAAGGTTCTACTGGCCTCACCAATACCGGGCAGGGCAGCCTGAGCAAGTAGACCAGCTGTCAGGTGACTAAGACAGCAGAGAGCATAAGTATAGAGGTCTAATCAGCAGAAGTCTATTGTCAAGGATAATCAGACAACTGCAAGGAAGTGGACAGCGACTGACCACAGTACTGGATGTACAGGAGCAAACCAACGACCGCACGTTGGGACTAATGGTAAATAGCGCCACCGGGTTTAATGGAGCAAACCAGCGACCGTACGCTGGAACCAACAGTGTAAATCGCAACCAGTCTAGTGGCGTAAACCAGCGTCCGCACGCTGGGACCAACAATGTATATCGCAACCAGGTTTAATGGAGTAAACCAGCGTCTGCACGCTGGGACCAATGATGTATATCGCAACCAGGTTTAATGGAGCAAACCAGCGTCCGCACGCTGGGACCAATGATGTATATCGCAACCAGGTTTAATGGAGCAAACCAGCGTCCGCACGCTGGGACCAACAATGTATATAGTAACCAGGTTTAGTGGAGTAAACCAGCGTACGCACGCTGGGACCAACAATGTATATCGCAACCAGGTTTAGTGGAGTAAACCAGCGTCCGCACGCTGGAACCATCAATGTGTATTGCAGCCAGATAGTGGAGCAAACCAGCGTCCGCATGCTGGAACCAATAATGTATCTCGCAACCAGTCTAATGGAGTAAACCAGCGTCCGCACGCTGGGACCAACAATGTATATAGCAACCAGGTTTAGTGGAGCAAACCAGCGTCCGCACGCTGGAACCAACAATGTATATCGCAACCAGGATTAGTGGAGCAAACCAGCGTCCGCACGCTGGAACCAACAATGTGTATGCAATAGCGAAGAGAACAATGTCGCCAGAGCGACAGCTGGAGCGCGAGACTCAGGAATTCGTACATGTTAACCCGCATGGTGCTGGAGCACAGGAACCCCGGAATGCAGGCACACCGGAACACTGGAACACCGGAACGTTAGCATATAGGAACACTGAAACGCTGGAACACCGGAACATTAACGTACAGGAACACCGGAACGTTAATGTACAGGAACACTGGAACACCGGAATGTAGCATACCGGAACACTGGAAACAGGCCCAGAGATTTGACAAGCAGGTCAGGCAGAGTGGAGTCAGAGACACCACGAAAGGGCAACCTGGAAGTGCTCCACCTGGGTTTAAAAAGGCTGTGTGAGGAGGGCTAATGACAGACAGCCAATCACGAATACTCAGCAGGTGATAGACACAGAGCAGCACGAATCACGGGCACCGTGATAATTAGCTTCCTCTAATATTCGAGACCAGTGTGGAAAGGATGGCAAAACCGATGTGTGGTTGTAATTAAGTATAGAATTAGAATGTTGAATGCTCTGAACAGGTTGCCATGAGGGATAGAATCAGGGAGCAACCATTCATTCACATTGCTGATATAGAGGAGTGAGTGTACTATCTCTATCATGGTGCCCGTGCTATTGCTGGCGATATTTTGACAGTACTACTTCCTGATGCCTTTTATTGGTTTACGTGGCTTTGTTCTGCCCAGTGCTAGCCCTTAAATACTGAGCCCTGTCACTTCTGTGTTGCCCTTTCGTGGTGTTTCCGTTGCTAAGCGCTTGTTCCAGTATTCGTGTGATTCCTGTGTATGACCCGGACTGCCTGACTACTCTGCCTATATATGTTCCTGCTCTGTGTACCGACCCGGACTGGCTGACGTTCCTCTTCTGTGTACTGACCCGGATTGGCTGACGTTCCTGCACTGTGTACCGACCCGGCCTGACTACTTTCCTGCTCTGTGTACCGACCCGGATTGGCTGACGTTCCTGCTCTGTGTACTGAACCGGTTTTGTCGGACGTTCCTGCTCTGTGTATTGACCCAGCCCAGCTCACTGCTTCATCCAGGATCCGGTTAGGGGCTGTCCTCCGGTTCCTTCTCTGTCCACGGAC
This sequence comes from Rhinophrynus dorsalis, assembly GCA_037306005.1. Taxonomy (NCBI): domain Eukaryota; kingdom Metazoa; phylum Chordata; class Amphibia; order Anura; family Rhinophrynidae; genus Rhinophrynus; species Rhinophrynus dorsalis. The sequence continues at coordinate 105,017,789 of CM074721.1, read as the reverse complement.
AGATCCTCTGGTTGCCTCATTTGCTGCTCCTGCAGCATTGTTACTGCGACCCGGTCCCCGAATTGTGCCTCGTGACCCGACACCCCGGTGTTGTAGATCCATCCGGTCGCACCATGGTACGCTTGACCTATTACTGCTACTAGCTGAGGTTGGTCTGTTCCTGGGCGCCTCAGGCTGTTATCACTATCTGGCAGTCGACTCCAGGTCTGAGCACAAGGGTTGGTGCCTTTGCACAGTGGGTCACAGTCATTGCAGTCTCAGTTTGGCGTTACTCTGTACCTATTATTGCAGTCCTCCATTACTGCTCCGGCAGTCTGCCACTTGTCCAGGGCCTTCAATTACTTCCGTGGCCTTAGTTGCTATTGTGTCACTCTCTGCGTAGTGAGTGTCCTGTGGGCCTTCACGCTATTAGGGCCTTTCTGTCCTCCTGGCCTAATAGCAACCATATCACCACTGTCTCGTTTGGAGTCACACGAACTGTACCTGACCTGTGTCAGTATTATATTTGCCAACATATATATACTGGACCCGTGTGGGTATTGATTACTGTAACCTGACCTGTGTCAGTATATTATTGTCTCTATATATACTGGACCCACGAGGGTTATTCTATTTCTGTGTTGTTTTCAATAAAACTGCATTTTACCCAAACCTCCCGTGTCTGAGTGTCCATAAAATCGTTACAACCCAGAACCGTAGGCTAGGTTCTGTGCTGTGTTCCTGGTTACAGTATTCGGACTAAAGTTCAGTGTCAGCTCCCGGGTAGTGGACTGTAGCAGTGTCTCCATGCCTGACCCCGGGGAAGGTTGGGGAAGTGCTAAATTGCTATTCATTATATATATCTTTCAATAAAGTGGTGTTGATTTTATCTGTACCTGTCAGAGTCTTTATTTTGTCAATTTACCATGACAGTACTAAAGATTAACGCCAAGTAAACCAGACTGATTTTCCAAACTTAGGGACTAACTAGCTAATTCAAAAATCTACTTAACCCCACTTAAATAAAAAAATAAATAAATCACAACTCCATTACCTCCCCAGGTACATTTCTACAATATCCTGTTTTCAATACAACTGAACTAAATATAACCAATATTACAATCTTTATTAAGTAGATTCATCTGATATTGAATCAAACCAAATTCCTACTAATCAAATATTGAATAGTTTATTTTTAGAATTTCATCTACTAGAAACCATCCAAACCTTGATTGTATTCAACTGAGTTTCTCTTTTGCCTGAGATGGATCAGTAAATATGCATTGCTTTCCCTCATGCATTAAAACTATTCTCCTGGGATAAACCCATCTATAAGGAATTTTGCTCTCTCTAAGGCAAACAGTTATTTCATTAAATATCCTCCTGTTATTTCTGGTTGAAGTCAAGAGATTGGGGGAAAAGGGTTATCCCCTTATACTTATCTATACATGGCTTATTTCTAAATTCTTTAACCAACATATCCTTTATATAAGCATTATTAAAACATATAATAATGTCTCTTGGCCTGTCTTGTAGCACTATACCCCCTGGCTTAGGGATTCTATGTATTCTCTCAAGGGGGAAAAGCCCCATCTTATCACCATTCAAAAATTGAGAAACAAAGTCACGACAGTAGGATTCCAGTTCATCATAGTTATTACTTCAGTGACACCCCTTAACCTTAGGTTTCTCCTTATAGATCTATCTTCCAATTCAGCTAGCTTAAACTGAGCTTTCTGTAGAGTCATTCTCTTTAAGAGTAACATTCTGTTGTTGGAGTCCTTCCATCTCCAATCTCATGGCTTGAATCTCTTTAACCTATGCCAGTAAATTATCCGATATTTGAGAGAGTTCTTGTTTCACTTCCATAATATTCAACCTTAGATTGTAATTTATTCTTTTGAAGAGACTATCTAGAGTTTGATATAACATTAACTGTGTAATATTTGTATTAGCATCAACACTCTCCTCCATGACAGGATCGCTTCTTGATTTTTCAAGAGAGTCTGAATTTCTAATTTGTTTTATGTGAATAATATACATCTATAGATTTTAAGCTTTTGGCCTTTTCTTTATCCTTCTTTGGTGCCATAACCCAATTATATCAAGTTATCAATATATATATATAAAATAGATAAAGATTGTTTTGATCTAACACTTTTCAGGTAAGCTTGTTCTAAATATATAATTTTAGGTCACAAAGCCCGAGTTATATGCAACTAAAGTCTTATTTTTTTTTTATTTGTATAGTGCTCTTCTTAAATTCAAATGCAGCCTGATGAATAGCAATCTTTGAAAAGTCTTAAGGCAATTTATTCCTACTGGGTGTAAGGCCAGATTCTCAACCACTTCTTTCCTAAGCCCAAATCCAGCTTATAGCCTTTTAATCGGATGAGCCTCTGAATTTTGTTGTTCCTCTACTCTGACCAAATGCAGAGTCTCTGAGCCGCTTCAGCCATCCAAAACAAGCTCAACTCTACGTCACAGAGCTCTCGGCCGGTTCGGTGCTCGCTTGCTGCTCATGGCCGCTGGGAGAGTTAGCAGGGTCTGTTCACTCCAAATTTCTTCTCCAAATCTGCTTCTCAGTAGGCTCCAAAAGTTCCCTGCTTGATTAGTGCTCAGGCCCAAAAGGGAAATTAACTTACCCAGCTCACTTCTCCTCATCCAGGTTTCCTTGTCTAATTGCTTAGTCAAACAAATAACTGAGGGCCATAAAGTCACTCCAGCAAAGCAAACTGGGATTCATATAAACAGACTCTCAACCACATTAGCGTGCCTCAGCCGTGCTGCCATTATTCCTCCGGCCCAACACACGAACACACCCATGCTTGTCTGGACATCCTACGTCATGACGCCTGAGCCAAACAATATTGAACCAGTGAATGGTAAAGCTACTAATGCTTTCTTGAAAGCAGAATCTGCATTCCATATTTTGAGCCATAATGTGTGGCGGGCAGCAACTGTTGTAGCTGAACACTTAGCTGCCATTTTGGAAATCGCTAATGATGCCTCACCATTGTATCCTCAGCCTCTTTAACTAACCACTCTGATAATGAATGAGTTGGATGGGAATATCACTGTGGATCTCTCCATCATCCTCAGAAGAATTTTAATATGCAAATTTTGTCATTGCTTAAATTAATTGGTGATGGTCTTTTTACTAGCACATGTGGTGAGTCAGATAGCCATTTGCCCAACACTCAAGGTTGCTATGGACCCTGGTAAGACTTTAGGCCATTGTGTCTCTAAGTGTGGAGGAAATTATTTTGATGTATATGCTATTTGTTACCTATTAATAGCACAATTTAAACATTTTGAATCCTGATTCCAAGAAATGTTAGTGCCACAGGCTGAGCAAGAGGCTATATTGCCTTTGTTGCTCTTAGTCTTCTTTTCCCCATCTCTGGGCTCTGCCATTGTGTCTGTTTATAAAAATAATTAAATTGATTAAATTGTAATCGTAATTTTCCCCTCAAGTTAATAAGTGATACAAAGGTTCAGCACTGCTTCACTTCAATAATAATGTCTGATGGAAAGGAGCGCGTGTACACATGTAAAGTCTATACGTGTACTCGATCTTCTCCAATAATGTCTACTTTCGATTGAGTATCTCGGCCGCACCATGCAATGACAGAAGCCACTCTGCGGTTATCATAATGGATGTATCCAGTTTATGAACCAGAATGAGTGAAGCATACCACAATGTGGTTGTTTTCTGTCCATGTACCGGAACAAGTGCCAAAGGCCAAGTTGGTTCAAATGAAACATCTTAGTCTTTAAAGGGTAGTAATGTTTAGGTATTACAATAAGATGGATTCTTCTATATACATTTGTATAACTATGTGTAGCATTATAACCATCCATAACTTTGCCATTTTTGTTTTATTCTATAACTAGCAAAAATGGCACAGTGTTACCCATGTGGTTTAACCATTTGAGTGGCAGCGTTGCTCTGTCCCACTGGTAGTCAAAGAGCCACACATAAATTATGTGACTCCTTAGCCTTGTAGTAGTGAAACCCCAGTGGAAGTGTTAGAATGACACAGAAAAAGAGTGTTGGGGTGAGAGAGAGAGAGGATGGGGTGAGATAGAAAACAGTTGAGATAGAAATAATGGGGCTGAAAGATTTAATGGGGCTGAGATATTTGATTGGGATAGCATGGGGTAAATAGAAATATAGGGCAACCAACACTTCATGGTGGAAACAAAATAGAACGGGGACAGAGGCTGCATGGGGACAAAGAGAGGACATGTGGAACAGAGGAAGGGCATAAGGGGCAGACAGGACACAAGGAACAGAGAATGCACATGAAGATTTAATGTGTAATAGCTTGACAGAGGGAGGGGATGATTAACTGAGAAGAGAGAGGTGAGAGACAGAATGAATCGCTGTTGGATTCAATGTGTTTTTATGTGCACTGAAAGGGTTAACACACTGAATCTTTGACTGAGAGGGGCAGAGACAGGAGGATGGACATCACCCTGGGGATTACATTTACTACTGAACTGTGTTAAAGTGGAACTGTGACCTTCTATAAAGTTAGGAGTATTTAAATATGCGTCTCCAATATAGCATAATTTATTTATTTTTTTAATTGTTAATTTGACGGACATTTAACATTTTACTGGATATTGTCAGTGGTTGCCTGGTGGTACAGATCAGTACTGAAGGGCTGTAAACGACCTCCTCTTCTGTTGTGCCTTGTTCCCTGCTCCTTCTCAGATGCTCAAATCTCCACATGAACTGGTATGCTATGTTGCCAATCCGTCTGAGAAGGAGGAGGGAACGAGCCACTACAGGGGAGGACGAGAGGAGGTCATTCACAGCCGTATTTAAGCTGTATTTGAGATTTAAGCTGTATTTGAGACTCATAACTTTATAGGAGGTGATAGTTCCAGCATATGCAGGGAGAGTGGAATCATTAACTCTTAGAGGAGTATGCGTACTCTTGTGGCACCCAAAGGGTTGCTTACCCGCAACTTGGCCAATTTGTGAAAACTAATATCTCACTTATTTTATTTATTTAGAAATATTATTATATATGCTAAACACAGGGCACATATTTATTTTATACACAGAGAAGCGCTGGATTGTTGTTGTCTGTTTGTTTATTCTTTGGGTTTTGGCCTGAAGTTTGGGGGTCTGGAGAGCCCTTATTCCTGGCTGCTATCTGTGTATATACTTTATATTCACATTTAAATATTAAAATTTATTTATTGTATGTATTGGTTATGGTGAGTTGGCGCTGGGAGTTTTCTTTTCTTTTGTCTTTTGACTTGTATGTCTCCATTACTCCTTCAAGCTGCCTCCTCACCTATCCATCTTAATCACTTATATATAGCACAATTATTTTCGCACAATGAGTATCACTGTAATTTTATTTTTTCACACTTTGCCTTTAAGAGCAGGCCTTAGGCCTTCTCTAGCTTAAATGCTCCTAGTTTGGTATCAGCTATTCCTCACATGACCTGTGGGGGCTGATATAAAGGTCACATTATTATAGAGTGAGCTGTTGGATTCACAGCTCACTCATATTCTCACAGTGTAGATCCATTGAGGTCTTTTTGTATTGGGTAAGTCCATATATACATCTTTTTATTAGAATGTATGTCTTCTGTTTTTAATTGCACCACACTGGGACCCAGAAGCAATAAAGAGAGCACATTTAAAGGGTCCCTTGCTCCTCCAACGCGTTTATAATAACATCTCCTCAGGGTAATTTAAAGTTTTATTTTAACTTTTAGATAGGGCATTATAGATGTATAGAGTAGGACTTGCCGTATAGTGAGAAACCTTGGCGGGGTTGGCAAGCTTACCCGCAACTTGGCCAATTTGTGAAAACTAATATCTCACTTATTTTATTTATTTAGAAATATTATTATATATGCTAAACACAGGGCACATATTTATTTTATACACAGAGAAGCGCTGAATTGTTGTTGTCTGCTTGTGTATATATATATATATATATATATATATATATATATATATATATTTATGGGTAGTGAACGGAGACTGTGCTCCTTGCAGAGATTTTGACAGGAGAGGCCAATCCTGTCAAAATCATGCCCCCCCCCCCCCCAGTATCGCCTGGAGATGCAGTAGAAAGGAGATATGTATGTACGTATCTTTATTTATAAAGCGCCATACATGTACACAGTGCTTTACAGAAGTTGGTATAGTATGATACAAAAATACAGAAACATGAATAATTTCTCATTTCCGCCCTGGTGTGTTTGTCTCCTGAGGGAAACATTAATTATGTAATGATGCTTCCTATTTTAAATTATATATAAAAACTGTCCCCCTTCCGCCTCTTTTCTATAAGTCATTAATCTTTCCATAAGATCAGCAAGCTGCTCCAGACAGATTGCAATGAGGTACAATCTTCTTTCAGTATAAGGAAAAACCTGCCCTCCTTCATCAAGGGGCAGGGTTTTCTTTATACTGGGCTGACTGAATTCCAGATCTGAGGGGATGATTTGTGACGTATGTAAAAGGGGCTTGGGCGGGACACGTTACTGTTGAATAAAACAAAATTGGCAAAGTTATGGATGGTTTAATGCTACACATTGTTATACAAATGTATATAGAATAAATGGCAGAGAAAACCAAAATGGCATCCAAAGCCAAGGAAGGGCCAGGGAGCCTGAAGCCCCTTCCCCCAATGTGGTGGTGTCTGGTATCGATGGGGGGAGGGAGAGGAGGCCCTGGACAAAACAATGGGCTCCTCTCCCCCTTCTGGGGGCAGATAGCTCTGAGAGGAGGGAAAAAAGAGGACGGGTCAATAAGTTTAAAAAAGCTTATCCTCCCTCTCTCTTTATTTTGTTTCATTTCAGGCCATCCAGGTGCAGCAGTTGTGCCAGAGGTTAAGCTTAGGCCAAGGAAGAAGTTGAGAGGAGACGGCAGTAGCAATTCACTTAGGCCCTTAGCGGATGTGGAGCTTACAGGGCCCCAACAGTGCGGCATTGCCATACCTGGGAACTCTCTGGTTTTGCCCCGGAGACTCCGGATTTTAGACTGAATTACCGGGTCTCCAGGGCAATGTGTGGATCACCGGGTGGGCAGAGTTTAAATAGAAACTCTGCCCACTTGTGCTCTGTCCCGCCTGGTTCCTCCCCCTCCCCGCCCTCTTAGATACATTTTGCAGGGTTTTTTTTTGTCCCGCCCCCCCTTCGCGACTAAGCCCGGCCCCTTTTATGACGCGAATCGTGTCATTTTCTTCACAGGTCGGCACAGACAGGGTTACCCTCCGGGTAGCCCTGTCTCAAAAGTTCCCAGGTATGGGCATTGCCAGTTGGTGAAGGTGGGCAGGCAGTCTAGTGTTGTGTGGCCAGGTCAGCCTACAGGAAGGGCGGGCAATTGCACTGAGGGAGGGAAGGCATGTAGGTAGTGTCATGGCGGATCAACACTGGGGCATTGTTTGTCTCTCCTGGTACGGTTTGGAGGCGGCCATGGAGTGGGACCAGAGGTTGGGAGGCAGTGATTGCCTGAAAGGTCTTGCCCTTTACTTCCCATGGCCACAAGCTCAGTGCAGGCATGTCCCAAGCTATTAGCGATCCTGGGAGCTCCACGTAGTAAGAGGGGAGGGTACTCCTGGGGTTCCTATAAATAGGTCAAAACCCAATTAATAAAAGCTGTGATCGCACAATTTGCCACCTTATTTATTTGTCGGTGTATTTATTTCAGGGGAAGGGGGGGGGGGGTTTGGTTGTTGATGATGGCTTGATGGCTGGAGAGAAAGGTACGGGAGGGGGGAATAGCAAATGTGGCCCTTAGAATCAATCCTACTTTAATACTTAAATATTACTATTCCTTTAAAGTGCTGTTCCAATGGATTTATAGCATCAATTACTGGAGTAACCACCGATTTAAAGACTGTCCTCACAAAGTGAGGGTCCTTTTTGAATGTTCTTTCCATAAGCCAATAAAATAATATAAATTAAATGAAAATAAATTAATTAAAATCACTGTTTCCCTTTTGGGGAAATATCCCTGTAGCTCCTGAGGGCCACTCTGTAAAAACTGACAGCAAGATGATTGGTGGATGGGTATAGGCACATGAACGTGGGAAGAGTTCCATCTAGAGTGCTCTGCCTCCTACAGGGGATCTCCTATACCCCATGGTCCCTGCATCCCCCAGTGATGCTAGAGAAACAAAAGTTTATGAAAATTACCTAGTACTGGCTGACCCTAAAGAGGTCGCCAACACATTCTGAAGCATTGCATTGAGAGAAGTTTTAGCTATTCCTCCTGCTGTCATTTTGGCAGAGGCAAGAGGGAGCACAGTGGATAAATTAGTCACAGCGTGGGGAAAATTTATATGATTGCATGATAAATTGATTATATTGTTCTGCCTGCTTCTTCTCCTAACAGTACAGTTTAAAATTTAGTCAGCAGAAATTGATTATATTGTTCTGCCTGCTTCTTCTCCTAACAGTACAGTTTAAAATTTAGTCAGCAGAAATTAATTATATTGTTCTGCCTGCTTCTTCTCCTAACAGTACAGTTTAAAATTTAGTCAGCAGATGGTATAATCAGTTTATAATGGAAGCATATAATGTTTCCCCACACTGCGACTAATTTATACTCATTTGTTTCTGCCACTGCCAGTAGAAGGGATAGAGCCTAAAAAATTTTTTTGGGGTATAGGATTTTGCATGGAAGCATACTTCTTGTGTTACTGAGTGAGCAAGTGAAGCATTTCATTTGAGGAGAGGATCCCCAAGTTTTGTTTTTTTTGTGTTTTTTTTTTTTTTTTTTTTACAAAATGGTACATTTTAACTTATAAGTTCTGATGTGTGGTCAAAACATCTTTACTTTCAGGAATGAATTCTGTAAGTGGATTTTGTTGACATTACTCTCCCAGTGTTTGTTTTGACACAGCAGACCTGGAAATCTAGTGATCTACATGACATCCAGAGCTTGCAACCTAGTGACTCAAATGACATATTGGACCTTGTAATCTAGTAACTCACCTGACACAGAGCTTACAATCTAATGACCCGCATGATAAAACAGGGCTTGCAGTTTGGTGACCACCTTGGCACAACAGTGCTTGCAATCTGGTGACCCACATGGTACAACACAGCATGCAATCTAGAGAGACATATGACACTTCAGACCTTACAATGGGGTGACCCACGTGATATGCCAGACTTTACAATCTAGTTCCCCACATAAAGTGGTAAAAGGAGGCATAAAGAAGAGAATGGTGACATGTAAGGTGAGGAAAGAGGCATGGAAGGGAGAGGCAAGATGGTGAAAAAGGAGGCAAGGAGTGAGAAAAGCGGCAAGGGAGATGGCAAAGGGGCAAAAAGGGATGCATGGGGCTGTGTGAGAAGGGAGCATGAGTATTAGGCATATGGGAGGACCTGAAGAGACTGTGTGATATACCTTAGGTCGATGCACCATTTCACCTGCTCTGCATCAATAATGCCTCTTTGTCTCCAGTTCCTCCTGCCTTGAGTACAACTTGAGCTACCTTTGTACATCTCCAGCCCACGTAAGCTCTGTAATCCCATTGCAACTAAGTTACTGAAATGATATATGGGACTCCACTGGTCTTTGATTTAAATGAGCTTGTTTGTGGTGATCACACACAGTCAGTACCATCAGGTAGTCAATGTAAAAGGGAAGAAAGGAACACACACTAGATAGATGTTCACTGTTTGGCTGGGCACTGTCAGATAAGAACCATTTGCATCCCCTATATTATGCCAGTGACATGTTCCATGGGATTACCTGCTTCCTTAGATCCAGGACAGCAGTCCCTTCTCCTTCTGAAGGCCTTTCTAGGTGGTTAGAATGCAGATGTATAAAAACACAGTTTTCTACATGTCATAAGGTGCTTATTACTGGTCTGACTCTCAATATTTACAGTAATTATTAAGCAGCAGAATGTAGATGTGTATGTCATGTGGATGTCATTTTGAGAACAGAAGTCCTTCACCAGGTGTCTTTTTGTCCATGGGTCCTGATGCATTGCATTGGCTGCACTGCCTGTAGTTAGGCCCCTGAGTAACTGTATGAATCTCATCTGGACTGACTCCTTTTTTCTCTTAGCACTGATTTTCTCTTCATGTGTGCTGAGACAGCATAGCTGTCTTGACATACACAGATACTAAGTCATTGTTAAGTGGTATTAGGAGACGACTGTGTCCTTAAAAGGATAGTAATGTTTCACAATAAAAGCAGCTCCAATTAATCTTCATAGTATTTGGGCAATGGAGAGTTTTATTTCAATAGTGTCAGAGTTGTAGTTCAAGGGTAATTGATTGATAATGTATGCCCCCCGCCCCTTTTACTGATGTAACACTGCTCACCTCAGAGCAACAACACTTTCCGGAAGGATCACAGAGAGGGACAATCTTCAGTGAGCATAAGGAAAAACTTGTCTAGGGGGGCAGGGATTTCCTTATGCTCAAAGTAAGAAGATTGTCCCTCGCTTTTACCTGTCCAGTCAAGAGACCAGATTCCACATCTGAAGGGAGGTGGCTTACACTAGGTAAAAGGGGCAGGAGGGGAATACTTTATCATTCAATTACTCTTGAACTACTTCTGCGGAAAAAGTGGACTTTGGCCTTTCACTGTGAGATGTGGGTCAAAACTATGAGTCTCAAGGTCAGACTTTGAGGGTTTCCAGGTATAATGTTACATTTCACAAGACGCATCGCTGCACTCAGGACAATATGACCTTTGGATTGACTTTTTTTTCACTGCCTCTTTGAGGATTGTTATTTGTCCTCATAGTGCAGTTGATTTGCCCCAGAATTGCTTCACTTTTATGTTTGCATATGACTAGGCTGACCATACCTCACCTTTAAAAAGGGACACATAGGATATAGGCATATTTCAGGAGTGCACCAAAATCAATGCAACCCTGTAGTATGCATTTTTCATGTGTGTCCCTTTTTAAAGGTGAGGTATGGTCAGCCTACATATGACCAAGTGCCTCTCAAGCTGTTGATAGTAATGTGCACAATGGCTGCAACAGACAATTTCTGCCCAAGTTTTCATTGCTGCCCTTGTACAGCAGAACATACATGACTGATTGTGGCATGGCCAAAATATTTCATTAAATCCTTATAAAAATGTGATAAATACAGAGCATCATCTAGTCGAGGAACCAAATCTTTATGAACAAATTGGGCAATATTCAATAAAAGCATGCATTTCTAGAGACAACCAACTGCAACATAAGGAGAATTGAAAGTCCTCATAAGATTTAAACAGGGCTTTTAACAAGAAATGCTAAAGTGGCCTCCAACTAACTGAAACGTGTTAAAACCCCTTTTAAACAAATGGGAAGTTGATTTATCTTTTATGGTAGTTTGCTCCAAAATTTGCACCTCTTTTACTTAATGAGTTCAGTCATTTGCGTGCCTGCTGTCAGAAGACTGCAAAAACATTCTTAACTCGTCTAGCACTCAAACCTTGAGTCCCAGATGGGTGCGCAATGCATACTAAAACCTTTTGAGTCCCATAGAAATGTGAATGCATTACTCCCTGACACTCAAATTGTTAATGGCAAGCACATAAGGCCATAAGTATTATGAGAACTGAAGCAATTCTGGAGCAAGCCATCTGCATCACATGGAAAAGAAAACAATATAGTAATCTAAGTCGGGGATAACCCTTGAATACAGTTTGCGCTTTGAAACTTCTCTAGCATCCAAATGCTTAACTCTTCGAGTGCCACACGGGCATCCAACGTATTGCAAAACAACGTGTTGGATACCCTTCTGGCACTCAAACGGTTAACCGCCCCCATTAGAATCAGTATTAATTTGGAAGTGTTTGCCTTCAGTTCGCTTTCTTACATAGCAACCATTGTGCGAGAAGCAGAGCCGAATTAACCCTTTCAGTGCCAGAAAGGTAAGTAATGTTTACCTCCCTGGCACTGAAAGGGTTAAGAGAGCTACGCTAAAGACTATTCTTGCAGTTCTACACACACTTGCCTACACTTCCCCTGCCTTTTTTTTTTTCTTTTTTTTTTTTCTTTTTAGTGATAACCCGGAAGTACACTCTCAATTGCCATGGAAGCACCACGGAGCCGGAAGTTGTTCACAGTGTAAGTGAGCATCATGTCGGTGCAAGAATTACAGGAACATTTCCGTCTGAATAATAAGACCAGAGAGTTTCCTGCACACAGTGCTAAGGTGCACTCTGTGGCATGGAGTTGTGACGGTCGGCGCCTAGCTTCGGGGTCGTTTGATAAGACGGCCAGTGTTTTCTTGCTGGAAAAGGACAGACTGGTGAGTTGTGAGGAGGCAAGCGTCTGTGCGTCTCCTGATATACCTATAACTCAGGAAAAGCCAGTCTTTAGAGATACAGTTGTATCTCAACCTAGTTGAAGATAATGGCAGTTGTAGTCCCCCAACAGCTGGAGGGACAACGATTGACTTCCCTGCTGGTACCATGCTTACCACCGTGTTTATATGGCATGGTTCTAGTTGTTTATTGTAACTCTGGTATGATTGTACAAGTGTAGGAGGGAAAACAGTAATTCATCTCTTGTTTTATCTACATTTGCACTCAGGCTAGTGGCTGGCTGAAGATGGTGGACATTGTTGCTCAATAGCAGACATGTTTTCCACTATCACATGAGAGTTTGCTGACGCTATAGTACTCTTGGAAAGTGGAGTTATATCTAAATGGTATGTTATGTTATGTGACGTTTCTCCTTTATTAAATACTAGCAATGTGAAACGCCGTTGCACATCATGTTATGACTGTTGGGAACACAAGCAGGCACATGAACACAGTGAGCGGCAGAAACTTGCAGTAGACATGTGCGCGCACACAAGTAACAGATGTACACATACACACTTAACAGACATGTACACACAGGCAACAGGTGCGCGCATAGGCAACAGGCATGCTTGCGTGCACTCACACACCAGTAACATGCATGCACACGCAGCAGTCATCCACGCACGCACGCACACACTGAGAGGGGACACTGACACAGTGATAACTGCCTCCCCACCACCTGTCTCCCCAGATCTGTATGCTCTGAGTGTATAAGAGTGGGCTGTGGCCACCTTGGGATTAGTGTAGGAGCTTTACAGTGCTTTGTAGGTAACAATCTCATCTTAGAGTGAATGTCTGCAGTATTCAGAGAGAAGCCAAATGTAGCACTCTAAAGACCAGAGGACTTTGTTACGCAATGTGTTTCACACCCCTGTGGATGTGAAACCATGAAATCAATGGTATTTGTTATGTAATGAGGCATTCTCTTCAATGTGTGTCTCCTGAAGAGACTTAAATGATTTAATGAGGCTTCCTCTTTATATATAATATAAATAAATAAAAAAAAAAAAAAAAAAAAAAAAGGACTTTGTGCATTGCAAAACACACCTAGGGGCGGCAGTAAGGAGGAGTTACTGCTCCCATTGGGTGATTCAACGGGGGCATGATTTTCACAGGAGTTGCAGGGGCCGAAGGCCCCTGCTACTCCTGTGAAAATCATGCAGGGAGTTGGCCCGCCCGCACTAACCAAGAGAGACAAAAAAACCCCCCAAAATGGCTGCCTCCTACACCACAGAAAGACAGACACACACAAGCGACATGGAAGTGAGCAGCAGAGGGACCTTTGGCCCTCAGGTAAGAGCAGCATGACTGGGGGAAGTGTGGGACCGTCCTACCTGCTCTCCAATGCTCACAGCTCCACTGCTTATTCACTGCGCCCCCTCAGCTTTTTTCCTCCTGTCTGCCACTTTTGTGTCATACCTGCCAGCCCTGCTGCTCAGTTCCCTCCTACAGCCTTCCCCTGTCACTAGCTCCTGACCATAAACGGCTGACATACTCTGTATTACGTGCAGCATGCCGTGGACAAGCCATGCACAGAAAAAAATTACTTAACCTAACCCTTTGCCTAAGCCTCTGGCACTCAAGGGCTTAAGTAAATATTTACTGTCTATGCTTTGGCGACAGCATTCACATTGACAGTGCTGCACTTAATGCAGAATATGTCCACCATTTTCTTGGTTGTAAAACTACGTAAGTAATATGAATAGTAGAAATTACCACTGAATCAGGCCCCTGTTATGAAGATTTTTGCTTGTGAGAAGGAGGCAGGAAGGAGACACAAGAGAGGAGGGGAGCAGAGGTGATTGACAGCTGTACGTTACAGTGATGTGCCGCGGCGACCCAGCTAATGACAACACAAGGTCACACTTCTATCCCTGTTGCTTAGGCCTCTGGCAGTCAAGAGATTAATAAAAGAATGCCAGCAGCGAGGTTGGGGGGGCTGTCACACCATATACTTGCATGTCGGGGGGAGAGAAGACACTGCATTGCGGACGGCAGTAGCACGGGGGGCGCTTATTACAAGTTGTGACAGTATATACTTCTATATCCTGCACACACAATACACCGCAGTCTGAATGGCGCACTTGTAAGACGCTCCATCAGCGATGCAGTGTGTTGTGTGTGCAGGATATAGAAGTGTATACTGTCACAACTTGTAATAAGCTCCCCCCGTGCTACTGCTGTCGGCAATGCAGTCCCCCCCCGTTATGCAAGTGTATGCTGCTGCCCTCATATTGTGCTTATGGCTTTGTGTCCATTTCTTTAAGCAGTTGCAACTTAATGTCCCCATATCCTGCCTTACTCTACTTACTGTTCCCAAGTTCACACTCCCTTTGTTAGAGTCCCTGCAGAACATTTCTCCATTAACCCTGGGGACCTGCACAACATTGCACCATTAACCCCTACCAACATCAACCTTGCTAGAGGACCTGCAGAGCATTTCTCTACTAAAGCCTGCACCCATGAAGAACATTACTCCATTATTTTATACAGGATAACAAAAATAGAAGGGCAACACCATCCTGAGCTGCTAATATATATCTAGAGAGAGAATAAAAAAAATGTAAAAAAAAAAAAAAAACACTTTTTTTTTTGTTTTGTTTTTTTTCTTTTGAGATCATTTGGGCGCAATGGGTTTTTATGGAGACTGCATGAAAGGTATGATTTGTCAGTCATACCTACAAAACGGGCAGTTTTTAGTGGGCAATGTTCCCCCTGGGAGAAAAACCCCATGTTCCTTTTTCCCACCCTATTTTCCCACTTTTTTTTTTTTTTAATTGATGACATTTGGCGGTGTGTATAAATGTATTACATAGCTCCACAACAATCACACTACTAATTTTGTTTCTTGACATGTTTGTTTGTTTGTTTGTTTTTAAATAAAAATGTTATATTTGTAAAGAAAAAAGTGTATTTTGCAGGTCAGAAATTGACCTCCCTCTAGCACCAGCAGTGTAGGGGTTAATACTCCCAGTTGCTGCATTTCTTATTTTTTTCCCCCCACTAGGTGTCTCCTCTCTGCTTCTCTGTCACTTACTTTGATCCTAAGGGACAGACAGGCATACGGTTTGCATACTGCCTAATTCATTCAGAATGCCGGTACATATGATCGCTGCTTCAGCGATTTACATGACCCAGCACAACTGAGAAGGGCTGAGACTGAACACTCCGGTACTTGAGTGCTCAGTCTCAGCCTGGAATGAATGATAGCAGCGTGCACGTAGGCACTCTGCTATCATTTAACCCATGATGGTCCAGGATCATCATGGGTCCTTAACGGCATTCTTCCCATGATGGTCCTGGACCATCATGGGTCATTAAGTGGTTAATCCCCTGAATATAACAGTTCATGTTTTCAATACATCCCTGCTTGTACGCAGGTGAGTAATCAGTGACTTGTTCGTTTTGATTGCACTACCCTATCCTTAAAACCTGACTCTTTGGTGTGCCCTGAGGACTGGAGCTAAAAATCACTGCTCTAGGGTGTTTTAATTGCCACCTCAATCTTGGATATTAACCCCTTGGCTACTAGAAATGTCTCAAATGCACTGTAAAGCAGTACTTTTGAATTTTTGTGTATCATTGAAGGGATTCAATTATCTAACTTTGAGTAATTAAAATTGTTCTACTAGTTTGCAATTGTAAGTCTCCCTCCCTTTTAAAAAATAAAACAAAGTTGTCTGTAATTTGCATGCTTAACCCTGTATATGTTTTGCACACTTCTCTGTTCCTTAAAGGGTTAAATAAGTATTTGGCATGTTCTAGATCTGTATTGGATTGCATCATTTGTATTGTGATAGTTTTGATCTTATGTCCTTTTGACAATTAACAAGCTAGTCTTTTAGTGATGTTTACTATTATCACCTGTGATGTATTAATCTGTGTATACATGTTTTCAGTTGACAAACACTTTTTATATTCACTTACTTCACTTTGACTTGTAGGTAAAAGAAAATAACTACCGTGGACATGGTGACAGTGTGGATCAACTCTGTTGGCACCCCACCAGTCCAGATCTCTTTGTCACAGCATCTGGTGATAAAACCATACGCATATGGGATGTTAGATCTGCAAAATGTATAGCCACTGTTAGTACGAAGGGTAAGTATTTTTATTTTCAACTTCTGGTTATTTTTCACTTTAATCCCTTGAGAACCAGAGGGGTGCGCAAAGCTGGTCCTCAAGGGATTAAAGGGCTAGTTATGGATCATATGTTTTCCCCTATCCTTCTAATGCATTTTAAATTATCAATGAGTGGCTAATACCATTCACTCTCTGCTAGAGAGTTTTAAAATGTAATCAATGTTTAAAGGGATAGTATTACTTCAAAATTAATATCCCTCATATTGTAGCCCTTAATAAACTGAGTTAAATGACAACAGCGGCATCTCTCAAACCTTTATGGTTTAAGAGATAGCCGCTTTCAAAGTTTCCTCTCCCCTGCTGTCAGCGTTCTGCTGCCAGCAGGAGAATCCTGTCCCAGGACAGGCGGAAGCTCTTAAACAG
This sequence comes from Rhinophrynus dorsalis, assembly GCA_037306005.1. Classification (NCBI taxonomy): domain Eukaryota; kingdom Metazoa; phylum Chordata; class Amphibia; order Anura; family Rhinophrynidae; genus Rhinophrynus; species Rhinophrynus dorsalis. Next base: position 105,000,988 of record CM074721.1, on the reverse strand, counting down.
AGCTGATATCTCGTTATGGAAGGAAAAATGATTCATTAAAACAGTCTTCTACGTGTGCTTGGTTACCAAGCACACGTAGAAGACTGTTTCAATGAATCATTTTTCCTTCCATAACGAGAGATCGGCTCTGCTGAAGAGCCTCTGCTTGATTCAGAGACTGGATTCTCCTGCTGGCAGCAGAACTCTGACAGCAGGGCAGAGGGAACTTTGAAAGCGGCTATCTCTTAAACCATAAAGGTTTGAGAGATGCTGCTGGTGTCATTTAACTCAGTTTATTAAGGGCTACAATAAGAGGGATAGTAATTTTGAAGTAATACTATCCCTTTAAAGGGATAGTAATACTTAAAATTAAAAATAAAATGTTGTAGGGTTTATCCCCCTCTCTAAAACAAGAGTACTCCCACTGCTGAAAGGTTTATTAAATAGTTATTACAGCTCAGACATTTTACAGTGGCACTGTTGCTACAACATCAAATGGACAGCTCTGGTTATTTATCCATAAACTAGTGTAAAAGCCCATGTACACGGGCCAAAGTGTGCAGTCACGCCCCGTAGAGACTGCCTGAATGCACAGAATTCTGGGAGGTGTAGTTCTTCAGTAGTACACCTGCTGTTTAGCGTTCTATGCATTCGGGCAGTCTGTACTGCACATGACTGCATCGGACAAACATACATCTGGCCTTTTATATTTTTTATTTATATATAGATATATAGAGAGAGAGATATAGGTAGTATAGGTTAAGTTATCCATCGTATGGTGTAGCAGCAGCCCCACTATACAATTCCAGTACACTGTGAGTACTGCACCTAAAAAAAAAAAAATTCAAATTTGACCTGTAAAAACTTTTGAATAAAACGCCTTTCAGCAGTAGGAGTACCCTTGTTTTAATCAAGGTGATAAACCCTACAACATCTTTATTTTTACATTTTAAGTATTGCTATACCTTTTTAATACCTCCCCTTCAACCACTTTAACTACCATAATACTCTTCTGGTTGGCTGAAAAGTTGCCATGGCAAAATCAACTTTGTTCACTCACATGAAGACAATTGTCTATGTACTAGCAGTTTTAATGCGTCTTGAGCACTGTCTCAGCTCAGTCAGTGCATATGGTGCATAAAGCTTTTGAAATGAAATTAAATGTCTGTGTAAATGCCAGGTGGGTTGCCATGACAACTGCTTGAAGTTGGCTAGCCCCCTTATTTGGAGAAGGTTGAGAGAAGGCATAGTCTGAATACATTTAAATTAGTGCGTATTAAAGAGTGACTGACCTCAATGTCACTTGTTAAAGGAGCAGTAAAAGTCAGGGAATCGGGTTTATAACTGTAGGAACATACTTAACAGCTATGAGAACATAATTCTCATACCCTCTTTGTTTGCCCTGCAGACCTCATTCAGTATTAAAAATGGGCTAGCACTCAGTGGAGGGAAATGGCGCTCAGCCCTTTCTCCTCCTGGCAACTTATTAAACTTGTTCTCAACAGTAAAATAATTAAGTAAATAATTAATAAAAAATAAATAAAAATATATATAGTGTACATTGTAGATGTTTTAGTCAGGAAGACTTCCTTTGAATCATAATTGATTTATGTACAGTTGTGTACATACAATAGCATATGTTTCTGTAACCTTTTAACCCCTTAAGGACCGGGAAAATCTGAGGTCGTTTTCCCTTAAGGACCGGAGCAATTCTGACCTTTTTGACTATGACTTTGTTCTACAGTGTTTTCCCTCTTAGGCTTTTATTCCACCCTCATAAATTATATACTGTTTTTCTACGCACAAATAGGGCTTTCTTTTGATACCCCACTTACAGGGATAACACACCATTTACTTTATGAAAATTTAAAAAAAAAAATTGAAAAAAAAAAAATTTTTTTTTTTTTATTTTTCTCTTGGGATCAATTGGCCACAAAGGGTTAAATTTTTATGGAGTCTGCATGAAAAGTATGACCGGTCAGTCATACCTACAAAATGCGCAGTTTAAAGTGGCCACTGTCCCCCCGGGTGAAAATCCCCATGTCCCTTTTTCCCACCCTATTTTGACACTTTTTTTTTTTTATCCCTGGCATTTGGTGGTGTGTGTATAAGTGTATTACATGGCTCCACAACAATCACACTTCCAATATTGTTTAAATACTAAATGAAGCACTGTCGCGAGCAAAAACACAAACCCAAGGGGATCTTTTACAGAGATCTAACACGCAGGGCAAGGAGAACAGATTGACTTTTATTTCTACTTTTACTACTTCAAGTAGGCAGACTAAGGAAACTATACAACAGCACTGGCCCATTTTGTCGACTGATAAAACATTACCCACAATATTCAAGAACACCCCTAGAATGTGCTACAAGAGAGGTCGGAGCCTCAGGGATTTTTTGGTACAAACAGACCCCACACATTGCTACACAGACCATTATAAATCTTGGTTTCCCCCTAGTAAGAGTGGTTGTTTTAAATGTGTTGGTTGTACCACCTGCAAATACCTCCTGACTGGGCCCACATTCAAACATCCACACACTGGCCGTCCAATACCTATAAAATGTCGGATTACATGCACTAACAATTTTGTTATTTACTTTATTTTATGCCCATGTAGTTTGATGTATGTGGGCAAGACTATCACCAGTCTCCGTGAGAGAATGGCCAATCATAGGTCCAGCATTCGTGATGCCATTCAAGGTAAGGCCACTGATAAACCAGTGGCAAGACATTTCGCTGAAAAGAAGCACACACTGGCTGATTTAAGGTACATGGCCATAGACATACAACCTGAATTGATCAGAGGAGGTGATAGAGGAAAACTCCTATTACAGAGGGAAGCTCTGTGGATACATAGGTTGGACACCTTGGTACCTAGAGGTCTTAACGAGAGGTTACCATTAAGCAGCTTTCTGTAAGGACGGTAGTACACCCTCCATATTGACATATAGGAGTGAGTCGAATCTTTTGCCGCCCTACACAGCATTTCTCTGTTCACCTCCATCTCTCCAGAGTACAGCGGGCATAGAACCCCTATATAGGGGCGTTGCTACCACAAACGCTGTCTCATAATAGGACTTGATGGATGGTATGAAATATATCCTGTCAACATACAGGATGGATTGTGGTATAGCTGTCATGGATACCGATGACCTATGGACCCTTTACCTTATGTAAATCCACCTCTCCCTAAATCGCCCCTCATCTACGACTGGTCGTTACCATCTTTGTATCTTGAATTTCTCATGGCCCTCACGAATTTTGTATACCAATGGAAGCGGATTGGGGTGTTCCTGTTTTGTTTTTGATTTGTTTTTGATTTGTTTTTCATGCCATTATGTCTCACAGTCACTTTATTATGAACATTCTCTAATAATTTCGGCCACAATGGATGTGCTGTCTGTTACTATCAGTATTGATGTTTCTATAATGGGATTCCTACATTACAGTCAATGCCAAGAAACCTATATGACACTTGAGGTTTATTTTGTTCTTATGCCCTGTTAATAACACTGTAGTATTTGATCTAATCTCGTATTATGACACTGGGAGGTAAACTGAGGAATTGTATCACCTCAGTTGTACTGTAGACTCTGTCGGACTCGTAGGGTGTTCATGCAACACATTGACATTATGAATGTTACTATCTTTCATTTACTGAGACTGCGTAGTCTAGGTTTCGATCCAATAATCTTTCTGCATCAACACAGGATAGAGCTCTGCCAGAGCCGGGTCAGCGAGCGGTACTCATACACTGTATGTGCATATGAGTCCACCGCCTCCCGTTGTACAAGTAGAGCCGCTACATCGGTTGCTGCATTTTCTTACTTTTCACTGTACCATTATTCTTTACTGAATGTATACATTGTAACATTGAGGTTTTTCAATGTCTTTCGCACCGCCACTCTTTTAAGCCTTTTGACAGCGTGTCCAATAGGGTACGTCTGCTCCGACAGCTACCCAATCAGGGCTGTTTGAGCAATGACGTCACCATCCTCTCGGACGACGCCGGCACGGCGTGAGGACCTTAAGATGGAGGTGTGTGCTTCATTTTGTGTCTTGAGAAAGGTCCGCTAAGGACCGAAACGTTGACCGTATATATGCTTAATTGTGCATAATAAATTTTGTCTTTAAGTCCCACGGGTGCTGCCCATCTTTGTCCATATTATCTACCTGTAACAGGGGATTGTGCACCTGGGCATTTAGTATAGGAGAGTGAGTGCTATCCACTATATAAACTTTATATATATATATATATATATATATATATATATATATATATATTTTTTTTTTTTTTTTAAGTGTATAATTGCAGGTCAAAACTTGTCCTGCATTTAGCCAGCCTCCTGCACCAGCAGTGAAGGGGTTAATACCACCAGCTGCTGCATTTTTTTTTTTTTTTTTACCACTAGGCGTTTCCTGTCTACTTCTGTCTCCCTTACTTTGATAGCAAGGGAGACAGAGGCAGAGGAGACAGGCACAGACAGCATGCTTTCTCTGCTGCCTCTGTCTGTCACTATGTCGGTACATGTGATCGCTGCTACGGCGATCACATGAACTGGCACAAGCAAGAAGGGCTGAGACTGAACGCCCCAGTCTCGGAGCGCTCAGTCTCAGCCTGGCATTAATGATAGCAGCGTCCACGGAGGCACACTGCTATCATTTAAGCCATGACGGTCCTGGACCGTCATGGGTCGTTAAGGGTATAACAACCCATGACGGTGCAGGACCGTCATGGCTCCTTAAGGGGTTAAAAGGGAGCTATTCATTTTGGAACAAGTTATCCACCTTGTGATTGGGTTTTGTTGTGTTCACATTCTATAAGAACCCAACTCTTCCTCTTTCAGTTGCATTACTTTATTTTTTTTTTAACTACAAAAATCTAAGCATCAAAAGTTTAACCCTTTAAGTGCCTCAAAGGCACTCAAAGGGTTAAAAAAACAAAAAAAAAAAATCAGCAGGTTACTTTGGTACATTTATTTAATGCCTGTGCTTTCAAACTGATGGGCTCTTGCGCACATAATTGGAGTAATTCTATAGCATAACTGGGCCACACAGGACAAATAAAACTGCCACTAATTTAACCTTTTGAGTGTCAGGCACTCAGGGTTAAATGGGGCTTTTAACAACTTTGGATTGTATAGATTTATCCAACAATATTTTGGAGACTTCTCTAGTTTTCAGGTCTTAAAAGCTCTATTTAAATCAGTGGGGATGTTTGGAACATGTTTGTTTATCCCGTGGTGGTGGTGGTGGTAGTGGTGTTCCAGAATGGCTCTTCTAGTGCATAAGGCCCTTTATTACCATAAACTAATGGGTGTGATTGAGAACAAATGTTCCAGGTTGGGTATAGCTTAAAGAGATAATAATGCCTCATTATAAATTAAGGTTCAATCATTCCTTATACTTTGGCAAAAGTGAGGAGCGTTATTATAATGGTCTGCTCTGTTTAGTTTGTGTATTTGTTATAATGTTTTCCCCTCCCTCCCCTTTTACAGACGTCACTATTCTTTCCTCAGAACAGAAAGCCAGTCTGGATGGATCATGAGGGACAACGTGTATCAGCATAAGGAAAAATATGCCCTCCTTCAAGGGGGCAGGGTTTTCCTTATATAGATTTTTTTCTCCCCATTCAAGGCAGAAATTGCTGTATTGAGGTTTTTTTTTGCCTTCTTTTGTATCAACGATGGTAAACAGGAATAGGAAAAGGGTTGAATTAGATGGACGCAAGTCTTTTTTTCAACCTAAATTACTATGTTACTATGACAGACAGACAGAGAAAATTGTCCCTCATTGTGACCCAATTTCAGATCAGAGGGGAGAAGACTGATGTCTGTAAAAGGGGTGGTGGACACTTTATAATATAATCGCACATAAACTAGTTTGAGTAGAACACAGGCAATGGTGCAGAGTGTTATTACAATGTAAAAGGAATGATCAGACCTTAATTTATAATAAGACATTACTATATCTTTAAAGGGATAGTAATACTTCGTTTTAACTTTATTTTATTTTGTAGGCATTAAAAAAACATGAAGAATGATGTCTTATCTCTCAAACCTTTATGGTTTAAGAGATATTCACAAACAAAGTATCCCCCCCCCCCCCGTTCAACCAGATCAGAAGGGAGGTGCCCAGGTAGACTGCAGAGAGGGACAATCTTCAATTAAGATAAGGGAAAAAGCTGAAAAACTTGTCAAGGGGGGAAGGGCTTTCATTGTTTTCATACAAAGAAAATTATCCCCTTCTATTATGTCTGGTCATACAACCTGATCCACATCTGAGAAGAGATTGCTTACACTAGGTAAAAGGGGCGGGGAGGGGAACTTTGCTTGTGAATATCTCATAAACCATAAAGGTTTGAGAGATAAGACTTGTATCATTCTTCATGTTTTTTTAATGCCTACAAAATAAAATAAAGTTAAAACGAAGTATTACTATCCCTTTAAAGAAGAGAACAAGAACTGCATCACTTTTTATTAAAGGAGTTTCTACTGAGGATACTTTTGATTTCAGGGGAAAATATTAACATCTGCTGGAGCCCAGATGGACAGACAATTGCAGTGGGCAACAAAGACGATGTGGTCACTTTCATAGATGCCAATACTCGCCGCTTCAAAGCAGAGGAGCAGTTTAAGTTTGAAGTGAATGAAATCTCTTGGAACAATGACAACAATATGTTCTTTTTGACCAATGGAAATGGCTGCATCAACATTTTAAGGTAAAAATGTGCGGTGCCAGGTTCTTTCAAGGGTCTCACTCTTTTTTTTTTTTTTTTTTTTTTTTTTATGGAATCACTTTAAGGAAACCTTTATTTATTTAAAAGTTCTACTTTTATTTGACATTTGTGGTATCTGAATTTCCATGTTGTACATATCCACACCAATGGAAAATGCCCTGTGATTTCTATAGACAGGAAACATATTTATCCAGACATAATCCTACAAATTCCCAGTGGGTTTCCAAACACAAAACTGATGTATGAATAGGGTATTTTATTTGGTGATTTCCTAAAAAGAATCTTAAAAACACTCAATGATCTAGAATTATGTACATTACGTTCCAGTAAAACTATGAAATGCTTTATTTAACCCCTTAAGGGCCAGCAGTCCTGGGGTGTGTGGTCCTTTAAGGACCAGATAGGGAAGTTCGACGTGCCGCCCCACGTGACTGATCACGTGTGCAGGCATGCCAAACGAGGGACTGAAAGAGATCGCTCCGGTCTTGGAGCGATCAACTTCCGTCCCTGGTATTACTTACCGCGCTCCTGTGTACGTGACGCACCAGGACCGTCACTGGTCCTTAAGTGCCGAACCAGCGTGCCAGTCCGGGTACGTCAATGGTCCTTAAGGGGTTAATTGAATACCTAGTTATTTTATAAAATAACTGAAACCTACAGTTAACATGTAGAATGAGGGACCATTCTGCACTTTAATTATAAAACTGTCTGAGTGGGAGACTTAATGGGAGTCTGAGACTGGAAGTATTAAGGAGACATTCCTTTTCAGTGCTATCCAGTACACTGTGTTGCAATGCATTGGATACATCTCTGGCACTCAAAGGGTTAAGTTCACAAGGACCAGTGAAGCTGTGCACTACTCAATGGGTTAATTTACATAATCCTATACATCTTAACCCCTTCTGTGCCAGGTGCTTGGGCCATTTCCTGTACCCTGTAGGCCAGACACATTTTCAGCATTTTTGCTACCCTTCTGTTTAGGCTTGATTTCCTCTGGGGATTTTTAGTTACATATGGGAAACTATATATTCATTGAGCTTTCTCGTTGTACCTTATATGAAGAGAATTTTGCATCATGCAAAAAGCTATGATGTCATTAATGACAAAAAAAGTGAAAATTTACTTTGCTAAAATCACATACTATGTATCAAAAACATTTACCGTGATTGTTAAAGTTTCAATTATTTGAAAAAGCCCTGAGTCCGAGTAAAAAAAACCCCAAAAAAAACAAATTTGTACAGTTTTACCTACGTTCATGGCTAGTGCAGAGCCCTAATCACCAGGAGTGCAAAATGGCATTTTCAACTTTATGAACTAATATGCACGTTGTAGTGTTTTTGTGGTAAAGCTTACCCTAAAACAGTAGAATAACTATACACGTCTAGAAAGTAGACAACCTGCTGCATCTAGTGAGGGGTGATTTGCCTTCCTACCCCCAAGCTTGGTGTGCCCAAATGTTTCCAGAAGGTGGCACTATAGGAAAAAAATACATTTTCTTACATTTCTGCCCCTTCTAATGTACTGAAATCTGTGAGAACCATGGCATTTCCAATTGCATTCATTAGCTAGTGCTCTTAGGATAAAAATGACATCTCATTGGTATGAGTTTACCTACCTCAGGGGGCGCTAAAAGTACAAAACACCTATTGCAACCTCTAATTTTTCTAACATTTTCTCAAACATTACTTGTCTGTACAAAATGGTTATAACAACTACAGAAGTGAAGAAAGGGTCCACAAACCATACCATTTTGGAAAGAACACAACCTGCCGCATCTAATGAGGGGTGACGTGCCTTGTTACCCCAAGCCTTATGTGCACAAATGCCTCCAGAAGGTGGTGCTAATGGGAAAAAAAAAGGCATTTCCTTACACTTGTCAGTCATTCACATAATATGTCAGTGCACTCTTTGTCTGTAATAATGCTAATTATTATTATTATTTTTTTAATGTCAAATATTTTATGACTTAGTTTGGTTTGAGCTTTCATTCTGTTTATTAAGTCTTCTTAAAATACTATAATTTTATATTTCAGTTACCCAGAGCTGAAGCCAGTGCAGTCAATCAATGCTCACCCTTCCAACTGCATCTGCATCAAGTTTGACCCCACAGGGAAGTACTTTGCCACAGGCAGTGCAGATGCACTGGTCAGCCTTTGGGATGTTGATGAGTTAGTATGTGTGCGATGCTTTTCTCGGTAAGAACTGCCATGGTATGATTACTTGATTAAAGGGCTAGTATTGCATAATATGGAAAAATACATATTACAGGGTTAATCCTACTAAATCAAGAGTACACCTACTTGAAATGTTCTATTCAAAAGTTATTGCAGCTTAAACTTTTGTTCTGTTTTGCAGTGTCTCCATGGCCTTATTATAGTAATTTTTGATGGTAATGTTGCTAAAACAGCCTATGGAGAGTTAATGTCACTGACAATAGCTGTCCATAGACTACTGTAGCAACAGCAGCTCTAAAATCTTTCAGGCCATGTAAGTACTGCACTCCAGAAAAGTGCAAGTTTGAGCTGAAATAGCTTTTAAATAACACATTTCAGCACCAAGAGTACCCTTGTTTCATTCAGCAGAATAGATCCTGCTATAATTCATTTATTATATATTCTATGTCAGGGCTCAAAATTTCCACTCGCTACTAGCCAATGGCGAGTGAAAATTTAGCCCTGGCGAATAGAATTTCAGCCCTGGTGGATATGTTTTGGGTTGCAGTGGCGAGTAACTTTTCAGGTCGGGCTAGTAGCAAAGGACTTCAAATTGTAAGCCCTGTTCTATGTAACACTACCCCTATAAACTAAATTTTTTTATTTTATTTTTAAGCTAATGAGAGACCAAATTGTAGTTGGAGTAAAACAACTAAACATATTTGTTACTTTTATTATTATTATTATTATTTTTTAAATATTTGCTAATGTATTTTAGTACTTCGTACCCTAGGAATAAGTAGCTCATTGAATTAACATATTGCATTCGTATTTCTCTATCTGTTCTTCACATTTATGATCTCTGTATATAGTGATCATCTGAGTTTGAGGTCTGAATTTAGATCACATCTCCTTATAACAAATAATAGGCTTCAGTATACCTGAAGTACTCCAAAATAACATGTGATTTTATCTGATTGTAACAAACTGACATTGAAACAGCTAACATTGGGGTGAAAAATCAAATGTGCACAAGAACATTAAGCAGAAAGAACTGACTCCTGTTTGAAAGAAAATTACATAGGTTGGTCCTTCTTATAAACAAATAAAGAGCCACTTATTCTTGGGTCATACTTCGCCTTTATTTCATTTTTCATAGTTTGACAGTCTGGCCTGGCTGGATTCAAAACATTTGGTTTTATCTACAAATGTCCCCATAGTCTCAAGTAGGAATCTGTGAGATAAACCTGTGATAATTTATCATCTACAAAGGATCCAGGCCGTTGACATGACAAGATTATATATTGCCTATGAAAGTAAAAATTTAGGACATTATTCAGAAAGCTAATGTATTAATAGTAAACCATCAGAGAGGACACCTAACAATTCCCAAAAGATTTTAATGGGATCTAACCTTTTGAATGCTAGAGAGGTTGCAGGCACATTGATTTGCAATTCACTGGATATATCTCTAGAATTTTAAATGATTAAAAATCCTATTTAATTTAGTGGTTTGATCAATAATTGCTCCTCTTTTGGTTTTTGAATTATGGCCCTTTAGATTGTACAACCAAAGCAGTATGTTCTTTGAGGAATTGCATATGTGAGCTTTATTTCTGTGGACAAGAGCGGAACTGCCACATTTAATAAGTACTAGTAGAGTTAAGCGCAGCATTGCTCAGATATCTGCACTGTCTTCTCTTGGAATTATTAGGATAATATTTTCCAGTAGATTTTCTGTTTCATCACTAACACACTGGTTATTATGTGTAAAGGAAAATGGGAATTCTAGGCCAGACCAGCTGCACTCTAGTGGACAAATATTCCCATGGATTTAAATGGTGGTCTTAACCCCTGCATTGCTTCATTTGGCATTCAGGGTGTTTAACCATTTCAGTGCCAGTGGCTGGGGTAATTTCTATTTTGTACCCTGCTGGCCAGACACTCACTCTGAGTATTTTTGCTATCCATCCTTTTAGGTATGATTCCGTTGCTAGCTTTCTAGTTTTATATGGAAAACAATGTATCACTTACTTATTTTTCCACTCATGTAAACTATATATCAAAAATATTTTATGTTGGTAGTGGAAGTTGTAAATATATTTTTAAAGGTATTGAACCCCCTGAGTACAAAAAAGTATAAATTTAATAAAATTCATGGCCTGTGCAGACCCCTAATTATCATGAGCGCAAAACTATTTTCAAATTTATAAACTAAAATGCACTTTCCAGTAGTTGTTAAATGGCAAAACTACCCTACAGGAGCTGAATAACTATATAAAATTATATTTCCTGAAAGTAGATATCTCAATGCATCAAACAAATGCTCACTTGTCTTTCTACACATAGTCTGGTGTGCGCAAATGTTTCTAAAAAGTGGGGCTAAAAGATAAAATATGCTTCTTTTTTACATTTCCACCACGTCAAATGTACTGAAATGTTTGAAAACTATGTAATTTCCTACTGTACTCAGTAGCTACTGCTCTTAAAAGAATAATGGCACCCCATTGGTATGGGTTGACTTACTGTAGGGAGTACCAGATGCACAAAACTACACCAACTACAATCTTTAAAAAATTTTTTAACGTTTTTTCAAACATAGCTTGTCTATAGTAAAATGGTTGTACCAAATAGAGAAATGAAGAAAAGGTAGACTAATAACCCACCTCAACAATTGAGGGGTCATTTGCCTTTCTTCCCCTAACCTGGTTTGCACAAATGTTTACAAAAGGTGGAGATTAATGGGAATAGTCCTCTTAAAGGGATAGTAATACTTCATTTTATCTTTATTTTATTTTGTAGGCATTAAAAAAAAAAAACGAAGAACGATATAAGTCTTATCTCTCAAACCTTTTATGGTATGAGAGAGATTCACAAGCAAAGTTTTCCCCCTCCCGCCCCTTTTACCTAGTGTAAGCCATCTCTTCTCAGATGAGTAATGCAGTCCATAGACCAAACAGATAACAGAAGGGGACAGTCTTCTTCCTATGAGAACAATGAAAGCCCTGCCTCTCTTGACAAGCTTTTCAGCTTTTTCCCTTGTCTTAATTGAAGATTGTCCCTCTCTGCAGTCTGCCTGGGCACCTCCCTTCTGATCTTGCTGAGCAGTGTTGCATCAGTAAAAGGGGCGGGAGGGGGACACTTTGTCATTGAATTATTCTTGAACTATAACTCTGACAGAATTGAAATAACACTCTCCAAATACTATGATGATTAATTAGAGCTGCTTTTATTATGAAACATTACTATCCCTTTAAGAGAAAAAAGGCACTTCATTGGCATGTGTTGACATGCAGTAAGGGGTGCCAAAAGTACAAAACTTCACCTACCTGTTTCTTTTTAGAGAATAGCTGCCTGTACTAAAATGGTCAAAACGATTAGATATGTGAAGGAAGGGAATGCCATTCACCCACATCAAATGACAGGTCATTTTCTTTTGTGCGCCTAAGCTGGTGTGCACAAATATTTCCAGAAGGTGGTGCTATACATTTATAATACAATTTAAATACATTTCCACTACTTCAAAGACACTAAAGTGTTTGAAAACTACGACATTTCTTTCTGTATTCAGTACTTTCTAATAACTCAAGAAAAATTATACCCTAGGTATGGGCTGACATGCCATAGGGGTGCCAGAAGCACAAAACTACAACTTCTAATTTTCTTTTGTGAAATGACCTGCCTGCATTAAATGGTCATAACCATTACAGATATGAAGAAAAGGTCAGTAAGGCATACCAATTTGGAAAGAAAACATTTACCCGACTCAAGTGAGGGACCACTTGCCTTTGTACCCCTAGGCTAGAGTACACAACTATTTTACAGAAAATGGCGCTATAGGAAGAAAAAATATTGAGTTTTTTATTTATACTTGTCACTTCAAAGATATACTATACTTCAGTAATGTCTGATGTTCAATCATTCCTTATACTAATAACGCTCTGTACCTTTGCAAATGTTCTAATAAAAGTAGTTTTTGCGTAATTATATTATAAAGTTTCCCCACACTGGCTTGGCCCAGTAGGAACAGCTGGCCAAGTCTGTACTTTGTACCTCCATGGCACTTTAGGTGTTAAGTCATATTTAATTCCATGGAAATGTTTTTGTCCCCTATGGGTCAGGTTGTTTACTTTGCCTTTATACAGAAGCCCCAGTGTGATTTCACTTAATACGTAAACAAATAACTTGCAGTCAAGAAGCTGAAAATATCAATGCTACTTGGCTCCAACCCCATCAGATGCTGCAGACCTCTCCAGCACATTGTGAACAATTCTATTGGATATATAAGTAGCATCCAGTAGATCACATACCAGTTGAATTAAATGGTGTTTTTAACCCCTTGAATGTTAAAGATGCGTCTGTCACCTTCCTTTGCACTGGGGACTTCTTTAGCAATCAATGAGTTAAAAGCCTTTTTAAATCAATGGGTAGTTGAGGAATTGCCATTTCAACCTTATGATGCGGTCCGTGTACTTCAGAATTGCATCTCTTTAGCTTTATGAATAACGCCCAAAATGTATCTGTGAAAGTATGATGTCAGTATGTTTGTAGTGAATAATTTCCATTCTTCTGCTTACTGTGGGTAGAAAAATCAAGTTGTCTTATCTTGTAGGTTGGACTGGCCTGTCAGGACACTGAGCTTCAGTTATGATGGCAAAATGCTAGCATCTGCATCAGAAGATCATTTCATCGATATTGCTCAAGTAGAAACTGGTAAGTGTACACTGTAATACCTGAGTGAAACATGCCAAATTAATAAGGGTGGACCTTTTTATATTTAAAACTTTTATGTAGATACCACCCTATCAGCAGATCTGCTGCCCTGACAACTACCTGCTGATGAAGCTGGGGCTGCATTGTGAATGCCAGTGGGAGCTTAAAGTGTTAGTAATGTCCACAAAATTTTTTTTGCATTTAGAAGACCTTAAAAAGCTGAGCTAAATGCAAAAAACGTATCTCTCAAACCGCTATGGTTTAAGAGATATAGGCATTTAAAGTTTGATCTCCCCTACTGACAGCTGTAAAGCTGTCAGCAGGAGATCCGTGTCAGCCGACACGGAGGCGCTTGAGAAGTGCCGCGATCTCGTTACTTACCATGGATTCCTTCATTGGAATGGTCTCATTTTAGACCATTCCAATGAAGGGATCTGTGGTAAATAACGAGATCACGGCACTTCTTAAGCGCCTCCGTGTCGGCTGACACGGATCTCCTGCTGACAGCTTTACAGCTGTCAGTAGGAGAGATCAAACTTTAAATGCCTGTATATCTTAAACCATATCGGTTTGAGAGATACGTTTTTTTGCATTTAGCTCAGCTTTTTAAGCTCTTTTAAATGCAAAAAACTTTTTTGTGGACATTACTAACACTTTAATGCGGGTCTGAAAAGTGGCCCCTGATTCACCCTTACAGGTTCTGCAAGAGAGACTAAACTCTGAGACTGTGAAGTCTCCCCTCTGTCTCATTGGGTTGTGCGAGCTATGAGCCACAAGCTTGGTTGCATAACATCCCTTTGCCCAGTAGCTGTTCTATGGCTGCACATTGCAGGCCCAGATTTTTGATAAGTATTCTCTGATAGAACCAGACTTAGTAAAACATGGTTGTTGCCATTTAACCTTCTTTAGGACCAGAGGAGTGTGCAGTAATTATTTGCACATACATCTGGTCCTCAAGGATTTAAAGGACTCTATCATCTAAAAACAGCTTTAGTGATATTGAAAGACCTTTCAGAATTATCTATACTTTGCCAGATATGCTAATTAAGCCCTGCATGACGCCCCCCCTTACTCATTAACACTGCACAGCTATACACAACCCACCTCCCCTAGCGCTGAATAGAATTTTTTTTGTCAATGAATGGAGGTAGGTAATGTAGGACTTAAGATAGCAAGTGCCTATATGGCATGCTTTGATTAGCATAATCTATATATGTTAATATGTCAAAGGTTAGTTTTCTAAATAAAAATGGTTACTACAAGATATGCTTTTATGTGATGTGGTCCTTCAAAATAATGTTTTGCACTCAGGGATATTAATTGAAGTGACTGATAAATACTCTACTGTCAGTTCTTGTTAAATATTCAGTGCAGTTTTGGACACCAGTTCTGAAAAAAAGATGGTTATTTTTAGATTGTGGTATTTCGGCTCTGCTGAAGAGATGCCGTTGAGTCGCACAACTCTGATCTACTTCGGTTAGTTTTACAGCTAACATCAGTGCAAAGGGAGGGAGGGAGAACTTTAAAACTTTTTATCTCTCAAACTATAAATGTTTGAGAGATGGGACATGCTCCAGATAATTTATATTTTGACATTACTGACCCTGTAATGTCGTTGCCCTCCATTATGAATAATCACTTGTGTGTTTCCTTCATTAGCCCCATGCCCCATCCTCCCAGACCCTCAACTAGGGTTGCCACCTTATCCTTTTAAATCTGAACACACATGATGTATGGCTATATGACAAGTATTGCAGCCTTGTAATTATCACTGCTTCTTTACAGCATGTATATTTCATAAGTGTTTGTTTGGGTTTTTTGGGCTGGGATTGCAACACTGCCAGAACTACATATTGATGGTATATTCGGTGGCTGTTCAGTGATGTGAATTTATACATTGTATGGATGAAACACCAAAGACTGTAATTTGGCAGGGATGTAAATGTATTTTAGACTCCCAAAAAAAAAAAAAATTCTGTGCAGTATTTAACAGAATATAAAAAGACAAATAATTATTCCATGTTAAAACATGTAATAGTAAGGCAAATGGTAAAGTATATATTTTATTTTTCATACAAGAGTGTCAGTTCTTGTGAATCATTGGCATTTATATATTTTGCGTTTAGCAAATATTGTATTTTGCCAGATTTCATGGGTCTCTGTTATGGTGTTGATGTTATATTATTGTGGGTTTCTTGTGTTTGCCTTTGTATTTAAATACAGTTTGAGTTATATTTCACACCAGTGCTTCCATTTTATTAGCATTGAACTATGCAAGTGTGACATTTAATCTCCACCCATTTGAACAGTATTTAGGTGTGCAAAATAAACATACTACTTTGGTTTCACAAGACATTGATATATTTGCCTAACTATTGGGTTCCCTCAAAAAAAGGTTTCTAGATTGGTGGAAGCCACACCCTGGGGTGTGAGAAGTTTGACTGGTCACCCAATCAGATGTATGGGGGTGAAGTTTTTAGTGTTTGCCTCGTGTGTTCTCAGGAATAACAGTTTACTTTCTCATTTGTGTCCTCTCTTCTCACTGAGCACTTCCTGATTCTCCTCTCTGTATTCCTAACACACTCACGCACACAGTTTCAGTATCACAGGCTAACCAAATACACAGTGCGTGTTGGCCCCTGCCTCCACAGCCAAGCATATGTAAATAAAGTCAATCTCCCCCTCCCTTCAGTTCGCTGCTTCACTCCCATCCATTCCATTCCTGGTTTTGCCTCCCCCTCTTTCTTCCACAAAAAGCCCCCACAGACCTTGTGGTGGGGCATAAGGGCCCCTCCTGATGCCCACCCAGAATTGGCTGAGAGAACAATAGAGACCATGCAGGGGAGCAAGAGAGCTCTCCTGCTTCCTTTCTACCCAGAGAACACAGGTAGGAGTTGGTGGGATCTCAAGCTCTCTCATGGCAATGAGGGATTGCCTCCCTCATTGAAGTGAGAGGGTTTCATAATCCCACCCATTCCTGCCCAGTGTGACTGTCAATAAAATGTAACCCTTAGAGTGCTACAGAGGTGTCCAATGTGTTGCATACCTCTCTGGCACTCAAAGGGTTGCATACTGCAATGAACATTCCCATTGATTTAAACCAGACCTGTAACCCCTTGAATGCTATTAATTTAATTGAAAAACAATGTGTTAGAGTGTTCTAGCCTTTTTGTTTATACACCATCACGCACCACACTACGTACCTCCCTCCTGTGATCTGGGACACACAGTATAATTTGCTCAATATGTGAAAACTCAGAATTATATGCGGGTAAGGTGGAATACTCATTTTCTCAAGCTACTCTAGGTATAAGCAGTTACCATTATTTGAAGCTAATTTAATGTAAGTTCACAATTGTGCTAAAGTGAAACTGTTGCTTTGTAGCATAGGCGCTTTTGAAAGCTCTCAAAAGTACCTATATTTATGTTTGTGTTGGGTTTTTTGTTTTGTTTTTTTTTTTTAATTCAGTATTTAGCTTTATTCATCAGTTCATCCTAATCTGGCACACTGCTCCCCATTCTAGCTGTCATTTCCTACCAGGAAGTACTCTCTCATTTCCATAAACGGACAATGCAAAATATCTCAAACTGTTGTTTGAAATATTTAAAACTATTGTTAGAAATAAAAATCGGGTATAGTTATTACATAGCCCTCTGGATGCTAGGGAGGTCTCCCGCAAAACAATGCTTTGGACACCTTTATTGTCCTAGGAGGCCTGTTAATGTAAATGTTTGCTCATATGTGGCTTAAATTTGCCTTGCTAATTCCAGATTTTTGTTTTCTCCAGGTGAGAAGCTGTGTGAAGTTCAGTGTGAGTCTCCCACCTTCACTGTGGCCTGGCACCCAAAAAGATATCTTCTTGCCTTTGCCTGTGATGACAAGGATGGCAAATATGACAGCAGTCGTGAAGCTGGCACTGTAAAACTATTTGGTCTACCAAATGACTCTTGATAAAAATTGTGTTGCTTGGCAGAACATCCAAAGAGGATGGGATCTAGTAAACCAGGTATAGTCAGTTGCTGGACCTCCAGCTGTTAATGAACTACATCTCTTATACCCAACAAGCTGTTAATTGAAGATTATAATTGTCGTGCCCATCAGCTGGAGGTCCAACAGTTGACTACCCCTGTATTAAGCTGTGGAATGAACCTCCTCCATACACATGAGACCATTTAAAAGCCTCAGCACCAGGATAAGGTGACTGTGTGCTTCAGATCATCTATGGCACTGAATGACTGAATAGAACTGCTGTGCACAATGAAACTTATCTCATCTAGCCTGTGAAGGTTGCACATTATTTGTAATGTTTTGTACTTAAGCCTTTTGTATTTTTTTTTTTTTTTTTTGTTATTGAAGATCAAAAACTGTACATACATAACATACATCGCAATACAGTATAAAGACATAAGAAGATGTAAACATGAAGAGAATTTCCGCAATATACAACAGTACAATGAAATAAACCATCATATGATCTTCAATGTGGTTTTTTTTTTATTTTATTGAAAACCCCAACAAGAACAGACACACAAGGGAGAGGGAAAAAAACAAAAACAACCAAAAAACCCCTCCAAAGAGGGAACAATACACAGAGTAAGAATATCCCCTAATAGAACAGGAAAGGTATACAGGAGATCAAGCCAATCCTGTATAGCTAAATATCCTATCAAAATCTGATTTTATGCCTGAGCACAAGGAGAAAGGGGGGAGGGGAAGAGGGGAACAGAGAGAGAGAGAGAATAGAATGAAGAAGAAAGATGGGGGGGGACGCTCCTCCTCCACTGTCCCTCACCTCAAGCTGGACAGCCACCGGTCACAGATCATCTCCAATTGAGGCATGCAAGCCTTTTGTATTACATTTCTTCAGTTTATTACATTTCCATGTAAAATAAACTAGGGGGAAAAAGAGCAGACAGTCCCCCTCTTCTTTATATAATATATTTCATGCATGTTAATCCTGTTTTGTCCTCTAGATCTAAGTATTTAAGAACTTTGTCACATGTTGCTCTCATCTTCGGCCTGGAGTATGATGCCACCTGTTACATCAAAGTAAGAGGTTCACATTGAGAAATCTTACACTGTCCATTAAAGGGATAGTAATGTTTCATAATAAAAGCAGCTCTAATTAATCATCATAGTATTTGGGCCTTGGAGAGTGTTATTTCAGTTCTGTCAGAGTTATAGTGCAAGAGTAATTGAATGGTCAAGTATCCCCCTCCACACCTTTTACTGATGTAACACTGCTCAGCACAGAGCAGTAGGGTGTGTCCAAGTGGATTGCAGAGAGGGACAATCTTCAATTAAGGTAAGGGAAAAACCATACAAGGGGGCCAGGGTTTTCATTGTTCTCACAGTAAGAAGATTGTCCCCTGCTGTGAGCTGTCTTGTCTATGGACCAGATTCCACATCTGAGGGGAGGTGGCTTACACTAGGTAAAAGGGGTGGGAGGGAGAACTTTATCACTCTATTACTCTTGAACCACAACAGTGACAGTATTGAAATAACACTCTTTGGCTCATACTATGAAGATTAATTGGAGCTGCTGTTTTTGTGAAACATTACTATGCCTTTAAAAGCTGTATTGTGATTTACTGTTTACTCCACAGAAGGAGATATTTCTTCTTGTTAAGTGGATCAATTAGTCCGGATGCAGCCTCTTACTCTTCTAGCAAACCCCATCCAGTGTCTCTGGGAGTGTAGATCAGTGGTGGGCAACATGAGTCCCTCCAGCTGTGGATAGGCTGCAAGTCCCATCATCCTTCACAAGCTATCGTTGCAGCACCTAGGGAGCCTCATGTTGCCCAACTCTGGTTTACACAGGGATTTTTTTTACTCCATGTTGGGGTATTCCTGTATGAGTGTAATGCGATTATGTTGCATTTTCTTTATTCCGTTTCAGATTGCTGCTGTCTATAGGCCCTATGTTTATTTAAAAAAAAAAATAAAAAAAATTGTAGAACAAATCGAATGCACCAAAGGGGTCATGCACAAATTCCCCAAACTTCCATTGTTTCAAATGGGGCTTTTAACCACATTGAATGCTAGAGGTTGCCAATGCATTTAGAAGCAATTCAATGGGTTAAAAACCTGATCTAAAACAATGAGAGTTTGTTTTTATCCACTACGGGGAAGATTGTTCCACTTAAAGGAGCAGTAAACTTAAAAAAGTACTTACATTATATAAGTAGATTAAGTGATGGTGTATTCAGTGCTGTCTTTTTTTTTTTTCTGAGGTATTTTTGGTTAAGGAGTAATTCCCATTTTAAGTTTGTGTTTTTTTAATCATGAGCTCCCCCTAGTGGCATCATTTAGGTTAGGGAATTCACGTTGTCGACTTGGAAAGGTCAGTAGGAGGATCAAACTTCCTGAGGCATTTAGAAATCAGCTGTTGGTGACTGGTGCTGAGGGGAAGTGTCTGCTAGAGGAGGAGTAGGCTACATGAAGGAGCATCCGCTGAAGATTTACCTCAGCAGAGACAGGTTGTTTTTTTTCCTGAAGCCTGTTGTAGTTTGAAAGATTAAGAGATTGTAATTTGAAGGTTTGTTTGCAAGATAGACAGACTTTACTGTTATGTATTGGTTAATGCTGGGAGTTGAATTTTTTTTAAACTATACTTGTAAAAAAAAAAATAATTTTGTATAGATGGGGAATGTACAGTATGCTGCACTATTAACCCTGTGAGTGCCAGAGGAGTAAGCAAGTAAGGAGTAAGTACTCCTCTGGCACTCACAGGGTTAATAGTGCAGCATACTGTACATTCCCCATTTATACAAAAAATTTTTTTACATTTACAAGTATAGTTTAAAAAAAAAAAAAAAAAATTCAACTCCCAGCATTAACCAATACATAACAGTAAAGTCTGTCTATCTTGCAAACAAACCTTCAAATTACAGTCTCAATCTTTCAAACTACAACAGGCTTCAGGAAAAAAACAAGCTTTCTGTCTCTGCTGAGGTAAATCTTCAGCTGATGCTGTTCATGTAGCCTACTCCTCCTCTAGCAGACACTCCCCCTCAGCACCAGCCACCAACAGCTGATTTCTAAATGCCTCAGGAAGTTTGATCCTCCTACTGACCTTTCCAAGTCGACAACGTGAATTCCCTAACCTAAATGATGCCACTAGGGGGAGCTCATGATTAAAAAAACACAAACTTAAAATGAGAATTACTCCTTAACCAAAAATCCCTCAGAAAAAAAAAGACAGCACTGAATACACCATCACTTAATCTACTTATATAATGTAAGTACTTTTTTAAGTTTACTGCTCCTTTAAACTGAAGTAGGAGCATACATCTTTCTGCTCTCCCTCCACCACTGCCCCCACATTAAGCCTAATCTACCTGGACACCACTCTGTTGCTCTGAGCCAAGCAGTGTTACATCAGTAGAATGGGCGGGAGGGAGATACTTTATCATTCAATTACTCTTGAAATACAACTCTCCAAGGCCCAAGGCTTTTATTATGAAACATTACTATCCCTGTAAATTAGATATGACACATTTATAAACACATTTTTTAGAAATACTAACTGTTGCTATGTCTAAAGCTAGATTAAACCATTTCATTGTCTGGTTTGTGTGTTCCTTTAACTCCTAAAATGCTTTAAATTGTTAGTGGGCTAACTCTTTTCTATATTAACCTTTTGAAGGTTAGATACGTCTTATAGTGACAATGCTAGAATTGAAAGGGTTAATACAGAAAAGTGTAATATGGTTTGTGTTTGTTATCCTCTTTAGCAGGGCTGTCCATGTTCAGTCCTTAAAGGGATAGTAATACTTTGATTTTATTTTGTAGGCATTAGAAAAACATGAAGTACGATATAAGTGTTATCTCCCAAACATTTATGGTTTAAGAGATATTCACAAGCAAAGTTTCCCCTCCCCACCCCTTTTACCTAGTGTAAGCCATCTCTTCTCAGATGTGGAATGCAGTCCATAGACCAGACAGATAACAGCAAGGGAGAATATTCTTCCTATGAGAACAATGAAAGCCCTGCCCCCTTGACAAGCTTTTCAGCTTTTTCCCTTATCTTAATTGAAGATTGTCCCTCTCTGCAGTCTACCTGGGCACCTCCCTTCTGATCTGGCTGAGCAGTGTTACATCAGTAAAAGGGGTGGGAGGGGGATACTTTGTCATTGAATTACTCTTGAACTACAACTCTGACAGAACTGAAATAACACTCTTCAAAGTCCAAATACTATGATGCTTAAGTAGAGCTGCTTTTATTATGAAACATTACTATCCCTTTAAGGGCCACCAACAGGCCAGGATGTAAGGATTTCCCTGCTGAAGCACTGGTGAGTGAATCAGTGGAGCAATCATTCTAACTGACTCACCTGTGTTTGAGCAGGGACAATCTTAAAGGGGAACTTTCACCTCTAAAAAACTTTTTACAAGGTGCTTAGCTATTGTATTAGGATTAGTGTTTTATTTTTCTTGCACTTAAGTACTTTGTAAGATATGCACCCATCATGCTGGGCACTTCCACGTTCTGAGGCACACTGTATCTTTGGCACAGTGGCACATGACTTCCCAGTGCTGTAATTCTCCTCCCACCTCCCTCCTAGCTGTCCCTGGGAGCGTGTTCATGCTTCCCTTTGTAGTGATGTGCCACACTATCTTAACAGCAAGCTTTGTTTATCATTATACTGAATACTGGCGTATTCGTCTTCATTCGGACCTTCCAAAAACCAAGGCCCACCCACAAAAAAAATTTCAGAATCCGAAACAGACCTAGTCTGAAATTTACAGTGAAATTCATGACGGCTCTTTCCTGCCTGAAACTATTACAATGTTGCTACATACTGCTAAAAATAGATCTGGTAAAACAGGCGCTTTACAGTTCATGCAAAGTGCAGATATTAACCACTCAAGGACACAAGCAATTTTGGCATTTTTGCTATGTGTGTGTTCAACCATAATTCCTATCTTTCTGATTTATTGCATAAACACATATTATATACCATTTTTTAAAGGGCAGAAAGGGCTTTAATTTGATGTGACATATACATATATAAATTCTCATTTATTATTAAAAAAAATAAAAATTACAAAATAAAAGAGTAATAACGTGTTACATAATGGGTGCAGGTTAAGAAAAGTAATTCAAAATAATTTTATTGTCATGCTGGACTCACCTATGAGGCTTGCCTTGGCAATGCAGGTGAGCTTACATTCAAATGGCCATTGGAGTGAAACTAAAAGCCTCCAATTATTTAAATGTGCATAGGGATTTGGGACAGAGCGCAGGTAACTCTTTGTTTTTTTGTACTATGTATTTTGGGCTGATGTATACTATAGCCATTGCTGCTGCCCAGGAGTAATGCGAGTTTGAACGCAGGGCTTTATTTTGTGTGTTTGTTGTATATTCATTTTTATCACACAGCCATGTTACATTGCTGCCACTCACCCCATATTTGGCCTATTAAGGGTTAAAGGGATAGTAATGGTTAATTTTAAGTTGATTTAATATTGTAGACATTAAAAAAAGATTAACATCAGTGTAAGTCTTATCTCTCAAACCTTTATGGTTTGAGAGATATAACTTGCTAAAGTTACCTTTTCCTGGCTGTTTTACTCAAGTCTGCCATCTAGCTGACAGCTGCAGATTCCAGTCATTTGACCAGACAGAGGCTCTTCAGCAGAGCTGAAATCACACTATTTAGAAATAAATACTTAATTGGAACGGTCTACAAATGTGCTTGCAAGCCAGGCACACTTTGTAGACCATTCCAAATTAAGTATTTATCTTTAGATATCGTTATATCAGCGCTGCTGAAGAGCCACATCTGGTCAAGCGACCAGAATCTGTTTCTGACAGCTTTACAGCTCGTCAAGCAGAAAGGAGAGGGATCAGAGAACATTATTTTCCTATATCTCTCAAACCATAACGGGTTGAGAGATACAAATAAGTGCAAGTACTCTCTTTTCATTGTATATACCATATAGTTAGTACTTTTTTTCTGACATTACTATCCCTTTAATAAGTGTGTAGGGATTTATAAAATATCCCTTCCTGTCTCATTATAGATTTAATATTATTATTCATTTAGTTTTAATGTATTTTTTTATTTGTATCATTTTAATTTTTTATTGAATATTTTAAAGTTCTTTTTAAATTTGGCCGAATAATTCGGACTATTGCTGAATTTCGTCCGAGTCGAACAGGAACGGTCCGAAATTCGGATCCTCCTAATGGAAAAAAAAATTAGTACGAAATCGAATTTTACTGAGAATTTTTGCAGTGCATAAGTCTATCACAAACATGTTGCTATTTAAGTATCTGTGCACAAGAAAAAAAATCTTACTTTCTTACTTTTCATTTATTCTTATGGGTGTGGACTTTTGTTGGGGTCGGTCATAATATGGAGAGGGGCATGAGCATACTTGGGAACTTTCTTTTCCTCTGGTGCTGCTGGGGGGTATACTTCCCGCTAATCTCTGCAAAAAAATGGGAGGGGTTTACCCATGAGTGGGGGAGGGCTTTCTAGGAACATCATAAAAGTGGGCAGGAAGTGGGAGGAACTGGGTGGGGAATGTGGAAATATGGGAGGAATCGGGTGGGGAAAGAGGAAATATTGGAGGAATTGAGTGGAAAGGAGCAGAAGTGGGCAGAGTTTTAAAGGAAAATCCCCGTATTTTGAGAATCAGCCTCTGCCCTGAGACTCGGCAATGCACTCTAAAAAAATGGAGTCTCCCGGGCGAATCCTGAGAGTTCCCAGGTATGGGCATGGGGTACTTTATTGGTTTTCAGAGGAGGGCCTGCCTTTTGTGTTACACTCCAATGTGCCACTGAATAGTAGACATTTTGTTATTTAGGTATATGTGTACAAAAAAAAAATCTTACTTTTCATTTATTGTTATGGATGTGGACTTTTGTTGGGGTGGGGTATAATATGGGGAGAGGCATGAACATACCTGGGAACTTTCTTTTCTTCTGGTGCCGCTGGGGGGTATAATTTCCACAAATCTCTGCAAAAAAAAAAAGGGGTGGATTTTAACTCTGAGTGGGGACGGGCTTTCCAGGAACATCAAAAAGTGGATTGGGGTGCGGGAGGAATTGGTGGGGAAGGAGGAAATATGGAAGGAACTGGGTGGGAAGGAGCAGAAGTGGGCAGAGTTTTAAAGGAAAATCCCTGTATCAGGAGAATCAGCCTCTGCCCTGGAGACTCGGCGATGCACTCTAAAAAAATGGAGTCTCTGGGGCAAATCCTGAGAGTTCCCAGGTATGGGCATGGGGTGCTTTATTGGTTTGCAGGGGGGCGTTCATTTTTTGTTACACTCCAATGTGCCACTGAAGAGTAGATATTTATATTTTCACTAGCAAGAGTGGCACGGTGCTGCTGTACGTAAACCAAAGCATACACCACACTCCATCCATTGCCCTCTCCTTTTACTTGCAAGTTTCCTTGTCCACTGGGAGTTAAGAAAAGAGCATGGCCAGTGGGAGGGAGGTTAGAAAGGGATGCGGAGAATTGGAGAAATGTAATTAAGGGATGCAGTGAATGCGAGGGAGGTTACAAAGGAATGCACTGAATCGGAGGAATGCAGTGAATGGGAGGGAATCAGGCAATGGGAAGGAGATGAGAAAGCAATGCAGTGAATGGGAGGGAGGTGAATAAGGGATGCAGTGAATGAGGAGGAGGTGATAAAGGAATAAAGTGAATGGGAGGGAGGTGACAAAGGAATGCAGTGAATGAAGGAGAGGTGGAAAAAGGGAAGCGGGTAATGGGAGCGTATTACTCCACCATTCACTCACTCATATTTAGTGATTGTACATGTAACAATATATCAATAGAGAAAAGAAATTCTTTTAAACATTAAAATCAATAATATATGGAAAACCGAATATTTCTGTTTTCAGCCCTCCTAGCACTCGAGGACCATTTTCAACCCTCGTAGCATTCGAGGGTAATTTTTGGCCCTCCTACCTCTTGTGGGCCATTTCTGTCCCTTTCAGCACTCGAGGGCCATTTTCAACATTTTTAGAACTTGAGGGCCATTCTTAGCCCTTTTAGCACTCGAGGGCTGTTTTGGCCCTCCCACCTCTCAAGGGCCATTTTTGGCTCTCCAAGCACTTGAAGGCCATCTTTAGCCCTCCAACCACTTGAGGGCCATTTTCGGCCCTCCTAGCATTTGAGGGCCATTTGTGGCCCTTTTAACATTTGAGGGACGTTTTTGGCCCTCCCAGCAATTCAGGGCCTCTTTCGGCCCTTCCACCTCTGGGGGGCCATTTTCGGCCCTCCGAGCATTTGAAAGACTTTTTTTGGTCCTTTTAGCACTCGAGGCCACTCGTGGACTGATTTCTGCCCTCCTACCATTTAGGGCTGTTTTCGGCCCTTTTAGCATTCGAAGATTGTTTTCGGCCCTCCCAGCACTTGAGGGCCATTTTCAGCCCTCCTACCTCTGGTGGGGTATTTTTGGCCCTCCAAGCAGTCGAGGGCCGTTTTTGCCCTCCTAGCATTTGAGGGAAGTGTCGACACTTATAGCACGTGACGGCTGTTTTTGACCCTCCCAGTACATGAGGACTGTTTTTGGCCCTCCTACCTCTGGTGGGCCATTTTCGGCCCTCCAAGCAGTTGAGGGATGTTTTTGGCACTTTTAGTACTTGAGGGCCGTTTTCAGCCCCCCGAGCACTCAAGGGACATTTTTGGTCCCCCTACCTCTCAAGGGACATTTTCGCCTCTCTGAGCACTCGAGGGACATTTTTGGCCCTCCGAGCACTCAAGGGCAGTTTTCTAGCACTTCTAGCATTAGAGCGACATTTTCGGCCCTCATACCCCTGGCAGGCCTTTTTCGGTCCTCCAAGCACTTGAGGGACATTTTCGGCTCTACTACCACTCCAGTGCCATTTTCAGCTCTCCTACCTCTTGTAGGCCATTTTTGGACCTCCTAGCACTCCATTGATAGGGGAGAGTCTGATGGAGCATGATGGTGAGTTCCAGTGGTAAAGGAGAGTTTGATAGAGCATTGAGGTGACTTCCCGAGATAGGGGTCCCTAATAGCACATAAATTATCTAGGATTAAGAATGTTAGGACAAGAGGCCATAGTCTAAAACTACAGTGACAGGGGTTAAGATGTAATGTAAGAAAGCTTTACTTCACTGAGAGGGTAGTAGATAAGTAGATAAGTGGAATAGCCTACCAGCAGAGCTGGTAGAAGTTGATACAGTGACAGAATATAAGCATGCATGGAATAGGCATAAGGCTATAAGGAACTGCTCCACTTTTCTTCAGTACATCAACATTCTAAAGAGAACCATGTACATCCCTCAAACACACATACACATGCACTTGCCTTAGAAGTACACACTTATACAGGCACACGCACATGCCTTAAACATACACATTAACACAGGCACATGCCTTAGACATACACACTAACACAGACAAATA
Source organism: Rhinophrynus dorsalis (assembly GCA_037306005.1). Classification (NCBI taxonomy): domain Eukaryota; kingdom Metazoa; phylum Chordata; class Amphibia; order Anura; family Rhinophrynidae; genus Rhinophrynus; species Rhinophrynus dorsalis. The sequence continues at coordinate 104,974,004 of CM074721.1, read as the reverse complement.
CCTCAGACACGCAAGCATGCCCATGCCTCAAGCACGCATATGCACAAATATTCAGGCAGACCCGTTCTCCAGTGTGTATGTGTAGGCAATAAAAGGTCAGGGGTGGGGGTCCTTCCCAATTACATTTCACCTAGGCCTCATGATTTCTGATGGCAGCCATGCTGGGCACACATGGGTATAGGCCCAAATTTGTGTGGATTTCACTGTTTGCCGCATACTCCCCTGAAATTGAGGATAGAGCTTCTATCAGTGCAACCTAAAAGGGTCTTGGCATGAAGAACATATTATTTTTGTTTAGAGGTCCACTATATAATGTCCCTGGGACTACTACACACTGCCTCTCCTTCACAAAGACCATTTTCTTTGTATTGTAAGGCATTTAAAGTGAAAAGTAGGTGGCAAAGCATCCATCATGAGTACAAAATTGCTACATTGCCATCTCTTCTCTTTAAGAACATAGGATGTATCTGACTGCCACTTGGAGTCAGGAAGAATTTTTTCATACCCACTTGTGGCTTAGTTGGAAATGGCTTCAATGTTTTCTTTTTCTTTTCTTTTTTTTGTCTCCTTCTGCATCAACATGGGTGACATGGTATGGGCTGAACTTGATGGATGCATGTCTTTTTTTAAGCCTCATCAACTATGTTACTGGGGGAGATGCACTAAGGCGTGATAAAGCAGTAATAAAGTAGTATCCAGTGATATCACTTAGCCGGTTTCTATGTTATTCAATAGAGCCTATGCACTAAGATCCCTAAACTCTGTGATATCTTAGAGCATAGGCTCCATAAAATAACATAGAATTTGGAGAAGGGATATCACTGGAGAAGATATCTCCACTTTATCACCGCGCATCTCCCTAGTTGTCTGGGGGGGCAAGGTATCTTCCTCTCCAAATAGTATATCCCTCTTCCACTGCATTAAATACATTATCCAATTTATGTATACTGCCCATTGTTGTGTGTAGCTATACATTTTGCTTCCACAGAGCTTAGAAATCTGACTACTTATTGGTAGTCATATAAGTTTAAACTTTGTAGCATCACTAATGTAGCTATATTTGGATTATAAGCTCTTTTGTATCATTGGTGTAGCTCAATTTTAAGTGTAAGCTTTGTGGTATTACTACTGTGCCACATTCAGTTGTAAGCTTTGCGTAATCACTAGTGTACGACCATTTCAGCTGTAAGATCTGTGGTATTACTAGTGCAGTTCAAGTTCATTGGTATCCTCTGTGGCATCACTAGTGTAGCTATATTTTATGTGTAAATTCTGTGGAATTGCTAATGTAGCTCAGTGTCAATTGTAAGCTATGATATCTTAAAAATTATTAGGCTGCATATTAAAGGTTAGTCAGAGTTAATAATCAGAGTTAAATATTACCACTCAAGTACATGCTACATGAGAAAAAGCCTACTGCAAGGCTGCAGTACTCAGAATGTACATGTGTAAATTATGTTAAACAACATGAAATTACTGATTGATAATTGCCTTACTTCACAACATTAATGACAATTCTAAAATTAACAAAAGTAGGAGGACTGGGATGGTGAGCTGACCCAATAGTAGAAATGGGTGACTTGATTGTACTTGCCCCCCCAAGGCCAAACACTGTGAGCTCCCCTCTACACCCAAGAGTTAAAGCGGAACTTTCGTTTTGTATAAAGTCGACCTGCAATAATTAAAGGAGCAGTAAACTTTTTTATGAAAAAATATACATTGTAGGGATTTTCCTATTGAGTAAAATAAGGGTACTCTCACTGCCAAGAGATTTATATTTCCAGAGTTATTACAGTTTAAACCCATGGTTTTTTACATTAGCAGTGCCCTCTAGTGGTCAAATTCTAATTAGATTTCCTGCTAGATTCTAATGGAGAGGAAAGTCAGAAAAGTCAGAGACATACAGTTCTCCATAGAATGTGATAGCAACTGCCTGTCACTTCCTGTCAGTTAGAACTATCAGGAAGTAAACACAGTAAATTAACTTCCTGATTATTTAAACTGCTATATATTTTGAATAAAACATCTGACAGCAGTGGGAATGACCTTGTTTTATTCAGCAGGAAATGCTCTATAAAATATGTGATTTCATAAAAAAAGTTTACTGCTCCTTTAAGCATATGGCGACTAGCTTCATAATAGTTCTATTACCTCTCAGAAGTGACATATTCTAAAGTAATCCTTAATCTCTTGGAGACTGACAGCCAAGTTAGAGCAGTCTGCATGCCTGCGCCGTTAGTCCCTTCTGGTTAACTTGTGGCACAATGCAATGCTTCTTAGAGGAGACCGGGACTGACAGTTCAGGCACGCAGACAAGATATCTGCGCTGATGCCTAACATCGGGGCTCCGAAGATTAAGGATAACTTTAGAAGCTGCCACTTCTGAGAGATAATAGAAGTATTATGAAGCTAGTCACAATATGCTTAATTATTGCAGGGTGACTTTATGCAAAGTGAAAGTTCTGCTTTAATACAGAAAAGTGGAATATGTATTTTTGTATCTGGATAATCCCTGGATAATGTTATTGTGACGGCCTTGCCCAGGCACCCGCCCCTGTAGCGTTACGGGAGTACCTACCAGGTCATTTACACAGGACAGACCTGGTCCGTTTGCCACTGGATCTAGCTGCACCACCCAGAGGAGGAGCTGGTCAACCGGATTGGAAGACCTCCAGGTGCAGCCAGCCCAGTGGAGAGCAGTGACCTGGGTAGGGACTCGCACTTCTACCCACTGGAACAGGTCACTGCAGAGCAGGTATCATCCTCTCTGCTACGAAGTCTCTGTTGGGCAGGCATTAACCCCTCTGCGTTGTTCTGGGGAACAGGTTCAGTCCTCTCTGCGACGACAACACCTCCTCCAGGCAGGAGCTAGCCCCTCTGCCCTGGTAAAATAACACCACCTTTAACAAGGTACTTTTGGCTACACGGCCTGGTATCAGCAATCCCCACCCCCAATAACAAAGCCTAAGCATCTGCTTCAGGAGTAGAAACACACATCTAAGTTTATTGAAATTGAATACCAGGCCTATATTTAACTTGGGGTGACATGCAACAAAATCACAATACACAGCAGACAAGACATACAACCAACATAACAGAGTTTCATAATTTTGGGGTGTAGGATCGGGGGAATATAATTAAAAATTGAAGAGAAACTGGAGGTACCAGAATGCAACAGTGACATATTTGCATACTCGCATGGGGCACAGCAATGCTGTAGTGTATGTCACCAACCAATAGATGACAGTGCACAGAACAATGCTGCTATGCATGAAACCAACCAATAGATGGCAGTACACAGAGCAAGGCTGCTAAGCAGGGTTCAACCAATAGATGGAGAGGTTGAGTTAGAAGGACTGGAGATGGGCGAAGTACATAGGAGATGTATTGCTGTAATGTCCATGTGATCCCACGGTCCTCACATATCACAGGGACAGGACAGTTTACCCTCCTGTTTTTTCACAGTTATGGTGCCCATTAGACTTGTGCACGGGCAAAATTTTCGATTAAATTCGAATTCGGACAATTTTTTTTTTTTCTAATTCGGATGATCCTAATTTCGGACCGGGCCTATTCAATTCGAACGAAATTCTGATCCATTCCGAATTATTCGGCTGAATTTAACATGGGTTAAATTATAGCAGTGCACCTCCGTGCACGCGGCTATCATTCTTTGCAGACAGGGTGTGCATTTAGAAAAAGATCCATCCCAAAAACAGACATTGTCGTACATTGCCAGTCTGTGCATGTCACCTCTACTCCAGCATGGGATGCCAGTCACAATGCAAACGTCGAACATCGAAACCCCATGCCTGTCATTCAATATAGCATATGCTCCAACATCGAAAACCCATGCCTGTCATTCAATTTAGCATATGCTCCAACATCGAAAACCCATGCCTGTCACATCCTACCCAACATAAGTGGTCGACTCGAACATGGACAAACTACATGTCACATTCTATGTTAGCACATGGGTAAAGGTTAAGGTTTAATTTTCTGGTACCAGCCTCCTACCCTACTTTCCCTCTTTAGTACCCAAATTCCTCTCTCTCGTTTTCCTATCCTGATTTCCCCTCATATCAGATAAGTCTATGTGTATATACATTGTAGTGTTTCATACTACATCAAGAATAAACATCAATGATTGTTTAAACTGCAGTATGTGTGTCTAAACTAATTTGTGTATTGAAAATACATTAACCCCATCGCGACAAGTGACTTACCAGGTACGTCCCGCAAAAACTGTCACTAAGTGTCACGGTTTTTTAAGACACTCAGACCAGTATGTAAAATAAAACACAGTTTTATTTAGCAATAATAACACATAAGGTCGCCCTCTAGTGGCGGTTGGGTGTACATCAACGATAGTGACTGGAAAATACAAATGTAGATGCACAAACAGAATACAAGTACAAATGTACCGCAGAGGAAGGGGTATAACCACAGAGGGTTAAGTCCTTGATAAATAACAGTTTCACAAGGAACTGTTTGGCACGCCCTGGGTGTAAGTAAGCTGGGCTTAAGGTAACCACAGAGGGTTAAGTCCTTGATTATGGTCAGTCTCTTGAGTGGATGTTTGGCACGCCCGAGGTGTAGATAAGCTGTGCTGAAGAAATGTTCACCATAAAGTGGATAAGGACTGTCTCGCCACGGTGTGTAGTAAAGCAGAGCCCAATAGCCCCCACGGGCGTACCTACTGGAATGGCTACTGCTAGTGCAAGTGATATTAGCCCCACGGGCGTGTATCGAACCGGCCTGCAATGCAAGAGCTCCCAAGCCTCCTCAGACCCTACCGGACTGAGTATAACGAGACAGGGCCAATAGCCCAACTGAAGTAGTACCGGAATGCTAGTGCTGAAGCCTGTGCCCGTCACCACTCGGTATAACGGAATCGCCCAGTGTATACAACGAGAGAGAGAGCCAAAGCGCCCAACTGGCCTAATCGGAAGTGAATACTCTACTGGGATGGTACCGAGTTGCCGACGGAGAGCGGCCAACTCAGCAGGAGTATCACTAGGAACGAGGCTCACACTGGAGTAAGGAGAGTGGGACCGAGGCAGCACTGGTAGGGTTAAAAGGCACGTTTACACAAGGCTTTTCTGCAGTAGAACAGCTCTGCTGTCTGAGTGAGGCGTACACAGCTCTGCACGATAGTAACACTGCACTGCACGAAGTAACACCAGGCAAGACAGCCACACAAGTACTGGGACAGTGGATGGTAATGTCGCGACGGCGACAACCGGAAAGTAGGTCTTCTGGAACACGCTGTAGGTTGATCTTGCAGGAGGAAGTCAGCCGGGCCGGATCGGAGCACGTAGGAGGTAGTCGTACAAGCCGGATCATACACAAGCAGGAACGTTAGCCAAGCAGAGTCGAGGTCCGAAGGAGGTAGTCAGACGAGCCGGGTCATACACAAGCAGGAACACTGGAGAATGGTCAGGGCAAGCCAAATCGGTACACAGGAATCAGAAACGCAGCAACAGAACAACTGGCTCAGAAACACCACAAAAGGGCACCTGACAGATGGAATAGTCAGGTATAAAAAGGAAACCAAGGGGAGGGCCAAACCAAGTGAACAAATCACCCTCAACCACAGAAGAGAGTGACAGCTAGATCACAGGCACTGTGATAGTACCCCCCCTCAAAGACCCCCTCTCCCCACTGGAGGCCTAGGTTTCTGAGGGTACTTGGAGTGGAAGTTGCGCACCAGTCTGGGCGCATGAAGGCCCTTCTGATCAACCCAAGAGCGGTCCTCCGGGCCAAATCCCCTCCAATGGACCAGGTATTGCAACTTCCCTCTAAGTCGCCTAGAATCCACAATGCTCTGCACCTCGTATTCCTCTTGCCCCTGGACGTCCACCGGCCCAGGAACCACCGGGGTGGTCGTGTAACGATTGCAAACCAGAGGTTTTAACAGAGATACATGGAAGACATTGTGAATACGCATAGATGGTGGAAGTTCCAATGCATAGGAGACAGGATTAATTTTGCGGATAATTTTAAATGGGCCAATAAACCGGGGAGCCAACTTATTTGAAGGGACTTGCAGGTTAAGGTTTCTAGACGAGAGCCATACCCTGTCCCCAACCTGGAAAGAGACCGCTGGCAGCCGTTTACGATTGGAATATCTCTGATGTCGCTGGAAGGACTGACTGAGGGTCCTTTGTACCTGTGCCTATGTGGAACAAAGCTGCTCCATATGCTCATCCAAAGCCGGAATCTGCTGAGACTGAAACGAGTCCGGGAGCAAACCTGGCTGAAACCCATAATTGATTAAGAACGGGGAGCTCCCGGACGATGAGTTAACTGCACAGTTCCTGGCAAACTCCGCCCATGGTAACAGGTCGGCCCAATTGTCATGATGATCAGTAATAAAACAGCGCAGGAACTGTTCCAATCCCTGGTTAGCACGCTCAGCGACTCCGTTGGTCTGGGGATGGTAGGCGGAAGAGAAGGACAATTGAATGCCCATCATGCCACAGAATGACCTCCAAAACCTGGACATGAATTGACTCCCACGGTCAGAGACCACCACTCTGGGTACCCCGTGCAAACAAAACACTTCACTAGCAAACACCTTAGCTAGTTCGTGAGCCGATGGAAGCCCTCTGAGTGGCACAAAATGAGCCATTTTGGAGAACCGATCAACCACCATAAGTATAAATGTAAACCCCCTCGAATTAGGCAATTCTCCCATAAAATCAATAGAAATGTGGGACCAGGGCCGTTCTCCATTAGGCACAGGTTGGAGCAAACCCACTGGAAGATGCCTGGGGGTCTTGGCATGGGCACATGTGGCACAGGCGGCAGTAAAGGCGGAACAATCGGCTCTGAGCGTCGGCCACCAGAATAATTGCGAAAGAGACCATACCAGTTGATCCCTGCCAATGTGCCCGGCAGCCCTAGAGGAATGATAGGTCTCCAAAAGGCGAGTGCGAAAAGGCTCCTCCACAAAGCATTTGCCAACTGGAGTCTCAGGTGGAGCCCTAGCTTGAGACCCCAGAATCTCCTCTCCCAGAGGTGAGGTTATACTAGTGCGAATGGTAGCCAAAATACGGTCAGGCTGAATGATGGGTACCGGCTCCTCCTCCCTGTCAGTGTCCGATGCAAACTGACGAGACAATGCGTCTGCCCTGACGTTCTTAGACCCTGGAAGGTATGATACCACGAAGTTAAATCGGGACAAAAAGAGTGCCCACCTGGCCTGACGAGAAGACAACCTCTTAGCTTCAGAGAGATATGTCAAGTTCTTGTGATCGGTCAGGATCAATACTGGGTTCTTAGTACCCTCCAACAGGTGGCGCCACTCCTTCAATGCCAGAATAATAGCCAATAACTCTCTGTCGCCAATCTCATAGTGACTTTGTGCGCTAGACAACTTTTTTGAAAAAAACCCACAAGGTTTCAAGGTACCACCTCCCACAGGACGCTGGGAGAGCACTGCCCCAACCCCAACTTCAGAGGCGTCGACCTCCAAAGTAAAAGGCAGGGAGGGATTGGGATGGGACAGTACTGGAGCAGACGCAAAGGCAGATTTTAAGGTCTCAAACGCATTATCAGCGGCCTCGGACCACTGAGAGGGAGTAGTGCCCTTATGAGTTAAGTCAGACAAGGGTTTCACAATAGTGGAAAAGTTGCGTATGAATTTTCTATAATAGTTGGCAAACCCTAAAAAGCGCTGAATCGCTTTTAACCCTTTAGGGCGAGGCCACTGCAATACCGCTGCCAACTTCTCTTGGTCCATAGCGATTCCATCCTTCGAGATTATGAACCCCAAGAATGGTACTTGTGACACATGGAACTCGCATTTTTCCAATTTGCAAAACAGCTTATTAGCCTTGAGTAGTGACAAAACTTGCGTGACATCTTTAATATGCTGGGAGAGAGTAGAGGAATGAATCAATATATCGTCCAGATATACCACCACACAGGACTGAAGCATGTCACGCAAGATGTCATTGATCAGCTCCTGAAATACCGCAGGTGCATTACATAAGCCAAACGGCATTACCAGATATTCGTAGTGCCCCGTTCTGGTATTAAATGCCGTTTTCCACTCATCACCTTCTCTAATTCTTACTAGATTGTAAGCAGCCCGTAAATCAAGTTTGGTGAAGACAGAAGAGCCCTTCAATCTGTCAAATAACTCAGTGATGAGTGGAATAGGGTATGCATTCTTGGGCATCAGCTTATTAAGCCCCCGGTAATCTATACATGGCCTAAGTTCGCCATTTTTCTTCTTAACAAAGAAGAATCCGGCACCAGCCGGGGAGTTAGACTTGCAAATAATTCCTCTACCAAGAGCGTCCTCAATGTACTCCTCCATTGCCCTGTTCTCTTCGCAAGACAGTGGGTAAGTTCGACCCCTCGGAGGAAACACACCAGGAGGCAGATCAATAGCGCAATCGTAGGGTCTGTGCTCGGGCAATGCGCTAGCCTCCCCCTTGCTGAATACATCACTGAATTCCCCATATTCAACTGGTATAGCAGGGGAGGTACACATAATTTTCACAGGAAGAGATAGGCAGTTTTCTTTACAGTAATCGGACCAGGCACCGACTTCACATGTTTGCCAATCAAATTGAGGATTATGCCGAAGCAACCATGGAAACCCCAATATGACTGCATGGTGAGGAGAGCGGATAATCTGAAACTGAACCTCCTCTTTGTGGAGAGCCCCAACTGACATAGAGATAGGAATGGTTTCCATAGTAATAAAGGCTGGTTCCAATGGTCTGCCATCAATGGCCTCTACTGCCAACGGACATTCCTTTTTGCATAGAGGAATATTGTGCAAGTCTGCGAAAGATTGGTCCATAAAGTATCCGGCTGCACCAGAGTCCACCAGTGCCAAGGTGTCTGCGCCCTTATCTGCCCAAGAGAATGTCACCTGGATGGTGGGTTTAGCAATGTTAGGATCTGGGGACTGTTGTACACCACCTAGGGCCTGTCCCCCAAGGTACCCTAGGTGCGTGCGTTTCCCGGCCTTACCGGACAATTGCGCAAAAGGTGCCCCTGTTTGCCACAATAAAGACACAGACCATGATTTTTACGAAAAGACCTCTCCTCGTTGGAGAGACTAGTGAAACCCAGTTGCATTGGCTCTGCTGCCTCTCCCGTGCGTTCAGGAGGAAAGGGTGGAGAGGGTGGGTCAAAGAAGCAGTTCTGCCCATGCTTCCTGGAAGTTGCCCTTCGTGCCAACCGTCTCTCCCTGATAGGGAGTCAATGATCATTACATAGTCAATGAATTCATCTAGGTCACAGGGTACATCCCGGGCAGCAATTTCATCTTTGATTGTTTCGGAGAGCCCCTTAGCGAAGGCTGCCAATAATGCCTCATCGTTCCAGCCCACCTCCACAGCCAGGGTCCGAAATTCTATCGCATAACTGCCCAAGGAACGTTCGCCCTGCTGTATCTCCATTAGTTTTTTGGCCGCGGAGGCCACTCTACCAGGTACCTCAAACACACGGCGGAACTTTCTTACAAATTCGTTAAAGTTCAGCGTGCAAGGTCTGGCACTTTCCCACAAGGGGTTCGCCCAAGCCAAAGCCTTGCCAGTTAGTAGCGATATCATGAAACCGACCCTGCTACGGTCGTTAGGAAAAGCCTGGGGCGTTAATTCCAGATAGATCTCTAACTGGTTAATGAAGCCCCTGCATAGGGAAGGCTCGCCATCATATCTCAACGGTAACGGCGCCGTAGCCGTTAAGCCTCTGACACAAGTAGGAGGAGCTAGAGGCGGATTGTCCGGTGTCAAGACTGGGGAGACCACCGGATTCGGATTAGGCTTGTCTAGGTGTATCGTACGCTCAAGCAGGGTTTGTAGAGCCAGTGCCAATTGATCTAAGCGCTGCTCATGGGCATCCATTCTCCAGTGGATGTTTTGAGTGTTACCTTCGCCCTTACTGTCTGAGGTCATGGCCCTTTCGTACTGTCACGGTTTTTTAAGACACTCAGACCAGTATGTAAAATAAAACACAGTTTTATTTAGAAATAATAACACATAAGGTCGCCCTCTAGTGGCGGTTGGGTGTACATCAATGATAGTGACTGGAAAATACAAATGTAGATGCACAAACGGAATACAAGTACAGATGTACTGCAGAGGAAGGGGTATAACCACAGAGGGTTAAGTCCTTGATAAATAACAGTTTCACAAGGAACTGTTTGGCACGCCCTGGGTGTAAGTAAGCTGGGCTTAAGGTAACCACAGAGGGTTAAGTCCTTGATTATGGTCAGTCTCTTGAGTGGATGTTTGGCACGCCCGAGGTGTAGATAAGCTATGCTGAAGAAATGTTCACCATAAAGTGGATAAGGACTGTCTCGCCACGGTGTGTAGTAAAGCAGAGCCCAATAGCCCCCACGGGCGTACCTACTGGAATGGCTACTGCTAGTGCAAGTGATATTAGCCCCACGAGCGTGTATCGAACCGGCCTGCAATGCAAGAGCTCCCAAGCCTCCTCAGACCCTACCGGACTGAGTATAACGAGACAGGGCCAATAGCCCAACTGAAGTAGTACCGGAATGCTAGTGCTGAAGCCTGTGCCCGTCACCACTCGGTATAACGGAATCGCCCAGTGTATACAACGAGAGAGAGAGAGAGAGAGCCAAAGCGCCCAACTGGCCTAATCGGAAGTGAATACTCTACTGGGATGGTACCGAGTTGCCGACGGAGAGCGGCCAACTCAGCAGGAGTATCTCCAGAAGTGCTGACAACCTTCCAGTGTTACTGCCATCCTCAAGAGCAGCCTTCACTGCTAGATGCAGAACATGCGCTGAGCAGCGCACACCCACAAATCTGCCATCCTGGAGAGCCTTGATCATGTTAGCTGCACCATCAGTAACCACAAACCCCATTTGCGCCTGTGTGCCTGCCTGCTCCCCTAGCCATTGCGCCACCATGTTCTGCAGTGCTTTGCGAATGTTATCTGAGGTGTGCTGCTGATCCATTACCTCAGCATGGAGGAGGAAAGAGCGGTGCCCTGCCTGCTTGGCTACTGCATCTGAACTTGTTGTTGCTATCAGTGTGTTTTGCAATACATTGGGCTGCCACCAATGTGCCGTCAATGACAGGAAGCCATGCTGGCCACTCGGAGCACTCCATAAGTCAGTGGTAAAGTGCACTGACTGGCCACCAGCCTTTCCTAGCAGTTCCTTCAAAAGACCAACGCATGACTGGTACAGTGAGGGCACTATAGTTCTACTAAATGTGGTGCGGGATGGATTTTATATCGGGGAGCAACAACCTCCATAAGTTGATGGAAGGGCTCCCCTTCCACCAAATTGAAAGTTGCACGCCCAACGGCAATGAGCTGTGCAATGAGGCGTGTAATTTTCCTGGACTGCTGTCTGCACATCCTCTTGGAATTAAACCCACCAAAATCTTCCAGTGTGGCCTGTATTGACTTTGGGATGGGCTGTGACTGTCTACTGCTTTTACTAGGACCAGATGTGGCATGATCTCCCTGCCCTTTTTCCTGCCTACTGGTGGTGAGTGTTACACTGGTAAATGTAGTAGTGCCACCACGTTCTGCACTCATCAACACTGACTTGTGGTAGTGGTTCAGGTGTTGGTTCATCCCAGAGGTGGAAAGATGACCCAACACCCTCCCACGGCTGACTTCCCTGCCACATAATTTACATTTTGCTAGCCGGCCATCGCCAAGTGTCACAAAATGGTCCCACGCTTTGGAGCGACGGATGACTTTGGAAAGTGGTGAAGAAGAAACTGAGGTGACACTTCCTTCATCTTCACAAGCTGAAGCAACCTCACTATGCTTTTTTTTCTACATACCTTTACAGGGTTACTAGTAGACCCAAAGATGTCAGCAGGGATGTCGGGACTGGGATTGGAGGAGGGTGGAGTAACACTGGTGGCAGAGACACTAGCAGCTACTACCTGTCTGGGAGACTCATTTGGAACTGGAGAGTCAGATGGTGAGTTTTCATCAATAGAAGACAGAATTGTAGCTGGAGAAACAGGACGAGTACTATGGGCAGCAGTCGAAAAATGGCGCTCAGGAGAATAATCAAGGTCAGTGGAAAAATCATGCTCAGTGGAAAAATCAAGCTTAGCAGGCTTTGGTCCCTCATATTCTTCTTCCACCTCTTGTAGGTTTGGACAGGAAGAAAAATCATCAGCAGCAGATTTTGGGGAGAGCTGATGAATCCCCTCTTCTGCCTGGTGGCTACCGGGAAATGGTAAATTATCTCCCTCAATAACCTTTTTTGGAGACGATATGCTATCAGTGTCAGTGACAGTGGCGGCAGGAGAAATTTTCTCAAAATACTCTAATAATTCAAGTTTGGGTTGCTTACTCGGACGTTCTCTGTAAAACTCCCGCGTTGATACTGCCCACAGTTTCCCACCAGTAGTGTTCATGTTCAACAAGCTAGGTGTCCCCAGGTTTATAGAACTGGTTGTAGCAGAAGTGGTGACGGAACTGGCAGTGGCAATAGTCATTGTGCAGGTGGTTCTGGGGGGATCATCACGAAACAGCTGGCGAGAGACGGGTGACGGCCGCTTCGTGGTCTTAGAGGAGGAACTGGACCTCTCTACCCTGCTAGTAGAGGTAGAACAACCAGCAGTTCCCTTCTTCTTTCTAGTTTTTGTTTTGGACTGGTGCTGCTGAGTCTGACTAGTACTAGTCAAAGTACTCTTCTTTCCCCACCTGCTGCTGCTAGCTCTGCTTGAAAGCAACTGTGCTGTGGTGGTGTTGGTGGTTGCTGGGTCATGGCAGCTGGTACCAGGATGAAGAACAACAGGTTGTTCACTAGAACTCAAATCCATTACGGAAAGGTAGGTAGAGAACGATTATAGTTTTACAACTTTAAAACCTGCCCACACAACAACTGTGACACTGGCAGTGTGACTCTGAAAATTATTCAAACAAATAACTTGTATTATGAATATTTTTAATAAAACCAACACAGGTGACTCTCCCTTGAGGTGGCGAAAAGGCACGCTTCCTGCCTATACAACTGTGACACTGGCAGTGTGACGCTGAAGATTATCAAACAAATAACTTTTGGTTAGGAATAATTTTAATAAAACAAACACAGGTGACTCTCTCTTGTGGTGGCTAAGAGGCACCCTGTCTGCCTATACAACTGTGACACTGGCAGTGTGACTCTGAAGATTATTCAAACAAATCACTTGTATTTTGTATGTTTTTACTAAAACCAACACATGTGGGTCTGCCTTGCGGTGGCGAAAAGGCACCCTGCCTGCCTATAAAACTGTGACACTGGCAGTGTGATGCTGAAGATTATTCAAACAAATAACTTGTATTTTTTATATTTTTAATAAAATCAACACATGTGACTCTCCCTTGCGGTGGGTAAAAGGCACCCTGCCTGCCTATACAGCTTTGACAATGGCAGTGTGACGCTGAAGATTATTCAAACAAATCACTTGTATTTTTTATATTTTTACTAAAACCAACACATGTGGGTCTCCCTTGCGGTGGCGAAAAGGCACCCTGCCTGCCTATAAAACTGTGACACTGGCAGTGTGACGCTGAAGATTATTCAAACAAATCACTTGTATTTTTTATATTTTTACTAAAACCAACACATGTGACTCTCCCTTGCGGTGGCTAAAAGGCACCCTGCCTGCCATTACAACTTTGACAATGGCAGTGTGACGAAAAGATTATTCAAACAAATAACTTGTATTTTTTATATTTTTAATAAAATCAACACGTGACTCTCCCTTGCGGTGGCGAAAAGGCACCCTGCCTGCCTATACAACTTTGACAATGGCAGTGTGACGCTGAAGATTATTCAAACAAATCACTTGTATTTTTTATATTTTTACTAAAACCAACACATGTGGGTCTCCCTTGCGGTGGTGAAAAGGTACCCTGCCTGCCTATACAACTGTGACAATGGCAGTGTGACTCTGAAGATTATTCAAACAAATAACTTGTATTAGGAATAATTTTAATAAAACAAACACAGGTGACTCTCTCTTGTGGTGGCTAAGAGGCACCCTGTCTGCCCATACAACTGTGACACTGGCAGTGTGACTCTAAAGATTATTCAAACAAATAACTTGTATTAGGAATAATTTTAATAAAACCAACACATGTGGGTCTCCCTTGCGGTGGCGAAAATGCAAGCTACCTGCCTATACAACTGTGACACTGGCAGCGTGACTGAAGAGTATTCAAACAAATGACTTGTACTTTTTATATTTTTTTTTTAAGAAACACAGATGACCCCGTTGCGGTGGCGAAAAGGTACCCTGCTTGCCTATAGGACTGTCAGACTGGTTGATGTGACATTGAAAATTATTCGAACAAATACCTAATATTTTTTTATATTTTGCACAGGAACAAATATTACTCGCTCTTGCAGTGGCAATAACTGGAACTAATGCTAGCTGCCTACCTATGCCTAGCCTAATGCTACCTGCCTGCCTACACAACAACTGGACACTCTCTAATCTCTTCTTCTCTCTCTGAGCTCCAACAACGCAATGAGGAAATGCAGGCTGTCTGTCTGTGTGACTGTGTCATTAGTCCAACCCTCATCATGAAACGAAGAAGGCTATTGGAATACAGACAAAAGAGGGAAGTAGTGCATGAAACGGAGAATGAAACTTCCGAAAGTTTAGACGAATTTCGGTCCTGGGCTGTTCGGAGTCGGATCATTTTTCTCGAATGACCCTTGAGTTTCGGATTGGCCGAATGTCTCCGAATGACCCCATTTTCGACGAAATCCGAATGTCTCTGAATCAATTCGCACATGTCTAGTGCCCATACATTTATAGCAATGGAAAAAGGCATGGTGGGAGGGAACTATGACTGGTTCTTTCTCAGTGCATGGGTGTCATACTTGATTAGAAGCCTCATAAAGCTGAATCAATGTTTCCAAGTTTGGCATGGAGCTCAGTAATACAAAAGCCTGTGTGTGCCAGAGGGCTGAGCAATGCACTGTTGCCCAGTGTATGGCTTGTCCCTCTGGCACTCAAGGGATTAAGTATATCTGATCCCATGTTTGATGCTGTGTGTGTATATATATATATATATATATATATATATATATATATATATATATATATTTATTCCATAGAGAAAGTGGACGCACTAGCACTTCAAATGTTAACTGCCTGGGTGCAATCAAACAGATAGATTACAACTATTCACAGTATAATCAAGCACTCACAGGTCTTTTAGATACGGGTTAACTATTTATTCAAACAGCATGTCAATGTTTCGGCCAGACTCAGGCCTTCCTTAGGGCATGCAAACAGTGTTAAATGACCCACTCTTATGCCCTTTAGCGTGTGTGATGCCAATATTGGTGCTAAGATTGGGATGGCGTTGCGTCAGTTAGTGTGGCACCTCCAGTGGTTACACCCTTAAGTGAAAAGATACACATAAATCAAAAACTCATTTCCAGTAAGTGTCTGGCTGGAAAGCAGTAAAAGAACTATATATAACACCTCGTCTCGAACATAATCATAGATGTTACAGTTGAGTGAAACTCTGCGCCACTGTCAAGTCAATCCACTACACTGTACTAATGTGCGATTATGTTGGCCCACGGGTCTCCTTGTTAATGTCGGCAATCGGGACACCGGTGCATCGCACTGCATCTTGGTGCCTGTATTGTATCCACCTAATGGGTTCTTAGTGAGTCCACTATAGTCGAATTTCATACAGAAAGTGTAGAATGACAGCACAGATGGTAACATTAATAATAAGCTTAGTAAACAATCCATACAATGAAATTATATATTATCCGAAACTACATGAGGGAAGTAAAGGGATATAAATAGTTCATACACAAGGTCTATCAGCGTAACACTAGAAAAAGTATCTATATATTCTATAGAAGATATAACACAATATCCTAATCAGTTCTTCAAAATCAATGCAGAATAAATTAGACATTGCTATCTCTAAATACAAAAAAGAATTAATTACATTTAAAAACTCAAAAGTTCGAAAAGTACAAGAAGACTATAAAGAAAAAGGAGTTTATAGGTGGCTACAAGCCAAATCACCACACCTTCTCAGACCCAGATTCCGCAGAAATAGAGCATCAAGACGTACTATCCATTTGTCCACTATAGACAATAGTTCTGGCAATTCTTCACAATCAGATTCTGAGGCTCCTACCACAACACAATCCATCTCACAATCCTCCAGAGTCACACAACCACCTTTTTTGGGTGTCCTCACCACGGCAGCCAACAGAGTAGGCAGCACAGGAGGGCAAACCTAAGGCATGGGGGGAAACACCACCAAAAATTCCCAAGACATCATCTACAATCTTAGCAGTAGACCCCTTACCCCAGTAGAAAATAAAGTACTCAACAGAGGCTTATCATTTGTACCCACAACAAAATTTGATCCTTTTCTTTCTAATGATAACCATATAGTGATCAGATCAGCTGACAAAGGGGGAGTGATTGTGGTACTAGAAAGGGAGGACTACTCTTCTGAAATTTTCCGACAACTTGCTGATTATAATACTTATCAAACACAACCAAATGATCCTATTTGGAGATTTAAGAAAGTGATTGATCTAATACAACAGGCTGAAATGCATGGTTGGATTGACACAACTTTAGCTCATTATCTCACCACATCACATCCAGTTTGTCCCATCATTTATCCACAAAACATTGATTAATCCCCCTGGTAGACCGATCATTTCTGCCAGGGGCTTGCTACTTCAACCTATCACCATATTTTTGGATACAATACTTCAGCCTATTGCACAAGAAATGCCTTTGTACATAAGAGATACCACACATTTTCTACAACAGATCCTAAGAATCAATAACCTACAGGAGTCTGATATTTTGGTCACTATGGATGTGGATAGCCTCTACACCATCATCCCACATGATGAGGGTGTTGAGGCTGTCCGCATAGCCATGTTAGAACATCCACAAGTATGGCAATTTCCAATTGAATTTCTATGTCAATTACTCTACCTTACACTTACAAAAAACTTCTTTCGCTTTGCAAGCACCTACTATCTTCAAATTGCTAGAACATTGATGGGTTCCAATGTTGCTCCCACGAACGCCAACTTATTTATGAAACAGTATGAATCTTTATTTCTCAAACATCCCAGCCGCTCGAGGAGCCCTGAATTCCATGACGTGCCAGGACCGTCACTGGTCCTTAACTGGCGGACAGCCGTGATGGTCCTGGCACACATTGGACATTAAGAGGTTAAACCATATGATGAGATGTAAGAGATGCTACCATATCACCAACCTGGACCCTTACTGAAGGTTTGTACATCTTCCTACAGTTTTTCTTAGTTCCTCAGCCTCAGTATGAGGACCACTACTTTATCTATTGGGAAATCCAGCCTTGCTTACTGGACATTTCCTATCATACACAACCAGCCATTGCTGGCTATGATGTAGTTCGACTACAGTTGAAGAATAACAAATTGTGAAACCCTTTGATAGATGTTATGGATGAGGAGAAGATATAAAAATCCATTAGCATGCTATTCTTGTAGCTTCCTTTTTTATATAATTGCTAGTCTTTGAATTTCTAAGTGGTTGAAAAATTATAACCATTATTCAGGGTTAAGACAGAGAAGAACACACATCAAATGTGTAAAAGGTCTATTGTACTTGAAGTAAATTTGGTTTTTCAAATGTAAAGTTAATCAATGCATGCTCTGATAGAAATGCCAGTTTTCTATTTAAACGCGGCGGCACAGACGCTGGTTGTCTGGGAAACAGAGTGAAAGTTCAGCGAGACTCATAATAACTAGTTTTGAGGTTATTATTGTTTTCTGAAACATGCCTGTTAAACATGTTTCCAAGAGGTCATCAATAATTATAACAATAAAAGCAGATCGTTAGTCTATTTTTTATAATAAGAAATGTATTAGAATGTTGCCATCTTTCATTATTTTAGTCTTGCATTGCCTGATTTAAGGTTATTCTAAAATAATAGCTTGTTGGAATCTTTAATTTAGTAAACTTAGGTCTTTTGATGAGTCTTCTGATAACTTTGTTTTCAAACTTAGAATAAAAGGAGCAATACAATTTTTATGAAAAATAAAATTGTAATTTCTTCTCCTGATGAATAAAATTAAGGTACAACCACTGCTGAGTTTATTCCCCAGGGGGAGATTCACTAAGCAATTATAAAGAGGTGATAAAGTGGAGATAACTTCTCCAGTTCCTATGTTATTCTATGGAGCCTATGCACTAAGATCTCCAAAGTTGAAGAAAATTTAGTGAATAGGGTCCATAGAATAACATAGGAATTGGAGAAATGATAAACTGCAGAAATCATCTCCACTTTATCACCTCTTTATCTCCGCTTAGTGAATTTCCTCCCAGGAGCGCCATATACATACTTTTTTTTCTGCACTAACAAAGTTTACTGCTCCTGTCCCACAGTGAATGTGGAGGTAAGATTTGCATGCTAACTTACTGAAAAAAAACAAAGAAATAATTTTTGATTGGAGAGGTCAAACAAGCCAACAAACCCATTGCTGAGCAAATTCGTACCGTCTGTTAATTAATGTGGATTTAGGGGATTTGTACTTTCCAATATGTTGTAGTTAGTTTGTTCCAGAATTACGCATGGAAGAGATGCACTAAAGTATGATAAAGTGGTGATAAAGCACAGATCGTTTTTCCAGTGAGATAAACACTCCATTTCCTGTGTTTTTCTTTGGATCCTATGCACAAAGATTACTAAAGTTTGAGAGATCTTAATGCATAGGCTCCACATAATAACAAAGGAATTGAAGAAATGATATCAGTGGAGATATAATCTCCACTTTATCAAACCTTAGTGCATATCCCCCCACCTAGTAGCAACATAGTAACATAGTAAATTAGGTTGAAAAAAGACACAAGTCCAACAAGTTCAACCTTTGCCTAATAACCAAGTTCAACCTTTTCCTAATAACCTAGAAACATCAACTTCCAGTGCTTGGTGCATACCATCACGTCAGCTTTTATGGACATCCTTACATAAGCAAAGGTTCAACAATCACAATTACTGAAAGAAAAAAATCTGACTCTTCACCCATCTCTAGCAGGAAAGTAGAACATGGATTTATATATCATATTGACTCTAGATACTGTCTTGAGATGCACATCAAGTAACCATCATTTCTCACAGTGTTGGCCACAGACTCTCTTTGTCTGTGAATTATAACAGAACCCAAAAATTAGTAAAGTCCCTTTGGAGGTTTGGGTTTAGAAGCCTTTCTCCATATGGACTAAATGAGTGTGTTAAAGGGATAGTAATACTTCGTTTTAACTTTATTTTATTTTGTAGGCATTAAAAAAACATGAAGAATGATATAAATCTTATGTCTCAAAGCTTTATGGTTTAAGAGATATTCACAAGCAAAGTTTCCCCCTCCCGCCCCTTTTTCTTAGTGTAAGCCATCTCTTCTCAGATGTGAATCTGGTTGTAAGACCAGACAGATAACAGCAGGGGACAATCTTCTTTGTATGAAAAGAATGAAAGCCCTTCCCCCCCTTGACAAGTTTTTCAGCTTTTTCCCTTATCTTAATTGAAGATTGTCCCTCTCTGCAGTCTACCTGGGCACCTCCCTTCTGATCTGACTGAACAGGTAGGGGAAACTTTGCTTGTGAATATCTCTTAAACCATAAAGGTTTGAGAGATAAGACTTATATCGTTCTTCATGTTTTTTTAATGCCTACAAAATAAAATAAAGATAAAACGAAATATTACTATCCCTTTAAGTGTACTCAGTGAATATATATAGATGTTAACATGTCCACCCTATTTATTCTCTTTTTTTCTTTTATATTATAAGAGTCTAATATTTATCTAAGTTCATCTTCTTTTATTTATGGATGTGTTTGACCAATTGGGTGTTGGTAGAGATGGTGTAAATATATTTGGCAATATAGTACCCTTAAAAGTACCAAGGTGCAGTAGCAATTTTTACAATTTCTCCTGATAAAATTAAAAAATATTGGTTTAAATACCTGTCAGTCTAATGAAGGAGATGGATGCTGACAGTTAAACTGACTTACAATTAATTCAGTGCAGATTTGAAACGCTATTATGAATATACATGCTGCAAATACATATGGGCCATTGATATACAAGTGAACAGCACAGACAAGATTTCTAATCTATATCCCCAGTAAAAAGAGGTTGATTTAAGACTTTGTATCCAGAAATTGGAGCTGGGAAGTGATTTGCAACTGTATATCCAGGAGCCATGATTGGAAAGCGAGATGTTTGGAGCGCATCGAATACACATGTTAATGGAGGATCATTGTGATGAAGGAATAGTACGGTATATCAGCAAGCGGTGACATTGTTCCGTTTTTGACTAATTTATTTCTGTACACCTTTTTGATACCAGAGTGATATTTATGTGGCGTGGATAAATATATTTCCCGTGATAACAAGTGATATAACCCAGAGATATATGTGGGGCACAGTGACTGTTTCTTGTCAGGAGTCATACTTTGCTTTGAAGAAAACATTAATGAGCGATGACCCTTATGTTCATATGTGAAGGAGTAAGATCCGCTGGATAGTGAAGACACTATATTTAGAGATTATTTGATCTTTTCTACTATTGCCTGAAGCATCCGAGAATCAATTTATCTCCTTGTCTGCGCTTCAGATATTTTCAAAATTGTTTTGATTATCAGGGGCGTAGATGCCGGCATCTGGTTGGGGGGTTATATGTGTTGTTTTTAATACAATGTTGTACTTTTATGGTAACTGGGGAAGTCTTTATTAAGAGTGACCAATGTAAATGGGTGGGTTTTCTTTTTGGCTCCTATGAACATGTGTCCGTTATGTTTTGGTATAATTAAAACTTTATATTTTTGGATACTGACATTGTTGGTCATTATTATTATTACTTTTGATATTTACGAAAAGTTGAGTGCCTATAGGTAATCCACTATTTGTTTTTTGTGTATTTTTATAATATTTATATTTCCTATACAGCAAATGGATTCAGAATGTTTCTTTAAGAAGAGCATTCCTATTTTTATCATTGTTCCTTGAAACAGATTTGACATTGAGGTCATAAGGCAAGAGAGTTTGCAACAAGAAGTATTTGGTCTAAGTAAAGCAAGGTTAGCAAGGAAAACTGATAATTGACCTTGGCTGTGAGTAGGTCAGATGAACTAGGCAATATATTTGTAAACAAGCCACTCACATAGCTTGAAAGCAAGGGGAAATAGGGAAATAAGATCAGAGATTTAAAGGGAGCATGGATTAAAAGGTGGCTTCTTTAAAGGGATAGTAATACTTCGTTTTATCTTTATTTTATTTTGTAGGCATTAAAAAAACATGAAGAACGATATGTCTTATCTCTCAAACCTTTATGGTTTAAGAGATATTCACAAGCAAAGTATCCCCCCCCCCGGTCAGCCAGATGAGAAGGGAGGTGCCCAGGTAGACTGCAGAGAGGGACAATCTTCAATTAAGATAAGGGAAAAAGCTGAAAAACTTGTCAAGGGGGGAAGGGCTTTCATTCTTTTCATACAAAGAAGATTGTCCCCTGCTGTTATCTGTCTGGTCTTACAACCAGATTCACATCTGAGAAGAGATGGCTTACACTAGGAAAAGGTGGAGGGAGGGGGAAACTTTTCTTGTGAATATCTCTTAAACCATAAAGGTTTGAGAGATAAGACTTATATCATTCTTAATGTTTTTTTAATGCCTACAAAATAAAATAAAGTTGAAACGAAGTATTATTATCCCTTTAAGAAGGGTGTGATCACTGCTCCTTTAAGAGTATGGCAATATTCCAGTATTTAGAGATAAATAATTAGGTTAGTGTTGGAGTTATAGTAGTAAAGAGAGGATGAAGAACCTGTGAGGGAATCGAGTAATTGGGCAGCAAGTGAAGTGGGACACATCCTCAGATATAGGGGTTAAAGAACTGATGGTAGACTATCATATCTCATCTTGTCAACTTTGATAGTTAGCAGGGTCTTTAGTGGTACATTTAATAGTAGAAGGTGGAGGAGATGGACATAGGGAAAAAAGGTAAAAGTTGTTGATGATTACATGAGAGAGAAAAGAGGTGATGAGTAGCAAACTTGTTTGGCCATGGAGAGTGCAGAACTGTAAGACTGTAGAATTAATTTATAGTGAAATAAATGTGATGTTGATTGTGACTTTTTCCAGAAAGGTTCACCAGTTGGTGACACTTTGGTAGATATCTGGTTTGTACAGTAGGTAAAATAAATAACTACATAATATCATGTTCCAGGAATTATCAACTTCTAGGATCCTAAAGACATCTCCATTACTTATGCCAAATGGGATGTGTAAGACATATAGGGAGATGGGGAAGGCTTACATGTTGAGTAAGGAGATGCAGTAAAGAGGGTAGATTCATGAAATGGGGAAATGCAGGGTATGGGGTTAGGCAGGAGCAATATTTTAATTAGAGAGATTCTAGTTCACCTTATTCTGAAATAGTGCTTTACCCTATTTCCTGTAATGGTGTATTGCTCTGATGTTTAATTTACTACCAGCTATGAAAGCTACCAGGTCTTTGACCTGACTGTAAATCATCCCTTGTGGTGAGATGTGAGTCCCACACTCAGCTACCTCTTCAGAGGTCATTTCAGTAAGTGTAAATAATATGTGGATATTTGAGATAGAACTATACAATTAATCAGATATTACAGCACAGATAACTCATTTATGCCCCACGCAGTATGTGTTTAAATGTTCAGAAACCTTGATAATTGGTTCTCAGCCAACAGTTGGAGGATCTCTAGCCCTGCCAACAGCATAGAAGATAATTGCTGGCCTTTTGGTAAAGGGACACTTAGAGAAGTCAATTTTTGCCACAGGAGGAACATCATCATGCATTATTCGAGCTGATGCATATTTGGGGCTGGATTCAAATGCAGGAGATAAATATTACCTCCCGTTTTGTAAAAAAATGTTTATGAGGATACCTGGAGATAAAAGCAGAGATAAAATCAGCACCTGCATTTGAATCCAGCCCTTGACAACTTCCTTAGCTCTTAAATACGTTGCCAAGCAGGTTTGGGAATATATTTACCACCAGATGGCAGCAAAGCTCCAACTTTAATAATCAACCTTTGATTTTTTTATTTTTATTTTGAAAGCTGGCTTAAAAGCCTTTTTAGAAAATTACAAATGTACTTTGCAGATTCAGAAAAAAAAGGTTATTGATGTTTTTATGATCTTTATGTGGTGTATTTTCAGTTATAGTTCTGAACTTTGTGCTACCTGCTGAACGAAGAAATGCTGAGGCTGAGATACAAACAGTGGCGTAACTATAGGGGTCGCAGGGGTTGCACCTGTGACCGGGCCTGTGAACTCCAGGGGCCCAGCCTCCCCCTGCGACCCGTTTGTCTGCTTCCTGCGCTCTAGTAATGCAGAGCGCTGTGAGATGACATCATCTCCTAGCGCTCTGCATTACTAAGAGGACCGTGCAGGAGCTCCAGGTAGGAGATGGGGGCATTGTGGAGGGGGCCAATGTGGTGGTGTGGGGGCCCGTAGCACTTTTTGCCCCAGGGCCCAGAGGCTTCTAGTTACGCCTCTGGATACAAACTGGGGTCATTCAGAAGTAAGCCAAGTGCACAATTCCCACTGATTTAATTGGGATTTTAACCCATTGAATGCTAGAGAGGTCACCAACACATTGCTTTGAAATGCATTGGAGACCTCTCTTACATTATAGAAGCTAAAAGCTCAGTTTAAATCAATGAGTATGTTAATTCCCCCCACTGTGGTGCATTTGGTTTATTCTAGGAGGGAGATACACTAAGGTTCGATAAGTGATTGGTTTGTCAATATGGTAGTGAACTGGATCCAAATCCATGTCATGGTGTGCACTAAAGTATCTTCGCTATCTCATCTTGGCAATTACACCTCACAATACTCCATCATCACCATAAGTTGCAGCTTCTCCTTCTGCAACTGCTCATTTTCATATTGAAATGCATCTTAATGAACCATTGTTGTATTCCTGTGGGTGTGTATACATATAAATGTGACTATCTGCAACATGCAATAAACTCTCATAGCTGCCTATGTTATTGGAGTTCACAGACCCAAATGTGCCAAAGTGTACATTGTGAATTTGGGATCTTCCCCATAACTCAGCTTTCCAAACTGTGTGTCGCGACACATCCGTGTGTCTGCTGCAGCGTGTGTGAACTTGCATGCATTGTTACGCAGCAAAGGCGCCAATTAGTACGGTGCACTAGTAAATTCCCCTTATCTGTGTATGCACACCGCGGTTGAGGGATCATACAGGTACTGCGCATGCACAGTATGCATAATCGGTTTGAAACAGCTGATTCCATGTCACTTCCGGTGATTCGGCCGCATCTGAAATGACACTTTCTCGGCTGCTGCTCGATCGTCACTCAACGATGACAAACTTAAAGACACTGAAATGTGGAAACTTTAAAATGCTTGATGATGAAAGGTGAGTGTCTTTATCTAATATTCCTCCGAATATTCAAAAACTGTGTTCATCCCATCAATCTCATACATCTCATTAAAATGGTAAGACGTAGTTATTGGTGTTATTCAAATTTTTTAAATTCTTACACATATTTATATATTGTTACTCATAAATGACATAAATGTATGTTATTTTCTTACAAATCATATATTTTTAAAAATATAAGTGAAAGGTTTTCATGAAATATGTTGTGTCCCCATACATTTTGCTATTACAATTTATATATGTGTCCGTATCTCTTATAAGGGATTAGTTTAACCTCCGGTTTGCTAGTAAACCTAAATTAATGTGTCACGAAATGATGCATGTCTAAAAAGTGTGTCACCAACATGAAAAGTTTGGAAAGCTCTGCCATAGCTGTTTATTCCAATACATTGTTCTGCAATACATTGCATACCCCTGTGGCATGGTTACAACACAAACAATCACCTACACGTAATAATTTTAAATGTGTGTCCCGTGTCCCAGGCAGCCCCTTTCTGGGACATTACAAAGTACCAAAATGACAACTCCAGAGCTCACAGTTCAAAACACTAAAGGAGAAATGATTGTTGCCTACTGTGATTTTGCTGGGCTGCAAAAATGTCTTTCAGAGCTCTAAACACTAGAGAAAAAACTGAGATTTCATCCTGACATCAAACAGTAGCTGCAGTGCAATTGTGTTGTAGTGTAATGCCAGTCTGAGGCTTTGGCCTTGATGTACATTTTATTGTAGCCCATCACAGGCATCACTTTCTGTCACAGTAGTCAATGGTCAGTTCTCCTAGTGTTTAGAACTCTGTGGTGTGCCAGAAAAAGCATAGGGTGAACACTTACAGTTGAAACCAGACGTTTACATACACTGTATAAAAAGACACATATGCATGTTTTTCTCACTATCTGACATGAAATCAGAATAAACCTTACCCGTTTTAGGTCAATTAGGATTACCAAAATTATTTATATTTGCCAAATGCCAGAATAATGAGAGAGAGAGAATTTTTAAAGGCATTTTTATTACTTTCTGCAAAGTCAAAAGTTTACATGCATTTCATTAGTATTTGGTAGCATTGCCCTTAAACTGTATGACTTGGGTCAAACGTTTTGGATATCCTTCCACAAGCTTCTCACAATAGTTGTTAGGAATTTTGGCCCATTCCTCCTGACAGAACTGGTGTAACTGAGCCATGTTTGTAGGCCGCCTTGCTCGCACCTGCCTTTTCAGCTTTGCCCATAAATTTTCAATAGGATTGAGATCAGGGCTTTGTGATGGCCACTCCAAAACATTGACTTTGTTATCCTTAAGCCACTTTGTAACCAGTTTGGCAGTATGCTTCGGGTCATTGTCCATTTGGAAGACCCATTTCCGCCCAAGCTTTAACTTCCTGGCTGATGTCTTGAGATGTTGCTTCAGTATTGCCATCTTCTTGTCTCATGATGCCATCTATTTTGTGAAGTGCACCAGTCCCTCCTGCAGCAAAACAACCCCACAACATGATGCTGCCACCCCCGTGTTTCACAGTTGGGATGGTGTTCTTAGGCTTCCAAGCTTCTCCCTTTTTCCTCCAAATGTAATGATGGTCATTATAGCCAAACAGTTCAATTTTAGTTTTGTCAGACCACAGGACATGTATCCAAAAATGTAGGTCTTTGTTCCTGTGTGCATCTGCAAACATTAATATGGCTTTTATATGTTTCTTTTGGAGTAATGGCTTCTTCCTGGCAGAGTGGCCTTTCAGCCCATGTTGATACAGTACTCGTTTCACTGTGGATAATGACACAATCTTACCAGCTTCCGCCACCATCTTCACAAGGTCTTTTGCTTTTGTTCTTGGGTTGATATGCACATGTCGGACCAAAGCACGTTCATCTCTGAGACACAGAACCCGTCTCCTTCCTGAGCGATATGATAGCTGGACATTCCCATCTTGTTTGTACTTGCGTATAATTGTTTGTACAGATGAACGAGGCACCTACAGGTATCTGGAAATTGCACCCAAGGATGATCCAGACTTGTGCAAGTCCACAATTCTCTTCCTGATATCTTGGCTGATTTCTTTAGACTTTCCCATGATGTTACACACAGAAGCAGTGTGTTTCTGGTGTGCATTAAAATACATCCACAGGTGTGTCTCTAATTAACTGAGATGTTGCCAATAAACCTATCAGAAGCATCCAAAGACATGACATCATCATATGAGCTGTCCCAAATTGTTTAAAGGCATAGTAATCCTAGTGTATGTAAACTTTTGACTTTGCAGAAAGTAAGCATTTGGCAAATATAAATAATTTTGGTAATCCTAATTGACCTAAAACGGGTAAGGTTTATTCTGATTTCATGCCAGATAGTGAGAAAAACATGAATATGTGTCTTTTTATATAGTGTATGTAAACTTCTGGTTTCAACTGTATGTCCAGTGATGTCTAGTGACTGCTCCCACATAGCCGTACTAGCTCTGTGGACAAATACTCAATGATTTACAATGCAGACTTTTTTATGAAAAACTAAACGCTAAAATATCTGCAACCAAAAACAATCCAATAGGGAGACAGACGCAGGTTATAAAATCTGTATATAATAGTAATAGATCTATGACCACAATATGCATGTAATAACAAGTGAAAAATGCATACAACAATAAATAGAACAGCTAAGTCAATAAAAGCTGAGGAAACAAGGGCAAAAAAAGCAACCAATAGCAGAGTTAACTTATGACCATAGATGGAAGTGAAATGACAACAGGAAATGGAGAGTGAAGATGAAACAACAATGCAATGGTGATGAGATGATTCCTACTAGGAATAGTAATGGAAATGAATGACATTCAGTCCAACTGTCAAATGGAATCTCCAAAGTTCTCTATCCAGTCCTGGTGCTGTTCTAAGCATGGACGCCCTTGGCTATCCAAAGGCAATGCGAATCTGGAAGAGTAGAACACAACAACAGAAAGAAAGAGGAATGATGAAATCCTCTAAGTGTAGTGTTTATTTGTAAAAGCTAATAAAAAAAATCACATAAATGTGACAAATAAATAAAATAATATAAATCCAATCTGACCCCCCCTCTCCCATTGCACTTACAGAACGCCCATCTTGGGCTTTGAGCCTCTCAGGGGTCCCAACCCCTTATCTGCCACAATACTGTGTCCCTCTGTCCTGGTGGTGGGTCTCTTTTTCTTCTTATTGATCCTGGAAATGCTCCAATAGTTCTTCAGGGGTTATGTCTCTGTCTCTAGTAACTTTGTGTATGGAGCTCCGATGTACCTGCAGGCTACTGCGCTGCAGAATGAGACAGTTCAAGTCTAGATGTGCAGCGTCCACAAGGAGCCTACAGGATGCTATGGAAAGCTCCCTGTGCTGTACTAAGTGAGACCAAACGGCAAAAAAACGGAACCGGGATGTCTCACAGGGGGCAGGGAGGAACCCGGCACTAATTATGCAATAGAGGGGGAGGAGAATACCCTACGAGTGTCATGGATATCTCAGATCCACTTCATCCAGGATCAACAAGAAGAAAAAGAGACCCACCACCCGGACAGAAGGACACAGTATCATGGCATATAAGGGGTTAGGACCCCTGAGAGGAGCAAAGTTCAAGATGGGCGTTCTGTAAGTGCAAAGGCACAGGTTTTTCAAGTTTTTCGGGTCTTAATTGAAGATTGTCCCTCTCTGCAGTCTACCTGGGCAACTCCCTTCTGCTCTGGCTGAGCAGTGTTACACCAGTAAAAAGGGCGGGAGGGGGATACTTTGTCACTGAATTACTCTTGAACTACAACTCTGACAGTATTGAAATAACACTCTCCAAGGCCCAAATACTATGATGATTAATTAGAGCTGCTTTTATTATGAAACATTACTATCCCTTTAAGGGGAAGAACTATGAAATAAGAAGTAAATTAACATTAGGCAGGCGTAGGTTAATAAAATTGATTACAGCACTCAATTTTACATGGAATTGCCACTGTGCATATAACACAATGTCTGCAAAGGGGGATTCTTTAGTAACTTGCAACACACAGGTTAAAACTTTGAGTGCCAGGGAGATCGATACCTTGCTGGCACTCAAAGGGTTAATTATAGACAGTCAGTTTACAGCAGAACTGCAGGGAAAGCAAACAATAAACAGCAAACAAACTAAACATAGAGAGGATGATGTACTAAGAACTGAAGAATTCTGGGGGAAAACTGACAAATATTGGACAAATAACATTCACAAAATTCTCGCTGACTCCACTGGGGATTTTAAACCCTGAATGCTAGATAAGGCTCCAATGTATTGTATTGTGAGGCAATATGTTGGAGACCTTTCTAGCATTCAAGGGGTTAAAATTCCCATTTAAATCAATGGAATGTTTACTTATCCCATATGGTTCACTTGGTTTGCTTCACATTTGCCCCATCAGTTCCACATAGAGGCTGATGTACTAAGGAGAACTGGCAAACTCTGGGGCGAACCAACTGCATCTTAGGGGAAAATGACAATTCCCATTTGAAGTGAGGCTTTTTAACCCCCAGAAAGCTAGAGAGCTATCCAACTTATTGCTTCAAAATACATTAGGGACTTATCTAGCAACCAAAGGGTTACAAACCCCATTTAAATCAGTTATTATTTTGGGGATGTTCCAGGAAAAACGAGGGAGGATTTCAGCCCCACCATTGTTTCCCAGATGGTATTTTATACGTTTAATCCCGTTGTGTACCAGAGTGATGCCCAAATGCATAGCAATGTGTTGGATGCCTCCCTGGCACTTAAATAGTTAAAGTACCTTGAGTCAACTCTGATATCTGTTGAATATACTGTAACAAGTGCTACCAGGGGCTCCTGCAGTTTTCAGTCTTGCATATGGTCTTTGGGGGCCATCTATTCATTCTATCCCACCCTCCAGATCAATGCTTGAAGCCTGTGTGTTATTTTCTTTGCCAGATTTCCAGAAAGGCAGAGAGCACAACTATCTACAGCTCCAAATTTTGAGGGGTGGCTCAGATGTGCTGGCCACACCCAC
This sequence comes from Rhinophrynus dorsalis, assembly GCA_037306005.1. NCBI lineage: Eukaryota > Metazoa > Chordata > Amphibia > Anura > Rhinophrynidae > Rhinophrynus > Rhinophrynus dorsalis. The sequence continues at coordinate 104,944,544 of CM074721.1, read as the reverse complement.
ATTCTGAATTGTTTCACTGCCTTTTTTACATTCTTTGAGTATCTCTGCTTTTACAGCCCCACGCAATGTTTTCTGAAAATAAAGTCAGAGAAATCTGTCAGAGACATAAAAGTGTAAACAAATAGGTGACTATGAAAACAAAATAGGCAATTTGACTTTACATAGTATCAACAGCTAAAACACTACCTCAGGCACTTGTTCTCTCTAGACTTGACTACAGCAACATTCTACTCTCAGGTCTTCCTGCTTCTCATCTCTCTCCACTTCAATCTATTATCAATTCAGCCGCAAGAATCACCACATTTGCTCCCAGATACCTTCCATCTCATCTCCTCCTGAAATCCCTCAATTGGCTACCTATAAAGTATCATATTTCTTACAACATTCTCTTCCTCTCCTGTAACTCTCTCTGTTCTTTAGCACCCTCTTACATTTCTGCCCTTATCTCCCGCTACACCCCTTCCCGTCCCCTACGGTCTTCTCAAGGGTTCTTCCTGTCCTCTCCCTACACAACTCGAGCCATTTCTCGACTACGAGCTTTCTCACTGGCTGCTCCTCGACTCTGGAATGCCCTCCCCATCACCATTCGCCAATCATCCACAATCATCACTTTCAAGCGACTCCTCAAAACCCACCTGCTCAGAGAGGCATCTCAATAGCAATGTCCTCCTTCTGCACACTGACAGTCACACCAGAATCCTTCTGCACTTCTTTCACCACACCTTGTACCTGCACTTATAATACTCCTCATACTGTCTCTGTTTGTCATTATGAATTCAGCTTAGATTGTAAGCTCCTTGGGGCAGGGTCCCTTTCCTAGTGTATGATTCCCTTGCTGCACTTTCCCTCACAAATAATGTAATGATTGTACTTAACCTTAATGCTCTTAACCCAGTCCTGTTGTTTTTGTATTGTATTATTTCAACTTCTGTTAAGCTCTGTGTACATGTATGGCGCTATATAAATAAAGATACATACATACATACATAGTATGTATTTGCAGAATATGAATAGTCAGAAACAACTCTGTTACTTTAAGCAAAAAAAACAAAAAACTTTATGTGTGAGGTATGACAAATTTGCAATAAAATATTTTCCATTATTCACAAGTAACAAATCTGTTTTTGTTCATTAACAATTTGCTAAAACATAAAAATGTCCCTTGGTGTAACACTGCATTATTGTTCAGCTTACAGGTGAGAAGCAGTGCATGAGTTTTCCTCCAAGAAGGCACAAACATTTTTTGAAGGGATAGTAATTTTTCAAAATAAAAGCAGCTCCAATTAATCTTCATAGTGTTTGGGCCATGGAGAGTGTTATTTCAATACTGTCAGAGTTGTAGTTCAAGAGTAACTGAGTAATAAAGTATCCCCCTACCACCCTTTTACTGACGTAGCACTGCTCACTGCAGAACAGAAAAGTAGTGTCCAGATGGCTTGCAGAGAGGGACAATCTTCAATTAGCATAAGGGAAAAACCTGAAAAATCTGTCAAGTGGGGCAGGGTCTTCATTGTTCTCACAGTAAGAAGATTGTCCCTTGCTGTGAGCTGTCTGGTCTTAAGACCAGATTCCACATCTGGAGGAGGTGGCTTACACTAGGTAAAAGGGGGGAGGGGGACACTTTATCATTCAATTACTCTTGAACTACAACTCTGACAGAATTGAAATAACTCTCTCCATGGCCCAAATATAAAAGCAAACTGGAGTTGTACTGGGGTAAACCAACTGCACCATAGAGGATAAATAAAAATACCTGTTCAATTAAGTTGGGCTTTTAACTCCTTGAATGTAGACAGGTCTCCAATGCATTGCAAATAAATCCAGTTTGTTTTTATAAATATGGGCCAAAATTTATGAAAACTCTTATATACTCCCAACTCTGTCCTTCCCTTGGAGCAAGCAACTTTAAGGGGAGAGTTCTATGGTCTAGGAAAATTATTAAATAGATGATAGGCAGGCCCAGCCCTAGTAAATTGATTCCTGAGCTTGTTTTAGTGCTGAATTACATTAGTACATCTCTCCTTAATGGGGTTAGGCCATTTCACCTTAACCCCTTAAGGACGAGCCAGGACCGAAACATAAGAACCCATGACGTGCCAAGACCTCCTTAAGGGGTTAAAGTAGTTAGTGATGTAAGAACTGTAGCAATTCCGGGACAAGCCAACTATACCATAGGGGACAATTGCAAACTTTAGTTTATATAAATGGGGCATTTAACTTCTTGAATGTTCAAAACAATTCACTGGAGACCTAATATTCAAGAGTTTAAAAGCAATATTTAAATTGTCATAATCGTAATGTTCCTTTTAGTTAATCTGTAATACAATTTTTTATTATACATTTCATGCAGTATATCCCGAGATTTAATATTCTAAAAATTAACCCATGATGTCAGTTCAGGACAGGTTACGGGACAGCTCTGTCCCGCAGCCTGTCAATCTTCGTCTCTTCCCCTCTCCAAGTGGTGCCTGTTTCCTGCCTCCTCCTTTGACAGAAGATTTCTCCATGTATGTTGGAACTTTCTTGCCAATGAGAGTTCCCCCCTTTAAATCAATGGGAGTTATGGAAATTTTTGTTGCAGTTGGTTTGCCCCAGAATTGCTAATTATATCAGTACATCACCAGGTTCAAATAAGGTTGCTGTACTAAAAGAACATGGAGCAATTCTGGGGCAAACCAGCTGCACTGTGGAGGGCTAATTGGACTCTAACATTCAAAGGGTTGAAAAGCCCCATTTAAATCAATGGTCATTGTGTAACTGTTCATAAAGACCCTATGGAGCAGTTGGTTTGCTACAGAATTGATCCAGTTATTTTTCGTACATCAGTGTTACCAATTCAAAAAAAGGCTTGAAATCCCAGAGCAGACCACTAGGGGTCCTACAAGGGAAGAAATCTATAGTAAATTATTATTGTATAAAATAACTACAGCATAGATATAGGACCGTATGTTCAAAAGAAAACTAAAAATTCTTATTGATTTAAATGGGGACATTAACCCCTAGAATGCTAGAGAGGTCTTCAAAGCAACTGAAAAATCAATGAAAATGTAGGGAATTTTTAGTTTTCCCCTAGAGTGCAAATGGTTTGCCCTAGACCTCCTCCACTTTCCTTTTAAACGTAAGGCCAATAATGTGTAGCATCACAAACAAAAGCTGAAGCACATTATTATACATTTAAAACGTGGAGAAGACTGAAAATGAATTCCTATTAACCCCTTAAGGACTAGAGGGGTGAGCAATGCCCACCCATCTGGCCCTTAAGGGGTTAAAGTTCATAAGATAATGAAGATTAATTACTGTACCCCCTGACCAATGCAATTTCTTCCTGTAGAAAGACACTTATTTAGTGTGAACTCAGTGTGTTTGGTGGGGGGGGATCAAAATATTTCCCGATGTAAACAGCGACCTCATGAGAATGAAGGCAATAGGCTAAAAGAAATGGAACAATTCTGAGGTATGCTAAGTACAGGGCTCAAAATTTCCACTCGCCACTACCCAATGGTGAGTGAAAATTTAGCCCTGGCGAGTAGAAATTCAGCCCTGGTGGGTATGTTTTGGCTTGCAGTGGCAACTGACTTTTCAGGTCTGACTAGTAGCAAAGGACTTAAAATTATAAGCCCTGCTAAGTATACCATGGGGGACAATTATTTCCCCCACCTTCCCATTGATTTAAATTAGCTTTTTAACCACTTGATCTGTCATGCATTGTGATACCTCTATAGCTTTTAAAGGGATAGTAATGTTTCATAATAAAAGCAGCTCTAATTAATCTTCATAGTATTTGGGCCTTGGAGAGTGTTATTTCAGTACTGTCAGATTTGTAGTTCAAGAGTAATTCAATGACAAAGTATCCCCCTCCCACCCCATTTACTGATTTAACACTGTTCAGCCAGAGAAGAAGGGAGGTGCCCAGGTAGACTGCAGAGAGGGACAATCTTCAGTTAAGATAAGGGAAAAACCTGAAAAACTTGTCAAGGGGGGCAGGGCTTTCATTGTTCTCATAGGAAGAAGATTGTCCCCTGCTGTTATCTGTCTGGTCTATGGACTGCATTCCACATCTGAGAAGAGATGGCTTACACTAGGTAAAAGGGGCAGGAGGGGAAACTTTGCTTGTGAATATCTCTCAAACCATAAAGGTTTGAGCGATAAGACATTTCTTTCTTCATGTTTTTTTAATGCCTACAAAATAAAATAATGATAAAACAAAGTATTACTATCCCTTTAAAGGATTAAACCCAGCATTTAAATCAATGGGATTTTTTATCACCACTCATCCCCATGCAGCCAGGTTGCCTTATACAGAACGCTATAGAGCTGCGGTTCTGGGGCAAACCAACTGCACCACAGAGGGAAATAAATATCCACAGTGATCCAAATGGGACTTTTAGCCTCTTAAATGCTAGAGAGGTATCCAATGAATTGTTTTAACAATGTGCTGCAGATCTTGCTAGCATTGAAGGGGTTTAAAAAAAGTAATTTCAATCAATGAGAATTTGATGAATTTTTATTTGTCCCCTATGGTGTAGCTGTTATTCTCCAGAATTGCACCTCTTTAGCTTTGCGAATAAGGCTCTTTTTCTACACTTTTATGTCCATAACAGGGATCATTGAATTTGTTTCTAGATAGCTTTCTGTTTGGAACTGTTACAATGTAAAAAAAAAAGATACAATGTAAAAAAGAGTGAAACAATGTAGAAAAGACTGGCTCTACAGCAGTGGTTCTCAACCTTTCTAGTGCCGCAACCCTTTGATAAAATTTCCCAAGTTGTGGCGACCCCTAAAATTATTTTCGTTGCTCCTTCATCTCTGTAATTTTGCTACTGTTATGAATCGAAATATAAATATCTGATGGTTAGGCGACCCCTGGCAAATTGTCATTCGACCCCCGAAGGGGTCCCGACCCACAGGTTGAGAACCACTGCTCTACAGAATAGAGATCACTCTGAGCTGCAGGTAGGTAGCAACATTATATACATATCTCTATTTTTGTGGTCCCAGACTCAAAGCTCTCTGGAAATAGAAAATCACTGAACTCTCTGTCAGTGACATAAAAGTGTGAAAAATATATGAAGATGTATAAATGTATAAGTAATTTGGCTTTATATTTTATGCACTTGCAGAGTCCAATATATTTCTTCCATGTGATGTAACAATATATAGTTGAGTTTTTATATGTTGGAAATGGGGGATTTATGTGTTTAAGAGGTTTGGATAAAATAACAATAGCAACAACTGCAATTTACCATATAGATTCTCCAGATGTGTTACAAGTAATACCTTCGTTTAGTTGGATATTGACATGATAACCTTTGGTATTAAATGTGTCACCCCAAATGATGGATCTGCAGTTTTGTCAATTTAGAAATATATTTTTATTGTGTGTGTGTGTGTGAGGGGGAGGGTATCTGAGAAACATTTCCTTTACTAGGATTGTTAGATTTCACCTAACACTGCACCCCTCTCTGGATCTCAAGGGGTTCATCAAGTTGTCATCTGTTTTCTGTACTTTCTTGTGAAAGAATAAGGGATTTTGGCAAATAAATCACCAAAATTTAGATTCCTTTAATAAAATTTGAAAATTGTTGATTTAACTCTGCCTGAATTAATATTGTAAATAAGGATGCAAGGAATCACTTTCTTATTCTTTACTTTATTGGGACAGTCGATACAATCAGACAGGACTTGTAAGTCTTAAAGGGATAGTGAATACTTTATGAAAAACACATAACTCCCAACATTTCAAATGGCAAAAGAGGGACAGTTTTGATTTAAGTGGTGTTTCTGGGGGTGGGGCTGGTGGGCGGGGCATTACCAAGGATTTTTAGGTTATTTCTTGACCTATTGGCACCTCTTTTTGTAGCCTATAAATTAGTTAGATCAAGACAAAAGTATTTTAATTATGCAGATTCATGTATAAACACATATACTGAAGATTAACAACAAATTTATGTGAGTTTTATTGCTGTGGAGCAATGTAATACACACTACTCATTCTGATCTCCTAAAAAGAGGGACAAATGGGTAGAAAAGAGGGACAGAGGGATTTGGGTCTCAAAGAGGGGCTGTCCCTCCTAAAGAGGGACACTTGGGAGGTATGAAAATAGCTATGTTCGTTTGTTTTTTCTACCATGTAAAAGAAGGGTACCCTACTGCTTGCAGTTACCTCATTTAAAAAGTTAATAACACTTTTTTTCATGTCAATTGAAGTATTATGCACAAAAGAAAATAAGTTAAATTCTGGGGCAAATCAACTACATCATAGGGGACACATGGTTGTGTTGCTACTACTGCCCTCCAAGACTCGTCATAGAGCAGTGTTCCCATAAAATAAAATGGCCACATGATTTGTTACACTGGCTTTATGCACACAGGAAAAAAAGGAGTAATTATGGGACAGAACAACTGCATCATGGGGGAGAAACCAAATTCCCAAATTTCCAATTCATTTAAATGAAGATTTTAAATCATTGAATGCTAGAGAAATATCCAGTAAATTGCTTTGCAACATATCATAACATTCTCTACCATTAAGCCCTTAAGGACCAGGAAAATCTGGGATGGTTTGCACTTAAGGACCAGAGCAATTTGACCTTTTTGACTATGTCTATGTTCAACCGTGTTTTCCCTCTTAGTCTTTTATTAAAGTCACGTATCTATTTTTTCAAGCACAAGTAGGGCTTTCTTTTGATACCACACTTATATGAATAACCCACAATGTTTTTTGTTTTAAAATAAAGAAAACGATGAAGGAAAAAAACAAAACAAAACACAATTTTTATTGGTTCTCTTGTGATCATCCTATATTATAATTAGCTAGGATGTTTGTCAGAAGCCATCATGTGCAGTAGAGACTGCTGCGTGAGGTGTAATCATGTGCATTAGAGACTGCCCGCTCTGCAGTCATGCACAGTACTGACTGCCCAAACGCACTACAACTGATACAGAGCGGGGTGCTCCGAACTGAGACCGGAGACCTCTCTGTGCACCTTCCTGGGACCGCTTGGTCCCAGAAAGGTATGCAGAGAGGATTATTGTCTGCATTCAGAGCGCCCCGCTCCGTATCAGCCTTGGCACGTTCAGGCAGTCAGTACTGCGCATGACTGCAACACCGCAACTGAGAAGAGAGGCTCCGGCCACCAGCCGAGGTTGCTGGGTGGCACAGTGGCCAGTGTACACGGGCTTTAAAACTACTTTGTGCATAAAGTGTTAATTTTTTATGGAGATGGCATGAAAGGTATCACCCATCATCCATGCCGACAAAATGTGCAGTTATAGAGGAACACTGTCCCTCTGGGTGAAAATCCCCATGTCCCTCTCTCCCTCCCTAGTTTCCCACTTTTTTGGTAGCTAAGACTGTGTGGTGTGTATAAGTATATTACATTGCTCCACAACATTAAAACTCCCATAAGTATTTGTGTAAACATCAGTAAGAAGGTTTATAAATTAGTCTGTGTTGTGGGATACTTTGGTCTTGTTCAGATTTATTGAAAAAGAAAACCAAGTTGCTCTCAATAGGTCAAAAATGGACCTACATTCATCCTGTCCACAGCACCAGCACTGAAGGGGTTAATAACCCCAACTTTGACCTCTATTTCTATAATTCTTTGTCTATTCTCTGCTTCTCTGTCCCTTAATCTCATCATAAGGAAGAGAGAGGCAGAGAACAGTCACAAAGACAATGTGTAAAACACATTGCCTTGGTGAATGAAAAAGCCGGTACACATGATCACATGTACCGGCAGAACAGAGAATGAAACTGAGTTATTCGGTCCTGGAGTGCTCAGTTTCAGCCTTTACAGCATGACAACAGAGAGCACTGAGGTGCAGCTATCATTTAACCCATGACATACCAGGATCGTCATGGGTCCTTATGGGAAGTTTACCCATGATGGTCCTGGCACGTCATGGGGCCTTAAGGGGTTTAAAACCAGCATTTAAATAAATGGGAATCTGGTAAATTTCTGATTAGTCTCCTATGTTGCCTATGGTTTGATCCAGTTCTTTCAATTCATCAGTCTCCTGATATGTGTTTGAGTAAAAGAATGCTTGGATATCCAGCCTGTTTGAAGCAATATGAGTTTACTTCCCTAAGTGCACAAACTCCCAAGAAACAGGAAATGATCAAGTGTTTTTATTTCTTATTTACCATCTCTTGAGTAGAGGCCTAATTGGCACTAAACTCGTAAAGGGATAGTAATACTTCGTTTTAACTTTATTTTATTTTGTAGGCATTAAAAAACATGAAGAATGATATAAGTCTTATCTCTCAAACCTTTATGCTTTATGAGATATTCTCAAGCAAAGTTTCCCCTCCCTCCCCTTTTACCTAGTGTAAGCCATCTCTTCTCAGATGTGGAATGCAGTCCATAGACCAGACAGATAACAGAAGGGAACACTCTTCTTCTTATGAGAACAATGAAGGCCCTGCCCCCCTTGACAAGCTTTTCAGGTTTTTCCCTTATCTTAATTGAAGACTGTCCCTCTCTGCAGTCTACCTGGGCACCTCCCTTCTGCTCTGGCTGAAGAGTGTGACATCAGTAAAAGGGGCGGGAGGGGGATACTTTGTCATTGAATTACTCTGGAACTACAACTGTGACAGAATTGAAATAACACTCTTTCACTGTTCTCATGGGAAGAAGATTGTCCCATTCTGTTATCTGTCTGGTCTATGGACTGCATTCCACATCTGAGAAGAGATGGCTTACACTAGGTAAAAAGGGCGGGAGGGGAAACTTTGCTTGTGAATATCTCTCAAACCATAAAGGTCTGAGAGATAAGACTTATATCGTTCTTCATGTTTTTTTAATGCCTACAACATAAAATAAGATAAAATGAAGTATTACTATCCCTTTAAATATCTAACCATAAGGAGGCTTTATATTTATATAAGAAAAAAAGACTGGATCTTAATCCAGTATTCCACTTCCCAAAAATTAGACAAAATAAATAATACTATAAAATGTTACCTATATAAAAATGTTATTAACACATTTTAAATATAGACTCTAAAAGGTCTCCAGGTCCTATGTTATTCTATGGAGCCAATGCCTAAAAGATTTGTCCAGCTTTAGAGGTCTTAGTGCATTGGCTCAAGAGCGTAAAGGATAGGGTGCTCCAAGTCCTATGTTATTCTACGGCTCAGATGTATTAAGATTTATAGGTCTTAGTGCAAGAAAACTGAGCAAAAAACGGAGCAAGAAAACAGAGAAAAAATAGAGCAAAAAAAAAAACATGAAAATGGAGCAAAAAAACCAGTGCAAGAAAACAGAACAAAAAGAAGAGCAAAAAAAGAGGAGCAAAAATGAGGAACAATAAAACAGAGCAAAAATGAGGCAAAAAAACAAAGTGGAGCACAAAAAGGAGAGAAAAAAAACAGTGCTCCCAGTTGTGTGTTGTTCCTTGGAATCGATGCATTAAGATTTATCCAATTTAAAAGGCCTTAGTGAATTGGCTCTATAGAGAAAAGAAAAGGGCACAACAATTCCTATGTTATTCTATGGGGCCAATGTATTAAAATGTCTCCAACTTAGTGCAAGAAAACAAAGCAAAAAACATAAGAAAATTGAACAAAAAATGGAGTAAGAAAATGGAGCAAAAGAAAACGAGAAAGAAAATGGAGCAAAAGTGGTACTCCAAGTCCTATGTTATTCTATGGAGCCAATGCCTAAAAACACAGCAAAAAGAGGAACAAAAATGGAGCAAGAAAATGGAGCAAAAGAAAACAAGCAAGAAAATAGTGCAAAGAAAAAGGAGGAAAAACAGAACAAAGAGCAATGCATAAATGTAAATTCTTTTTCAACAAAAATGGAAAAATTCAAGGCTACAGTGCAACGCAAGATGATCCAAAATGTTTACCTATAGTTGAGAGCCTCCATTTAAAATTTCCTGGAGAAATCATGGATTCTTAAAACTGCTCTGAGCATTGCAACAACTGAATTACTCATGTGGTCTGTGACTACATATACTGAAGGGCAGATGTTCCTTACTGTTAGAAGCAGCAAACTGCATCCATAAGCAACTGTTGGTGAATGCAGCTGCCCATGGAAACGTCGTCATAAAGTGCAATGCACTGAATCTATATGGGAGACTGTGCAGGTCACCAAAATACAATCCCTAGTGTGTATGGAGTCCAAATTCAGCTTTCTGCAAGGAAAGTCCTACTCATGTAACTGACAAAAAGCTCTACATATGTATTTTTCTTCCATAGACAAACATTGCCTTTGCTTGCAAAGACCAGGCTGAGACTTGTTACTGTATTAAGGTGACAAATCCTTGAACACATTTATTGATGGATGAGTAAGTGCAGGAATACAGCTGCTCATAGATAGATTGAAGAAATGAAAGCAGGTCTCAAATTTGCCTCACTTTTTGGGGTGTTTTCACCTTTCTTTTTAACCCCTTGATTGCCAGAGGGGTCTCCAGCATATTGCTTCACAATGTTTTATAGAACTATCTAACATTCATGGGTTAAGGTAAACTTGGATTTGTCGTCTATGTTGCAGTTGGTTTTCCCCAGAATTGTTCCAGACCTTCTTAGCCTTCTTGTCTACAATATACAACCAGTGGGACAATGTGCATGAAAATGCTGGAGTCAACAGAAACAGGCTTTTCTCTACAATGGAAACCCCTTGAATGATGGAGAGATCACCAAAGTTTTGTGAAACAATGTGTTCTGAACCTCTCTACGATTCAAGTGATTAAGATATTGGCTTAAATGCATAATATATTAGTACCTGTTGATGCCCCCTGAGTTTGAATGCAATAACTGTCATTGAATTAGAGACATTTTTGAAAGGACAATCCATAAGAATTCCACAAGGAAAATAGTAAAATGTGGGTCATGACCTGCATTGAGTAATGGCTCTTGAATGTAATCAATACCTTCCTGATATGGCGTGCATGTATTGAGAATGTGTAACAATATAGGACACATTTTAGAGATGTTTCAAGAGCTCTTTAGTGTCTGCTTAAGATGCAGTGTCCCTGACTATGGTATAAATATAGTAATCAATAGAGACTGACAGTGGCTGGAGGAGAAAACTAGAAACAGTCACTGTTGACCTTATAGGACGATTTAAAATATTAAAGACATTATGTAGAAAGCCAAAGATGAGATATTCTGGAGCAAACCCACATAAGGGGAAAATTAAATGTGCCATTGGTCCAAAAGGGACAGCCATCCCTGCTTAAATATTACATACTCTGTGCTTTAATACTATGCTTGACTGAGAGTCTGAAGGCATCTCTTTCTTTAACTATGGTCTACATTCCATTACAGAAATAGAGAAAAATAACTCACAGCTCTAACTCACCTTTAATATATATATATATATATATGTGTATATATATTTTTTTTAATAAAGTGAACATTTGAAAGAAATGGTATTACTGAAGTGTGAAGCAAGGAATGACAGGGTTCTCCTGTCCCCCAAACATCAGGCAAAAGCCCAAAGTGCAAACACAAAACAACAAACTTGCGCTCCTCCGGTCTAATTGTAAATAGTGTGCCCTGTATTAGACATGTATAATAACACTGTTGAGAAATATGATGTTTTAGTGGTCACATTTTTGGCCAAAAAGGAGGTCCCCCTCCAATGCGTTTAGAATAACATCTCTCTTCCGGGCTATTTTTAATTTGTATTTTTTATTTTCAATTTATATGGGGTTTTCAGGTGTTTAGGGTAGGTACTTGCCATACTTGAGGTACCTTGGTGGGGTTGGCAAGCTTATACCTCCTTTTTGGCCAAAAATGTGGGCTCTAAATCCTCATATTTATCAATAGTGTTACTATACATGCCTAATACAGGGTACACTATTTGTTGTTTGTTTTGTGTTTACATTCCATAACAGCCAATTAGCTCTTCAGGATTCCCAAAAGCCATTTTGAACATTTTTTGTCAACTTTGCTATCACATTGTGTCTATTTTACCTAACCCCAGATGAATTTTGAAGCCTGATAAAAATGTCATGGACAATACCGCAAATGCCCTTGACTTCAAGGAAATCTCTATACAGCAGCCACACATCACAACAGGAGACAATTTTGTAGTTGGATTTTGCATTCCAGATGCCTGTTTTGCATTTATCACCTCTAGCTTATTGAAGAACAATATATCTCTATGAGATGCAATACAAACTATGTTCAAACAGTAGCTTACCATTCATTTTACTGGGACTTTTAACACCTATGGTGCTAGTGACCTCTCATTGCCCTGCAATATTTTGTATACCACTCCAGCTTACAAGGAGGTAAAGGACACATTAAAACCAATTAAGTGAAAATAAAAAGAAGCATTCGCAACAACATTGTAACGTTTTTTTAAGACACTCAGGCCAGTAGTAAAATTAAACACAGTTTTATTAAATGAAAAGTAATGTAAACGATCACCCTCTACAGGCAACAAAAAATAATAGCAAAATATGGACAGATATGCCCCCACAGGCCCAGTATACAGAATCAGGGTATCATATATACTGTCTCAGGACAGGCACATAGTAGAAATACATTAAAGGGTTAAATGCAATAAGCAGTCAGTCTCTGTTGTGGAGTTTGGCACGCCCAAGGTGGTGATAAGAAGTATTAAGTGTAGATGGTGCAACACTTAGAGTTCTTGAGACAGGAATGCTGCTAGGCACTATGCGACCAGAGGTAGAACCAGCAGAACAGTTGCCCAGAATAGCCCCCTCGGCGTAGCCACGGATACAACTGGATCTGCAAGTGCGTGAATCGGTAGTCCCCACGGGCATAACAATGGTACAGCTTGCACTGCAAGAGCTGGCTAATAGCCCCCACGGGCGTACTAATGGAAACCAACAGAACAGAGGTAATTTGAGCCAATAGCCCCCATGGGTGTATACCTAAGCAACCTGCAAGAGCTTTGAACCAGTAGCCCCCACGGGCGTAACAACGGACACCACACTATGCTATAAGCGGAGAAGCCAATAGCCTCCCACTGGAGCCTACCCTTTGCTGCAATAGCTTGAGCCTTTAGCCCGAACGGGAGTAAATGTATGAGCACGAGCCAATGGCGCCCTACCGGGGTCGTTACCGAATGTGACTACTCTGCAGTTTGACAGGATGAGCCGCCGACCAACCGAACATATAAGCGGCCGATTCAGCAGATGTAGTGCGATATAGCTTAGGCTCTATACCGGAGAGAGAAGGCTCAGCTAAGGATAAGGCAGCACAGCAAGGGTTAATAAGCAGCTTTACGGATCGAGGCTCAATGTAGCTGAATAGCTCTGCAAGTATCACGGAGGCTCAGTAACGGAAGCACAGCTCTGCAAGTGAGCACGGAGACTCAGCACTGGGAATAAGGCACAGCAAGGGTGAAGTAGGTCACAGTGTCAGCCTGGCAGGCAGCAGCAGCGGAAGTCAGAATGTTGCTACGGTGACAACCGGAGCGGAAAGCAGGAACAAGCAGGTCACTGGAACAGGCCGGTACGGGTCACGTAGCAGGAAGTCAGCCAGGCCGGGTCGGATCACGGAGGTGGTACTCAGACAAGCCGGGTCAATCACGAACAGGAACGTCAGCAAAGCCGGGTCAGATCACGGAGGTGTTTCTCAGACAAGCCGGGTCAATCACGAGCAGGAACACAGGAGCGTAGTCAGAACAGGCCAAATCAGTACACAGGAATCCGGAACACTGGAACTCAGCAACAGCAACACTGGCTCTGAAAAACCACGAAAGGGCACCTGACAGGTGTCATGGCCAGGCATAAAAAGGTCACCAGGGGTGGGCCAAACCAGCTCAGCAAATCAAAACATACCACAAGCGAGAGTGACAGAGGAGGATCACAGGCACTGTGATAAACATGCACTGAACCACGTATTGATACTTTTTTTTATTTTACACAAATAAGGTTAAAATCATATATAAGACACTTCTCACAAATAAAATAAATTTATACTAACTATAACTATTTCAAATTAACATCTTCCATATGCACCAATCATACTGACCCAACAAGAAACACAAAATGCACAATAGCCTTCATTACTGTTTATGTGGCTTGTGAACTCTTACCATAAAGAGGCATACAGAGTATCACCTCAGGATTGGTGGAGCCCTCTGCTGATTTCCCCTTCACTTATAAATATGACAAATGTCCTAAAGCCCAAAATGGGTGTGAGTGGGGGGCATTGTTCAGACACGTACTCTCCAGCTGTTGAGATCCATGACACCCAGCATCCCCAGCTAGCAGATGCCTAACTCAGAATTCTGGCAGCTATAGGACACAGAGCTGGAGAGTGCTCAGCTTACTACACAATGTATCTTGCCCTTAGTACAAAGGGACTTTTCACAGCCAGGGGGTGGAATCACTCTTTGTCTCTGCTGAGGTCTGTAATTCCCAGCATCACCTGTTAGGCCTAGCTAGTAGTTATAGCTTTCAGCACTTTCAGAACACAGAGTTGAATACACCCTAACTTAGGCCCCTAGATTTTTGAGTCAGGGTTTATTCAACCTTGGGCTCATGAACTGCTGTTGCCTAGAACTTCCAGCATCCATTTTTTTCTTTGTACAACTCCCAGCACCCCTTATTATGTACTGGTTAGCTGGGTATGTGGAAAGTTCATAGTCACAACAGCTGGGGAACCTAAGGTTGAAATCACACTGACTAAGTAAATTGGCCATAAGTACTAAGGGCCTAATGCAGGGTGTAGTCAGCGTCAGTCTTTAATACTGTTGTGACATTCAACTCCCAGATGCCATTCGCTATTAAAGGATGATAGGAGATGTACACTGCATCAGCTGTCAAGCCCAAGGCTGATTCTTCCTGACATAAGAATAGGCCATATTTACTTAGGGGCGAGTATAGCTTGTTGTTGTCTGTGAGTTTTCATATTGTTATGGTGTACAACTTCTAGTATCCCCTAATAGACAAAGGCAAGATGGGAGTTGTGGCACTAGCAGAACTGGAACCCATGGCTGAATTCACACTGACCTAAGAATTAGCCATTTGTACCAAGGGTCCAAATCCAGATATACTCATCTGTGGGCTAAAAAACATGGGACAACCCTATTTGGGAATGGATACCTTCGAAACCAGGGCAGGGGTTCACATTTCAACATTTGAAGACCAGAGGTCCTAAAGCTATTGAAGTCCATGGGAAAACTTTGACATTGAGATGTTGATTTTCCTTCTACCAGCCTGCTGTCTTGGGCATGGACGGTGTGCTCTTGTGCTAATCTGGTGAAAATTTTGGGTGCTATGGACCACCTCAACATCTCCTTTCTGAAGTTCATGACCACCGGTTGTTCTATAGCAGGTAAACTACTAGATTTCTCCTCCAGGGACATATGTACCTGTGTCATAGGATCTGTGCATGTTAACAGTTCACCTGCTATTGCTGATGGAGCACAAGTCCACCTGGTTCTGTCTCCACAGTGACTGGAGCTTGGCAGCAGTGGAGAAATAGTCCAGGTTGAGAGTACTCACGCATTGCAATTCAGTGAATCAGCACCACCTTCTCCTCCTTCTTCTCCAATGAGTTTAGGGTCTCTGTGCTTCTCTTCTTCCTAGGATGCCATTCCACAGGAGCACTGGGCTCCTGGCTGTGAGGGAGAGGCCCTGCAGCTTCCACATCTATCCCTGTAGTAATGGCCTCCTCTTCCTCCCTGCCCCACTGACCTCCTGCTTGGCCATCCCTTACAATTGGGGAAGTGGCCTGAAGCATCACAACTTGTAGTCAATATACTTCTGCAAAAAGCCAAAACAATTCTCGAGCAAACCTATTGCACCAAAAGGGGAAATAAAAATTCACAATGATTTAAAGGGCCACTCACACCTCCACTAGACCCCATCTAAGTAATACATAATATTAAATAATGAGATGTTAACCATTTAAGTGCCAGAGGGGTACACAAAGAATTGCTTTGCAATGATTTGCATAACACTCTGGCACTCAAAGGGTTAAGAGTCAAGCTAACCAAGAGCATAGTGAGGTTCATGGATAAGCAGTGAATGGGGAGAGGGAAACGATAGAGGGAGGGAAGCTGAGTCGGAGTGTAAGCAAACCTGAAGGAGCATCAGCTGGGAGTTAGGGAAAGCCTTAATCTCAGGGACAATGATTGTACTGTTTCAGGTCACCTCCCCAGTTGTGATGCATCAGGTCACTTCCTGACTTGTGATGTTTTAGGTGGCTACTTTCTCTCAACTCTTACTCTCAATTTTATATGGGTATTTCCCTCAGAGAGGATTTGCTAGGTTCTAAAAAGCACTGGCTTGGGCCACCCTAATGCATTATTTCTGCTTTGGGCAGCCCAATTACACAATTACTGTTAGAGATATTTGCACCATTACATGCATAAACTGGGAAAAAAACAAGGTTGTCATAGTACCCTATATGTTATTTATTTTGTTACGGCAGAATAAATAAGGTCAAATTGCCTATACTTGTTACAATTTTTTTTAACATTTAACCTGTTTTTTCACACTTTTCTTCCTTGTCTAACTACACTACCAGTTCCCTTTTATAGAGGAAAAACCTGCTCCCTGACCAGCAATTTAGGGATAGTGGTACAATGTATCAACCTACTCTGGATTATCCATAGCCACATTACTAATTAGGAAAACTGTAAACTGCTTGGGCAACAAATTTTGAAAGGTGCCGTAGTGAAGTTGGCCACATCCACAATGTGGAGCTGTGGGTGCAACCAGTGCAATTCTAATGTATGCTTCTAATTCAAATTAACCTAGGTTTTTAATGAACAGTTTATATTTCCGTAATGTCCAGTTTATTTTCTAATTTGACCAGTTTTACTTAATTAACTTACATTTGCTCTGACCATTTTGTAGTAGGGGTATAACGATGGGCTGACTAAGGGGAGTGTAAACTGAGCCTTGGGATCATCAGCATTTAAATGAGGTGAATTGTTTTTTCCTGATGTTCTGATTGGATGTTCAGCCATGGATGAGGCAGGTTCAATTGGTGTACTATGAATAATTTACCTGCCATCTAAGTCTAATATTTTCTCTTGAGACCATATGATTTTCTTCACAAATCCATTTGAGACAAGGTACCATTTTGGCATTAAAGGGATAGTATTGCATACAATTAAAATATGTAGCAGAATTTATCCTGAAACAAGGGTTCTCCCCAACTCAGAGATTTTTGTTCAACAGTTATTACAGCTTGAATTTTCCTTTTTTAGGTGCAGTACTTCCATGGCCTGAAGTATTAAGCTGGGGCCATTGCTACATCATTCTATGGACAGCTTTTGTCACTGATACTTTCCCTCATTAGACTGCTGTAGCAACAGCACCATTGCAAAATTTCAGGTCATGGAGTTATTACACACAAAAATGCAAGTCTCTGCTGCAATAACTTTTGAATAAATGCACCATGGGGTAATTGGTGGTTTCTTTTCAGGCCCTGTTCTGCTCCTCTGTTGGCTTGTCAAAGCTCACAGTGCAGCTCAGTCTTTGTGAGATGAGACCTGCTGATAGGGAACTACTGGATGATAGTTACCCTTTTTAGATGGGCACATTTAGTTCATTTCTATTTTAAGTCTACCCAAGATTCTTTCTTATTGTCAGCTTTGGATAGGGAAGCTGTCCAATATTCAGAATGGCAACAGAAGGCTGCATTTCCAGAGTTTGCAGTGACATATATATATATATATATATATATATATATATATATATATAGATATAGATACTGTTCTAGATACTTAAATATAATGCTGACCCATGCTCTTTAGTCAGAGCAATTCCTAGCATGAGAACTATAAAAATTACAATATACAGGTGCTTAATTGTCAATACAAAAGCTAATTTCTAGGACACAGCGTTTAAAATAGCAGTTCCACTTTGTGAATAATTTTAAAAACAGCAGCTGCTACTTGATAAACATTAGTCCAGTCCCAGTGTAGTAGGTTATTATTGACACCTTTGATGTGACTAATTAATCCTGTTGCTAATCTCTTGGGCACTATCAACACCTCAGTGGTGTATCAGTCTGAGGCCAATCTCTCAGAGTAGCTCTACTTTTCCCTCACTTCAGATAACATACATAGAAAATAAAATACGCGATCCAGCACACAAACAATTCATAATAAACAGCACATACAATAATCATTTTATATCGCACTTTATTATGTATTACCAGGCAGATCTGTTGCCAGCTAGGTGCCATGCCTGGAGACTCTCCCAGCCACAGGTGTGAGGAGTTTGAGAATATAGTAATAGCTTAACTACCCACAGCTCAGCTGTAATCCCAGAGTCATTGCCTGTAAACTTTCATGTTAAGATTGCAGTGCTGCTTTATTTAATGTATTTTATTCAGTTGTAATATCACATGAACTGTGATTTGTGTCAATCTGCTCCTTCCTCCCCAGATTATGTGATCTGGGGATATGTGAAGACCAGTGCAGCGAACAAAAGATTCTCCTGGAGTGCCTGATTGGTCCCCTAGTCCCAGGTAGGTTCGAGAACTGGCAGTGCCTCTAGGAGATGGAAGATTTACGAGGTCCTTCCAGTAGTCACTTGAAGTTCCTACATCCCTTGCTTTGGATGGTATGCTCTGGTTTGGTAGATACAACAATGGAACCCAGCAGGGGGATTTGGGTGTGTTCAGATTAGCCTCTCATTATGTGTGTGCTAGATGGGTCTAGAATTCAGTTGGGCTCTGACATCCCATTAGGGCTGTGGATTACACCTAGATGCTGTGGATTGACCTAGCTCATTTTATCCAAGTTTGGTCCTCAAGAACTAACAACATTCCATTAATAAGCCAAAAATGATGTGAGAGGTTCTGAGTACAAACAAAAGCACAATGGCCTGTTCTCCGGCTAGTCACCACTCAAGAGCATCACATTTTAGCTCTCTAGTGCCATTATAGTGGAGAAATTTCCACATATATATTAGACTAATCCCACCCATAAGGGCAGTCCAGTCCAGTTCCTACTCAGAGCCTCTCACATCATTTTTGGCTTGTTTCTGCAAAACACTTGGGGTCTCTCCCTAAGTGTAAAGGGTAATCCAGACGTGGACCCCTTGCTCTCAGTGCCTAGGGAAGCCAGATGCACCTCCCTGGTGAGGCCCAAAATAAGGCTGAAATGTACATCTGGGATTAGCTGGTTTTTCTGTGCAGAGGAGACTTGCCCATCATTTTGGTACTAGACTGCCCTTATGGGTGGGATTAGTCTAATATATATGTGGAAATTTCTCCTCTGTAATGGCACTAGAGAGCTAAAATGTGATGCTCTTGAGCGGTGACTAGCTGGAGAACAGGTCATTGTGCTTTTGTTCGTACTCAGAGCCTCTCACATCATTGTTGGCTTGTTTCTGCAAAACACTTGGGGTCTCTCCCTAAGTGTAAAGGGTAATCCAGACATGGACCCCTTGCTCTCAGTGCCTAGGGAAGCCAGCTACACCTCACTGACGAGGCCCAAAATAAGGCCGAAATGTACGTCTGGGGTTAGCTGGTTTTTCGTGCAGAGGAGACTTGCCCATCATTTTGGTAATGGACTGCCCTTATGCGTGGGATTAGTCTAATATGTATGTGGAAATTTCTCCTCTGTAATGGCACTAGAGAGCTAAAATGTGATGCTCTTGAGCGGTGACTAGCCGGAGAACAGGCCATTGTGCTTTTGTTTGTACTCAGAGCCTCTCACATCATTTTTGGCTTGTTTCTGTGAAACACTTGGGGTCTCTCCCTAAGTGTAAAGGATAATCCAGATGTGGACCCCTTGCTCTCAGTGCCTAGGGAAGCCAGCTGCACCTCACTGATGAGGCCCAAAATAAGGCAGAAACGTACGTTTGGGGTTAGCTGGTTTTTCTGTGCAGAGGAGACTTGCCCATCGTTTTGATACTGGACTGCCCTTATGGGCAGGATTAGTCTAATATGTATTTGGAAATTTCTCCTCTGTAATGGCACTAGAGAGCTAAAATGTGATGCTCTTGAGCGGTAACTAACCTGGAGAACAGGCCATTGTGCTTTTGTTCGTACTCAGAGCCTCTCACATCATTGTTGGCTTGTTTCTGCAAAACACTTGGGGTCTCTCCCTAATTGTAAAGGGTAATCCAGACATGGACCCCTTGCTCTCAGTGCCTAGGGAAGCCAGTTGCACCTCACTGACGAGGCTCAAAATAAGGCCGAAACGTACGTCTGGGGTTAGCTGGTTTGTCGTGCAGAGGAGACTTGCCCATCATTTTGATACTGGACTGCTCTTATGGGCGGGATTAGTCTAATATGTATTTGGAAATTTCTCCTCTGTAATGGCACTAGAGAGCTAAAATGTGATGCTCTTGAGTGGTAACTAGCCGGAGAACAGGCCATTGTGCTTTTGCTCGTACTCAGAGCCTCTCACATCATTGTTGGCTTGTTTCTGCAAAACACTTGGGGTCTCTCCCTAATTGTAAAGGGAAATCCAGACATGGACCCCTTGCTCTCAGTGCCTAGAGAAGCCAGCTGCACATCACTGAGGATGCCCAAAATAAGGCCGAAATGTACGTCTGGGGTTAGCTGGTTTTTTCGTGTAGAGGAGACTTGCCCATCATTTTGGTACTGGACTGCCCTTATGCGTGGGATTAGTCTAATATGTATGTGGAAATTTCTCCTCTGTAATGGCACTAGAGAATTAAAATGTGATGCTCTTGAGCGGTGACTAGCCAGAGAACAGGCCATTGTGCTTTTGTTTGTACTCAGAGCCTCTCACATAATTTTTGGCTTGTTTCTGTGAAACACTTGGGGTCTCTCCCTAAGTGTAAAGGATAATCTAGATGTGGACCCCTTGCTCTCAGTGCCTAGGGAAGCCAGCTGCACCTCACTGACGAGGCCCAAAATAAGGCAGAAACGTACGTCTGGGGTTAGCTGGTTTTTCTGTGCAGAGGAGACTTGCCCATCATTTTGATACTGGACCGCCCTTATGGGCGGGATTAGTCTAATATGTTTTTGGAAATTTCTCCTCTGTAATGGCACTAGAGAGCTAAAATGTGATGCTCTTGAGTGGTAACTAGCCGGAGAACAGGCCATTGTGCTTTTGTTCCTACTCAGAGCCTCTCACATCATTTTTGACTTGTTTCTGCAAAACACTTGGGGTCTCTCCCTAAGTGTAAAGGGTAATCCAGACGTGGACCCCTTGCTCTCAGTGCTAGGGAAGCCAGCTGCACATCACTGACAAGCCCCAAAATAAGGCCGAAATGTACGTTTGGGGTTAGCTGGTTTTCTGTGCAGAAGAGCCTTGTCCATCTTTTTGGTACTGGACTGCCCTTATGGGCGGGATTAGTCAAATATGTATGTAGAAATTTCTCCTCTGTAATGGCACTAGAGAGCTAAAATGTGATGCTCTTGAGCGGTGACTAGCCGGAGAACAGGCCATTGTGTTTTTGTTTGTACTCAGAACCTCTCACATCATTTTTGGCTTGTTTCTGCGAAACACTTGGGGTCTCTCCCTAAGTGTAAAGGGTAATCCAGACGTGGACCCCTTGCTCTCAGTGCCTAGGGAAGCCAGCTGCGCCTCACTGATGAGGCCCAAATAAGGCCGAAACGTACGTCTGGGGTTAGCTAGTATTTCTGCACAGAAGAGACTTGCCCATCATTTTAGTACTGGACTGCCCTTATGGGTGGGATTAGTCTAATATGTATGTGGAAATTTCTCCACTGTAATGGCACTAGAGAGCTAAAATGTGATGCTCTTGAGTGGTGACTAGCCGGAGAACAGGCCATTGTGCTTTTGTTCGTACTCAGAGCCTCTCACATAATTGTTGGCTTGTTTCCGCAAAACACTTGAGGTCTCTCTCTAATTGCAAAGGGTAATCCAGACATGGACCCCTTGCTCTCAGTGCCTAGGGAAGCCAGCTGCACCTCACTGACTAGGCCCAAAATAAGGCCGAAACATACGTCCGGAGTTAGCTGGTTTTTCCGTGCAGAGGAGACTTGTCCTTCATTTTGGTACTGGACCGCCCTTATGGGCGGGATTAGTCTAATATGTATGTGGAAATTTCTCCTCTGTAATGGCACTAGAGAGCGAAAATGTGATGCTCTTGAGCGGTAACTAGCCGGAGAACAGGCCATAGTGCTTTTGTTCCTACTCAGTGCCTCTCACATCATTTTTGGTTTGTTTCTGCAAAACACTTGGGGTCTCTCCCTAAGTGTAAAGGGTAATCCAGACGTGGACCCCTTGCTCTCAGTGCTTAGGGAAGCCAGCTGCACCTCACTGATGAGACCAAAATAAGGCAGAAGCGTATGTCTGGGGTTAGCTGGTTTTTCTGTGCAGAGGAGACTTGCCCATCATTTTGATACTGGACTGCCCTTATGGGCGGGATTAGTCTAATATGTATTTGGAAATTTTTCCTCTGTAATGGCCCTAGAGAGCTAAAATGTGATGCTCTTGAGCGGTAACTAGCCGGAGAACAGGCTATTGTGCTTTTGTTTGTACTCAGAGCCTCTCACATCATTTTTGGCTTGTTTCTGCAAAACACTTGGGGTCTCTCCCTAAGTGTAAAGGGTAATCCAGATGTGGACCCCTTGCTCTAAGTGCTAGAGAAGCCAGCTGCACCTCACTGACAAGCCCCAAAATAAGTCCGAAACGTATGTCTGGAGTTAGCTGGTTTTTCCGTGCAGAGGAGACTTGCCCATCATTTTGGTACTGGACTGCCCTTATGGGCGGGATTAGTCTGATATGTATGTGGATATTTCTCCTCTGTAATGGCACTAGAGAGCTAAAATGTGATGCTCTTGAGCGGTGACTAGCAGGAGAACAGGCCATTGTGCTTTTGTTCGTACTCAGAGCCTCTCACATCATTTTTGGCTTGTTTCTGCGAAACACTTGGGGTCTCTCCCTAAATGTAAAGGGTAATCCAGACGTGGACCCCTTGCTCTCAGTGCCTAGGGAAGCCAGCTGCACCTCACTGACGAGGCCCAAAATAAGGCCGAAACGTACGTCTGGGGTTAGCTGGTTTTTCTGTACAGAGGAGACTTGCCCATCATTTTGGTACTGGACCGCCCTTATGGGCGGGATTAGTCTAATATGTATGTGGAAATTTATCCTCTGTAATGGCACTAGAGAGCTAAAATGTGATGCTCTTGAGCGGTGACTAGCCGGAGAACAGGCCATTGTGCTTTTGTTCGTACTCAGAGCCTCTCACATCATTGTTGGCTTGTTTCCGCAAAACACTTGGGGTCTCTCCCTAATTGTAAAGGGTAATCCAGACATGGACCCCTTGCTCTCAGTGCCTAGGGAAGCCAGCTGCACCTCACTGAGGAGGCCCAAAATAAGGCCGAAATGTACGTCTAGGGTTAGCTGTTTTTTCCGTGCAGAGGAGACTTGCCCATCATTTTGGTACTGGACTGCCCTTATGCGTGGGATTAGTCTAATATGTATGTGGAAATTTCTCCTCTGTAATGGCACTAGAGAGCTAAAATGTGATGCTCTTGAGCGGTGACTAGCCGGAAACAGGCCATTGTGCTTTTGTTTGTACTCAGAGCCTCTCACATCATTTTTGGCTTGTTTCTGCAAAACACTTGGGGTCTCTCCCTAAGTGTAAAGGGTAATCCAGACGTGGACCCCTTGCTCTCAGTGATAGGGAAGCCAGCTGCACCTCACTGACGAGGCACAAAATAAGGCCGAAATGTACATCTGGGTTTAGCTGGTTTTCCGTGCAGAGGAGCCTTGCCCATCATTTTGGTACTGGACCGCCCTTATGGGCGGGATTAGTCTAATATGTATGTGGAAATTTCTGCTCTGTAATGGCACTAGAGAGCTAAAATATGATGCTCTTGAGCGGTGACTAGCCGGAGAACAGGCCATTGTGTTTTTGTTCGTACTCAGAACCTCTCACATCATTTTTGGCTTGTTTCTGCGAGACACTTGGGGTCTCTCCCTAAGTGTAAAGGATAATCCAGACGTGGACCCCTTGCTCTCAGTGCCTAGGGAAGCCAGCTGCACCTCACTGACGGGGCCCAAAATAAGGCCGAAACGTACGTCTGGGGTTAGCTGGTTTTTCCGTGCAGAAGAGATTTGCCCATCATTTTGGTACTGGACCGCCCTTATGGGTGGGATTAGTCTAATATGTATGTGGAAATTTCTCCTCTGTAATGGCACTAGAGAGCTAAAATGTGATGCTCTTGCGGTGACTAGCCGGAGAACAGGCCATTGTGCTTTTGTTCATATTCAGAGCCTCTCACATCATTTTTGGCTTGTAACATTCCATTAATTTAGTATTTCCTTGTTTGAGCACAGGTGGGCCAATTAAAATAAATGAGCCACTGGTTAAATCACCTATGTTGAAAGAGGGACATGTTTAAATCCAGGCCTGTTGGTGGCCCCTGAGGATCGAACTTGGACACCTCTGACCTAGCTGGTTGGAACATCAAGCTGATTTCAATATGTCTTTCCTCCCATGCTCTACGGATCCTCAAAGTTGCTCCGTTGACCAGGTATACTTCTCTACAGCCGATGGCAGCAGTGGGATAGGGGTGAATGTATGTGGAAAAAAGTGCCAAAGTTTAACTAGTGAAGTGTAGCTTCGAGTCATGGACATGGTAGGCAACCCCGACGTGGCAAAATCCAGGTCCTTCATGCCATCCTAGGCTACCAGCTGTGTGGGTGAGTGAGTCCTTTATCATCTAGACATCTTGGTCTGTTCCGCAATATATGAAGATGAAGGGATAGTTCTGGAGCTAGCCTAAGCCAATGGCGTACCATGTTTTTGAAGGGATTTGGATGCTAGCTCTGGAGTTAAAGTTGATAAAGCAGGACATCCATTTATGGCTTCCTCAAAGACTTCAAAATACCCCTTTCCCAGGTTTAAGATCCTGGTTAAATTGCTTACTAGGGAAGCCGTGGTGGCCATCCTGGATGCTACATATACTCTAAATGTGAAAAAACTTGTGAAACCTCATGAGAGAAAGATTTGGGAGTACTGATAGATGATAGACTGCACAGCAGTGTGCAGTAACTCAGCTGCTGCAAAAGCAAATAGGATACTAGTCTGTATAAAAAATGAGGTGTAGATGCATGGGATGCTAATATTATTCTACCACAATGAAAATTATTGGTTAGGCCTCATCTGGAATATGGAGTACAGTTTTGGGCACCAGTTCTTAAAAAATACATTATTGAACTGGAAAAGTGCAGAGATGTGCAACAAAAGTTATAAAAAGAGGCTAACTAAACTGTTTTTTTACATTAGAGAAGAGATGTCTAAGGGGTAATATGATTACCATTTACAAATATATTGAAGGTCAATACAAAGAACATTCCAATTAATTATTTATGCAAAGAGTGGAGCTAAGAACGAGAGGACATCCATTAAGACTAGAGCAAATGTGCTTTTGACTAAAAACAAAGGCAGAGTTTTTTTTAACAGTAAGGGAGGTCAAGCTAGGGAATTCTTTGCCTCGGGATGTTGTGCTTGCAGATACTGTAACTTCTTTCAAGAAAGCAATGGATACCTATCTAGCACAGAACAATATTGAGAATTATGACAGATGTTTTTAATGCAAATAGGTTGTAGATCCAGGGAATTATCTGACTGCCATTTGGAGTCAGGAAATAATTTTTTACGCACTTGGGGCTTAATTGGAAATAGCGTCAGTGTTTGTTTTCCTTCCTTTGGATCAACACGGGTGTTTTTTGACATGGGCTGGACTTGATGGACGCATGTCTTTATTCAGCCTTGTCAACTATGTTACTATGTCACTATGTTACTATTACATAATCATCAACAGTTGCAGTGCATTTGACTACCAGCAAAGAATACATATTGACTATGAGTCCACAGAGTCCTGCTGTACTGTGATGAAAGCCATGTGGGCAGTGTCACAGAAGCCATGCAGCTTGTGGCAATAAAGCAATATAACTGGACTATATTCAACAAAAAGATATGGGAATGGGTCATGGAACAGCACCCTACCACCCTGGAGGCAGCCACAAGGTAGATTAGGTGGTCCAAATAAACTTTCATTTGAAACAGACCAGGACCAAGCATGTTAGTCCAACACCTCTTCTGCACCAAGGTGCCCTGGTCCAGCCAGTGGTTCTTCTGAGTCTGGTGCTTACTTCTCTGTATCTCATTAATCATGGTGGCAGGCATCAAGGAGGTCCATATTCTTCATCACCATCCCGGCCATGAGATACATGGCACGGTCCATTCACCTGAAACACAAGAGCCCAAACCACAGAGGATGTCCCATTATGCCCCAGTGCACAGAGGATTCTTCACCTGCAGAATCATCCCTTCCATAGTCTAATGAGGATCCCTACTTTGATTATGTATTCTACAGGTTGACAGTGTGCTCCAGTAACTTTCATTCATAGCCTGTGCACATCAAATGCACCAAGCCACCAGTTTCTGTGTTGTAGTCCCAGTGGGTACTCTCAGTCACCTACTTGCTTAAATATAGTATGGTCATTGAATTAGTTGGGGAGCTTACCATAACATTCTGCAGGTCCAGGTTCATCTTGATTTGGGAGCCATAAATGAAGTTTATACCATGGGGGTGATAGATCATCTTCCCATAGAAATTATTTGGGGAATTTATTTGGGTATTCTGGAATTCCAGTACCTGGCCATAGTGACTCAAAGCCAGCCTCTCTACCCTGTCTCATATGTGTCCACTTGGAGTTCAAGAAAAGCTGCAACAGAGTCAACTCAAGACTAGTCCTCAACTGAATGGTAAGTCCCCTACTCCCCATGCTCATCCATACAGCCCTTCCCACCTACAAACCACCACTGCCCCTTGTCCTAACCTGACTGAAGCCCATTAGCAGTGTTCCCTTTGTATCTGGCAGGTTTCTGGTGGACTTTACTGGAAGCTTCCATCTTCACAGATATGTGAGGGCAGAGACAGGGGGCATGGGAAGAAACATATATATTATAGTGTGGGACTATGGGTTGTTGTACTTGTTGACTGATTCAGAGATGCTGGAGAATCCCTAGAATACCTTCCACCAAATAATAATACCCGGGCTATATTGACCATTGCAGCTACAATTGGCACATGAAACCCTTTTGGAAGTATACCAGGGGAGCAGCAGAACATGAACCAGATTGACCCAGAGGCCTCAGGCCTCCAGCTTTGCAAAACATTACTACCAGAACTGTGACACCCTCAGCGAGTAGGGTCTACTGGTTCACGTTCATTTGCATTCTTACAGCCCATGCCAATAGTTTATGAGTTGTTCTAGCAGGTTGTGGTTGAAATTATCAGGCCGGTTGTCAAGCACAACAGATTGGGAAAAAATGCATGCTGACTGTGGTAGATTATGCCACAGGTATCTGGAGGCTGTAGCTTTGTGGTCTGTCACTGCCCCTACAGAAGCTGAGGTCTTGGAGTTTATATTTACCCTGTAGGAGTGCCAGAAGACATCCTCTCGGCCCAGAAAACTCAGTTTATGATGAAGCTACCCTAATAACTCTGGCAAGGCTGCTGGGTCTGGAGCCTCTGTACCATCTCTCACCAGATTCAAACCAGTGGCGCCCTCAGATTATTCATTGGCACCCTGAAAGGGAAGCTGAGGATGTTTCTATATACTGAAGGGGATTGGAAAGAATACCTGCCACATCTCCTGTTTTCGTATTTGGAGGAGCCCCAGGAATTTTCTAACTTTGCACTCTTCAAGGTGTCATACAGTTCAGAGGTTAGAAGTTCATTGACCCTATTGAGGGAATTCTGGGAAGGGATGCTTAGGAATTCTGGTTCCCCAGTAGAGCAGTATGTCCTTTACTTGAGTGACTAGCTAGAATACCTAACCAGCATGGCACAGGAACGTCGTTAGGAAGCCTGGTATGACCAGATAGCCTGTGCCAGTGTATACTAGACGGGGCATAGGGTACTGGTATTGGAATGTAACATAGTAACATAGTAATGTAGGTTGCCTTGTGATCAGGGGAAAGCAGATGTGCCATTATTCAAAGGGGGGTTCTGATAATTATGAACATGTATGTTTGATTTCTTTAGAGTGTAAGACAGTAGAAATATTAATAAGGGATAGTATCTAAAATTATGAACAACAATATTATTAGTAATTGTAAGCATGATTTTATGAAGGCTAAATCATATCAAGCTAAACTATTTGCATTATATGACAAGGTAAATAGTAAATTATACAATGGTATAGCTGTGAATGCAGTATACTTGGATTTAGAAAACGTATTTGATACAGTGCCTCACTAAATATAAATTAAAAGGGATAGTCTCAGGAGACTAAATCTGTGCATGGATGGAAACCTGTAAATGATAGAGTTTAGAGTTGTTGTAAATGGAGCCCTATCAGTTGGTGTACAGTACGTGGAGTGCCTTAGGGTTCAATCCTGGGCTGAATGCTTTTTAATTTGTTTATTATTGACCTTGAAATTGGTATTATAAATAAAGTATCAGTCTTTGCCGATGACACACAACTATGTAGGGAAATACCCACATTGCAAAATGTTTTTTATTTGCAGAAGGATCCGGATAGAGTGAGCGTATTAGTGAATGAGTGGCAGATGGGTTTTAATACAGAAAAATATAAGAATATGCATTTGGACTTTAATTGCTTTGCAAAGTGTTGGAGACTTCCCTAGAATTCAATGAATTAAATCTCCATTTGAATAAATTGTAATTCAGGAATCAGTGAGTCTGATGTCCTAGGAAGAACTCAAGCAATTCTGTGAGGGTAACTCATTGGCAACCAGTGTATTAATTTGTCACCTAGGATGTGTTTGACCGATTGCACTTACTGTAGTGTCGTTTGCAACATTGACGTCATGCTTTGTGTTTAACCCTTCACTATGTGTTGCACACCCCTCTGGTCCTTAAAGGGTTAACCACTTCTATATATATTTCCTATAGCATGGAAAGCTGATGAGTGGAGTCAAACATTATGCCTTTCTGTACTTGATTTATTATTGCAACGGTTCTCCATCATTTTTCTCATAACATACACTTGGGGATTTTCAGGATACTTTTATTACTATATGAGTCATTTCTCAAAGGAGTACCGAAGGGTACAAACACATAAATATGTAGTTATTATATTGGGTCTCATGATTTGAATGGTAAAATCAAGCATGTTGTGCATAATCCTTTCCACAAATATACATTTAAAACAAAAAAATTCTACATTTTTGACAGAGCCATCACAGAAGTAAGAGTGGCATCCTAAGTTGGTGCCCAATCCCATGACACACCAAAGCATAGTAACATACATAGTACAGTAACATAGTTGATGATGCTGAAAAAAGACATGCGTCCATCAAGTTCAGCCCATACCAAATCACCCCTGTTGATGCAGAGGAAGGAAAAAAAACCCAAGCCATTTAAACCATTTCCAATTAAGCCTCAAGTGGGTAAAAAAACCCTTCAAATGGTAGTCAGATATTTCCTTGGATCACCACCCTAATGCTTTGAAGCCAACTTTCATAATTCTCAATATTGTTCCGTACTTGATAGTTTTTCCATTACTGTTTTTTGAAGGCAGTTATATCTTCAAGCACAGCATCCTGAGGCAAATAATTTCATAGCTGTACCGCCCAAACTGGAAAACATTCCTGCCTTTGTTTTAGATGAAAGTCCAATCCCTTTATCAGTTTTGTTGCATGTCTCTGCACTTTTTCCAGTTCAATAATGTCTTTTTTAAGAACTGTTGCCCAAAACTATGCTCCATATTCTGGATTCCTCTCTGCAATGGCACATGGGAGTGAAAAACGTGAGTTGTAGCACCATTGAGAGGCTACCATGCCATAGAACAAGACACTTAATCTTGTTCGTGCTTGATGTGTGCTCCTCACAACTCTTTTTGTCTCCATAAGTTTAAGGGCATCCCAGGCATGGGCCCTTGCTTCCATGTGCCTAGAGGTACTCGGCTGCACCACACTGACGAGGCTCACATAGGCCGAAACGTACGTCTGTGGGTTTTCCGTTTCTCTCGTGCGGAGAGGATTTGCCTGACGTTTCGGAGCTGGACTGTCTGTGGGCGGGACCAGTCTGATATAGACATGGAGATTTCCTCTCTGCAATGGCCCATGGGAGTGAAAAACGTGAGTTGTAGCACCATTGAGAGGCTACCATGCCATAGAACAAGACACGTAATCTTGTTCGTGCTTGATGTGTGCTCCTCACAACTCTTTTTGTCTCCCTAAGTTTAAGGGCATCCCAGGCATGGGCCCTTGCTTCCATGTGCCTAGAGGGATTCGGCTGCACCACACTGACGAGGCTCACGTAGGCCGAAATGTACGTCTGTGGTTTTGACGTTTCTCTCGTGCGGAGAGGATTTGCCTGACATTTCGGAGCTGGACTGTCTGTGGGCGGGACCAGTCTGATATGGACATGGAGATTTCCTCTCTGCAATGGCACATGGGAGTGAAAAAAGTGAGTTGTAGCACCATTGAGAGGCTACCATGCCATAGAACAAGACACTTAATCTTGTTCGTGCTTGATGTGTGCTCCTCACAACTCTTTTTGTCTCCCCATATTCTGGATGAGACTTTACCAAGCATTTATATAGAGGTAAATTATTTTAGAATCCAGTGGATCAATACCTCTTTTTATGCAGCATAGTACTCTATTTGTTCTTGAAACAGCTGAGGGAATGCACACTGCTGTGAATTCTATCTCCTATCAGACTCCTAAATCTCTCTCTAATGAGGATTACCCAAGTTCTTTCCATTTTGTGTATATGTTACATGTTTGTTTCTACAGCCCAAATGCAAAACTTACACTTATCTACATTAAATGTAATCTGTGACTTTTCTGCCCGCTCACTCAGTTTATCTAAATCCTTCTGCTGAAAAAAGCATTCAGCTCTGTATGTATTTCCATACACAGCTTAGTGTCAACAGCAAAAATTGAGACAGTACTTTCAATTCCCACTTCTAGATCATTAATAAACAAATTAAAAAGCATTGGACCCAGGACTGAACCCTGCTGCACCCACTTATAAGTTTAGTCCAACTTGAAAAAGTTCCATTTACAACAAATCTCTGATATCTATAATTTAACCAGTTCCCAATCCATGTACAGATAACACCTCCCAAACAGAAGCCTTTTAATTTTGCGTGTGCTTTATGGTCATTTGGTTGTAAAGGGAAACATGAACAAGGAGAAACGTGCATACTCTGGTCAATAAAAAAAAGACAACAAGCAATTGAGGAGTGGGATGTCCCTTCCCACTGGGGAAATTTACTAATACGACTGCACTAAAATAGGTGATAAAATACGTGTGCTGCTCCTGCATAAAGCCTATATAAAAAGGGTGTTCTCTTCCTCTGAGCCTTCCTTATTGCTATGTACTAACAAAGGGCCCAGGAAAATAAAAACATGAATCCTGCTCGTGCTATGAGCAGGGCTTGTTCATATTTAAATCTTAGCAATGTCAGGGGCAGAGCTAGGCCCTACTGGGCCCTGGGGGAAAATGTGAGGCTCCTCTTCTGCTCTTGAGCAATGTTGCACTGACACAGATCTTATTTTAACTCTATTGGAGCTTGAACTAAGTGTGAAAAAGAGGTAATATAAAGACTATATAATTTCTCCCGTGAGATCAGTTCACCACGTTCTATGTTTTTGTATGGAGATCTCTCTCACTTGAGAATTCTAAGTGCATAGTGTCCATTGAATAACATAGCCTCTTTATCATACCTTACTGCATCCCCCCCCTGAGTAAGTTTGAATCACTCACCGACACAGACCAAAGGTACAATTCACCACCAGAAGACGTCTGTAGGTCTTAGCGTAATGGGGAAAGACAGGAATTGTGAGGAAACACAATTTGTTTGCAGTGTCAGGTAGCTGTTGCCCACATGCTGATAATTTATCATGAAAAGGGGAAGGGGCTCATCAAATATTTACTGGAAAAACTTTTGGCCAAAACAAGGAAAGTAAAAAAATGTCCTATAGTGCAGTGGTTTAATCCAGAAGTATTCCAGGACTGATTTACATCCCTAGGCAAGGACTCTAAGTGCCCCTTCGCTCTGCCCGTGACCACACCTAACTATTCATATGGCTCTGTCCCCAGTCCCTTTTTAGAATAGTTTCACTCATTATTATGTAAATTGGGTCACACTTATTCGGTAACCTTCCTTACAAAAGTAAAGGAGGGGTTAGTATCACTTCTTACTTCTTAACACATCAAAAGGGTTTTGCCATCAAATAGTAGGAGTGAGAGGTCTTTCACACTTAGCACAGCAAGTTATACATTCTTGTACAGGTATCACTGTGACACATAAATAATCCGTGTTGTGCAGTAAAACTGGAGAGTAAACATTGTTGAATGGGAGCAATATTATTCAAATTAAAATGGAGAAAGAATTTCATAGGAACACTATAAGTCAAATTTTAAAGGGGAAGGGTTAAAATGCTGAATGTGAACAATATATGTCGAAATTAATTGGTGAAAGAAAGTCATGGGAGTACTGTGGTCGAATTTTCAAGGGGAAGGGTTAAAATGTCAAATGTATAATATTTGTCAAATTAATGTGGTGAAAGAAAGCACTGTAAGTCAAATTTTAAAGGGGAAGGGTTAAAATGTGGAATGTGAACAATACTAGTTGAATTAAAGTGGTGAAAGAAAGCACTGCAAGTCGAATTTTGAAGGGGAAGGGTTAAAATGTGGATTGTGAACAATATTATTTGAATTAAAGTGGTGAAACAAAGCACTGCAAGTCGACTTTTAAAAGGGGGCGTTAATCTGTCAAAGGGGGCACTTTATGTCGGATTTCTATGCTGTATACTGTATTATACACTGCTTTTGTTCGAACAATGATGGTTTTGAAACTGTCGTTATGGCTTCTACACCTCAACCTCTGAGGTCCAAAATTTCTGACTTAAATGTAACCACAAAACAGGCGGTAATACTGAGCGTGGATAATAGGATACTAATTGCACGTTGTTTTTAGTTGTTTCCTATGGGCTTTTTTTAGACTGGCGGTAAGTATAATTACCGCTGTTTTTGTTTTCACAAGTCGGGTAATAGGATAGCAAAAACTGACTTAACCCCTTAACGACCGGGGGATCGGCACCGCGCTGCGACTGAACGTCCGTGGAGCATTTTTTTTTCGTTTTCCGGTTCCGGACTCCCCAAACGGCGTGCAGCCGCGGGGGGAGCCTGGAACTCCATGACGGTCATAGTACGTCATGGGACGTTCAGTCAGATCGACCCTTGACATACTATGACCGTCAAGGGTTTTTAAGGGGCTAAAAAAAACATAGCACCTGTTTTATTTTTAGTGCTGGTAATAGAATCAAGCACATAATCCCTTGAATTCTAGAGAGGGTCTCCAATGCATTGCTTCACAATACTTGGACACCTCTCTAGTATTCAAAGGGTTACAATGCTTATTTAAATCAGCTGTAATGATGTTTTATCCCCTGTAGTGCAGTTGGTATGTCAGCCTTGATGTATCGAGAAAACCCAGTAAGTGCTCATTGTTTGATTTGCACATTAGGATTTTGTCCTTCACATTAAATCTTAGTGGAGTTGTGCTTGAATACACAGGCTTTTTATGCCTTTATCAGATGGCACTTTGGACCCAAACGGTAAAATATTAAGGCGTTTTAAAATATAGGAACATTTTTAAATTGTTCATCTAAAGGTCGTTGTGTGCTTTTGTTTTGTCTTTCAGCCTAATACATAAGGATTGGCGCTGGCACAAAAGCTTATTCTCAGATACGAACAAGAATTTTGAGATTATTTTGAACTGTAGAGCCAAAGAAGGGCAGGAGTTAAGCCATGCATTTCAGTCTGTACAATTTGAAAAGCTTTATCAAAATGTCAAATGTGCTTAATAGCTTCACATATTCAGGTCTAAACATGATTTTCCCAAACCTTAACCCCTTCCTTTTACATTGTACAGGTGAATCTAGGCTAACTCGGCATAAGTGGATATGTTAGTGTTTTACAGCAAACAGAATTATTAATTACTACAGCAACACTTAAAACAGGTTTCTTTTATATGAACGATCATACTTTGACAATTATACTAATATGCAAAATACAAAAGTTTGTTTGTTTTTCGGAGAATAAACCCGTTGAGTTAAAAGGGTTAAAATTTGCCTGTATGCTGTACTAACATTTTTTCTCTATTTTGGTGACAGAGAATGGCTCTTTATGCTAATTCCCAGCAAAGTATACTTAGTGAAGACCATACTTATCACTTAATGTGCTAGTAGAAAATTCCCCATTTAGTTGGTTCTGCTTTGATGCATTCATAGCACACTTTGTGGAAATATTGGCCCAGTATCATAGACACTAATAAGCATAAGGTGCCACACTGTGTCACCAACAATGATTGCTTTCTTAAAATGATTGATATTACAAACAAATAGTTCAACCTATATGCAGTTTTTCATTTTCTTTAAAAGTAAATAAGCTTATCTTAGGGTGACAGGTCTACCTTAAATACTCAATCTCAACATTCTCAGTTTCACAAAATTGACATAAAACCTTAATCAAAAACAGAACCAGGAAATTATAGACCCGCAAGTTTGACCTCAGTAGTGAGACAAACTCTTGATGGGATAATAAAGCACTATATTCAGGATTACATTATGAAAAAAATATTAGTGTGAATCAGAATGGTCTTATGATAAGGTATAGATCTTGCCCAATAGATTTATTTGGCAGGTCTATAAAATAAGGCCTATAAAATAAGGAAATTTGGTCTGGTGGACAACCTTTGTAATTGTGTAAAACAATTGGTTAAAGGATGATAAACTGTGCGTTATTGCAAATGGAATGTACTCCAGTACAGATTAACATGTATATAAATGACCTGGAAATAAATATAGAAAGCAAAATTTCAAAATCTGAAGATGACACTAAATTATGCAAAGTAATAAACTCTCTAGAGAATGATTTACATAAAATGGCAGATAGGGCAAACAACTGTAATATTTGATTTAATGTATGAAAGTAAAAAATTATGCATTTGGGAAGAACAAATAATCATGCTACTTTAAATTTAATGTGAGCATTCTAGGAGAGTCACTGCTAAAGAAAGATCTTGGAGTACTTATAAACTGCAAACATGGCAATAGTTTTCAGTGTCATACAGCAGTAGCAAAAGCAAACAAACTTGTATTCTGGATAAAGAGTAGATAGCATAATTTTGTTACTGTACAAGTTGTTGGTAAGACCACACCTGGAATATGCAGCAAGGCTTTGGGTACCTGTTCTTAAAAAAGGGATATTCTAGAATTGGAGACTAGTAAAGTGAAAATGATGCCTTTATTGGCTAACTGAGTGGCTTTGGATGCAAGCTTTCAGGACAACCAGGTCTCTTCTTCAGGCATAATAAGAACTGGAGAGCATGCTGAGAAGGGAATACAATTAGTTTAGGGAATGGAGGATTTGAAGTATGAAGAATGTCTACCCAATTTTGCATTATTTACTTTAGAGAAAAGACGGGTATCTTGTTAAACTGTATAAGTATATATAAGCTCAATACAAGGATCCCTCCAATTAACTTTTTATTCTATGGTATGAGCAAATGCCAACCCTTAAGATTAGAGGAAAGGAGGTTTCAGATTCAGCAGAGGAAGGGGTTATTTACAGTAAAATCTGTTAAATTGTTGAATTATTTGTCTAGGCATGTAGTAAATGCAGATACAGAGAATATATTTAAGAAAAGATTTGATGCATTTCTAGTGAAAGGGATCATGTAGGGTTCTACTACATGCTAGTAGACTGGACAGGAACATCTGATAAATAGATTAACATGCAGCTAGGAGTCTGAAGATTATATAATTCTCATTTTCTAGGATTCAAATTACTAAAGGTTGAACTTGATAGACATGTTTTTTAATCTAATTTTCTATGTAACTACATAATTTCTGATTTTTCAGTCGAACTGGAACGTTGTTGCTCTATTGGACAGTTGGTCTCTGATTGGTCCACAATTCCATTACTAACCCCTCCATTCATTTTAGAAGCAATTAATTCTGAAATTAAATTCATTGTGCAAATTAAAAAGTATAACAGTTCCACAGTAGCAGACAAAATAATTTATTTATTTAGACCTAGTTCACATGTCGCAACACAAGGTTTTCAATGAAAATGCTGGAAGCTGAAAAAGTCATCCATGTGAACAACCTCATATAAAATCATGATCTATGTTTGGTGATACTAACTAGTGGTTGAAAATTAGTTTCTGTGACATAGTCACCTTGTGAACTAAGTCTAAAGGTCATCCATGTGAATTACCACATAAAAATAATGATATCTATTCTGGGAAATGTAATGTTACTACAAAATTTCTGCTACAGTTGCCCATGAGAACTAGATCTTAAAGTGAATGCGTCACCCATGTACAACATAGCCTAAATAGTTAGGCTACATATCGAACACTTCTTAAATGTTATAATTTTTTTAAGTTTTATTTGTTGTAAATTTAACTTAGAATGCCTGTCCCCCAGCTACTTTCGCATAGACTGCGGTTACCTGCTCTGTAACCGCAGTTCGGCGCTCTGCCTCTACTCTTCTCCCACCTCCGATGATGGAGGCTTCTGTCTGTAAGCTGGAGCGGTCTCATTGGCAGAGATCGATATCTAGCCAATGAGACTGCTCCAGCTCACAGGCAGTAGGTTCCATCATGGGGTGGGGGGGAGCAGAGACAGAGCAGTCTATGCGGAAGTAGCTGGGGGACATATTTTCTAAGTTAAATTTCCAACAAATAAAACTTAAAAAAAAAAAAATTAATAATGTTTTAGAAGTATTCTATATGTAGGCTATGTTATAAGTAGGCAACACATCCACTTTAAATGGCTCTTTTAATCCCTTGAATGCAAGAGAACACATTTTGAAGAGATTTGGGGAAATCCAAGAGTTTTTATGTCCTTTATGGTTCAGTGGCTTTTTCTCAAATTGCTCCTCTTACTTTGTGCACATTACACGTAAGTTTTGTTGCATTATAGGGACCAAATAAATGCCAATGATTTAAACGGGGTTAGCACTGAAGAGGCTAAAAGTGCCGCTCAACTCTTTCAGTGCCAGATGGGTAATCATCACATTGTTAAAACAATGTGATTTTTTTGTTCCATATGGTTTATTTGCTGCAGAACCGCATCTGCTTTAGGTGAAATGGAGCAATTCACACACACATACAGACATGCACATCACACACACACACACACACACACACACACACACACACACACACACACACACACACAGATACAAACATATGGAGCTTTCCCCAATGGGTCTGATTTAGAAATTCTCAAACTGATATGAATGAGCCATAAGGGAGGTGATACTAGTTGTCCTCCTTACCGTGCCTCTGACTACTGTATTAAGTGTCAAGCACTGTTCTCCTATCCTGTCCATGAACACTAGGTACAGTCTCAGTGTATTGCTCTCTGTGTGTAGATCAGCATGGTTGCCACTCTACTGTAAGTAACAGAGATCAGAGCTATAGAGTGAGTCTGTGCCTCGTACACATGGAGGGGCACAGTGAAATAGCAGTTAGGCACTTAATACAGCAATCAGAGGTACATAATAGTGATAGATATGGATTTAAATCTCAAGCGCCCCTAGGTACAGCACTCCCTGGCTCCCTTAGCTCTACCTTGGCAGATGTAGGGGTACACAACTGATTCCAATGTCTGTTTTTATCTGGAATTATATTCATAAATTCATCACATTGATAATTATTTCTGAAAAAGTGAAAGTTTCTCTTAGTGTGGTATTATATAGGGAAAAAGCTAACATGATATTTTAATGCAGTTTTAAAATCTGCAATCTTGAATTCAACTTGACAGGTACACTTTAATTAGGGGACTTCCCCTTAAAACTGGGACATCTGGGGGAGATGCACTAGTGTGTGGTAAAGCAGTGATAAAGTGGAGATGACCACTTCAGTGCTAAAATTTCTCAAAGTCCTATGTTTATTCTATGGAGCCAATGCAATAAGATTTCTCCAAATCTGGAGATCTTAGTGCATGGGCTCCATAGAATATAGGAACTAGAGAAGTGATAGAGAAGAGAAGTCATCTCCACTTTATCATCTCCTGGTCTCCCTGCCGTCTGTATGATTTAGTAGGTTTGCTCCAGTTCCTCATGCCTCAGCCTCAATGGGGAATATACCCTGCTAAATAATCTCCCAATAGTAGAGTATCTATTTGTTTGTCAGTCATATAATGATATTAAAATATTCTATAAGTCTGTGTATATTCATCCACCACACAAATGTAATATAAACATATGCTGTAAGCAAACAGCTTGTAGAAAGGGTTAATTGTTCAGATGCCAGTGCTTACTGGCTTGCTCCTATGGAGGGGCACCCCTCATTCTCTTTCCTACTTCTGTCATTTACCTAGCACAGCAAAAGGTAATTTTCTTTTCTATGGAAAATAATCGGCCTGCCGAGTTCGCGTGGGAAAGTCAAAGGCCTGAATGTCGCCAGGCCTCAATTATCTTCCCAAATCTCTCACTCTGAGACAGCAGTGGTGCTTTCATGAGTGGCAAACAGCCGTCTGCCTCTTAGAAGCCCACCTCTGGGAAGTTAATGACAGGTTGCTCTTATATACATACACACACTTACGCACGTGTGTGAGTAGAAAAGCACAGTCAGGTGTTGGCTAATGCAGCCATTAAGGAGAAGAACATAGCTGGGAACAGGTAACAGTCCAGCAGGAAACAGACAAACAGCAATTTTCCTTCCAACAAAATAATTAAAAGTAGGGGAGAGGCAGAGCTCTCTGTGTTGGTTAAATGTTTCCCTTGGATAATAGGTCTTTTTATAGCATTGTTTCCTGTAGGATTAAAATGAACTTAAAATAATTCCTTTGTTCAGGCATTCATGCTATTTTTTATTTTTTTTGCTATCAAAATTAGCTCTTTAAACCTTTGAGTTCCAGAGGGGTATCAAATGAATTGCTTCGCAATGCGTTTGGTACATCTGCAACCTTCAAAGTGTTAAAGGGATAGTAATGTTTTATAATAAAAGCAGCTCTGATTAATCATCATAGTATTTGGGCCATGGAGAGTGTTATTTCAATTCTGTCAGAGTTGTAGTTCAAGAGTAATTGAATGATAAAGTATACTCCTCCCACCCCTTCTACTGATGTTACACTGCTCAGCTTAGAGCAGCAGGGAGTGTCCAGGTGGATCAAAGAGAGGGACAATCGTCAATTAATATAAGGGAAAAAGCTGAAAAACCTGTAAAGAAGGGCATGGTTTTCATTATTCTCACAGTAAGAAGATTGTCCCTTGCTGTGAGTTGTCTGGTCTATGGACCAGATTCCACATCTGAGGTGAGCAGTGTTACACTAGGTAAAAGGGGCGGGAGGGAGAAGCTTTATCATTCAATTACTCTTGAACTACAACTCTGACAGTACTGAAATAACACTCTCTATGGCTCAAATACTATGAAGATTAATTGGAGCTGCTGTTTTTGTGAAACATTACTATCCCTTTAAGGACCAGAGAGGCTTTCACTTGACTCTACATTTAGTCTATGGAGCAAAATTCTGTCTCTTGTAATTTTTTCCCAATTGTCCAAATCAAATATTAAAATTCTGTCACATATTGAATGTTAACTCATTGAGTGCCAGAGGGGTACGCAACACATTGCAATGTGTTGCGCACCCCTCTGGCACTCAAAGAGTTAATGCACATGGCCCTTGTGTACTGTTTGGTAGAATGAAAAGTGTTTACTATGCAGACTGGTTTATATGTAATTAAAGTCTTCACTTTGAGCCCCAAAAAAGAAAATGTAAAGGTCGACTGTACTTTTGGAATAAGGGTTTTTTATCATGTTTAAAGGAGAACTAACATCTTCTTATAATCTCTCACTCACCTTCCTATGGCCAGAAAACCTTATGTCCCCTATGAATACTCTTATTTCCTCTGCAATGGGTTAGTACTTAACATAAAACAAGGTAGGCATTAAAAAAACATGAAGAATGATATGTCTTATCTCTCAAACCTTTAAGTTTCCCCCTCCCGCCCCTTTTTCCTAGTGTAAACCATCTCTTCTCAGATGTGAATCTGGTTGTAAGACCAGACAGATAACAGCAGGGGACAATCTTCTTTGTGTGAAAAGAATGAAAGCCCTTCCCCCCTTGACAAGTTTTTCAGCTTTTTCCTTTATCTTAATTGAAGATTGTCCCTCTCTGCAGTCTACCTGGGCACCTCCCTTCTGATTTGGCTGAACAGTGGGGGGGATACTTTGCTTGTGAATATCTCTTAAACCATAAAGGTTTGAGAGATAAGACTTATATCATTCTTCATGTTTTTTAATGCCTACAAAATAAAATAAAGATAAAACGAAGTATTACTATCCCTTTAAGAACAAAATGCCTAATGGCTCTAATGGATCAAGCAATAACATCTTCAGTATGTCCTTGATGTTATATACATGGAGGCAGAAATGACAGTTGCTAGCCGGACCACAAGAATTCATACTCTGATCTCCACATGCCCATCTTAACTTTAAAGGAGCAGTAAACTTTTTTTATGAAAGCACATTTTATAGAGCATTTCTTGCAGAATGAAACAATGTCACTCCCACCACTGTCAGATGTTTTATTGAAAAATTATAGCAGTTTAAATAATCAGGAAGTGAATTTACTGTGTTTACTTCCTGATAGTTCTAACTGACAGGAAGTGGCAGGCAGTTTCTATCACATTCTATGGAGAACTGTATATCTCTCACTTTCCTGACTTTCCTCTCCATTAGAATCTAACAGGAAATCCAATTAGAATTTGACCACTAGAGGGCACTGCTAATGTAAAAAAAACCATGGGTTTAAACTGTAATAACTCTGGAAATATAAATCTCTCTGCAGTGGGAGTACCCTTATTTTACTCAATAGGAAAATCCCTACAATATATATTTTTTCATAAAAAAAGTTTACTGCTCCTTTAACCCCTTAGGGACCCTTGACGTACCAGGACCGTCAAGGGTAAATTTGCTCGAAAGACCCTTGACGGTCCTGGTACGTCACGTACTTTTTACCTGGTAGAGCGCTGTAAGTAAAAATAGGGCATGAAATAGACTGCTCCAAGATCGGAGCGATCTGTTTCAAGCCCCATAGTGACACGCCGATACACGTGACAGGTCACGTGTACCGGCTCGTCAAAGTGCCCCTATGCGGACGTTATGGGACGGAAATGTCCCATAACGTCCGGTCCTTAAGGGGTTAAAGGACCAGGGGCTAGATTTTATTGCTTGTGCTAATTTTATCTCTGCTTTTATCTCCGTTTTTCCCCATAGACTTCAATAGGAAAACGTTTGATAAAATGGGTGTTAACATTTAGCACCTGCAATAGAATCTAGCCCCAGAAGTTAAAGTACTGTTAGCAGGAGTGAGAAGCAATTTGTCGTTTCAAAGGCAAAAAAAGTCTTTGATTCTTTGAACATTTTTGACAAAAGACAAAGGGCTCGATCCAAATGTTGGCGTTAAAACCAACGTGAAGAAAAAAACTGCCTTCGCTCCTTAAGCAAGACCAGGTAACGTGAGATTCAAATCTTCCTTACCCAGAAAGCCTAAGGAGCGATAACCAACAAAATACACGTTAACCTTAAACCTGCGTCGCATAGAAAATCTTACCTAAAAACACACGATAAAAATGTTACCTAGCACCACAGCCAATCACAGCACTGCAAACTATCAAGTTCAGTCAGAAAATCCAAAACCCACGTCTCCAGTTCTGAATAGCTTTCTCTGTGCTTCCCTACCCAGCCACTAGGGGAACACAGAGAAGGCTTTCAGCACCATGGACAGCTTTGAATGCCATAGGGATGTGCACTGCTCACCCCTGTGGCATTCAAAGGGTTAAAAGCAATAAAACTAGTACACCAAGCACTACACAATGCCCCCTTCCACATCCCCCCCCTTAGTATGTCCCATATATTGCATATATGGGACATACTAACCCCATCCACATCCACCTCATGGACTTCCATGTAGTGGACAAATCTGCCTTTTATTCCACAATTAACCCTTTGAGTACCAGAGAGGTAGGAAAGCATTGCTTAGCATGTTTCCTACCCCTCTGGTACCCAAAGGGTTAATAGGCAACGTATGGACTACATACCTTGCCTATATATATATATATGTGTGTGTTTGTGTGTGTTTTAACCTTTTTTTAATTAAAATAATATTATTAGACAGTTTAACTTAGATCTCATTCATTGTTAACCCCCTACCTCCTGTGTCCCATTGCTATTAGTACTTTTGCTCCACTCTTCTTCAAACTGAGAGTGGAGCAAAAGTACTAAAAGCAAAGGGACACAGTAAGTATGGCATCATCAATGGTTGAGATCTAAGTTAACCCTTTGAGTGCCAGAGTGGTTCGCAACGCATTGCAAAGCAATGCGTTGAGTACCACTCTGGCACTCAAAGGGTTAACATACAACTGAGGGAGCAGCCTGCACTGTGAATGCAGGGCTTCCCTCAGTTTTAATTATACATTCGTTATTTTTTAATACAGTATTTATTGTTCATATTTATTTTTATATTATTTATTTAATCTCTTGCTGCGGGCGGCTGTGAAGCCCGCAGCATAGTAAACCGTTGTGCAGAGAGGCATTGGCGACAGCGGGAGGAGGGGACAGAGACATTGGAGGAAGCGGGTGGTACGTTGTACAACGCCTTGTGCAAAGGGACGAATTGCACAAGGCGATCAGGCAGCCTGGCACAATGCCACCGCTAGAGGAGAGGTATTGGAGGAAGCGGGCAGCAAGTACAAGCCTACCACCCGCTTCCTCCAATGTCTCTGTCCCCTCCTCTCGCTGTCGCCAATGCCTCTCTGCACAACGGTTTACTATGCTGCGGGCTTCACAGCCGCCCGCAGCAAGAGATTAAATAAATAATATAAAAATAAATATGAACAATAAATACTGTATTAAAAAATAACGAATGTATAATTAAAACTGAGGGAAGCCCTGCATTCACAGTGCAGGCTGCTCCCTCAGTTGTATGTTAACCCTTTGAGTGCCAGAGTGGTACTCAACGCATTGCTTTGCAATGCGTTGCGAACCACTCTGGCACTCAAAGGGTTAACTTAGATCTCAACCATTGATGATGCCATACTTACTGTGTCCCTTTGCTTTTAGTACTTTTGCTCCACTCTCAGTTTGAAGAAGAGTGGAGCAAAAGTACTAATAGCAATGGGACACAGGAGGTAGGGGGTTAACAATGAATGAGATCTAAGTTAAACTGTCTAATAATATTATTTTAATTAAAAAAAGGTTAAAACACACACAAACACACACACATATATATATATAGGCAAGGTATGTAGTCCATACGTTGCCTATTAACCCTTTGGGTACCAGAGGGGTAGGAAACATGCTAAGCAATGCTTTCCTACCTCTCTGGTACTCAAAGGGTTAATTGTGGAATAAAAGGCAGATTTGTCCACTACATGGAAGTCCATGAGGTGGATGTGGATGGGGTTAGTATGTCCCATATATGCAATATATGGGACATACTAAGGGGGGGGGGATGTGGAAGGGGGCATTGTGTAGTGCTTGGTGTACTAGTTTTATTGCTTTTAACCCTTTGAATGCCACAGGGGTGAGCAGTGCACATCCCTATGGCATTCAAAGCTGTCCATGGTGCTGAAAGCCTTCTCTGTGTTCCCCTAGTGGCTGGGTAGGGAAAAGCACAGAGAATGCTGTTCAGAACTGGAGACGTTGGTTTTCTACTCTTACTTGTGGACTGTACTCCAAAAAAAATAGGCGTTAGATTTCTGGAGAGAAATGTTGCAATTTAACGCGAGTTAGCCCTAACTCCAACATTTGAATAGCTTTTGGCGTCGTTTGTACATTATCCTCTATGGGTGAGATCTTGCTGTTCTGGCGACAGGCGATGTCTGTTTCAGAACTGGTGTCGCTTGTTTCTAGTAGAACATTTGCATTGCTCAATTGACGTTAAAACCAGCGTCTCCAGTTTTTTCTGGCGACGCCAACATTTGGATCGAGCCCAAAATCAAAGACAATTTTTAACATCAGAATTTTTTAGGACAATGTTCATCAAGATCTTCTTATCGTCATTTTTAATTCTTTAGATGCATTTTCAAACATGACTGATTTACTTCTGATAATATTGTCCTTCTGTTACCATCAACTCACGCTCTATGCCTGTTATCGGTTGTAATACTCAGGTGAAAGACCCTCTAGTCTGATACCAATGCATGCTTAAAAAAATAATTGTAATAATTATAAAAGCTATAGCACATAACAGAATTGTATTGACCTTAAGCATTTTGTGGTCATGCTAAAACATCTTCAAGGGATAGTAATACTTCGTTTTAACTTTGTTTTATTTTGTAGGCATTAAAAAACATGAAGAATGATATAAGCCTTATCTCTCAAACCTTTATGGTTTAAGAGATATTCACAAGCAAAGTTTCCCCTCCCGCCCCTTTTACCTAATGTAAGCCATCTCTTCTCAGATGTGGAATGCAGTCCATAGATCAGACAGATAACAGCAGGGGACAATCTTCTTCCTATGAGAACAATGGAAGCCCTGCCACCCTTGACAAGCTTTTCAGGTTTTTCCCTTATCTTAATTGAAGATTGTCCCTCTGTGCAATCTACCTGGGCACCTCCCTTCTGCTCTGGCTGAGGAGTGTTACATCAGTAAAAGGGGTGGGAGGGGGATACTTTGTCATTGAATTACTCCTGAACTATAACTCTGACAGAACTGAAATAACACTCTCCAAATTCCAAATACTATGATGATTAATTAGAGCTGCTTTTATTATGAAACATTACTATCCCTTTCAGAAAACAAAGCAGTATTAAACCGAGCACAAGCATTCATGTTTCAATAGTGACATCCGATGAGAACACCTGAATATAATTACTTACCCTTGACACAGTGCTAAAGCACAGTG
The DNA here is from genome assembly GCA_037306005.1 of Rhinophrynus dorsalis. Taxonomy (NCBI): domain Eukaryota; kingdom Metazoa; phylum Chordata; class Amphibia; order Anura; family Rhinophrynidae; genus Rhinophrynus; species Rhinophrynus dorsalis. The sequence goes on along the minus strand of CM074721.1, from coordinate 104,899,770 downwards.
AGTCATCCAGCATTCATCAAAAATATTCAAAAGTCCCAATTTTGCTGCAGAAAGTAAAATAACCATTTCACTGCAAAACAATATATCTATGCCAATATTTCCTTCCACAAATATATATTTATATATTATGTTATAGTTATATATTTACTTCCACAAATATTTACTCTCTGTGTGCAACAGTGTTTTAACCTCTTAAGCACCAGAGGTCCCGGGGTGTCTGGTCCTTTAAGGACCAGATAGGGAAGTTCGACGTGCCACCCCACGTGACTGATCACGTGTTCCGGCACGTCGAACGAGGGACTGAGAGAGATCGCTCCGGTCTTGGAGCGATCAAGTTCAGTCCCCGGTATTACTCACTGCACTCCTGCAGAAGCGCGGTGAGTAAAAGTACGTGACGTACCAGGACTGTCACTGGTCCTTAAGTGCCGGACCAGTGTGACGGTCCGGGTACATCACAGGACGTGAAGGGGTTAATGTCTCTCTGGCACTCAAAGGGTTAAACCATTAATCTAATAGACTAAGTGGACATTATTCACATATCAAAGATAAATGTTATATTTACTCAGATATTCAACTTGTTGGTTTTGAGTATAACATCATGTTGGTGTGTGCATTGCATTGCCAAGCAAAACGCTGCACATTCCCCCATGGTTCTTAAAGAGTTAAAGATCCTAAGTTCACTAACTGTACATGTTGATGAATACAATAGTAGTAATGTTGTACTGGGTAACTAGTGTATATCTGATGTGTATTCATCGAACTTGCACATGACTTAAATGGATAGTATCAAGTAATATGGATAAATATGCATTGCAGGGTTTATCCCTCTGAGTAAAACACTCATACTGCTAATTTATTTATTATTGCAGCTCAAAATTGCAGTTTTGGATGCAATACCTCCATGTCCTGAAATGTTACAGTTGCTCTCTTGCTGCAACAGTCAATGGAGGGTTATTATTACTGAAAAGGCTGTTAATATAGCTGTCCATTTACTGCTATAACAACATCGCCACCATCAGGCCATGGAAGTACTGTCCTCAAAAAAAGTTTGAGTTACAAGACATTTTGAATAAAACATATCTCACCAGTTGGAGTATGTTTGTTTTACTCAGCAGGATAAACTCTGTAATGTATATTTCTTTTCGGTACTTTCCTGTTATCCAGAACCATTTTCAAAATAACCATTTTCAAAACATTTCTCAAACATTTTTAAACAAAATCTTTATCATAATATTTTTCAAACACAGAGGAAACAACAGACAGAAAATAACAACAACAGATTCTGAAAGTAAATACGACAACAGATTATGACAAGAAATAGTTTTGAAAATGGTTCAGGATAACAGGAAAGTACCTTTTTTCCACCTGAAGTGATACTATCCCTTTTACCTCCTCAACCAGAATACAGTCCAAACAGTAAAATCCTTCTTTGTATAATACGCCACAGCAGGAGATTCTAGCGGTGTTGTCACTTCTTCCAATGTGAGGACAGTACCCCTCCACACATACGACTCTCTGAGAAAATATACAAAAAAAGGGAGAGAGCAAATCACCTCTAAGGGCGAGATGTTCAAAAAGTTGTCATAATGAAAAACATGTCAGACCATGAGTTGGTGGTAAAAGAAGGACAATATTTTCAGAAGTAAATTTGTCACGTTTGAAAATTCAACTAAAGAATTAAAAATGACGGTAAGAAGATCTCATTGAACATCGCCGTTAAAAATTCTGATCTTTTTTCAAATAAACAGACATTTTTTTATCTTTGAAACATATTTTTTTTCTGTACGTTTAGACCATTTTTATTATGTCGGGAAAAAATGACGTTAATCAAACAAAAAAATGACTTTCAAACTAATATTTTTTCTGAAAATACCTTACATTATGACGGAAGATTAAACCACACCCACTTTTCAGACGGCTTTGTCCCTGTGACGAAGATGGCGGAATTGGATGTAAAAAATGATGGAAACATGCCTGAGAATTGACGGATCATGGTGTAAGAACTTTTTTATTCTGATTAGAGACAAGTTCAGTTACCACCACTTTCTGAACATCTCGCCTTAAGTGTAGTATTATTGAACACAAAAGTACCTTACTGAACCTTACTAGATGTAGAGGCTACTTCTTGCCTCTTAGATGAACAGCATGCACTGGCTATGCCCCAGACTAGCAAAACTCCAGTCACTCCTGATCTCTACGGATTTCCATACACTTTGAAATTAAGACTTAGTATAAAAATATTTATTTTAAAATAAAAGCATAAATGTATAAACTATCCTACATGTTTTGTGATGCACTCATCACATCACAGGTTTTCTTAGTAAGTAACTCAAATTCAGTAGGGTACTTTTGTGTTTACTAATACTACACTTAGAAGTGACTTGCACTCTCCTGTTATTTGTATAATACTGTCCCTTTAACATATTTATAGGAGTTCTCTTGTTTTACTCAACAGGATAAACTCTGTAATATATATTTTTTCCATATCTATCAATACTATCCCTTTAACCTATATACATGAGTAAAAAAATATACACCTAAACACAACACGGTTTAAAGGTATAGTAATACTTCTTCTATCTTTATTTTATTTTGCAGGCATTAAAAAAACACGAAGAATGATATAAGTCTTATCTCTCAAACCTTTATGGTTTGAGAGATATTCACAAGCAAAGTTCCCCCTCCCACCCCTTTTACCTAGTGTAAGCCATCTCTTCTCAGATGTGGAATCTGTTTGTAAGACTACACAGATAACAGCAGGGGACAATCTTCTTGCTATGAGAACAATGAAGGCCCTGCCCCCCTTGACAAGTTTTTCAGGTTTTTCCCTTATCTTAATTGGAGATTGTCCCTCTCTGCAGTCTACCTGGGCACCTCCCTTCTGATCTGGCTGAACAATGAACATCAGTAAAAGGGGCAGGAGGGGTATACTTTGTCATTGAATTACTTTTGAACTGCAACTCTAATAGAACTGAAATAACACTCTCCAGAGTCCAAATACTATGATGATTAATTAGATCTGCTTTTATTATGAAACATTACTATCCCTTTAAGTCCCTATGCCAAAAAAGAACACTAAACCCTAATTTATGTGGCTTGCTTCAAGCCTTCTGGACTTGTTTACCTCAACTTGAAAACCCAGAATGGTTCATGTGTTCAAGGCGATTGTAGTGAGTACAGGGAGCTATGCAGTTGATCAGTTTAATTTTTTCTGACATTGAATAGTACAATGATATGACATGTTAGGGAGTAAAAAAAAACACATTTTCCACAATGTGTCTGTACTGTCTAAATCTCATCCTCAAAGTTTGTACTGTGCAACCGACATACCATAGACCACACTTTCACATAAGCAAGTTTATGACATGTGATGAACTAGAGCTCATAAAACTATTGATTTGAAATATTTTACCTTTTATATTGCTAGAGACATCTCCAATGCAATGCAAAGAAATTGCATTAGTGACTGCTCTAGGACCAAAGGGGTTGAACTCATTTGTTCTGTGTTCAGTGTATGGACAACTCATGCACTGATTAACACCATATCTAGAAACTCCCTTACAATTACTATTATTATTATTTTTAAAATGTAAAAAAAAATATGTTGTAGGGTTTATCCCCCTGAGTAAAACAAGAGTACTCCCACTGCCGAAAGGTGTTTCATTCAAAAGTTATTCATTTTCAAAGTTGAATTTTTTAGGTGCAATATCACAGAGGCCTGAAATTGTACAGTGGCGCTGTTGCTACACCATCCTATGGAGATTTATGGTCCCGGGACCAGAGATGTCCATAGGATCGTGTAGCAACAGCGCCACTGTACAATTTCAGGCGACTGTGATATTGCACCTAAAAAATTCAACTTTGAAAATGAATAACTTTTGAATGAAACACCTTTCAGCAGTGGGAGTACTCTTGTTTTACTCAGGGGGATAAACCCTACAACATATTTTTTTTTTGCATTTTAAGTATTACTATCCCTTTAAGTAGTCGGTGCATAGCACCCATGTTTACATCACTTCTAAAACTCTGATGTATTTTTTTCTCTAATCCTATTGGGTGCTAATTGTTATTTGAAGGATTTAATTTTGCAATATCTAATTTTGGTTTTATCTGTTAGCAAATCTTTATACGAGATTCCTTTTTAAAAAAACTCTTAATTTTTAAATATCCAGGTTATAAAAATAACATGGTTTGAGTTGGTTATGTTATTTTTGTAACTTGGAAATTTAAAAACGAATACATTTTAATTTAAATGTGATGTCCTATATAAAGATTTTCTACCAGATAAACCACAAATTACATATTGTAGAAACTAAATAACAATTATGATCTAGTAGGTGTAGAGACAAAAATACATCAGAGTTTTAGATGTGACAGAAACTTGGGCAAAATAAAAATCAGCTATTTCAACATATAATAATTATGAGGGAGTTTATAGAAATGGATTTTATCAGTACGTGATTTGTCCATACACTGAACACAGAACAAATGAGTTTGAACCTTTTGGGTGATAGAGATGTCTTGCACCCTTGGGGAAAGGGGGGGGGGGTAAAAGGAAGGGAGGGAGCGGGAGTAGAAATTGGGAGGGGAATAAAGGAGGAGGCATCCTGAAAAGTAATTATACAGTGTCAGATAAATAAAGTGCTGATGAGGAGTAACAGTTCTGAAAGTAATATAGACAAACAGGGATAAGCACTACATGGTAAGACAATACTTGCAAAGAATTTTGGGGGTCATCCACATCCATGCTTGAGTAAATCAATCATAGTTCCCACAATTCATTGTATTAAACTGGTAGAGTAACTTTTAATACATTTTTAATACATTACTACTTTGTTAAACAAATGGAGCCACTTATGCCAAGGGTAAATTTCTTCTTTAGAGGGATAGTAATACTTCGTTTTAGCTTTATTTTATTTTGTAGGCATTAAAAAAACATCAAGACCGATATATAAGTCTTATCTCTCAAACCTTTATGGTTTAAGAGATATTCACAAGCAAAGTTTCCCCTCCTGCCCCTTTTACCTAGTGTAAGCCATCTCTTCTCAGATGTGGAATGCAGTTCATAGACCAGACAGATAACAGCAGTGAACAATCTTCTTCCTATGAAAACAATGAAAGCCCTGCCCCCCTTTTTCAGTTCTTCAGGTTTTTCCCTTATCTTAATTGAAAATTGTCCCTCTCTGCAATCTACCTGGGCACCTCCCTTCTGCTCTGGCTGAGGAGTGTTACATCAGTAAAAGGGGCGGGGGGGATACTTTGTCATTGAATTACTCTTGAACTACAACTCGGACATAATTGAAATAACACTCTCCAAAGTCCAGATACTATGATGATTAATTAGAGCTGCTTTTATTATTAAACATTACTATCCCTTTAAAGGGATAGTAATACTTGAAATGCAAAAAAATATTGTAGAGTTTATCCCTCTGAGTAAAACAAGGATACTCCCACTGCTGGGAGGTGTTTTATTTAAAGTTATTACAGCTCACACTTGAATTTTTTAGGTGGAGTATCACAGTGTCCTGAAATTGTACAGTGGTGCTGTTGCTACACCATTCTATAGAGGTTTATGGTCAGTTGACCAGAACTGTCCACAGGATGGTGTAGCAACAGTGCCACTGTGATACTGCACCTAAAAAATTCAAGCTTGAGTTGTAAAAACTTTTGACTAAAACGCCTTTCAGCAGTGGCAGTACCCTTATTTTACTCAGGGGAATAAACACTGCAATATATTATTTTTAACATTTTAACCTCTAAAGGACCAGCAGCACACGCACGTGGCTGGCACTTAAGGACTACGGACCATTGTTTTTTCAATCGGATTCAGGGCTCCCCGAATTCCATACAGCCGCGTGGGGAGTCCTGAATTCCATGACATACATGTACGTCTTTGGTCCTTTAGGGACATCTACCCCGTGGTGTTATTATCCCTTTAAGAAATTAGCCGAAGTTAAATTACAGGGGAAACATCCAAGAAATATGAGTCTTGTACTTTGCTTTCAGGTGATAATATTTTAACCCATTCAATGCTGGAGAGATTGCTACCCATTACTCTGCAATATGTTGAAGGGAAATTGTCACTTTGCAACAAACTGGTGATTTTGAAAGAGCTTTGTAAAAATACCTATGTTTATGTTATACATTTGTATTGAAAATAATAGTTTATGACATACTTAGCATAATTAGTTCTCAGTTTATGTAAATGAGCTAGTACTGGCCAAAAGGGAGTGGAAACTGGATGACGGAGAAGTGTGGAATGTCTGTGTGTGGCTGGAATGGCAACCACTACTGTCTCATTTGCAACAACTGACAAATGAATAAAATGAAATGTCTTATAAACTAATTGCTAACCCTTTGAGTGCCAGGGAGGTATCCAACGCATTGCATTACAATGCGTTGGAAACCTTGCTGGCACTCAAAGGGTTAAAATGATAATAATACTTAAATTTAACTATAATGCATCTCATAGCTCTTAAAAAAAATTAAATGCCCCCAGAGCCATCTCTCAAACCTTTGTGGTTTGAGAGATATCCACTTTCAAAGTTCCCCCCTCCCTGAAGTCAGATCTCTAGCTGACTGCAGGGGAATCCTGTCCCTGAGCAAGCGTAGGCTCTTCAGCAGGGCCACGTTAATTAAAAATAAATCCTTCACTGAGTCTTCTACGTGTGCTTGCAAACCAAGCACACTTTGTAGACCATTCCAGTGAAGAATTTATTTTTCCATAACGCGATCTCGGCTCTGCTGAAGAGCTTCCACTGGTCACGGTACAGGATTCCCCTGCAGTCAGCTAGAGCGCTGATGTCAGGGATGGGGGAGCTTTGAAATCGGATATCTCTCAAACCTTTATGGCACTGGGGGCATTTAATTTGTTTTTTTTAAGGGCTACAAGATGCATCATAGTTAAATTTAAGTATTACTATCCCTTTAAATAAAAAAAGGCTAACATAAATAATATCTCTTATTTGTTACAAAGGCATAGTTTCACTTTAAGAAAAACTTTGACTTCTTTGCAGCTACTGAGGAAATAATCACAGAACTGCGGCGCTGTCAAGAACTGTTCTGAAATCAGAACTGCAGAAAGCAGTGAACTGCTGCTGCCAAAGAGAGGTATTTTAATGGTAGATGTGTTACTATTAATCTTTAGCGCATGCCAATTAATGGTTCAGACAAAGTTTGAATAGATTAGCAATGTTACTTCAAGTGAAGCTATTTGACTCTTAAATGGTGGGTCATCAATATACTAATATATATTTCCTAAACTAGTAATGGCAGTTATAATGCTATCAAAATTGTACAACAGATAATTATACATTTGTCCAGAGACCTGTCACCAGCTCAGTAATGCCTGATATAAATACATTAGCAGAATCCTATGCAATGCTCATAGAACAGCTGTCATAGCTGCAGTGTTTCCTCTAAAATAGCATTTGGGGACTAAAAGAGTTTCAGATATATTATTCGATTCACTAGTGCTCTGCCTACCTAATTTTTTAACATTTTCATTTTAAAAATGATCCCTTTAAAGGAGAAGTAACAGCTCCTAATAATAAACCACTGCTTACCTTGCTATGACCAGAAAATTCTAATGGCCCTTATGAATTATTCCCTGGCGCCTTTGTTCCAGAGATAACATCTTCAATCAGTCGCATATGTCATGCCATGTGGAGGTGGACATAACAGTTACTGGCAGTTTTTTTTTTTTCAAACTGAAGCAGGCAGAATGCATGAGCGATAATTTAAGGGATAGTAATGTGTCAAAATAAAAGCAGCTCAAATTAATCTTCATAGCATTTGGGCCATGGAGAGTGTTATTTCAGTTCTGTCAGAGTTGTAGTTCAAGAGTAATTGAATGATAAAGTATCCCCCTCCCCCCCTTTTACCTAGTGTAAGCTGCTTCCCCTCAGATGTGGAATCTGGTCTTAAAGGGATAGTAATACTTCATTTTAACTTTATTTTATTTTGTAGGCATTAAAAAAACATGAAGAATGGTATAAGTCTTATCTCTCAGACCTTTATGGTTTATGAGATATTCACAAGCAAAGTTTCCCCCTCCCGCCCCTTATACCTAGTGTAAACAATCTCTTCTCAGATGTGGAATGCAGTCCATAGACTGGACAGATAACAGAAGGGGACACTCTTATTCCTATGAAAACAATGAAATCCCTGCCCCCCTTGACAAGCTTTTCAGGTTTTTCCCTTATCTTAATTGAAGATTGTCCCTCTCTGCAGTCTACCTGGGCAGCTCCCACTTTGCTTGTGAATATCTCTTAAACCATAAAGGTTTGAGAGATAAGACTTATATCATTCTTCATGTTTTTTTAATGCCTACAAAATAAAATAAAGTTAAAACGAAGTATTACTATACCTTTAAGACCAGACAGGTCACAGCAAGGGACAATCTTCTTACTGTGAGAACAATGAAAACCATGCCCCCCTTGACAGGTTTTTTATATTTTGCAGATTTTATATTTTGCAGATTGTCCCTCTCTGCGATCCACGCGGACACCACCTTTCTGTTCTGAGGTGAGCAGTGTTACATCAGTAAAAGGGGCGGGAAAGGGATACTTTATCATTCAATTACTCTCGAACTACAACTCTAACAGTATTGAAATAACACTCTCCATGGCCCAAATACTATGAAGATTAATTGGAGCTGCTTTTACTTTGAAAAATGACTATCCCCTTAATGCTTTAAGGAACATCGGTGTCTACTATTCATTGGGAAGCAATGTGTGCACCCACCCCTGATCATTGACATTTTGAGTGCCAGAGAGGTATCCAATGCATTGCTTTGTAATGTGTTGGATACCTCTCTGGCACTCAGAGGGTTAAAGCGTTAAGATTTCCACATGCAGTGAGTAGAGTATGGGGTTTTGTGGTCCTGCTAGCAACTGTCATGTCCGCCCCCATAGATATGACTTCAAGATTGTATCTTTGTGAACCAAAGAACAAGGGGAAATTCACAGCGGCCATCAGTATTTTTTGTCGATAATAAGGTAAGTGTGTGGGGGGGTTATTATTATTATTTTATGCTTATTTTATTTTATGCTTATTTAATATTCCTGGAATATTTGCCATAAAGTCACACACACTCCATGAATATTTAGAATGACAATTTGGCTACGTCCACAGCTCATTCACATATGTCCGTGGCTCATTAGGACAATTATTGATTGTTCATAGGACTGGTGGCCAATATAAATATAAACTTATCCTGGGGAAAAGATGGAAAATATAGCATAAAGAAACAGATATATTGAAAATATAAGGAGCCCCAGGCTTAATGCATTCTACAACTAATCTATTGCATAGACCTTTATACACACATTTATATGTGAAAAATAATGCAAGATTCTTCAACAGATTGCTGAGATTAAAATTAATGCAATTTAATATTAGATCAGTACATCACATTTACAAGAACTAGTTCTATATTAAATACACATAACAATACAAAACATTCAATACAACACAAAACAAAACATTTGCGCAATTTCCCTAAACATGCATGACATTGCAGGTACCTAATGAATGAGGGGCTTACCCAAGCTTGGCAGAGATTCCATCCCTGGCCCTCTCTCGCTGGTTCTCTCCTGTGTTTCTCCTATCTACTCCTACTTCTCTTTCTACTTTCCTCCTGCTAATTTCTTAGTAGTGGGTCCCCCTTGATATATTGTCCCCCTGTCCATCTCCTACCATGCTGAGGCTCCTGATTGGCTGTGGTAATATCACTCCAGGCTGATGGGATATGTGCCTTGATCTTACTGGGTGACTTGGAGCAATAGTACAATAAATCAGTCAATCTCCCCTTGGCAATATTCGTGGACAGTTAAAACAATACATCAGACTCCATACTCATCAGGAATACAGGGTGTGTGAGTGTTATTTATTATATCAAATAGAGGGTGATCTTTATCTCCCGCCTGGACAACAGAATACTGCCAGCTTCCATCTAACCAAACAGGATTTGGATGTCCAGGTGCTGTGATGACTCGTTTTGGGCCACAACTCCCATGCCCCATGGCCCCAGGAGATCTCACTGACTGTGTCTATTTATTAACCCTCTACATACATCCCCTCACTAACACTGTATATCTCTATGGCCCATTATGTCATGTCAGCATAGTCTAGCTATATAAATAAAAATCAAGATAATTTGTAAGCAATTGCCCATAAGTTAACAGGGTGAACTGTGTGGAAATGTATGGGTGATTCAAGATATGCCATTAGTCTGTTTAATGTAATATACTAACAAGGCGCAGAGTCCATAGGAGGAACTTTACCCTATTTTACTGAGAGTCCAACATAAGAGGCATTCAGGGCTTGTTGGTAGTAACCTTTTGAGTGCCAGAGGGGTACAGAATGCCTTGCTCTGCAAAGTGTTGCATGCCTCTCTATCACTCATAGGGTTAAATCCTTGATGAAGGCAGATTGTACACCAGAATGCACTAAAATGAGCATACTTTCTAGTGCAAAGGGAGGCAACATGTGGCCCTCCAGCTACTGCTTGACTACAATTTACCCCATCATCCACCACCTATCAGCTAGAGGATGATGGAATTTGCAGTCTATCCCTGTTTTCATGCATGCCACAAAGTCAATTGGAGGCTAATGTCTAAGGGCAAGATTGGGTGCTCTAGCAAATTTGTACATTGTTCCATTTAGGTTGGAGTGTTTACAGAGAATAGAGAAAAAATCTTAAAATTTCTCTCAATAAATCATATAGACAATTTCTGTTCTTTTTGGATATTCCTCCTCTTCTATTCCTTAAAAAAATATGTTGTATATTATGCTTCACTCAATAAAGGCTTTAATACCTAGACACTGGGGTAGTAATATCTTACCTTCTCTAGAGGAGTGGCTTGACCTAGTAAATTCCCAATCCACCCTCCTACATGTGACTCTTTATATCCATGCATTGACCTCCACAGTCTAATTCTAGATTTCTGGAGAATTCCTTTACCTTTTCATCTCCCCCACCCGTTTGTTTTTCTTTCATCTTCCTTGTTCTTCTCTCACCTTCTCTTCTAATTCTCTTTTCTTTATTTTCCTTTTGATGCTTTATGTATCATTACATACTGATAGATTAATTGAGGTTTTCTTACCTGTTGTATTATAATATATGCAGGATTGTAAAGTCTTGATTCTTTGTTTCTTGCTTATACATGCATATTTGTCTTGTTAATGTATGTAATGATACTTCTATATTGATTATTTGTAATACAGTTTTTCTCTTAATAAATTATTTTAAAACTTAAAAAAAAAAATTATGTGGAGCAAATCCCATTTCTCAAACCTTTATGGCTTGAGAGATATTTGCCGCTAAATTTGCCCTCTACCTCCCCTTCTCCTGACATCAGCACTCTACTGACAGCAGGAGATCCCGGTCCTGGGACCAGCCGGCGGCTCTTTAGCAGAGCCGAAATAGCGATATTAAAAAAGAATTAGTTAATTGGAACAGTCTACAAAATGTGCCTGGTTTGCCATCACACTTTGTAGACCGTTCCAATGAAGTAGTTCTTTTTAAAGTGGATATGTCACCTGTGGACAACATCTCATAAATAGTTAGTTGACACATCCAATACCATGAAAACGTTATTTATTTTTTATTTTAAGCTTCGATATTGTTTACATTTCATTTACAGAAGTCTGTGCTGCAGCCACTTCCGAGTGACTGCGGTTCTCTGTGGTTACAGAGCTCTGCCTCTGCTCTCCTTCCTCCTACGATAATGGAGGCTTTTGTCTGTAAGATGGAGCGATCTCATTGGCAGAGATCGATATCTAGCCAATGAGATCGCTCTAGCTTACAGACAGAAGCCTCCATCATTGGAGGAGGGAGGAGAGCAGAGGCAGAGCGTCGGGCTGCAGTCTATGCGGAAGTGGCTGCAGCCCAGACTTTTGTAAGTTAAATTTAAACAAAATTGAAGCTTAAAATAACAAATAAATAACATTTTTATGGTATTGGATGAGTCACCTAACTATGTATGGGATGTTGTCCATAGGTGACACATCTACTTTAAATATCTCTACTTTGGCTCCGCTGAAAAGCCGCCTCAAGTCGGCTGACACGGATCTCCTTCTGTCAGCTTTACAGCTGACATCAGAAGGGGAGGGAGGGGCAAATATCTCTCAAATCATAACAGTTTGAGAGATGGGATTTGCTCAGCATAATTTATTTATTTTAAAATCTACAGAACAGCATAAAATTAGCAATGGACATTACTAACCCTTCAAAGGTTATCGGTTTGATTTCACCTCACTGTGATAGTGAGGAAGAGAAAAGTGGAGAACAGATGTCAAAGTATTTTATTTGCACAGCCTATTTTATAAATAGATATACTGAAGTTTCAACAAACATTCTGAGAGTTTTAGTACTGTGGAACAATGTGAAACACTTAAAGGAGTAGTAAACTTTTTTTAATGAAAACACATATTTTATAGAGCATTTCCTGCTGAATAAAACAAGGATACTCCCATCGCTGCCAGATGTTTTATTCAAAATGTATAGCAGTGCAAATAATCAGGAAGTGAATTTACTGTGTTTACTTCCTGATAGTTCTAACTGACAGGAAGTGACAGGCAGTTTCTATCACCTTCTATGGAGAACTTTATGTCTCTGACTTTCCTCTCCATTAGAATCAGGAAATCTAATTAGAATTTGACCACTAGAGGGCTCTGCTAATGTAAAACATGGGATTGAACTGTAATAACTCTGGAAATATAAATATCTTGGCAGTGGGAGTACTCTTATTTTACTCAGTAGGAAAATACCTACAATATATATTTTTTCATAAAAAAGTTTACTGTTACTTTAATTACACACCACAGTTTGATACCTAAAAGAGGGACAGCAGGGAGGGAATGAGGGACATAGGGATTTTCTCCTATGAGGGACACTACCCCGCTAAAAAGGGATATTTTGGGGGTATAAAGGTCCGTTCATGGTTTTTATCCAGTTCCTCTAAAAAATGCATTAGCTCAGCTGAGCACAAAACATTAAGGGAAACTTATAAAAATATTGTGTTTTTCACATTTTTATATTACAACTAGCAGGCATGTGGCGTGGCTTTGCCTGTGCGAAAAACCTTGTTTTTATTAACCCTTTGAGTGCCATAGAGGTATCCAGTGCATTGCAATGTGTTGGCTACCTCTGTGGCACTGAAAGGGTTAATTGTACTAAGGCAGACCTCGTGGTGGGGCATCAGGACCCCTCCTGATACCCCCAGTTACTGATCTCCCAGCTGCATACAAAAAATGTGGAAAATATTTTTTTTAATAGAGGTTTTTCTTAAAATAAATCCAGCTGCAAGTTTAAAAATGAAAATGAAAAAAAAAAAAAATTAAATTATATGTAAAGGTGAGTATGGCTGCGTGTGTCTGTGTGTATATCTCTATATAGAGTATTACTATATGTGACGCACTTAAGTGTGAGTCACATTTTAAAGGACATCTCGGTGGTAATATCTGCAGAAAGTTTCTAACTAATGAGTCTTAGAACATACAGCAGATCAAGTAGGAGGTTCGGCAGCAGTTACATGATATGCGTGCAAGGTGACAGGCTCTGTAGAGGAGTATTTCTAGTAGCAACTTCATGTGTTTCTCATGAAGAGATATTGATATTAAAGGGATAGAGATGCTTATAACTGAAAAATCTATCTATTTATCTATCTATCTATCTATCTATCTATCTATCTATCTATCTATCTATCTAGAGTTTAACCTGTGAAGTAAAACATGTGTAGTCTAAAGCAGATTATAATTACTAGTGATAATCATGTTGTGACACTTACAATGGAACTCCACAGTAGTTGCAGTATGTTATAGCTGATAATGGACTGGCACGTGATTCCCCACTGTGGAGATTTCCTGTAACGCTGTGACATACATTCGTTAAATAGACATGAAAATAAAGGTTCCTTATTAGAGGCTGTAATAAGAAGAACTGAAGCAGTTCTTGGTCAAGTTATCTGCACCACAAGAGACAAATAAGAATTTCCATTAATTTAAAATGCTCTTTTAACACAGTGAATGCTAGAGCAATGGATTGGAGACTTCTCCAACATTCGCCCCATTTAAATCAATGGGAAGTTTGGGATTTTTTTTCTCCCCCTTGGTGCAGTTGGTTTACCCCGTAAAGCATCTCATTTATTTCTCACCAAGACAAGATTTCTATTTGATTACTGTCCTGGTATTCAAAGGGTTAACACTGTGTGCTATAGAAGGGATGATTAGGGTTTGCCCAGTGTACAGTATTAACTATGGCAGAGTTTGTGTGCCAGCAGAAAACATCATACAACAGACTTAGAACTCACTTGTACAGATATTACACCTAACTATCACATGAAATCATGTAAATAAGCAATATTAACCAGTGGGGGCACTCATGTTAAACTTTTCATGAAAAGCAGATAACATACAATGTTGAAATTCAATTTTAAAACTAGGAGCAAAAGCAGGGACAGCAGGATCCAGGGATTGTCCCTTGAAATCCAGGACAGTCAGAAGGTATGCATTATGGACCCACTTCACCACTGGGCGTCTCGTAATATCTCTCCTGTGCAGGCTTTTGACAAGTGCATCCATTTTGTTTTATCTTGGAACTGAAAGTGCTGTTCTTGATCTGTTGCTAGTTAAGAGGTTAGCTTGACCAGACCCAAGGCCGCACACCAGCAAGCATCAGGATTTAGAGATCTGATAATCCATGAGGTTGATGAAAATAGTTGATGTATTAGATTTGTCATTACTGAGAGTTAGTCTTACTATGATGACAGTGTAGAACTAACTCCTGTGCATTCAGAGACTAGGCAGTAGTCTAGCACTGTATGGACCTTATGCACAAAAGAAAAGAAAAGTGATTCTGGAGCAAACCAACTCCATCATATGGGAGAAAAATAAATGTCCATTGATTTCATTTGTTCTTTAACTTTCTGAATGCTAAAGAGTAAAGCATTGGAGACATCTCTAGCATCCAAGAAGTTACAAAAGCCCCATTAAATTGGATATGGGGGAATTTGTATTTACTGTGTATTCATTGCTTGGCTTGCCTTGGTTTGCCTTTCATTTGGCTGCTGCATTCAGGCAGCTTTTTAGATATACTGCTGGAGGAAAAAGGGGAAGGCAAATGATGGGGAGAGCACTGCCCATCATCTTAAATTGAGGTAAGATGGCTGCCCTCTCCCTCGTCTCTATTTAACATGTAAGTTATGTTTTAGCCTTCAGTTAAGCTACTTGGCAATTGAAAAGGACTGTTTTGTATTACTACATATATTTGTAATTGATTAGAGGGATTATATTGGTTATACTTCCACTTTAAACAAGTCCACAAATGATCTGAAAATGAGTGTATATATATATATATATATATATATATATATATATATATATATATATATTTCAAATTTTCAGTGTTTGCAGATGACTCTAATTTATGCATGGTAATAAACTCAGAGCAGGATGTCTGTTCTCAACAGAAGGTTTCACATAAAATGATAGATTGGGCAAATAAATGGAATATGAGACTTAAAAAAAATACTATCATGAATAAAAAGAACTATTTATGCAGGAGTTTGGACAAAGTGTTGCCACTGTACATTCGTAAGACCTCACCTGGAAAATGCAGTACATTCTGGGTACCTGTTGTTAAAGTTGTTATTCTAGAATTGGAGTGCTTGAGTGCAAAGGATGTCCACAGCATTAATTAAGAGAATGGAAGAATTAAGGTACGATAAAACTCTAGCCAAATTTGGTTTGTTTACTCTAAAGCAGTGGTTCCCAGTCTTTTTTTTGTTCAAGGCACCCCTAAAATGCAGAGGGAGATTTTCAGGGCAAACCTAATATTTTATAGGTCATTTGGCAAGGGCATAACGAAGAATACAATACATAAATACTGTATATAGTTATTCTTATGTTTTACTATTATAATGATAAAATCAAGCATATTGTGCTTAATGTTTTTAATAAATATATATATGTAAAACCCAATATTCAGATTTTTGCCAGTCTTATAAAAAATAAGTGGCATCCTAAGCTACAGCCCAAGGCACACCAAAGTGCCACAACACCCTGATTGAAAACCACTCTTCTAGAGAAAAGGCACCAAAAAAGGGGATCTTGTTCCACTGCTCAAGTGAATGTGAGGCTGATACAATAATCACTTAATAAACCTTTTTATTCCAAGGCCTGATCAGATAATTAGTGGAAACCTTTTAAGATTACATAGTAAATTAGGTTGAAAAAAAGACATAAGTCCCTTAAGTTCATCCCTTGCCTCATAAACCAGAGACATGAGAATTATATAGCTTTCCTGCTGCCAAATAATTTATTTTATCAGTCCTTCTTGTTTTGCCTACTAATACACAGTATAACCCTGTATGTTCCGTTTTGAAATAAATTTATCTAATCTTCTCTTTAATTTATCCATTGTATCTGCCATAACCACACCCTTGGGCAAAGAATTACATACTTTAACAGATTCACTGTAAAAAAAAACCCTTTCCTCTGCTGGAGTCAAAACCTCCTTTCGTATAATCAAGGTGTGGCCTCTGGTTAATTGCTCAGTCCTTGTAATGAATAGCTCACCACAGAGATCCTTGTATTGACCTCTCATATACTTGTACATTGTGATAATATCTCCTCTTAGTCGTCTTTTCTCTAGAGTAAATAAATCAAATTTGTCTAGTCGTTCCTCATACGTCAAGTCCTCCATTTCTTTAATTCATTTTGTTGCTCTTCGCTGTACCCTCTCTAGTTCTAGTACTTCCTTTTTAAAAACTGGTGCTCAAAACTGTATTGCATATTCGATGTGAGGTCTTACCAATGATTTGTACAATGGAAAAATTATGTTATGCACTCTTGCTACAATACCCCTTTTTATGCAAGACAGGATTTTGCTTTTGCTACTGCTTTTGACACTGGTCACTGTTTCCAAGTTTGTAATTTACAAGGATCCCCAGGTCTTTCTCTATCAACGAGTCCCCTAAAATGATTCCTTTTAGTTTGTAATTAGCAATGGGATTTTTTCTTCCCAAATGCGTGACTCTACACTTTCACACATTAAACTTCATATTCCATTTGTTTGCCCAATTTGCCATTTTATGTAGAGGATTAGAATAGAAGATTATAGGAAATTATATTTCAGTTTCAGCAGAGTAAGGGGTTATTTGAACTCTGAAATTCTTTACCTAGGGATATGGTGATGGAAGATACAATGTATATATATATATATAAGAGAGGATTAGATATATTTCTAGTACAACGAAACACACAATTATACTATATGTTAGTGAAGTTAGAAGGAGTTAAAGGGATAGTAATACTTAAGTATTACTAATCCCTATAATAAAGCCCTAGTAAAAAAAAACATATTGCCCCCAGTGTCATCTCTCAAACCTTTATGGTTTGAGAGATGAACGCTTTTAAAGTTGCCCTCTCCCTCCCCCTTCCCCGTAGTCAGCATTCTAGCTGACTGCAGGGAAGAGAGTCGTACGACTTTCAGGCAGCCCCCCAGTAGAGCCTGATCGCGTTAACTAAAAAAAACTTTCAGTGAAATGGTCTTGGTTTGCAAGCACATGTAGAAGACCGTTTTAGTGAAAGTTTTTTTTTAATTAACGCGATCGCGGCTCTGCTGCAGAGCCGCCTGATGATCTATGACCGGATTTCCCTTCAGTCAGCTACAAAGTTGACTTCGGGGAAGGGGGAGGGAGAGGGCAACTTTAGAAGCGTTCATCTCTCAAACCATAAAGGTTTGAGAGATGACACTGGGGGCAATATGTTTTTTTTTTTTTACTAGGGTTTTACTATAGGGATTAGTAATACTTAAGTATTACTATCCCTTTAAGAGTCTGGAAGGATTATGCAGTTTTCATTGTGTGAATGATATGCACAAAGGCCATGTTTATCTCCATGCAGATAAGCTCTAATTCACTGTTTTGTGCTGTGAATGCAGTGAAGTTGCAGCATGCTGCATTTGGTCTGTTTGGAAAAAAAAAATCACAAAAATGGAAAACAACTTATAAAGAATGAAGAAAAATAAAATAAAGCAAATGAACATTTGTTTAAAATGTGTAGGCTGTCATCTCAGTGTAGCAAGCCTACTATCTGTGTGTTATTTGTTTATGCAGAACATGTTGGAGAGTCATTTTTTATGTTGATTTAATCAAAGCCTCTTCACCATAATATTTTACAATATATTAAGTAACGAAAAATCTGCATATAGAATTATACTGCACCATTTCTTACTGCAAATATATTACCATTTTAATTCAATATGTTGTTTGTGTAGCTACTGTGGAAGACACTAGAATAGAGAAATAATTTTTTTCGTTTTTGCTTAAAGAAAAACCTCTAAAATGAACCATTTTTATATACATGTAAATACTCCGTACTTCATGATAACATCTGTAAAAATAAGGTGTGAAATTTAGTTATATATATGCATTGAGGGAGCCATCGTTCCTGCCTTTTCCAGGAATCCAAGTGCCACAGCAATCATGAGGTGATTTTCCAGGATTATCTGTAAATTGGTTGAGAAAATATAACATACATTCTGAATGGAAGAGCAGTAGGCACAAATCCCAAAGCATTAACTGACTTTAGCTCTTATTGCAAACAGCAGAAACAAAATTAACCCTTTAAGGACCAGAGGGGTGTGCAAGCCATTGCTCTGAAATGCGTTGCACACTGCACTGGTTCTTAAAGGGTTAAAGCCATTCTTTCTGAATAGGGCCATTCACACATGTTTTAAAAGGCAAGTTGCATGTATTTTATGGATGTAACATGAATAATATATTTCTTCATATGCTAGCGGAAATTATTTGATATTTAGTTATATCACGCTAGATCCTTATTAGATATTAATGTTCCTTTAAAGAAACCCCAAAAAACGATCAGCTACAAATTGTATCAATAGTGTTACTAGTGCACAAAGCAGTAATGGAGCAATTCTGGGACAAACCAAATGCATAACATGGGACAAGTAAAATTCCCCCCAATACCAGGTGCTTATAAAGGGAAACTTTCATAAATTTTTAAGAAAAGAGCACAAGAGAACACACGGAGGTGCCCTAGTGTAATATCTTCTGGAAAGGGGCAATTCCACCACCTGATAACACCGTGCTCTGTGGGTGCTCACAAACAGATGTGCTACCAGTGATAGATAGGAAACTGTAAATTGGGCTGCTCCTCCTCAGCTTGTTCTCCCAACACAGGCAAACATACTACTTACAATGACACAAAAAAAGAGAGGGGGCAATGATTGAGTAACAAATATGGTGTAATGTGTGTGAATGTTCATGCTTGGCCATGCAAATACGCGTGAAAGTGTAAGGGGTTGCTGGGTACTGTAGAGTCTATAGGCCTACCTGGATACTGGGACCTGTCTGCAACTCATGATTTTTGTCCCAGGTAAGGCCCTTTCCTCTGATTTTTCCCACAATGTAGGCTGGGGAGTACCAGTGGTACTCAAAGTGCTTTCAGATCACTCTCTTTGAAGTAACCAAATTGGCAGCTGAAACAATAGATGTTATTATTACCCAATCAATGGTACACATTTAGTGATCTCAGAAGGGTGAAGGGCTGAGTTAACTGCCAGGATTCAAACCTGCAACCTTGAGATTAGAAGAGCTTCTATAGTCAGGGAATTTACCACTAAGCTATCTCACCAACTTACTGGAGGCTGAAAGACTATGTTGTCTTGATGCTTCTCTGTCTGGAGACATGAGAATCAGCACAGATTTTTTACTAAGATTCAGCTATATAGAGTTTCATAATGACATGCAGCCAAACGGAAAGAGTATATTATAATTAGTTACTTATTAATGTGCTGAAAAATTCCTGTTATTTGTTTTCTCTCATTGTGTGAATTTAAACAAGTTATTTTTATGAACATGACAGCATACTTCCCAATATTTGAAATGACCAATGAGGGGCACTTTTGTATTAGGGGGTGTGGCTGGGGGTGTGGCTGGTAGGCAGGGCATTAACAAGTTTTTTTAGGTTATTTCATGACCTATTGGTGCTTCTTTTTGTAACTGAATAAATAAATTAGTGCAAGACCAAAGTATTTTATTTAAACAGACTAATTTATAAACATATATAATGAAGTTTGACCCCTTGGTTATCTGGTCTTTTTTACCCTAGTGGACCAGAACAGTTTTAGCTTTTTTGGTATGTCTTTGTTCAATCATATTTTTCCTTTAGTTCATTTAGCATAACCATACAAATTATATAAACATTTTTAAGCATAATTAGAGTTTTCATTTGATGCTAGTGCATACATACCAAAAGTCCCTTTTTTTGGGGTGCTGTCCCTTGGAGGTGAAAATCCCTATGTCCGTCTCATTCCCTGGAGTTCCTCTTTTTGGAGATCAGACCTTGTGGTATGTGTATATAAGTGTATGACTTAAGCTGTCTGTATAAATAAAATCCTTTGACCTTGCTCTAAGTTATTTATTCAGTAACTCAAAGAAGTGTCAGTAGGTCATCAAATGACCAAGCCTGCTCCACCCCTAATCCTGCCCCCAGCACATATAATAAAATAAAAAAATCCCCCCACCTTTTTCAGGATATGTGTTCTCTGTTTCCCTCTTCTTCATAATCACAGATGAGAGAAGTCGACAAAATTGACAAATGCAATGTTTACATACATCTGCTACAGAGAAAAAAGATGAAACTGAACTCTCCGATCCTGGACCAGTCAGATAAAGTCTCCCCCCGGCTTGATCACAGTATGCCCTGAGGTGCGCTGCGATCATGAACACATGATGTACCTGGACTTTCATTGGTCCTTAAAGGACCGAATTCTGTGATGGTCCTGACACGTTATATGTTCAACACCACAATAAGAGTGGGAGTATTATCTTCGGACAGCTGCCTGTCTTCACCCATTGCTCTGCCTTAAGAGTATGTTTATGACAATCTTGTCCTTCTGATGTGGGTGCTGAAATGAGTGATGCTTAAGGCAGCGATATGACACACTTGCCCTTTTGATGAGGGAGAGATTCTCATGTTGCCTTTTTGAAGTCAGCGACTTATTTAATGCACTGTTTACTCCGTTGCCCTATATTGGCTGACATTTTGACAGTGAACTCTGCTAAGGAGGAAGGCAAGACTGATTGGGATAATCTAGATTCCTCCCTGTCCTTAAGGGATGTCAATGAGAAGTATTCTTTCCTTTCAGCTGAGAGTCTTAGTGCAGTCAAAGAGACACTTCAGGTCTTGGAGGCCTCTGACTCTAGCTCCTCTTCTTCTGACATCTTCCAGAGAAGAAAAAAGAGAGCACACATTTTTCCTTTCCATCACTCTTTGGACCAGGTCCTCCTGAAAAAATGGAAGATACCTGATAGAAGCATTTCTTATCATCAGCATTTCGACTGATGTCACGGTTTTCTGACACTCAGACCAGGTTGTAAAGTAAAAACACAGTTTATTGAATCAGAATGATAAACAGTGCCCCTAGGGGACAGTATAGGTAAGAACAATACTGACAAATACAGACAAGGTATGGGTAATATAAACAGAGGAATAAATACAGCTAAAGGCTGTAGCAACCCCAAAGGGTTAACAGGAGCAACTGGTGAGGCTCAGGCTAGATTGGCCAACGCCCAGGATAGATATCAGTCTCTGGAGAACAGTCTCTAGATGTAGAGCAAGGAACACAGGTTCAGCACTGTATCACTCTCTAAGCAGAAGCGGGATGCGCCCCTGTTGCTCTGAGCTGAGCCAGTACCACCACCGTGGGCTAGGAGGAATGCTACTGCCAAACCTGAAGTAACCAGAATAGGAATCGCCCAGAAAAGTCCACCAAACCATGAATCTTGGGGTCATGGTCCATCTCTTCCCATTGGGGGTCATCTCAGTCTCTTTTAAAATGCATGGGAGACTTCAGTGATGGATCAGTGGGTTTTAAGGGTAATTTTTGAAGGGTACTGCATAGACTTCAAATCCATTCCTCCTCACTGTTTCATTTTGCCAGAGTTCCCTGGGACTGGGTTCGGGGGCATCTGCTCCTAGACACAGTATCCTCACTAATGGAAAAACAGGTGTTGGTTCCCATTCTATTGCAAGAGCACTTCACTGGATTCTACTCAAACCTTTTTATTGTTCCCAAAAAAGAGGGTGGTGTCCATCCTATTCTAGACTTAAGTGCCTCAACCTCAATGCTCTGGCTCCATGGTTCAAAATAGAGTCTCTGAGCTCTGTCATCATGGCTATGTGTCCAGGGCAATTTCTTGCCTCCCTAGACTTCCAAGACGATTGCCTGCATGTTCATTTTTTTCTGGATCATCAGCGTATTCTGTGGATTTTGCCTTTAAGCACAGTCAATTTCAGTTTGCTGCCTTCCCTGTTTTTTCTGGAGTCCACTTTATGAATCTTCACGAAGGTTAGGTTTGCTTTGACAGGCCACGTTTGCATGCAAGGGACCTGCTTGACTCCTTATCTAGATCACTTTTTACTCAAGGATCTTTCAGAAATGACTTGTTTACAGATTCAGGAGTGAATTCACATACTAGAGCAACACATTTGAGTGCTCAGTCTTAAGAAGTCATCTCTGTAGTAGGGATAGGCGAAAAATTTTGCCTCAAACTGAAATCGGCAAATAATGGCACTTCCCACTTGGTGAATAATTTCCTGCGAAAAATGCTGTTTTTCCTTTTTTTTCACCTAGCTCAATCCATTGAAATCAATGTGAACACTGAATTTACGCACAACATATAGGAAATATTTTATTTCACAAAGGCATAGTATTAAAAGGGGCATGAGGGTGCCTGTGTTTGTGGGGTGTGGAGAAAGAATCAATTGAACAGGGAATTTTTTTTGGGGGGTAGTTTACTGGGATTGGGGGAAGTTAATAAAAAAATAAATCCTAAATACAATTTAAAACTCCCCCATAAGACATGGTTTAAAAGGGTTCTGAGGAGGGTGCCTGTGTCGGTGGGTGGAGTTTGGGGAATGAGTAAGTTGAACAGGGAATGTGTTTTGGGGGGTTCTTGACTGGTATTGGGGGGGCCATTAATAAAAAGATAAATAAATAAATAAAAAGACATTTGACTGTAAAGTGATAGAGACAGGAGCCCCCTGATATAAGCTGCCAATGGGGTAGACTGATACTTGACATGATAGAGATGATTTTTAGATTTGTTGTTAGAGGCCCAAACCCTGAGAAAACATTTATGTACAGGACTTAGACTTATTGGAGGCACAAGCCCTGAAGAAACATTGTTTTGTAGGACTTAGACTTGTTTGGCACAAGCCCTAAGGTAATAATGATTTTTAGGACTAAGGCGTGTTAGAAACAAACCTCCAAAATTGTTTATTTTTTTGTAGGAATATGTTTTTTTTTAATTAAATTTTTTTTTTTTTTAATTTTTTTAAGCACAAGCCCTGAGAAACAAAAAATGCCGTACTGGCCTAGTGCCAGCAGGTGATGTCCTATTGGCCAATGGCTACTGGCCATTGTCAAATGCCCTGATGTAGATGCGGAATTTGCGACTGCTGTTCTTGCTGCTGCTGCTGAGTTGTTTAAGCAGCAGAATGATTAGGCAGCTGAAAGGAATGGGATCAACAATAGCAGTAACATGGATGATGGATGATGAAGGTTCCACTTGCCACGGTTAGCTCCAGTGATGCGCTTGAGACAGCAGCAGCACAATAAGTTGCCCCCCGTATATGTGGAGAAAAGAAGAAGTTGAATAATTCTTCTCCACCTGTCCCTCCTCCAAAATCATGGGTGTGTTGTTACTAGAATAGAAATGTTTCCCTTCCGAGCAGATACTGTGCCTCTCATCAGCAACTGCAATGTGCACGCACAGTATGTGTGGTAAATAACACTTGGCACCTCTATCCAAAAACAAGGACTGCTGCTGTCACTATATCCCTTGTCTACACCCCTCTAAGGACACATGAAAACTTGCTGACAGTTTAATAGTAATGATGAAACCTCCCTGTCACCATCTTTGCATATTCTGTGGGATGGAATCTCCACAGGTGCTGCTTAATGACCTGCTTAAGATTCTCCTCCACTACACTGCCTTGTGTGGTCAGTGCACCACACAGTGTGCAATGGGTGGACACGAACTACCACATCCTAATGTCTGCAGAATGGCTATGATTTGGTGGGGGAGGTAATGATGAACGAAGCGAATTGCCATAAGATGCAGTTACCCTAAAGGAAGAAGGTGATGGCGAGCTAGTTGTTTTGCTCTCTCATTGAACTTCCAGTTACTGCCTTGGTTTCTCTGTTCTTCCTCCTCTTTGATCTCTGCCTTGCCTCGTCTTGCCTTTCTGGAGAGTCAGGGGGTAAAACAACAGCAGTGCTTGATTTCTGTTGTGGGTGTTTGGCTTTAACATGTTTGACATAAATGTTATGGTGTCTGTGTTTCATGTGTGTTATCAGGGCAGTTGTGCCAAGGTGTATTCCCTCCTTTCCCCTTCTCACTGATTATCACAAATTATGCACAGTGCCATTGGCGATGACTGCACTGTGCCTGCCTCAAGAGAAAAATAGTCCCACACACATGACTTCAGGGGATAGAGATAGGGAACAGGTGGAGAAGAATGGCCTCTCTTTTCTTGTGCTTCTCATTCCCCTATACTATCTGGGTGGAGGATGATGTTGCTGCTGTTGCTGCTACTGCCCTAGAATCAGCACTGCAGCTAGGACCAGGAGTATTGCTGCTGCAGGCAAGTTGAACCTGTCCTAGTCCTGCTTCACTTGTTGACTCCATTCCCTCTATGTCCACGGTGGTCTGTGGCACACTAGCCTGCTCCCCAGCAGCCTGCTGCCCTTGCATCTCAGCAGCAGGAATTAGAGCAGGTGCAAATTCCAGAAAGCTCACTGCTGGTGGTGATGCCCATCCTCATCCCTGTCTCCCATTCCTTCTCAGTTTAGGTTAAAAAGGCCAACAATGTCTCTTCTGCCCCAGCTTCTCCACCATCATCATCATCGTCACCAACGCTAGTCCCTACGTGCTGCTGCTGCTCTATTACAGACATTTCACTGCTGGTTGGAGGAGGTGACAAGCAGTGTGACAGAGGGTTCCCGAATGTCACACCTGCCATTTCTTGGTGATGTGAAGAAGGCAGACAGGCAGCAGTAGCAGCAGGCACAGGCATCTGATCTGTGTGTCTGGTGGTGGTGGTGGTATTATTGCTGCTCCTGCTATCCACCACCAGTTCTGGCTTCTTCAGGATCATGTTCCACCTGGACAATGCTGTGAAGGGAAGGGGACTCCCAGGGCCAGAGGAATGGTGTGGGCTCCCTTGACCGCTACTAACACCAACCACATCAAGATCAGCCCCTGAGTTTTTCTCCTCACAATCACTAGTAATCTGAGGATATTGATTACGCCCTCCTTCACTCCTAAAACTAACAAGGCTGCTGGACCTATTTAGCAGTAGTAATAGCACTGGCGGCACTGCTTAGGGATGGCAAGTGTGACATAGGGTCACCTACTGCCACACTTGGTATCATCTTCTCCCCCCTCCTGAGTATTTCAAGACACACTAGCAGCATGTTCAGCACTGACAGCAGGCACAGTACTGGTGGTAACAGGGGCAGCAAGTCTGACAGCAGGCACAGTACTGGTAGCAGCAGGTTTAGCACTGGCAGCAGGCACAGCACTGGTGGAAGCAGGGGCAGCACGGCCAGCAGGCACAGCACTGGTGACAGCAGGGGCAGCACATCTGACAGCAGGCACAGTTCTAGTGGCAGCAGGGGCAGAACGTCTGACAGCAGGCACAGCAATGTTGGTAGCAGTAGCATGGGCAGCATGTCTGACAGCAGGCGCAGCACTAGTGTAGAAAGAAAAGTCAGAGATGCTCAACTAGGCTCATGAGCTAGCAAATACATGCAAGAAGCTCACTGGGACTGTGTCCTCGCGCCCAGGGTGCAAGCTCTTTTAGCTCACCAGTGCCATACACAGAGAGGAAATCTTCTAAAGCATATCATACTGGTCCTGCCAAACGCCGGTCCAGCCACGAAATGCCAGACAATTCCTCTCTGAACAAGAGAAACAGCTAACCCCAGATGTACGCGTAGCACTAGTGGCAGCAGGGGCATCATGTCTGGCAACAGGCACAGCAATGGAGGCAACAGGAGCAGCATGTCTGGCAGAAGGCACGGGGAGCTGACCTGTTCTTCTCTCACTACTACCATTTTCTTCCTCCCTTGGCATTAATTTCCCCAAGATCCCTAGATTTAGGGGGACTGACCAGCATTTGTTCTGTAGTGCTCACTTCCTCCTCCTCCTTAGACTCACTGGACACTTAAGGGTCCTTGCAATTCCTTCTTTTATGATTTTTAAGCTCTCATAGTGATAGCAGTCACTATGAGCCTCTCCTGCCTCAATTTTCCAAACAAATCACCACAGAACCGCACAGCACGTTTACCTTGTAGCTGCTTCTATTGTGTTTCACATCCATGAAGAAGTCATGTTTTTATAACGAAAAGGTGAAAAACGTAAATGTGAGGAACCTTTCTAGCCATTGAAAAAATGGCGAATAATTTTTGCCAATAAGTGACAGTAATGTCCCAGAAAAAAACATTATAGTTTTGTAGTGCTTAAAAAATTAAACTATATGCAACAGATCCTCTCTCTCTCAAACCACTATGGCTTGAGAGATATTCAGCACTAAAGTTCCCCCCTCCCTTTCCTTGATGTCAGCGCTGTGCTGACTGCAGGTGAATCCTGTCCGGGGACCAACTGGAGGCTCTGCAGCAGAGCCGAAATTGCGTTATTGGAAAATAATTACTTAAGGTCTACAAAGTGTGCCTGGTTTGCAAGCACACTTTGTAGACCATTCCAATGAAATAATTTGTTTTAAACAACGCGATTTCAGCTCTTCTGAAGAGCCTCCTCGTGTCGGCCAACACGGATCTCCTGCTGTCAGCTTTACAGCTGACAGCAGTAAATGGGAAACTTTCAATGCAAATATCTCTCAAGCCATAGCGGTTTGAGAGATAGTATTTGTTGCATATAGTTTAATTTTTTAAGCACTACAAAACTATAAAGGTTTTTTTCTGGGACACTACTGTCCCTTTAGTCACTGGCTTTAAAGTATATTTTCCTGCGAAAAAGCGGACAACAACGTGGTTTTCTCTGAATTTCTCACAGGAACACGGCAAGACCTTTCACCCACCCCTACTCTGTAATCTTCTCTGAAGGATTTCTTAGCAATGATAGAATAACCCTGCAAAGCTAGCACACCTACATTTCTCAGGATCCAGTTGGAAAACACAGGTTCAGGAGTCAGGACAAAGTAAAACATAACTTTTATTGCAACAATCTAAAATTGCTGGGGCTAAAACCAGCTTTCCATGAATTGATTAGAAGATCATTATAACTGATTGCCTGGGCATAAACCGGCTTGCCAAGAAGTCATTAAAAAACAGAAGCTCAAAAGAAGGATAAAAATGGAGTGATTGTAACAAAACTGAGGAATTACATAGTTAAATTGGAAAGGTTGCACTAAGAAAATGGATTAGAAAACTCCTCAATAACAAAATGTAAGCCTCTCAATCAAGAATCATTACAGAGAGGTAAATTGGGCCACCAAATACTAGTGCAGATAACTACAATACTAGATGCTTCTTGGAGAGCTGAATAGAGCCTAACGAAGCAAAATTGGTAAGGTCCCTAATGTTGCCTGGCCATGAACCAGTTTGCCAAGATAGATAGCTAACCACTCAGTAGGGATCTAAAAAAATGGCAATTAGAGACACCTTAGAAAACCTTAACCTCTTAAGGACCAGCCGTGCACGCACAGTGTGGTCACGTAAGGATCACGGAGCATTTTTTTTTAAACCATTCAATTCTGGACTTCCCAAATAGCATGCAGCCGCACGGGGAGCCCGGAATTCTATGACATACATGTACGTCCTTGGTCCTTTGGGGACGGTGACCTCATGACGTACATGTACGTCGTGAGTCGTTAAGGGGATTAATATTGAAAGCTTCTTACAGAGCTAAACCTAGGATAATGAAGCCTGATGTTAGAGTCCCTAAAATTACAGGGGCATAAACCGGCTTGCCAAGACAACACATTATACACCTGACATGAGTTTGCCTTTCTCAGAGGCTGAATGAGAGACCATAAGTTCTAGGGTAGCCCCTATAAATACCAGCATTTCTGCCAGTTGTGAAATGTGGGCGCTGTCCCAGTTGCCCAATCAGTTCAAATCAACAGATTGTAGTGATGTAAGTGGGTGAAAGATTGTGATTGATGGTGAAAAGAAAAAAATGCAACAATGTAGAGAATTACAAAAAGACATAAGACACAGTAAGAGCCCAATCATGAAAAAGTCTTAGATGGGCATGGTGTCCTAAAAATGACATGATAGAATATTCATGTGTCTAAGCATTGTCTAGCATACTGAAACATTAGCTGTAACATTGTGGACTCCATAACACTGAGAAGCATAGTAGCATCAGTCTAAGTTTGCTGGATGCACAAAACTTGAATAGGTCATAAGATATTGTGGGACATGATTATCTTAAATTCTTACTCAAAAAACATGAGAGCTGCATAGCACAAGAGTGACCTGATAATCACAGTACTAAACAAAGAAACTGGAAGATCCAACAAATAAATGAATAACACAAATTCCCAGAATGTACTTGTGAGTAAAAATAGATCTGAGTGTTCATAAATAGCAATGAATATAGAGCTATGAATGCAACTATATTGTATAATAATTCAAACAATACAATTATACTTTCCTCTATAATGAAAAGTCTTTCATCATCAGATAATCGTAAGAGCTTCAAAATTCAAAAAGCAAAAAACAATTGTTCTGACAATCAGTTCTGAGTAGGGATCTCATGTGTCAAACAGAAAGTCTGTGATAATATTACACCAGCTATGTTTAGTGGTTATGACACGTTAACTCCCAAATTCCATTCTTCTCTGAGACCTGCTGGGAAGAGGGTATTTAAAGGGATCGTAATGTTTCACAAAAACAGCAGCTACAATTAATTTTCATAGTATTTGGGACATGGAGAGTGTTATATCAATACTGTCAGAGTTGTGGTTCAAGAGTAATTGAAGGATAAAGTTCCCCCTCCAGTCCCTTTTACCTAGTGTAAGCCATCTCTTCTCAGATATGGAATGTGGTTGTAAGACCAGACAGATAACAGCAGGGGACAATCTTCTTCCTATGAGAACAATGAAAGCCCTGCCCCCCTTGACAAGTTTTTCAGGTTTTTCCCTTATCTTAATTGAAGATTGTCCCTCTCTGCAGTCTACCTGGGCACCTCTCTTCTGCTCTGGCTGAGCATTGTTACATCAGTAAAAGGGGCGGGAGGGGGATAATTTGTAATTGAATTATTCTTGAACTACAACTCTGACAGAATTGAAATAACACACTCCAAGGTCCAAATACTATGATGATTAATTAGAGCTGCTTTTATTATGAAACATTACTATCACTTTAAGAGAAATATCCATACATTTTCACTGCACAAGAGGATGCTGTCTTGGTCACCTCCTCTCACTCCCAAGTGCACCCTTTGTAATCCCCATGCTTGTAGGTCTTTGGGACTGGACTAATTTTTTTTCCAAAAAGTGTTACGCAACAGACCTTTTTTATGCTAGAGATAATACAATCTTGTTGAGTTCTAAAAATAGTGTTCACATGTTCCAGAACTCTAGTTTTGAGTATTCTTATTTTCTTCCCCATATATAGAAGATCACCGGGACATTTCAGGCAATAAAAAACTGGTAATGTGTGGCATAAAATCATGAAGAATATGGATCTTACCAAACCGGTCACTTATGTTTTTCATTGTGGCATATTCGGACAGGCCACACAATGACCACAGGGCCCTGAGAACAAGATGGTTAAGAATAATAATTAATGATAAATTGTAACTATACCAATAAAAATGGAGAAATAAGACACTATCATATACCTGATGGTGTCAAAGAGGTTACAGTCTAGAAGACCCAACGTATATTAATGGTATAGTGCATCACATAAGTACATCACTATCCATGTAAAAGATACCTTAATAAAAATGCAGTCTCTGTCCTACAGGTAAATGACAAAAGATGAGTAGAACAATGATGTAAATGAGGCAATGATCAGATGAAGATGGTATGGAAATGTTCCAAAGGTGTGAATAGATTATCAAGTCCTCAGTCTTGAGTCCTGATGCTGCTTCAAATGAAAGTGGCTTGGTCCACCCAAAGAAATCAGCAACTAGTAAAATAGAGCGCAAAGGACATCACAAAAAAAGCTAGAACAACAATAAAGAAATATCTAAGTGTAGTAATTTAATAGAGCAAAAAACAGATAAAAGAAACAAAGTTTGCACTCAGTTTAACTTCATCTTGAGCTTTATGTGTATTGGGGTCCCACCCCTTATAGTCAAATGAACTGTGCCTGTATCTTCCCTTCTCCTCACTAAGAAAACCCAAAGCATATGGTGGAGATCTGACTCTACTTCCTCAGGGATACCTTCTGTTCATAATCCTTTTTATCTCTAAGGAATTTCTTTTGTTTAGTAAATGTCATGTTTCTTTCTAATCTTTTACCTTTTCTTGCTCCTTGTTTAATTTAAAATTAATCACTTTATAGTCTCAGTCTCCACTTTTGTGTTATTAATTCTATTCTCCCAATATTTAATCAGTAGAGAAATAAGTTTGAAGGAGCAATCTTCCAAAATAGTATCCTACTCCGTTAAGAATTCAACCTCATCTATTTCAGCGACTGGGGGTTTAAAATTTCTTAGATCTTTTGGAATAATTCAATGTTTTAAGTAGTTCTCTAGTGAGATAAGATCAAACCAATCTTTTCTTTCCTTTGTTAGTGATTTTTCCAAAGATCTTAATATACTTATTTGGTCTTCCTGGGGGGGTTACTCCATTGGATGAATCAGTGAGGTCTAGGTAATGTCTACAATTAGACCTGATCTGAGGACATGGAGTTGGAACTCACGATACACGTCGGGTTTTCTTAGTGCACTCTATTGTTGGTATTGGTCCCACTCATGTCCTCCGTGAGAACCTGTCCCACATATCCCCGGCTAATGGTATAGCCATTCCATCGGCACCTTATATATCTTACTGTAGTACACATATACCATCATATCCATGTCACTAACGCCAGCCCTTATACATCGAGCTTTTTGAACTGTCGCATTTGACCAACATATTAATAAGTCGCCTTTCAATCATTAAACATATGGCGACTAGCTTGAACATACGTGTCTTACTTATCAAAAGCGCAAATTCTAAAAAAATCTTTACTCTTTGGAGACTGATGTCCAGGTTAGTGCAGTCTGACCACCAGCGCCATCAGTTCCTTACAGTTACCTTGTGGCACACTGCAATGCTTTACAGGAGACTGGGACTGACGGTGCAGGCACGCAGATAAGATGTCTGCGCTGTTACTTGGCTTCCGGTCTACAAAGGGTAAAGATTTATTTAGAATCTGCCACTTTTCATAGGCAAGACACATATTTTCAAGCTAGTAGCCATATGCTTAATGATTGAATGGTGACTTATTAATATGTGAAAGTTCCAATTTAATATTTCTTTATTGTCCCGGCTTTTTGTCCTGTCCTTTGCTCTATATTTTCCTAGCTGCCAAGGCTATCTCGGTGGTTCACATCCCAGGAGTAGGAAATGTGTTTGCAAACTTTCTAAGTCAGGAACATCCGGATCCTGGAAATTGGGAACTCAATCAGGGTGTTTTTGACCTGATTGTCCACTGGGGATTTCCTGCAGTGGATGTCCTTGGCTTCCCTCTTGAACCACAAAGTTCCTCTATTCAGTGCCAGATAAAGGTATCCTGTGGCATTTGCTATGGATTTGATGTCAATTACTTGGAATTTTCATCTACCATATGTGTTTCCCCAATCTCCTTGATTCCCTGAGAAAGGTCAAGATGGAGAGTGAGCTTAAGTCATCCTGATTGCTCCCTTCTGGCCCATGTGCCTGGTTCTCTGATCTTCTATCCATCTATCCATTGCAGAACCTTTTTGCCCCTCCTGAAACTGGCACTTCTGACCCAAGGCCCAGCGATTCACCCTCAGGTGAAAAAGTTGTCTGTGACAGACTGACTCTTGAAGCCAGCATCCTGAAGAAAAAGGGGCTTTCAGATGCTGTCATCTCTACCATGCCCCAAGCAAGAAAACCAGCTTGGTCCAAGACCTATCACAGGGTTTGGTCACTATTCTATAAGTTGTCTACTGCTTGTGGTTTTCACCCACAATTTTTAGTCTTCTTGTGGTTCAGGCTTTTCTTCAAGATGGTATACATAACGGTCTCAACTATAGTTCTATCAAGGTACAGATCTCAGATCTCTCTGTTCTTTTCCAGTTACGCATTGCTTTTGCTCCCCAATGTTAAGACATTTGTTCAAGGGGTGTCTCATGCTTACCTTGTTTTTCGGGATCCCACTCCCCATGGGACTTGAATCTGGTTTTGGGAGCATTATAGAAGACTTCTTCTGAACTTCTTTCAACTACATCTCCACATCTTTTGATGTTTGGTGGGTACCCAGACTTCAGGCCTTGTCTTACAAGTTCTCCTTTCAGGTTCTTCAACAGGACAGAGTGGTTGTGCAAACTCTCACAGGATTCTTTGCCAAGTGTGTTTCAGAGTTTCATGTAAACCAAGAAATTGTTCTTACAATAGACAGGAGCAGGATCTTCATCTGTTGGATGTAGTAAGCTGTTTGAAATATTAAGTGAATTGCAAGCAGCCAGTTTGGAAATGTGATTCTCTTTTTGGCTTCCCTGATGGCCCATGTGCAGGCCAGGCTGCTCCTATGATTACCATCACTTTGTGAATCAAAATGACCAACCATTTGGGGTAGTTTTTATGTAACAGCGTACTCCACCAGATCAGAGGGCACCTCTTGGACCTACAAGAATAAGGCCACTGTTGAGCAGCTGTATGAGGAACTAACGTGGTCATCCTTGCACACTTTCATCAACACTACTGTGCGAATGTTCAAGCCTCAAGTAAGGTCACTTTTAGATGGAAGGACCTTCAGGTTGCGCTGACTGTTTAAGGATCTTTTTACTCATTTTTTTCTTTACTGAATTATGAACCCTGTTGGTTCCTGTTCTTATTCAGTTGTTTGAGGTGTAAGATAGACATATGCTGACACCTGAAGTTTATGTTGCGCTGGACTACAATTTAATTTTTTTTCTCTTTTCCTCTTCCAGGAATCTTGGTTGATTGCTTTGGTATATCCCCATGGTTTCTGTGTTCCCTGTTGGATGATAGAGCACAGAGGATTTTATTTACTTACCAATAAATTATTTTCTCTCAGTCCATGTGGAACACAAGACTCCTACCCTAACAAAAACATGCGGTTTGTCCCCAGACAGAAGGGTCCTCTTGGGATCCCTGTTCAGGAAACTTCTTCCTTTCCTCTCACTTCTTTTTTCTTTTAAAGGGATAGTAATACTTCGTTTTATCTTTATTTTATTTTGTAGGCATTAAAAAAACATGAAGAATGATGTAAGTCTTATCTCTCAAACCTTTATGGTTTAAGAGATATTCACAAGCAAAGTCCCCCCCCCCCCCCCGTTCAGCCAGAGCAGAAGGGAGGTGCCCAGGTAGACTGCAGAGAGGGACAATCTACAATTAAGATAAGGGAAAAAGCTGAAAAACTTGTCAAGGGGGGAAGGACTTTCATTGTTTTCATACAAAGAAGATTGTCCCCTTCTGTTATCTGTCTGGTCTTACAACCAGATTCACATCTGAGAAGAGATGGCTTACACTAGGAAAAAGGGGCGGGTGGGGGAAACTTTGCTTGTGAATGTCTCTTAAACCATAAAGGTTTGAGAGATAAGACTTATATCGTTCTTCATGTTTTTTTAATGCCTACAAAATAAAATAAAGATAAAACGAAGTATTACTATGCCTTTAACTTTGCTATAACATGAGAATAGGAGGCAGTGGTAAAGTAGGGGAAAGAGGCCTCCCTACAGTGCTCCTATGGGCAACAATTAGAGAGCAACGGTGTTCCTTGTGTCATTAACCTTCAAAAGAAAGACTGAAAATTAAGAAATTAATAAATCAAGAACATTTTGAAGCAGTTGAAATATTTAGACACATATCAGTGACTCAGTTATTTTACAGCACATCTTTGAATCAGGGATATTTCTAAAGCCTCACGTATTTTGCAGCTTCTGAGGTTCAGAGCAAAAGTCCCCATTAGGAAGAAAGCGTCTGAAATCATTTTCTATCAATGTACAGTATATCTGTTTAAAGTGGCCCTGGTAACCTAAGATACGTTTAGATAGTTATAAAGAGACATACAAAGCACCAATATATTGCACTAGCCATTTGTTTGTAATATAAATAGTCATTGAGAAAGTAATCTATATTTGTTGTTGACAGAGTCTGGAACTTTATGTTAAGTACTATATGTGCTCAGGGCCGGCGCTACCATTAAGGCAGCACAGGCAGCTGCCTTAGGGCGCCACAATGGAGGGGCGCCGAAAAGGGAGAAGCTGAGAATTTTTTTTTAAAATATATCTGCCGCGAGGGAGCGCTCATTTACACTACCAAGCGCTCCCTCGCGGCGTCCGTGGGACGCTCACAACGCAGAGGACCCAGGCTCTGTAGTAATACAGAGTGCTGGGAGATGACATCATCTCCCAGCGCTTTGCATTACTGAGAACAGCGTTGGGAGCTTCAGCTCTGTGCCGAAGGAGGCACAGAGCTCTCTTATGGCTAGACCACCAGGGACTCAAGGTAGGGGATCAGGGGGCATTGTGGAGATGAAGGGGCATTATGGAAGGGGCAATGTGGAGATGAAGGGGCATAAAGGAAGGAGCAATGTGGAGATGAAGGGGCATTATGGAAGGGGAAATGTGGAGATGAAGGGGCAATGTGGAGATGAAGGGGCATTATGAAAGGGCAATGTGGAGATGAAGGGGCAATGTGGAGATGAAGGGGCATTATGGAAGGGCAATGTGGAGATGAAGGGGCATTATGGAAGGGGAAATGTGGAGATGAAGGGGCATTGTGGAGATGAAGGGAGCATTGTTGAAGGGGCAATGTTGAGATGAAGGGAGCATTGTGGAAGGTGCAATGTGGAGATGAAGGGAGCATTGTGGAAGGGGCAATGTTGAGATGAAGGGAGCATTTTGGAAGGTGCAATGTGGAGATGAAGGGAGCATTGTGGAGGTGAATATGTGGGCGGGGCAGGGGACTGTGGCAAGGTTGGGGGGGGGCAGGTGGATTGTGTCGGGGGGGGCATCAAAATGCACCTTCGCCTGTGTATACAAAAATCCTTGCACTGTATGTGCTAGACTAACTTACTACAAAGTGAGGCAAATGTATGAATTTTCCAGCACAGCCATCGTGAAGTTATTTTCTAATGGTGTGTACTAATGTAATTTCCTCTACATATTAGTACACTGGTCTAAACAAGAAGAAAAAAACCCTGAAACACCCACAAACTGCCCCCTTGTCCTCTTCTTGGTGAAAGTGGCATTAAGGGGAAGATTGTGTGTGTAAGTAGCTTAGTACATGGATATTAGGCAGGCATAAGGACTCAAAATCAATTCCTGCACTTGATTTAGCATGGAGCTGGCTTTGTACATTCACTCTACTGTGATATGAGTGCTTCAAGGCAGCTCAAATCCTGGAGGAAATTTTAATAGCACAGAGTGTGATAAATTTGTTCTTGAATATAACTAATTAACATACTGTGCAAGGAATTAGCTTAAAGTGCCATACTGCACCACCAAAACATAAAGGTTAATTTCTCAAATGCTATTTATTTACAGAAAAATGGATAGTACCACATATATGTAGAACTTAATTTGATATAAAACAAACTAAATATGTATTAAGGTGACAGGTCCACTTTAAACCATCCTTAACATCTGCTCATAATTGTTTGGATATACGCCAAGGTTGCTTACTCATTTGCAAAATGGAGAGATCCTGTAGGAATGAGTTTGTTCCAGATTAATCCCTAACCACAGTCATCACAGCAACACCATCAATTCCCAACATTTCCTTGCATTACAGCTAAATAATAGATGTTCTGTGACCTAGCGGTACCTCTGCCTTTGAAGTGACAGTGATGGCAATTTGCAACCCTCCAATAGTAATTATCTCCTTGTGACAGGGACCAAGACAAGTAGATGGAAAAGTCTAGAATGCAAATGAAAAAAGAATTCTAACTCTTTGCTAATGCAAAATTAAAGTACTAGAATCATTAGAACAAGCCAAGCCTAGAAATTGGCCAAATTATAATTGCAATATTTATTTGAAAGTGGACAATTTCTTGTAATGGAAGCCAGGTGTAATGTTAATGGAAACCAAGGAACTTATGCAGGAAGCATGGTGGAGCAAACCAAGTTCACTATAGGAGGAGAAATAAATATTCACATTTATTTAAATCGGACTCTAAACCCCTTGAATACTAGAGAGGTCTCTAATGCATTGTGAAGAAATGCATTCAAGGCCTCTCTTGCATTCAACGGGTTACAAACTTCCTTTTGAATCAATGAGATTTGGGGAAATGTATATTTGTCCCCTATGGCACAGTTGGGTTGCTTCAGAATTTCACCTCTTTAGCTTGATGAATAAGGCCCTATAGGGGATGAAAAACACAAACATTCTTAGTGTATGTTTAAAAATTGTCACTAGAATTCAAAATGACAAATTATAAAGAAGTAAAGGCACATCTATAAAGCAAAAGGGGAATATGGGGGAGAGGGATACAAGAGGACAGGAGAAGCTGAAGGAGGAACAATGAAGGAGACCATTATGACTATTGCTGTGTTGGTGAAGCTGATATCCAAAGGAGTAGTCTGATGAGTGTGTTGTATTTACTCAATGATCTATCATCAGCGTGTTACACTGTAAGTTCATTAGCATTGGCTGGCACCTTATGCTAGAGACCTATTTCCCCTTTTTTTAGACTGTGGGTGCATGACCTTGTTTTGCCCACACTCCTATTCCCCTTATCTGATCAGCTGGTGTATTGTGCCCCATTTCTATAGCCCATTCTGTACCATAAGGGAGCTAATTGTCCAAGCTGTCTGTGTCTCTCCAGATATTATTCAAGATTTCAGGATATTTGTATTACTATCTTATTATTTTCTTTATTTATTTGTTTACTAGCTGAGGAGCCCATGTACACGGGCCACAGTGCCAGCCGGTCTCGGTGCAGTCATGCACAGTAGAGACTGACCAAGCAGTGGCTGATACAGAGCGGGGCGATCCGAATTCAGACCAGGGTCCTCTCTGCGATGCACAGTAGAGACTGACCAAGCAGTGGCTGATACAGAGCGGGGCGATCCGAATTCAGACCAGGGTCCTCTCTGCGCACCGACTATGGTCTGAATTCTGAGCGGCTCGCTCCATATCAGCCGTGGCGTGGCCAATCTCTACTGTGCATGACTGCAACACGCGCGACAGTCTGTACTGCGCATGACTGCATCGTGACAAACTTTTTAGCGGATTATAATATAGGATTTATGTATTTATTTATGATATAAACTTCTGGATGCTATACTGGTCACTGGCAACCAAGGGGTTGTGAACTTTTTTTATGCTTTTATGGTCACACTAAGGCATGTATGTTCAATAGAAAAGTAGAGACATTTTGGGGCAAACCAGTGGCACTATAGGGGAGGACTGAAAATCCCCATCAATTTAATTGGGGAGTTTAACCCATTGAATGCTAGAGAGGACTCCAAAGCATCCTCATTTAAATCAATCGGGATTTTTTGAATTTTTAGCTCTCCCCAATAATGCTAATGGTTTGCTCCAGAACTCCTCCACTTTTCTTTTCAACATATGGGCCTAAGGGTATTTTCTGTGTGTGTGGGGGGGTGGTCAGGTGAGGAAAGAGACAATCAAGGTGATTTGTGGAACTGTGGTATAAATCCGGCCATGGTCAGGCAGCTGCCAATATAATTGCATACTGCTCTCTGCTATATTTTACTTGGGTAATAGTCATGCCCAACCAATAGCTGACTGGGAATGATAGGAATTATAGTCCACAATGGCTGGAAGGCTGCAGGTTGTCTATTCCTGGTATAGAAACACGGCACTGAATTCCGTTATCCTGAGTCTCTTAGAACGCAGGTAAGCAGCTTTTGACATGCCAGCTGTTACAGTATATGTTTAGTTCTATCTGAATTTAGGGATTTCTTGATTATTGTCTTTGGTACAGTTGGTTTGCACCAGATTTGCTTCAGGATTTGCTCAAGCCCCTAAAGCCTGATCCTTGAGACAACACAGGAATTTATTACGGCTCAATTTACTGCCATTTGACCATGTACATATCATATATAATAACTTGCTAGGATGTTTGTCACGATGCAGTTATGCGCAGTAGAGACTGCCCGCATTTGGGCAGTCTCTACTGCGCATGATTGTATCACGTGAGTGAGGAGATGCAAAACTGCATCTTGTGGAGCAGTAAGGAAACGGCCTCTTAACTCTTTGAGGTCCAGAGGGGTACGCAACGCATTGCTTTGTAACGTGTTGCATACCCCTCTGGCACTCAAAGGGTTAACATTACCCATTCAGAGATAAAGGGGTTAAAGCAATTACCATTGCAGCTAGAGCAAGAACTTCTCTCATTAATCAGTTTGATCAGTTACATTGTCAGACTAATTAAAGACTAGTCTATCATTAGCATAAGATATATTCTCTGAGGCAGCAAATCTCTTTCAGTCATCTGAATCTGCTAAAAGATTAGACATAAAAGAGCACAGTGCAGTAACCCCTTAACTTCTGGGAGTCTGTCAAGGCAACCACCTTGAAAAGGGGTCAGGATGTAACTAGAACGTACTGGGCCCTGAGCCAAAATCTGGGCCCCCTCCCAAACACATGGTCTGGAGCAACCTTAAATGTAGTGTGTCAACATTGAGCTTATTTAAAGTTACAGAGCATACTTAAGTTACACAAAGAAACTCAAACTACTTGGAGAAATCGAGGACCCAAGTTATTACAAATCTTTCAAAATCATCTATTAGTTACAATGTGACAATTATATTTTAAAGGGATAGTAATACTTGAAATGTAAAAAAAATATGTTGTAGGGGTTATCCCCCTGAGTAAAACAAGAGTACTCCCACTGCTGAAAGGTGTTTCATTCAAAAGTTATTAATTTTCAAAGTTGAAATTTTTAGGTGCAATATCACAGTGGCCTGAAATTGTACAGTGGCGCTGTTGCTACACCATCCTATGGAGATTTATGGTCCCGGGACCAGAGCTGTCCATAGGATCGTGTAGCAACAGCGCCACTGTACAATTTCAGGCCACTGTGATACTGCACCTAAAAAATTCAACTTTGAAAATGAATAACTTTTGAATGAAACACCTTTCAGCAGTGGGAGTACTCTTGTTTTACTCAGGGGGATAAACCCTACACATATGTTTTATTACATTTTAAGTATTACTATCCCTTTAAAGCTGACATATCACTTTAAAAATCAATTGTGCCTATTAACTGAAAATATTACTTATTTTTTTTCCAAAGATGCACCGTTTTATTATCACCTACAGTTAACAGTACAGATACAGACTTAATCAAGTAGCTCACAATCAAAATAGACATTGAACCATCAAAGCTTTCAGTCAGTAGAGAAAATAAAGCATAAAAGCTTGCCATCAATAGGAAAACTGAACCATCAGAGCTTACTGTCTATTGAAGAACTGACCCACATACATTTTATTACAGATACAAACCAGAACAGAGCTTTTTATCAATAGGGGAACTGAACAATCAGAGCTTGCAATAAATAGAGACACTGAATGATGGCTTGGTATGTATGGAACTAACCTGCACAGTTCAATTTTATTCCATTATTATAATACTTAAAAAGGGAGGTGTATCTCTCTCATGGAGTTCACGCTACCTGATCTTTAGCTTAATGAATAACCCCCTAGTGATTAATATTGCTCAGAAGAGAATTGTGTCTGCATCTGCATACATTAAGCAGGCAGAAAATATTAATTAATAATGCATTTTCAGGGTTTTTAAAATATTCAGTGACATTTCCTAATTAAAGAATGGGGTAACATGACAGATTGAAAATCTCCATTTTGTTATTAATATAATAATGAAATAGAGATTTATCATCTAAAATGTCACGTTTCTTTATTAAAAATAACACAGTATACTAACCTGGGTGTGTATATAAATGTGCCAGTGTGCGTACATTCATACTTGTATATTTGTGTGTGCATTTTTTTGTGCATGTGTGTGCGCGTGTGAGTGCGTGTGTGTGCGCGTGTGTGTGTGACTCCATATGCAGTCCATAAATGTTTGGACAGTGACACACATTTTGTTGTTTTGGCTCTGTACTCCGGCACCCTGGATTTTAAATGAAACAATGACTAAGAGGATAATGTGCAGACTGTCAGCTTTAATTTGAGGGTGTTTACATCCATGAATTGGAACTGTGTAGGAACTAAAACCCTTTTTATACATAGTACCTCCATTTTAGGGGAGCAAAAGTGGACAATTGGCCGCTCATCTCTTTTTTGGTGTGTTGTTACATCACTAATTCATGCTCAAGAGAGCTAACAAAATGTCTAGAGGTGATACCAAGAGTCTCTTGCTGTTGTCGCTCAATATTTCCATGCCAGTAATGCACACCATCATGAGGCTGAAAAACTGGAATAAATCAATAAGAATCATAGCCAAAATATTAGATGTGTCACAATCAACTGCATGGTACATTGCTAAGAAGCAAGAATGCACAGGTATGTTCACCAATAGAAAGTGACCTGGCAGCCCACTGAAGACCACTGTAGTAGATGAAAGTAGAATGCTTGCAATTTTAAAGAAAAGCCCCTTTTCATCTGTTGAAAAGATTCAAGCACCCTCTCTAGAATGTAGGCATAGAAGTGTCAAAGACAACCATAAAGAGATTACACCAGAATACCCACAGAGGGTTTACCATAAGATGACAAACCACAAGAAAAGGTTACAGTTTGCTAAAAACTACATAAAAACACGTAAAGTTCTGGCACAAAGTCTAATGGACAGATGAGATGAAGATTAACCTGTACCTGATTGAAATAAGAAAGCGTGGAGAAAGAAAGGAACTACACATGATCCAAAGCATACAACCTAATCTTTAAAACATTGTGGGGGTATTGTTATGGTGTGGGCATATATGGTTTTCACTTGAATTGGCTCATTTGTCTTTACTGATGATGTGACTGCTGAAAGTAGCAACAGGATGAATTCTGAAATGTACGGAATCATCTTATCTACTCAGATCCAATCATATGCCTCAAAGCTCATTGGAAGGCAATTTACCTTGCATCAGGACAATGACCCAAACATATTGCTAAAGCAATCAAGGAGTTTTCAGGGAAAGAAGTGGAATGTTCATGCCTGGCCAAATCAATTTATTTGATCTGAATCCAACTGAGCATATGTTTTACCTGCTGAAAACAAGACTGAATGGAAGGCCATCCAAAACAAACAGGAACTGAAGATGGCTGCAGTACAGGCCTTTCAGAGCATCACCAGGGAGAATACCCAGCATCTGAGGATGTTTGTGGGTCACAAACTTCAGGCAGTCATCTAATGCAAATAATTTAAAACATATTTCTTAATATAATGACTTTGTTTAAGGTTATGCTATTTGTCCAACCTCATTTTGTCCCCTAAAAGGTAGACACTATGTATAAAAAAATGCTGGAGTTCCTACATGGCTCACGGGTATGTAAATACCCTCAAAAGTTGATAGTCTGCACTTTATCCACTTAGGATAAGATGTTCAAAAAGTCATCATAATGAAAAACTTGTTGGATCATGAGCTGGTGGTAAAAGAAGGACAGTATTTTCAGAAGTAAATCTGTCACGCTTGAAAATTCATCTAAAGAATTAAAAATGACAGTAAGAAGATCTCATTGAACACCTCTGTTAAAAATTCTGATTTTAAAAATTGTCTTTAATTTTGTCTTTGAAATGAAAATTTTCAAAGAAACAAAGAAATTTTTTTGTCTTTGAAACAAAACTTTTCAAAGAAACAAAGAAATTTTTTTGCCTTTGAAACGAAAAATCGCTTCTCAGTACTTTAATTTTTCTTCTCCAAGTTTAGACCTTTTTTATTATGTCGGGAAAAAATTATGTTAATCAGACACAAAAATGAAGTTCAAATGAATAATTTTTTCTGAAAATACCTTACATTATGATGGAAGATTAAACCACACACACTTTTAAGACGGCTTTTTGGTTTTGAAAGAGATGGCGGAATTGGATGCAAAAAATGACGGAAACATGTCTGAGAATTGACGGATCATGGTATACCAACTTTTTTTACTAACTTTTATTATAATTTCAGTTACCATCACTTTCTGAACATCTCTCCCTTAGTCATTATTTCATTTCAAGTCCAATGGGCTGGAGTACAGAGCCAAAACATCAAAAAGTGTGTAACTGTCCAACTGCTTATGGACTGCACTATACATCATTTTCTTATTTATTACTTTTTTTATAAATAGCCAAGATATAGACCTTTTTGTTCTTCTGTCCTAACCACAAATATATGTAACTATTTGAATATTGCTACGCTAGCTAGAGTTCCCCAGGTTTTGTGCATATTAAATTATCAACTTTATTTTGAGGAAATATGGCAGTCACAAAAATTTTTTTTCTTAACCAGAATTTATAAAAATTATTTCCCAGGCACGTAAATCCCAAAAATGTGATAAACATGATTTTCCTGATTATATGAAGACAAAAAAATAAATAAGACTCTCTGCAATTTGAAAAGATTTCGTCAGGTTTATAACAAATGTGATAAGAAATGTAGCTAAACCATAGCCCGTGGCTTCTTTCCACAATCATTTATTACAAATTTTAGAACTTTTGTTTCAAAGAAAAAAACTGTAAGTGCTGACTAGGAGTACAAAATATTTAAATGGAAATTAACCATTTTTTTTCTTTTTTAGTAACAATGGCCCAGATTTATAAAAGCAAACTGGAGTTATGTTGGAATATACCAACTACACCATTGGAGACAAAAAAAAATTCCTACATTTCCATGCATTGAATAAAGCTTTTTAATCCACTGAATGCACCAGAGACCTCTGAAGCTTTCACACGATTAAAAGCCCAATTTAATTTAACACATACCTCCCAACATTTCAAATTGCCAAAGAGGGACACTTGTGTTTTAGGGGGTGTGGCTGGGGGCGTGGCTGGTGGGCAGGGTATTAGTGAGAATTTTTAAGCTATTTAATGACCTATTGACACCTCCTTGTGTAACCTAATAAATGACTTATAACAAGATCAAAATATTTTATTTAAGAACACTAATTTATAAACACATATACTGATGTTTAAAGAAACAATAATGTGAGTTTTATTGCTGCAGAGCAATGTGATACAGTTATTTACACACCACACAATCTGATCTCCTAAAAAGAGGGACATTAGGGTGGGAAAGAGGGACAATGGGATTTGGGTCTAAAAGAGGGACTGTCCCTCCTAAAGAGGGACACTTGGAAGGTATGTTAACAGGAATTTTTATTTGTCCCCTATGGTGCAGTTGGTTTATTCCAGAATAACTCCAGTTTATTTTACAAATGTAGGCCCATGTTCTTTAAGATGTTTTATTTGGATTCAGTATAACTGCACAAAAATATATGCATAGAAAAATATTACAGAAAGTCAGAGAGCGTTTTGTAGGGAACACTGGCTCATACTTATAAAATCTGGAGTTATTCTGAGATAAACCAACTGCACCAAGGGACTAATGAAAGTTCCTAAATTCCCATGCACTAACATAGTGTTTTCTAACCCCTTAAAGGGATAGTAACACTTCGTTTTAACTTTATTTTATTTTGTAGGCATTAAAAAAACATGAAGAATGATATGTCTTATCTCTCAAACCTTTATGGTTTATGAGATATTCCCAAGCAAAGTTCCCCTCCCCGCCCCTTTTTCCTAGTGTAAGCCATCTCTTCTCAGATGTGAGTCTGGTTGTATGACAGTACAGATAACAGAAGGGGACAATTTTCTTTGTATGAAAACAATGAAAGCCCTTCCCCCCTTGAAAAGTTTTTCAGCTTTTTCCATTATCTTAATTGAAGATTGTCCCTCTCTGCAGTCTACCTGGGCATCTCCCTTCTTATCTGGTTGAACAGGGGGGGGATACTTTGTTTGTGAATATCTCTTAAACCATAAAGGTTTCAGAGATAAGACTTACATCATTCTTCATGTTTTTTTAATGCCTACAAAATAAAATAAAGTTAAAATGAAGTATTACTATCCCTTTAAAGGGGTTAGTAATGCCCAAAATAAAGTTGATTCTATATGTTAGATTTTACAAAAATAAAGTATTTGGAAAAAGTCTTATCTCTCCAACCTTTATGACTTGAGAGATATCCTCCACTAAAGTTCCACTTAGTAATATAATAACATAGTCAATTAGGTTGAATAAAGACACAAGTCCATCAAGTTCAACCTAGGCCTCATACACTAGTGACATGAGAACTGAATAGCTTTCCTGCTACCAATTAAGTTTATCTTTTTCAGACCTTCCTGATCTGCCTACTAATAAACAGTATAACCCTGTATGTTCCCTTTTGAAAGAAATGTATCTAATCTTCTCTTGAATGTATCCATTGTATATGCCATAACCACCTTCTTGGGCAAAGAATTCCACAATTTAACAGACCTTACTGTAAAAAAACCCTTCCTCTGCTGAAGTCTAAACCTCCTTTACTCTAATCTCAAGGGGTGTCCCCTGGTCACCTGATCAGGCCTTGGAATAAATAGCTCACTGCAGCTCACTTCTCCTGATGTCAGCTGTAAAGCTGACAGAAGGAGATTGTGTCGTCCGATATGAGGAGGCT
This sequence comes from Rhinophrynus dorsalis, assembly GCA_037306005.1. Taxonomy (NCBI): domain Eukaryota; kingdom Metazoa; phylum Chordata; class Amphibia; order Anura; family Rhinophrynidae; genus Rhinophrynus; species Rhinophrynus dorsalis. Next base: position 104,854,953 of record CM074721.1, on the reverse strand, counting down.
CTTCAGCAGAGCCGCAATAGTGCAATTTAAAAATAATTACTTCTTTGGAATGGTCTAAAAAGTGTGCTTGCACATCAAGCACACTTTGTAGACCTTTCCAAAGAAGTATTTTTAAATCTCACTATTGGGGCTCTGCTGAAGAGCCGCCTGTTGGTCCCTGGAACAGGAACCCCTGCTGTCAGTTTACAGCTGATGTCAGGAGAAGAGGAGGGAGAGGGTAACTTTAACGGAGAATATCTTTCAAACCATAAAGGTTTGAGAGATAGGACTGTTTCCAAATACGTTATTTTTGTAAAATGTAACATGTAGAATCAACTTTATTTTGGGCATTAATAACGCTTTAAATGCTAGAAAGGTGTCCAATGTATTGGAGAAATCTCTAGAATTCAAGGGGTTAAAAGTCCAATTTAATATAACTGGAATTTTTATTTTCCCCCATGGAGCAGTTGGTTTACTCCAGTTTGCTTTTATAAATATGGGCCAATGTGCCTTATGTATGTATTAAAAAAATTGAAACAATTGTTGGGCAAACAAACTGAAGATTAGGATTCAAATAAACATTGGATACCTCTGGCACTCAAAAGGTTAAGGTAAATGGGGCTTTTAACCCTTTGAATGTAAGAGACGTCTCTGAGCTCTATGTATTGAGACACCCCATTCTCAGAGAGAATAGTCTGTGACCAGAAATCCAGCCCTAGACCGATTTATCACTGAGGTATGAATCTTATTGCAGTGATCTGCAGGCTGTGTGGTTTATTAAGATAGGAAGAGACTGGGAGATATTTATAAAGCAGGCAGAGGTGCCTTAAAGGGATAGTAATACTTAAAATGTAAAAAAAAGGTTTATCCCCCTGAGTAAAACAAGGGTACTCCCACTGCTGACAGGTGTTTTATTCAAAAGTTATTATAGCTTAAGGTTGCATTTTTTTAGGTGCAATATCACGGTGACCTTAATTTGTACAGTGGCGCTGTTGCTACACCATCCTATGGACAGCTCCACTGTACAATTTCAGGCCACTGTGATATTGCATCTAAAAAATTCAGCTTTGAGCTGTAATAACATTTGAATAAAACACCTTTCAGCAGTGGGGGTACCCTTGTTTTACTCGGGGTGATAAACCCTACAACATATTGTTTTTTACATTTTAAGTATTACTGTCCCTTTAAATAATCCCAAAGAAAAACAGGATTCTAATTTGAAGACGGACTGAGACTGAGTTACTAAGAAATTGCAATTCTGGGGCAAACAAATAGCACCACAGAGAACAAGTAAAATTCCCATTGATTTAAAAGGGGCTTTTAACGTATTGAATTCTAGAGAAGTTTCCTATGCATTTCAAATGTGCATTTAAATCAGTCAAATGTTTATTTGTCCCTATGGTGCTAAATGTTTATTTCACAATCGTTCCATATATGATTCAAGGGATCTTATGTATTAAGGCAAAGAGAAGCAGTTCTGAAGCAAACCAGCTGCATAAATATTCCCTTTGAGTTAAATGGGGCTTTTAACCCCTTCGATGTGAAAGAGATCTCCTATACACTTATATACGTGTATGCAAGCCTCAAGCCCCTCCCCTATATCATGTGCAAGAATAAGGAAAACATTGATGATTGTTCGTTATAGGGTGAAAAACAAGTGGGAGGGGAACTGAACACCCCAAACCAACCATACACTCCTGCCCTCTACTGGGCAAAAGCAGTGTAATGAGGACAATCTTTGAGGAAAAAAATCTTTGTAAATATTTATGTCCCTCTTTTATTTTCCTTGTTAAGTCAGGGGTGAGATAAGTGAGGTATTTTCCAATGGCTGGTGGACAAAGATGAGAGTTGTAGCCAAGCAAAATCCAAAGGGTCTGAAACTGCCCACCCTGCATTGGTTTCAACAGCTTTAGTGTACCACATGGTATAATGGGCTATACCCCCAAAGAGAAGTGGAACCATTTTGTGCAAAGCAAGTAAACCAGAGGCTATAAAATGGAGAATTATATCATACTTACCGAAATTCTCCTTTCCTGGACATAAACATGGCAGCATTCACTAGATGGGTAGCTCCTCCCCTTTCAGCTGATAGGACAGAGAAAAAGTCAAAGAAAATCAAACAGTATAAGAGATCTCCTCCCTCTTCACTAGATGTCTTAGTCTCAAATCTAAAAAACAAACAAGGGATGGGAACTTAGTGAATGCTGTCATGTTTATGTCCAGGAAAGGAGAATTTCGATAAGTATGATATAATTCCCCATTTTCCTGGACATCCATGGCAGCATTCACTAGATGGGTGAGTACCCAAGCAGTGAGAAAGGGAGGGTCCAAAACATATATAAACAAAATTATTCCCAAAGGATAGGAACAGAGGACCCAACAATTATGAACCAACCAAAGAAAGACTTAGCCTAGAACTGAGAAAACCAATTACTCTTAGAAAGTGATCTCTAGAAGAGTGGGTTTTATTCTGGTTATAAGAAGAGCTTCCCCCTCTTTTATTCCTCTGTAGATGCATAGTATGGCTATCAGCCTGACTGCTCCAGATAAAAGACTGAACAGAATATGGCATAATTTGCAGGCAGAAGGAGGAACTATGATTAGATATCATCACATCCATCCAGTGTAGATAGTATTCTTCTGTCTGTCAAAGTTAGTCACCTTAGGAATGTATCTCTCAACCGCTGACCAAATCAGGAGAGTAGAAAGCTTTCATATATCTGAAGGACCGAAGTTCTGGAAGACATTAGGCAGATAATCCCAATAAGGGAGAAGTATCTTACGGTTTGGCTCTAGACTGTGTCCAAACTCGGAAGGTAATCCTCTCATATGGCTTCTTTATTTTGAGACTCATCTGAGGAGCATGGGTACTGACTAATGTCATCTTCTGTACCTCATCACTCTTTTAAAATAAAAAAATCAACTTACCTGGAGGCTTACCTACTCCTGTCTGTTAGGCTCTTTGTTTGGAGAAGAGGGAGAAAACTCCATACTAAAATCCCTGTCTCGCTTAAAAGGAAAGTGGACACCAAAAACACTAGGCCTAGAAGGGTTGCCAAAGGAACATCCCCTACAAGGGAGCATAAACCCAAAAATTGGGTAAAAAGGAAACATCACTAAAAGAAACTAAATGTGTAACAAAGGTTACCACATGATGACCACCGCTCCCCTGGACAAAGAAGCAACAGTACACCCCAGAGCCTAAAAAAAAAATGCATAGACGAGCACTTATCATGCAGCAATAGCCTGGCAAAACCAGAAAATGGAAGCAGTGAAGGAGCACCACTGAGCGGCAGACAGTACCGGATCAAGACCTAATAACCAAAGAGTAAAACATGCACATATTACCTAGTGCAAAACACTTAGACACAACTACCACCACACTAGACAAAACATCTAGTTGTCTAATAAAGCACCCCCTAGTATATCCAATGTGTGTATATACCCACAAACAAATCATAAAAGCACAGAGGTAAACCCTTAGCATTAGGAGTGTAGCCCAAAATAAAAGGGCACAGCCTATCTCCACAAAGGAGATGCACCAAGTGGCATATGCGAACACAGAAGAGCATCTCGGCAGTTCAGAGCATAAACAAATGGGCATACCACAATGTCTCCAAACTATACATGTGGGAAATAAAGGTAGCCACCGTACAGGCATTATACTGCTCCCAAAAGTCATGTACATAGGTGCATTGCAGCCCCCAGCCTATTGTGTGCAAGTTCTCCCTTCAAGTAGCAAATAGCAAGTATATGCTACTTAGGAACATGATAACAAGAATACTCTACCAAGAAATCGACAGAGTAGACAATTATGGCCTTCCAGTCAGAGCAAGATCACGCAAAATACTACATAGAATGACTGAAAATAAGAATCATAGTGCAGAAGCATGGGTCTACACATGCATACCCGAACTGTAAATGAGCACACCAGTAAGCCTAGACCATAATGTGAACCCATATGCACCATAGAACAGCCATGGCACACACAAAGAAAGTTTATAGTGGACCTGAATGCACCGCAGCACACCATATTATACATTCATCAGCACCACCGTGTAGCTATAGAGAGTTCTCATAAGTACCACAGATACAGTTCATGTTCAGATGACCATAAATACAGCCACAGCAGACCTCATATACATCACATTGTAGCCAGAGAGTGGTTATAGCCAACGTACATGCATCAAACGTGGTCATACCCTGTGAAGGCACCAATCACAGAGGTCCAAGCTGGGTGTCACCCTAGTGTGAGAATGTCCATAGGATAGCAACTGTGTTTACACATGCAAAACCCCAGGGCTGACACAGAGCCTGACCACGAGAAACCTGCAGAGTGGGAACAGCAAAATGTCAAATTATTCCTGCACCTAGGCAGCTACAGGAAGAAATACTGGCCAAACAGGCACCAGAACTCACATATACATGTGCCCCGCAATGGGTCACCCAAGCTTGCGTATACATAAGCACCACCAGTGTGGCCACAATGTGACAGTAGCGCTGCCACAGAGTGCCTGCACACTAGTGCAAAACAGCACACCCACACTTCAATAGCAAGGCAACAGCATATGAACACAAGCACCTCTAAGCAATGACATACAATAACACCGCAGCAGAGCCCAAAAATACAAGAGAGCACCAGCAGCATGGTGCTGCCATGGCACAAGCACCATAACACAGTAATATAATTCTACAATACGCATGTACCCAAAGGCATCCATATGTTAGTCCCTCATAGCAGGAACAGATGTAAGCAAATATGGACAAAACGTGAACATAGGCGTGGCCCTAGTCGGCACACCCCTGCACACAGGTTCGGCCATAGCCGGCACAGACATGGCCAAAGCCAGCCTGCACACACACAAAGCCATAGAAAGTACACATGTCCCAAAATGTAGCCATAGCATAAAGGCAGACATAGCATGTACACATGCATCCAAGGACTCGGGTAGACATAGCATGTACACATGCATCCAAGGACTCGGGTAGACATAGCATGTACACATGCATCCAAGGTCTCGGGTAGACATAGCATGTACACATGCATCCAAGGTCCCATAAAAGACATGGCATACGTAGAGCATACACTGCATGAATACATGCAGACATGGCATGTGTAGAGCATACATTGCATGAACACATGCAGACATGGTATACGTAGGGCATACATTGCATGAACACATGCAGACATGGTATACGTAGGGCATACATTGCATGAACACATGCAAACATGGCATGTGTAGGGCATACATTGCATGAACACATGCAGACATGGTATACGTAGGGCATACATTGCATGAACACATGCAGACATGGTATACGTAGGGCATACATTGCATGAACACATGCAGACATGGTATACGTAGGGCATACATTGCATGAACACATGCAAACATGGCATGTGTAGGGCATACATTGCATGAACACATGCAGACATGGCATGTGTAGAGCATACACTGAATGAACACATGCAGACATGGCATGTGTAGAGCATACACTGAATGAACACATGCAGACACGGCACACGTAGTGCAACAATGCATGAAAAACACGCATGCCAGGCCCAGTGCATATATAGCATGAAATACATGCATGCAAGGCCCAGTGCATATACAGCATGAAATACACGCATGCCTGGCCCAGTGTTTACATAGCATGAAACACACGCATGCCAGGCCCAGTGTTTACATAGCATGAAACACATGCATGCTAGGCCCATTGCATACATAGCATGAAACACACGCATGCTGGGCCCATTGCATACATAGCATAAAGCAAACGCATGCTAGGCCCAGTGCACACATAGCATAAAACACACGCTTGCTAGGCCCAGTGCACACATAGCATAAAACACACATATGCTAGGCCCAGTGCACACATAGGATAAAACACACACATGCTAGGCCCAGTGCACACATAGCATAAAACACATGCATGCTAGGCCCAGTGCACACATAGCATGAAACAAATGCATGCTAGGCCCAGTGCACACATAGAATGAAACACACGCATACTAGGCCCGGTCCATACACAGCATGAGACACCTGCATGCTAGGCCTGGTGCAAACAAATCATGAGACACACGCATGCTAGGCCCAGTGCATACATATCATGAGACACATGCATGCTAGGCCCAGTGCATACATATCATGAAACACACACATGCTAGGCCCAGTGCATACATAGCATGAAACACATGCCTCATAGGACCAGATCTGACACAGCATGAACACACGCATCCTAGGACCAGTAAACACCTGTATTCTGGGCCCAGTGCAAACATAGCATGAATAAATGCAACCAAGAGCAGAGATAGAATGTACACGTACTAAAAGAAACTCAAGGCACCTGTGCACAGTGCATCCACTATGAGTAAGCATCAGGAATTGAAGCAGCAGATGAAGAAGAACAGTCCTAGTATATGAAGATGAGAATAAAAATATACTCATCTAACTTCTCTGATGCATGGGGAAACTCAAAATAAAATCTGAAAGCACAAAATGCTGAAGAACAAGGCCAAAAATCCAGCTACAAAGCACATAAGCCCCATTGAAACACTAAATTAAGATGAAATGGCTTCAGCAGGGCTCCCTCACAGGTGAGCTTGATTAAGCAATTAAAACACCTGGGAATACACCCAGCATCACCATACAGAGGAAACAAGTAAAAGTGGAACAGAGGCCTAGAATAGAGGACTACAAACATGCCTGAGGGCAGGAAAAGCACAGGAAGTCCAGTTGTCCTGAGTACTGGTAATTATGACAACCCTTGAGTAGGTGGCATACACAACCCATCCCTGCATATAGCTCCAGGAACTCCAAATCAGAAAAGGCAGATTATTCTTTGGATAGGCCCACATCAGCATGTACTCAATGGCAGGATCTGCAATAATGTTACTGGAAGAAACAGCATTCCCAGTACTCCCTCTTTTACAACTGCTACTGCAGGGAAACCCTGGCCTCTACAGGGTCTCCAACTCGCCACCCCTCAAAGGGTGGATTAAAAGTTGGAGCTTCAGAAGGAGAGAGAAGGAAAATTCCAACTGGCAAGGGACTAAAGGCGACCCCATCCCTGTAAGCCTCAAAAAAGCCTACAGCTCTCAAAAAGAGAGTCAGCCACACCAGTCCTACCAACTTCAGAGGACAGATAAAAAAGACATCTGGTGAAGGAGGGAGGGGTCTCTTATACTGTTTGATTTTCTTTGACTTTTTCTCTGTCCTGTCAGCTGAAAGGGGAGGAGCTACCCCATCTAGTAAATGCTGCCATGGATGTTCAGGAAATTAAAAATTACCATTGATGTAAATTTGACATTTAGCCCCTTGAATGCTAGATAGGTCTCAGATGCACTGCAAAGCATTTAAGGGGTTAAAAAACATTTACATCAACAAGAGTCTGAGTCATTTTTCAGCCATTTTTATTTATACCCCCTTTCTTGAAACAAATGGCACAGTGTGTTATCTGTTTCACCCCGTGACATATACTGTATCTGCTCTGTTAGGCAAGAGGTTAATCCACCCCACTCCTTTTCTTTAATTCCCCTGTACAGATGTAATGAAGCTTCGCGAATGTGACAAGATAATAAGCACCCGGTTGTGACGGGGGAGAATCATCTTCAATACGCCCTTGTCAAGCTGTCATCCTGATGGAGAACTTTACTCCGCTTCCAAAAAAAAAAAAAAAAAAAAAAGAAGTTAGAAAAATGGTGTCTTAAAGAAGCAACTTGTTTCAAGTTTAACATTAAGGAATATTATTTTCCCATTATGTAAAATCCTGCAGTCAGCGTTATTAAAGGAATAGTAATACTTTACAGCCAGGATATTCTTTATTTAAAAGTTTTGCTGTTTCAGCTTTTGAAGTGCTGTCCAAGGAAATTGTCCATATGAACTAATGACATAACATTACCTTGTGGTCATGCCATATAAAGTTTTTGATAAAAGAAACATGAAAAACAGGAAATCAAACACATTTCTGAATGAATTATTTTGTGTATGTGTTTGAGCGCACGCATATGGGGGAGGAGGCTGTGGACATCAGACTGAACGTCAGGGAAAATGGAAAAATAATCAGTGGCCCAGAAAACATCCAGTTTCACCTAGGGAGACTCATTTTGATGGCAGCCTCAGCTTTGTGATCATTCCCACTGTGCTAAACTGAGGTTGTAGGCTGTGGTCAGCCCAGATCAAATGGAGCTGCACAAGACCCCAGCTTCTGCCTGGTTTATGATGGCTGGTTTATAAATTTTTGTGCTGTACAATTTATAAACTACTAGTGGAAGACTGTTACATGGGCCACAGTGCCACTGCCAGCCGGTCACGGGGCAGTCATGCACAGTAGAGACTGCCCACGCCGCGGCTGCGCACGCGCGTCAGACTGCGACGTTACACACTTTTTAGCAAATTATTATATAGGATACTTTCCCTGAGGAAGTAAAGCTATCTGCTGCTAAAATACCATTTACTTACTTCAAAGTTCAAGTCCCCACATTTTCCCCATTAGCAGGTAACATATAACAAATGTCAATATTACCTGCAGGCAGCATGCTTCCATTCACCGCCCGCTTCCTTCAGGACCTACCGGCTCCAGCCAATGGTAATGACCTGTGAGGACCTGAAGGGCCTCACATGGCAATACCATAGCCGGAAGGAAGTGGACGGCGAATGGAAGCATGCCGCCCACAGGGAATATTGACATGGGTTATATGTTGCCTGCTAATGGGGAAAATGCGGGGACTTGAATTTTGACATAAGTAAATGGTATTTTAGCAGCGGATAGCTCCAGGGGAGGGAGGGAAGCGATCTGGAAGGCTTAATTTTTTTTCCTTAAGAGGGGAAAACAAGGGTGCGTATTATACATAGGCACTCTTGTTTTCAACTAAAATCTTGGGTATTATATACACCTGCGTATTATACACAGGTACATATTATACCTGAGATTTTACGGTATATTACTATCAGTACCTTCTTGGCAGTGGAGTAACTACCATGGTCGCAGTGGTCACAACCTCGACCAAGCCGTCACTGCAGGGGGCCCGGCTGCCCAGTAAACCCCAGCAATGCAGCCTGACTGAGCCTAATAATAAATATGCTTGGCTACCTGTTTTTTAAACGATCCGTTGATTATTCTGCTTGCCTTGATCTTAAGACAGTATCTTCCTGAGATATTGGGGCAGACAAGACTTATGATTGATAAGGGTCAGCAAAATATTATTGAGTGACCTAGCACTCAAAGGGTTATTGGAGGCCTGTTTAACGTTCATCTTATTGTCTGCTCTGTGGGCCTCTGGCCAGAGGGGGCACTGTGATGAATGGATGCACATAACAAGGCAGTGTGCATAGGGAGTGAAGACATCCTATAGGAGACAGGGCTCTGATAACCCTTTGAGTGCCAGGTCATTCAGTAATATTTTGCTTACCCCTTTCAATTATTTAAGACATGTGTGCCCCAATATCTGCTGAAGATCCTGAGACTCCCCGGAAGGGACCGCAGGGTACAGGAGGGGAGGCATGTCATGGGGAGGGTTGATCCAGCCAGGAAGTGAGTGTAATAGGGAGGAGTTAGTGAAAGGGCTTAAATAGGTTTGGTTCAGGAAGTGGATTGCAGTTGGGGGAAGGAAGGACAAAGAGAAGAATCCTGTCTGATCTGATCTGAGCGATGTGAGGACCTGGGCTGCGCACCTTCCAGTTCCCTGGCATCTGTCTGGTGGCGGGTTTTCCTGGGAAGGGTTCCGCATGGTGGTTTCTAGCCTGTTCCTGTGATTTCACCTGTTCCGGCTCTCTGGGTCTCCTGATCGGCTTCGGTTCTGCATCCAGTGTGTGGAGTGGTAAGACGCAGCGTGGAGCTTGAGGGAGGGCGCCCTTTGGGGGTCTCGTGCTAAAGTGGGAGGGAATGCTGCCCGCGCTCGGGGTGACCTGGTACTGCCCCTCACCCTCCGGTGTAGCTGGGTAGTGGGTAGCTTTGACAGGCAGCACGGCTGTGCCAGGGTGGCGCTACACAGCTTTCGGGCGGCGGATCCCTGCTGGATGTTCTCACGGGCGGCATGTCTGGTGTTGGCACCAGGCAGGCTTCCGGCTGGGGGAGGCATCGGTTGCCGCCCCCCCCTCCCCCCTCCTTCGTATTGTCCTGCTATTCGGCTGAGTGTTTCCCGGGCCCCCCCCCCTGGGGTTTGTGGGTGCAGCTGGCTCCGGGAGCGGGGCTTGCCCTCCTGGTGGCCGAGCTTTCCATCTTCTTCTGGGGGGCTGCGGACCTGTTGCTGCACGCGGGCTCAGATGCGATGACCTGGGGCCTGCTTCCTCTGCTCACCCCCTCCCCCTTTTTACTTGGCTGCTCCCGACCGCCTGGTTGGCGGGTTGGCTCGTAGCAGACGCTGCGCCGCCATCCACGCTTCTTTGGCATGGGAGGTACATGTGCTGTTTTTTTCCTGCTGTGGTCGTTTGATCCATGGCCTGGGCGCTCGGCTGCCTTGTGGACTGCATGCGCGACTGGGTTTTTTAGGGGCGCTACTCTTGCGGCGTCCTGCATCCCTGGTGTCTTGACTGCCCCCCCCATCCAGTTTTCTTTGGTGCCGAGGGACTCGCTAGCGAGTGGGTGCGCGGGTGTAGTGCGGCGGGCTGGGGTGCGAGGTTGGCGCTCTCCGGTCCAGGTCATGGTAGCTGGTTTCGCGTTTGGGTCCTACTCCGTTGCTTGCCTTTTCTCCTTGCTCCATCCTTTCATTCTGCTCGATTCCTTGTGTCGTGGTTTCCCCCTCTTTATCGACCTCTCTATCTTGACTATTTCCTTGACGCGGGTACTTGGAGCGTCTTTTCTTCCCCGTTTGCCTGCTCTCCTGCAGGGGTTAATCTTGGGTTTTCTGGGGTTTGCTGCTCTGGCTGTATTCTTTCTTTCTCATGCCTTACTATTGTGCTCCCTGTTCTGGTGTCTGGTTTGCTTTCCTCTTTCTTGATGTGTGCCTCTTGTGTTTCTTTTGCTGCTTTCTGCCCCTTCCTTTGGTCTTCTCTCAGGTTTCTTTGTGTTTGTTTTGGTCTTTGTTCTGTGTTTTTTCTATTCTTATTGCCTGGCAGGCTATGTCCCACCAATCCACTAATCAAAATGTCGAATGAGACCTACAACGCCGGTACTTGAGAGGTGTCTGCGGCTGGAGTGTTTAGGCTACTTTAGGTTTCGGGGCTGTGTATCTTTTGACGGCTTTGCAGTCTGCTATATCCAGTGGTGGCTGTGTCTGTCGGGCAAGCGCCTACTATAATAAATCAAACCTACAACTTCAGGCAAAAATCAACCACAGTCATTGTGATGTGGGGTTAGTTGGGGTATGTGGTGGTGGATGTATAGGCTATTTAGGTATATGGGTGTACATGTGTAGGGTAAGGGTTTTGTGTCAAATATCTGTGCGGGGGGGTGCGTTTAGACCATTATGCATTGCTGTAGCCTGCTGTGCATTGCCTGTTGTTCTGGTACGGAAGGTGGACCTGCGGGGGCATTGGGGGGTGATATATGCCTAGTCTGCTTGGGGGGTCGGCGGTGTTGTCGTTTATGTTCCCGCAGCCGGGGTGTATCTATACGGGTGTCTGGCTTCGCACCTGCGTCTCTTATTTGTACTGGTTGATGTCCCTATCTCACTGGTTCTCAACCAGGGTGCCATGGCACTTTGGTGTGCCACGAATATTAATTTAGGGTGTCCCTTATTTTGTTCAAAGCCTTGGATAAAAATGAAAATACTCCTTTTTAAATGTTTATTTATGGAAACTATTATGCACAATATGTTTATTGTTGTTAAATGATTGTACAACCTAACATTAATTGCATATTTCTGTATTGTATCTTTCATTATGCCCTTGATAATTTACATAAAATATGTGAGGTGTGCCCCGAAAATTCCTGATTACATGATAGGGGTGCCTTGAGTGACAAAGATTGAGAACCGCTGCCCTATCTGCATTGCGCACTGCTGTGACCTGGAGTTTTGCCTTCGGCATGTGTCTCCTTCTTTGAGAGGCTGTTTTTTCTTCTTGTGTCCACTTATTCCTGCTACACTATTCGTTACGTGTCGTTAGCGGTCTGTGCATGTACTTCTGTTGCTTTGGGATGTTTGTTTTAGTTACTTTCTTTTTTACTTCGTTTATATGTCCGCAGCGTGGACCTCGGGGCTGCTGTGCTCTGTGGGTGAGGTGAATTGCATTCTTGGTTGACAGTGCGATTGGTTGGGATGGTATTGGGGTGTGTCCTGGGATCCTGCTTTCATTTTCACTGTGGCGCCCCCTGGGCGTACCAGCTGGCATCATCTGTGCCGAGCTTGCTGGGGTGAAACCGGGCATGGTGTTCTGTGAGTGGGGTCTGGCACTCTGTTGGCCTCGATGGCGAGATGGGGGGTCCGGGCTGGAGTCGAGCTCGGGCTGTCCGGGGCGTGTTTCTGGAGACCGGGTGGGGGTGCACAGCTTCCTGTTGGGATTCCTGTGGGAGTTGAGTTGGTTCGATTGTTGTCTGTTTCTGCATGGAGCAGCCTTTCCTGGATGGTGTACTAGCTGGTGGGGTCGGGTGGGGCCCTTAACTGGCATCTGTGCAGGTGGGAGGTTGTGCAGTAACCTCGGGTGCTGTTGGCACTGCGGGTTTCGGTTCTCAAGCTGTACCTCGGGTTGGCTGTCAGCCTGACGGATACCCGTGGGGGATGTTTTGTTTTTTCCCGTGATCGGTTCTCGTGGTGTTTTAGCTTTGCTTTCCAGCGGTGGGTCTGGCGGGCTGGCTTCCTTCAGACCCCGCTTTCCGGGGGGTACTTCCCGTGCCGGTGTGCTACCTTACGGGTACCTGGGTGCTCCTTGATGCTGCCAGTGGATCGTGTCTGTTCCTTTTGATGATGAGGATCTTCTGTCTCACTGCAGGTGGGATTTCACTGCAGGTGGTGCTGTGGCCCCTGGCACTGTGTGCTGGTCACGGCGGTACAGTTTTTCTTCTTGCTGGTGTGATAGGCGTATGGTTTGGTGCTTGTGGGCATGTTGATTGCTGGGTGGTTCCTTTGGATGCTTGCTCACCTGTACAAGGGCTTCTTGGGTTTTGGCCTGAGGCATAGTGGTGGGAATAGGCAGGTGGGTCTCCGTGGGGGTTGGTTGACTGGGCATGGTGTTTTGTCTTGTCTGTGTGGCTGGTTAGTGCTGTTATCTGTGTATTTATGGCGCTGGTTTGAGTCTCGGTTGGTGTGTCTCCTGGTGTGTATCTATTGGTGCTGTAGCTGTGTGGGATTGGTGGGTGTTTGTGTATCTATGTCTGCCTGTTTGTTGGTGTTTGTGTATCTATGTCTGTCTCGGGTGCTAGGCTTCGTTTTGTTGGTGGGGTGTCTGTTGGATGCTTGGGTGTGCACGGTTCGGGGTGTATAGGTATGGGGATGGGATCTCCTGCATGGCTGTTCTGTTCCGGGTTTCTTCTTGTTGCTTGGTTTGCTGGTCTGCCGGTTGCTTTGGTGTGTTTGCAGGTTCTGGGTCCTCCATTGAGTCCGGGCTATCCTTGGGTGGGGTCCTGGGTCCTTGTGCCCCCCCCCATACTTCGGTACGTGTGGGTACTTGGGAGGCGTTGGTGGTTCTGTTCCACTTGTGACTTATGCTGGATGTTTGTATGTGTTGGGATTCGCATGGATGGTCGGTTGGTTTTTGTTTTTTCTAGTGTTATGGTGCGTCTGGTGGTGATCGGTGGTGTGGGTTTGGGGCCTGTTGGTTATTTTGGGCTATGTGAGTTGATTAGCGTGGGGTGCATGTTCTGGGGTACAGACCATAGCTTTAGGGGTGTGGTGCCCGGCTGCCACGATAGTGGCTGACGGGCATGGTGGCGGGGGGCCCGACTGGTCAAGGTATTGACAGTCGGGCCTTGTGGCGGATAGTCCTTGCATGGTTTGCAGAAATTGATAACTGATGTGGTAAAGTTAGGGTGGAAGCCCTTTGGGAGTTTTGCCCCGGACTTAGGTTGCGGGAGTTAACGTTACCCATTGAAGCTAAAAGTGGATGGCCAGTGGGGTAATTGGATGGTGAGTCAGCTGTAAGTGCTGAACAATGGTGGTATCAGCTGTAAGTGCTGAATAATGGTGGAATCAGCTGTAAGTGCTGGATAATGGTGGAATCAGCTGTAAGTGCTGGATAATGGTGGAGTCAGCTATAATGGCTGAAGAATGGGGGAGTCAGCTATAAGTGCTGACGAACATTGGGATTTAGCATGAGCCCGGACAATTTGGCCATGCTTGGTTTCAAGGAAGGTAGATTGGCAAGGACTGTCAGTTAAGGAATTATCATTGGTTAATGATTAATGGTTATGTATTTGAATAAATACAATAATAATTATGTGAGTAAATAAATAAAGCGGTGGTCTGTTATCCCCAAAATAGTATATGTGTCTGTGTCTTATTTATGGATCATACCCTCTCCTCAGGACATGAGACTCCCCGGAAGGGACCGCAGGGTACAGGAGGGGAGGCATGTCATGGGGAGGGTTGATCCAGCCAGGAAGTGAGTGTAATAGGGAGGAGTTAGTGAAAGGGCTTAAATAGGTTTGGTTCAGGAAGTGGATTGCAGTTGGGGGAAGGAAGGACAAAGAGAAGAATCCCCCTCCCTCCCTCCCTTGTGTGGTGTGCTGTGCGTGCATGGTGTGGCGGATAGTCCTTGCATGGTTTGCAGAAATTGATAACTGATGTGGTAAAGTTAGGGTGGAAGCCCTTTGGGAGTTTTGCCCCGGACTTAGGTTGCGGGAGTTAACGTTACCCATTGAAGCTAAAAGTGGATGGCCAGTGGGGTAATTGGATGGTGAGTCAGCTGTAAGTGCTGAACAATGGTGGTATCAGCTGTAAGTGCTGAATAATGGTGGAATCAGCTGTAAGTGCTGGATAATGGTGGAATCAGCTGTAAGTGCTGGATAATGGTGGAGTCAGCTATAATGGCTGAAGAATGGGGGAGTCAGCTATAAGTGCTGACGAACATTGGGATTTAGCATGAGCCCGGACAATTTGGCCATGCTTGGTTTCAAGGAAGGTAGATTGGCAAGGACTGTCAGTTAAGGAATTATCATTGGTTAATGATTAATGGTTATGTATTTGAATAAATACAATAATAATTATGTGAGTAAATAAATAAAGCGGTGGTCTGTTATCCCCAAAATAGTATATGTGTCTGTGTCTTATTTATGGATCATACCCTCTCCTCAGGACATAGCTGAAGACCCTGGCAAGCAGAATAATCACCAGATCATTTACCAAAGAGGTAGCCAAGCATATTTATTATGTGAGAGGGCATAGGGAAAGTGATGTATCGGAGAGGGCTTGGGGGGCAATAATGTATACACATACCTCCCCAGTGTCCCTCTTTAGGAGGGACAGTCCCTCTTTGAGACCCAAATCGCTCTGTCCTTCTTTCCCACCATGGTGTCCCTCTTTTTAAGATATCAGACTGTGTGGTGTGTATATAAGTGTATTACATTGCTCTACAGCAATAAAACTCACATCAATGTCTGGTTAAACTACTGTATATGTGTCTATAGATTAGTCTATACTTTGCTCTTGCTCTAAGTAATATATTCATTTACAGAAAGAGGTGTTAATAGTTGATGAAATGGCTGAAAAATTTGCAGTAATGCTCCGCCCACAAGCCACGCCCCCAGCAACACCAGCTAAAGCACAAGTGTCCCTCTTTGGCCATTTGAAATGTTGGGAGGTATGTATACAGGAGGGGGCAGTGATATACAAGAGGGGACATGGGGGTCAGTGATATACAGGAGAGGGCATGGGGCAGAGCTATGTACAGGAGAAGGCACGGGGGGCAGTAATATACAGATGGGGGCAATGATATACAGGAGAGGGTGTGAGGTTGGGGGGGGGTCCATGGCAATTTTCATACCAGGGCCCAGTGATTTCTAGTTACGCCTCTGCTTCTTTGTGCTTGTTATCTTGGGATCCAGTTCAGTGGGGCAGATTGTTGTATTGATTGAAGCCAGAGTTTCATCTATCTATTCTCAATAGATTATTCTTATTTGGGATCTTGTAAGGGAACACTGATTACAGCATTTAGAGGCATTTTTAAGCCGTGTATTTTGATTAAATATAGATTTTTTAGTTTATTTACTGGTTTATATATATCAGCTTATTCAACCCCGTTTGGATGCTAGGGAGGTCCCCACAGACCTCTCTCACATTCAAGGAGTTAAACACTTTATGTTTGTATACTGCAGAGCAGGAGTATTTTCTGTGCCAGGCAGGCAGGCCTCACTGATGGCATGATTATTCTAGTATTGAGGATATAATCATGAATGAAGGCCAAGGGCATTGCTTTGTTTTGGCTGAGAGAACTAAAGCCCAGGTCTCATACTTTAAGCCCCTGATTTTTTTTCCAGCTTGATGGATGTAATGGTGCTAATCTTTCTACTACTAATGGTGAAACTGGACTGCAAAGTGCATTAATAATTCATTATGCTGATCCATGCCTTAGGTCTTTTGAGAATGTAGCAATTCCCAAGAGAGGAGCTAAGGATGTCTAAGGTGTCTTGCCTAGGAGCGTCTGACATATAAATCCAATTCTAGGTCCAAAAGGTATTTAAATGTTGTGACTACTTTGAGGGCAGGCAGAAAAAAAGGATTATTTTACACAAGTCTTCAACAATCTAGAAGGCCCTGACATGGTACATCCAAGGCTCTTATAATTTACTTATTTTATTTATGTTCCCCTATCCTGAACAGAACTCTAGCACTGTATTCCGCACTTAAACCTTGTGTACTCTATGGGCCACATGTTCAAAGGGATACACAATGTTGTATGAATGACAAAAATAAGTAATTGTATGCATGAACGGCATATTTTCTATAGAGTATACAACAAAATACTAGTAATATTGGTTGTGTATGATACAACTCCAGTATTGCTGAGAAAAGGGGTGGGGCAAGGGCATGACTAAATTATCCTCCAGTGTCGTATAGAGGAAAAGGAAATTTGTCATATACAATGACAAACAAATGTCTTACAAAAGACAAAATTTGTACGTTAAGAAAAAAAGTGTAGGGAATGTGAAGTGCTGAATATGAGAAACCTATAATAATTGAATTAATTTTTGTCGTTACATACAACATTTTTGTCTTTACATATGACAATTTCAGTCAGGAATAGTACTTCAATGACAAAATGAAATATTTCCAATCACAACCGACACGCTCTGAAAATATTAATGAGCCCAACGACACTGTACTTTGCAATGTTGTTACAAACGATAAAAGCTATCTCGCTACTAGGGATTGGCGAAACTTTCCACCTCAGACTGAAATCGGCGAAAAATGTCACTTTCAGCTTGGCGAAATATTTTCAGCGAAAAGTGCAGATTTTCCAATTTTGTCTGCTTTTTTTCGCCCATTGAAATCAATGGGACCATAGAAGTTACACACAGCACATTACAAATAATATTTTATTTCCAAAAGGCATTGTATAAAAGGGGCATGAAGGTGCCTGTGTTGGTGGGGTGTAGAGAAAGAATCAGTTGAACAGGGAATGCTTTTGGTGGGTTGTTTACTGGAATTGGGGGGCACTTAATAAAAAAGAAATCCTAAATAAAATAAAATAAAAACCATAAGACATGGTATAAAGGGGTCTGAGGAGGGTGCCTGTGCTGGTGAATGAATGAATCATTTGAACAGGGAATTTGTTTTGGGGGGCTTTCTTGACTGCTATTGGGGGCACAGTTAATAAAAAAATAAATCAATAAAATAAGACATTTGTATTTAAAGTGACAGTGACAGGAACCCCCTGACATACTGTAAGCTGCCACTGGGGTGGACTGATTCTTGACTTGATAAAGTATTTTATAGATGATGATTTGTTTGATTTGCTGTTAGAGGCCTTTGTAGGACTTAGACTTATTAGAGACCCAAGCCCTGAAGAAACATTGCTTTGTAGGACTTTAGCTAGTTTGGCACAAGCCCTAAGGAAACATTGATTTGTAGGACTTAGGTTTCTTAGAAACAAACCCCAACAAATATTGTTTATTTTTTTGTAGGGCTAGTTTTTTTTTTTTTTTTTCAAAACACAAGCCCTGAGAAAAAAATAAAAATGCCCTACTGGCCTAATGCCAGCAGGTCATGTTGGCCAGTGGCCACTGTCAAATGTCCTCCTGAGTTGCAACTGCTGTTCATACTGCTGCTGCTGAGTTGTTTAAGCAGCAGGATGATTAGGCAGCTGAAAGGGAATGGGATCAACAATAGCAGTAACATGGAGGATGGATGATGAAGGTCCCACTTGCCATGACTGGCTCTAGTGATGAGCCTGGGGCAGTAGCAGAAGAATAAGTAGCCCTCAGTATATGTGGAGAAAAGAACAAGTTGACCATTAAATCTTCTCCACCTGTCCCTCCTCCAAAATCATCATGGATGTGTTGTTATTAGAACATATATTTTTCTCTTGACAATAGGAACTGTGGCTTCCATCAGCAACTGCAATGTGCACAGTGTGTGTGTGGTAAATAACATCTGGGGCACAACTATATCCAAACACCATGACACCCGAAACCAAGTACTGCCACTGTCACTGTACCCCTTGTCCAGACACCGCTAAGGACACATGACAACTTGCTGACAGTTTAATAGTAACGATGAACCCACTGCACTGCAACTAGGACCAGGAGTATTGTTGGCTCTGGCAAGTGGAACCTGTCCTAGTCCCTCATTACTTGTTGACCCCATTCCCACTGTGTCCACGGTGGTCTTTGACACACTAGCGTGCTCCTCAGCACCCTGCTGCCCTTTCATCTCAGCAGCAGCAGAAGTTAGAGCAGTTGCAATTTCCGCTAAGTTCAAAAGCTGACTGCTAGTGGTCGTGATGCCCATCCTCATCCCTGTCTCCCATTCCTTCGCAGTTTCTGCTAAAAAAGCCATCAATGTCTCTTCCACCCCAGCTTCTCAAACATCACCACCACCACCACTAGGTGGTGACAAGCAATGTGACAAAGGGTCCCCTGCTGTCACACATAGCATAATTTTCTCCTTCCCCCCCGAGTACTACAAGAGACACTAGCAGCAGGCAAAGTATTGGTGGCAGCAGGTTCAGCACTGGCAGCAAGTCAGTACTAGCAGCCGGTTCAGCACTAGCAACAGGTACAACACTAATGACTGCAGGATCAGAAATGGTGGCACTGGCAGCAGGGGCAGCACGTCTGGCAACAGGTATAACACTAGTGGCTGCAGTTACAGAAATGGTGGCACTGGCAGCAGAGGCCACACGTCTGGCAACAGGTACAACACTAGAGGCTGCAGGATCAGAAATGGTGAAATTGGCAGCAGGGGCAGCACGTCTGGCAACAGGTACAACACTAGTGGCTGCAGGATCAGAAATGGTGGCACTGGAAGCAGGGGCAGCACATGTGGCAACAGGTACATCACTAGTGGCTGCAGGTACAGCAATGGTGGCACTGGCAGCAGGGGCAGCATGTCTTTCAGCAGTCACAGGCAGCTGACCTGTCCTGCTCTCACTAGTCCTCCATTTTGTCCCTCCCTTCCCATTTCCTTTTCTCCCTTCCTTCTCATTCCCTTTTCTCCCTCCCTTCCCATTAAATTCCCCAAGATCCCTTGGGGTGATTTAGGAGGACTGGACAGCATTGGTACAGTAGTTGTCCCTTCCTCCTCAGACTCAGTGGACACATAATGGTCCTTCCAGCTCCTCCATTGATTATTTTTTACCCTGCTCATAGTGATAGGAGTCTGTACTGATGCCTGGCTTCTGGTCTTGGAAGATTAAAGATTTCTTTAGAATGTGGCACTGTAAAGAGGTAATACATGTATTATGATGCTATTCTCCATACGTTTAATTGTTGAAGGGTGACTTCGTTCCACTTTAAAGGGTAATTTTATTAAGTCTGGCCTACTAAAGATGCATCACAATGCATACCTCCCACATGTCCCTCTTTAACAGGGTCACTCCCTCTTTGAGACCCAAATCCCTCTGTCCCTCATTCCAACCCTGATGTCCCACTGTATAGGAGATCAAACGGTGTGGTATGTATATGTATCATGTTGCGCCACACCAATAAAACTCACATTAATGGAGGAACAAATCCAGTCGGTCTATGGGAGCTGGGCCATTTGTCGATGGGAGGCTGTGACCGTGGACTGGGACTAACAGTTGTTTTTTTTTTTTTTTTTCCTAATCGTTTGGCTGGCCAGTTCAAATGTTTATGTACGTTTTGAGAGACCAATCAATATTGAATTTAGGAGATTTATAACTGACTCATTGCCATCTGAATTTTTCTTTTGGGCTTCTGATGAAGTGGCTTTAGCGCCACGAAACGCGTTAAGCCAGTCATATATATCTTCTAAGTGATTACCTACTTATAGGGTACACTTTTTAAATATTGTTTATTTTTGTATTTTATATATTTTTAATAAATTTGGACAGATTAAGATCATAATCTCACATTATTTTCACTGGCATCATTGTCATAGTCCCCTGTTGTGGGGTGCTTGGCTCAACCTATTAATATAAGATCAATTAGGTTGTGTTGGCTCTAGTGTTGGGTCTGGATATACCCATTACTTGCCAACACTTCCACATTCATTGCGATCTATTGGAGGAGTTGGCCTGAATCTAGGAGCACCATACTGGGGTGTGAGCCAGTGCAGGCCAGATTTCTTGGAGGCAGATTAGCCTCTGAAGAATGTGAGTATATTTCCAACTGATATATGGTGTTGGTGAAGGATTGAAAATCTTATATACTACACTTAGAGGAATCTTCTGCGCCGTTCGATAAAGTGGATATGACTTCTCCAGTGATATCACTTCTCTAAGTACTAGGTTATTGGATGGAGCCAATGCATTACATAGGAACTGGAAAACTGACATCACTGGAGAAGTCATCTCCACTTTATCATCTCTTTATCACTCCTTTATGCATAACCCCCAATATGTTGGTGACCTCCCTAGTATTCAAGGAGATAAAAGCTCTATTTAAAGTAGAAACTGACACCTCCTAATAATAACCCCTCACACCTACGGCCAGATAAACCTAATGGTCCCTGTAGTTTGCCCTTGTGCCTTTGTTCAAGAGGTAATGGTCCATATTTATAAAAGCAAACAAGTTATTCTGGAGTAAAACAACTGCACCGTAAGGGACAAATAAACATTCTTGTTAAATTAAATTGGGCTTTTATCCCCTTGAATGCTAGAGATGTCTCCAATACATTGAAGATTTCTCTAACATTCAAGGTGTTAAAAAGATCTGTCAAAGTGCTTGGGCATTTAGGAAGTTGTATTTGTCCCCTATGGTGCAGTTGGCATACCTGGGCAGTTTGTCTTCTTGAGCCCCTGGAGACTGGCCATGTGGTGCGACTGGGGGATATAAATGACACGATTCACATCACAAAAGTTTGGGGCTGAATTGTAGGTGGGCAGATCTTACCATCATTGTGTCATTAACCCATTAACGACCCTTGACGGTCATAGTACGTCAAGGGTCGATTTGGCTTAACGACCGATGACGTACTATGACCGTCATCGAGTTCCGGGCTCCCTCCGCGGCTGCACGCCGTTCAGGGAGTCCGGAACGCAATGGAGCAATAAAAAAAAATTGCTACGTGGTCATTAAGTCGTGTCCGCGTCCGGATTCCCCGGTCGTTAAGGGGTTAAGTGGGTGATAAGTGGGCAGAACAGGGTGGTAAAGAGGAGGAGCGGGCAGAAATTGTCAGGAACAGGGTGGAAAGGAGGAGAAGTCGTCAGGAAGTGGGAGGAACAGGGTGGGAAGGAGGAGAAATGGGCAGGAAGTGGCAGGAACAGGATGGAAAAGAGGAGAAGTAGGAAGGAGGTGAGAGGAACAGGGTGGAAAGGAGGAGAAGTCGGCAGGAAGTGGGAGGAACAGGGTGGGAAGGAGGAGAAATGGGCAGGAAGTGGGAGGAACAGGATGGAAAAGAGGAGAAGTAGGAAGGAAGTGAGAGGAACAGGGTGGAAAGGAGGAGAAGTCGGCAGGAAGTGGGAGGAACAGGGTGGGAAGGAGGAGAAGTCGGCAGGAAGTGGGAGGAACAGGGTGGGAAGGAGGAGAAATGGGCAGGAAGTGGCAGGAACAGGATGGAAAAGAGGAGAAGTAGGAAGGAAGTGAGGGGAACAGGGTGGAAAGGAGGAGAAGTCGTCAGGAAGTGGAAGGAACAGGGTGGGAAGGAGGAGAAATGGGCAGGAAGTAGCAGGAACAGGATGGAAAAGAGGAGAAGTAGGAAGGAAGTGAGAGGAACAGGGTGGAAAGGAGGAGAAGTGGGCAGAGTTTAATAAGAAGCTTACCACCTCAGGAGAATCTGCCTCTGTCCCAGGAGACCCAGTAATTAACTGCAAAAACCTGAGTCTCCAGGGAAGATCTGGAGATTTCCCAGGTATGGCAGTTGGTTTGCTCCAGAAGAACTCCAGTTTGCTTTTATAAATATCGCCATTGTCCTTAGTCAGTCCTAAATGTCATGTCCATGGAAGCAGACATGACAGATACTGGCAAACTGAAGCAGGCAGAATTCATCTGCTCCTTAAAGGTATACAACTGCCATATGCAGCGAGCAGTGGTTGAGCCCATGTGGTCCAGCTAGCAAATGGCATGTCTGCCTCCATGGACATGACATCCAAGAATGACTGAAGATGTTATATCTTGAAAAAAGGCACAAGGGCAATATTCACAGTGGTAATAAGAATTTGCAGGTCATAGTAAAGTAGGGAGGAATGTTATTCTTAGATGTTAGTTCTTTTTAAATCAATGGGAAGTGTAAACCCATTTCCATTAAATAATGCAGTACGACTATGTATATCCTTTACCTGTTTCCACTGAATACTCCCATTTGTATTGCCTACCTTAATTTAGCTTTCTTACACATGTGCAGGGATGGGTTTAGTTTGCTGGTGCCCCTAGGCCAGACACTCTAGGTGCCCTTAGCGCCATGCATAGTCACACCTCCATTCATCGCATGACCCCACCCCCAGTCCCATCTTGGCACAGAGAATATCCTTGGACAATAAAAAGCAAGGACAAAAACATGCTCTAAGCCATTGGTTGCTAGAGATCTAGCCAGCATCCAAAAGGGTAAATAATAACCTCAAAAAGGTTATAAAACTGATGCTGGGACATTGAGATTGCTCTGACCTCACCCACAATTCCGAATGTGGGTGAGACCAGCATAGATGAGGTTCCCCTCAAAATTTGGAACTCTAGGCAGTGGCTTACTCCGTGTATTGGGAAATCCAGTCCTTCATATCCAAATAACAATACACTTGTTCTCCTTGCATCAAAGGACTATGTTCTTATTTATAACGAGGAATTTAACCAACCAGTTATTTTCTGTCACTGAAAAAGCAGCAAGTGCACAGAGACAACTGACTGCATACACTGTGCATATGCTGTTGATGGGAGCTGATGGCTTATGACAGCTCATTATAGTCTGGTGTAGATAGATCGGAAGGAGTTGTGAAGTGCCTACCCTCTGGAGAGCATTACATGGGGGTAGGATGAACGGAATGGAATTTCTGATCCCGATTTGCAGTGTTTTGATAGTGTGAGGAGATTTAAAGAGCTCAGTGCACAGGTGCTGAGATTCCTATTAACCCCTACGACATCCAAGAGTGAAGTTGTCAGTCACAGGATTTGATGCGGATGCTTACTCATTTAGATGTGGCAAATACACTTGTCCAGATACGCAGTAATGGAAATGTATAATGGCAGTGAGGCTGATATTCTATAAAACAGGACGAAATTATGGAGCACACCAACTGTTCTATAGAGGACAAATACAGATTCCCAAAATTCTCATTGAGTTAACCCTTTGAGTGCCAGAGGGGTAGGCAACGCATTGCTCTGCAATGCGTTGCGTACCCCTCTGACTCTCAAAGGGTTAAAAAAATGTTTAACCCCTCAAATGCTAGAGAAAGCTGCTGAAGGATCTGCCTGAGTTAACAACATTCACTTGTGTTTAATGGAGGAGAAAAAAAGGGTTTTTTCAAATCAAATAGTGCTCAAATCCTATATAATAATTCGCTAAAATGTGTGTAACAACGAAGCCATACACAGTAGAGACTGCTGTGCGTGCTGCAGTCATGCGCAGTAGAGACTGCCCCCGCCGCGGCTGATACAGAGCTGGGTGCTCCGGAGGAGTGTCCAGCTCTGTATCAGCCGTGGCGTGGGCAGTCTGTACTGCGCATGACTGCCCCATGACCGGCTGGCAGTGGCACTGTGGCCTGTGTAACGGGCTCTTCAACTAGTTTAAATATAAAACATCCATATCAATAGTCCACAAAAAGTCTTTCTTCCTCTCCTATTCCCAATCCTCAATGCTCAATCCTACGTGCAAGCGTGTCCTCTTGCACACAGTGTAAACCCCAACGGAAACACTCTGCAGATAATCAAAAGTAAATGGAGACCAAAGAGAAAAACTGAGACAACGATCTAAGTGTAGTATCCTAAAATATTTATTAAAAATACCAATAAAAAACCACCCCTTCAGGGGATCTACTCACAAAATGAACAGTAATGCAGAGCATATCGCAAAGACATTGATTCAATCCCTGGATAGTTCCAAAAGTACACCTCATTCATTCGTTCCTTACTCCAGGCGTCTTCCACACACACTGACCGCTTGTCTTCTCCTGGTGACGTCACTCCGACAGGATGATGACGGTGCCTTGTGGATCCAGCCTCAATCGTAAGCGATACTGAGGTAGTACAAACACAATCTACGGGATTCCCAATGTCTCATGCGTCTCTACAGTCCTCCCTCATTTTGTGAGTAAATCCCCTGAAGGGGTGTTTTTCTATTAGTATTTTTAATAAATATTTTAGGATACTACACTTAGATCGTTTTCTCAGTTTTTCTCTTTGCTCTCCATTTACTTTTGATTTAATGGAAGAGATCCTGAAAGCATGCAGTGGACAAGTTTGAGCACCTCTGCCCTATGGTGCCCTGTTGAGCTCCTCTGCCCGACTGGGCAACACTGCCCTATGGTAGCGGTTAGATTGCCCCGGAGCTGCTCCATTGTTTAGTACATCGCCTGATCTGAGAGAACTACAAGCAAGCACAGAAGCTAAAACACTCACAGGACCATATCTACAAAGGCAATGCAGAGACAAATCAATAGAGAACAATTTAAATTACCATCGGTTTAAATGGGGCTTTTAACCCTTTGAATGCTAGAGTGGTTTCCAGTGCATTGTGAAGCAATGCGTTGGAGACCTTTATTAAACATACGGGGTTAAAAGCCCCATTGAAATCAATGGGCATTTTTTCTGTTTTCTGGTCTCTGTGTATATTGTCATATCCCCCTCATTTTTTCATAGATAGGGTAGTGGTTAAAAGGCCAATTCAAATCAGTGATAATTTGGGGAACTTGTATTTGTTTTCAGTAGAATTGCTCAATGTTTGCCTTTGTCCATCTGTCCCACAATGCACTGGTACAGACTTTGGTATTTAGTTGGAATGTAAGAGACTCATAAATTCATCGCCCCATCTCAGCTGTCCTTCTAGCACCACAATTAGAATAATAAGGGTAATGTGAGCCCTGTACTCACTGAATGAAACATTTTAACTGATATTAGATAATAAGATTAAGTGCATCAATGTTCCAATAAGTGAACAGGCACATATTCTAGCTAATGTGTATAAATACTACTCTAGTTTTATAGGTCTGCTTTCCCCATGACTAATAGGCAAAAACATTAACCATCTGAGTGCCAGTGGCCACAGATTATGGTTTAACATTCTAAACAGGCTTTGAGAAAAGTAGATGAACCCCTTGGATGTCTCCAACAGCATAAAACATACCATCCATGTTATGGATAAGTGAATAACAGGTGAGCACAAAAGTATATTGGCATAAGAGATTATTTCCAGTTTAAATTAGAACTGTCATTTTGTAACAAGTTTTGAAATATTGCTCATTTGGTTAACACACCAGCTGTAAAATCTGTTCAATCCTCAGGGTCATAGGTTCTAGCCCCGGCAAGATCAACTCAGCATTTAACCCTTCTGAGGTAGATAAAATGAGTACCCAGAAGACAGTCTCAATGTATTCTTCCTGGTAAAATACTTTCATTAATAATAATTTCATAATTCTAATTTTTCTGGATTATGAGGCAAATGTTGAACTTGATGGATATGTCTTTTTTCAACCTAATTTACTATGTTACTATAAAAAAAAACACAGAAAATACATTTCCAGATCACCTATATGTTTCCAAATAATCTGTTATGTGTACTGTGGAATGTCTTTATTCTGGTTAACCAGTATTGTCTGGCATGCCAAACAGATGCAAATTCCTCTTTTCATCTCCTTTCTCTCTCATTTTCCCTACCTCTGTGTAAATTATTTTCATTACTAGTGAGGGGTTCAGTGTCAAAATGTCATGAGCAATTGAGCTAGCAAATAAATGCTGCATTAACCAAGTTGTGGGGATGAAAAGGGTGACAAGAGAATCTCGCCCGCATGAAAAGGGAGAGATTCTTATATTGCACCCGCATAGCGCCTGCATCATTCCATTAACATAACTTCAGGACTTAAGCTTCTCTCCATCCTGCCTTTGATCGGTTTCTATATTAGGCACAAAAATTATTAATTATAGCTAAAAAAAAAGTTTGAAAGTGGAAAGGTGAATTGTACATGCAAAGACACAGGTGTGCAATTCACCTCTACAGTACTTAAATATAATGTTTCAATATGTGCACATACTGCAGGGGTGAATTGCGTGCCTCTGTCTTTGCATGTACAATTCACCTTTCCACATTCAAGTTTTTTTAGCTATAGTTAATAATTTTTGTGCCTAATTTAGGCAGCCGATCAAAGGCAGGATGGAGAGAATCAGGAGCACTCAGCCGATCAAAGACAGGATTGAGAGAAGCTTAAGTCCTGAAGATATCTTAATGGAATGATGCGGGCACTCAAATGTGGGTGCAACATGAGAATCTCGCCCTGGTGATGCAGGTGAGATTCTCATGTTGACCTTTTCATCCCTGCAATTTGGTTAATGCAGCATTTAGTTGCTAGCTCAATTGCTCTTGACATTTCAAAAGGATGCCCTAGAGAGGGGGCTTCCCAGTAACCCTCCCGCAAGTGTTTAGATATAACAGATTGATGCAGAGAGGGTGATCATCCCTCACCATTATTACAAAGGCTGTTGCCACTGCAGGTAGAAAGACATTAATTCCCTCGTATGTTTGGCCTTCTTATATGGATTTTAGTCCCTGAATACACTAAAGAGTGAGGGAAGGGGTCCTCCTCTCTCACCCTCCACTACAAGCAGATTTAGTTACATTACAGGTAGAAACAGGTGGTGTGGATCTTTAGCACTGCAACCTAAGAGTGTATTTGATCCTTCGTCATGTGACTGTGGTATTCAGTTATCTAGGATCCTTTTTACCCACATTAGTGTGGCATGATTACACTTTCCTAGAGGTGAAAGTGGGATCCACAATAACTCTCATTCCCTTTAATAGGGGTAGAGCTGCCTTCTTGATAGCCATATTAGTCCAGTGGTGCCACTTTCGATGCCAAATGAATGAACTTCACAGTATGTAATAATACCTTTTTTTGGACTAAAACTCAATTTTCAAGACAAGCTTTTGAGAGCAACAGACTTACTTTATCAAGTCAGAAGCATACTGGACATCAAAATGAAACATCCAAGTTAAACCCTTGGCTTAAGCAAACACAAGCTGATAAACTACAAATCAAACCAGTTTAATTGTAAGAGTAATGCATGGAAAGGGGTGCATGACAGGCAAGGAAAGGAGAGAGAAAAGATTGAGAGACAAAACAATTAAAACTGATTTTTATTATTAAAATTGCTAGCCCAACATACTGAGGACTTTGAAAGCTCTTTCAAAATCCTCATAGTCCACAAATCACAGGTTCCAAATTGGCAAATTCAGACATATAATCCCATCTTGTCAGCCCACACATGCTCCATCTCACTGCCCTAAACTCATAGCCACCATCATGTATTCCCTGTGTTGGCAATGATTATGTCCTTTGACTGGCAAGATTCTGCAGAGAACACATACAGATATGCAATATAACACTTTTATACTGCCAGATATAACATTTCCCAAATCTTTATAGTACATCAATTACTTACATTGCAATCACACATTTTTATTAGGATGACAGATTGGTTATCTCACTGTAGTTTTAGTCTGTGACTATTTTATGACTACCCATTTCTGGACAGTTCCATTTCTTCTGAACAACATCAGTTATGATCAGCAAAAGACAGAGTTATGGGTGTAAATTAACATTCTAGGGATCAGAGGGCTATGCCATGTATTGTGAAGCAATGCTTGTTCCTTATCCTTAATCCTTTGTGTTACCACTGTAACTCTCCATTCAAATACTGTATATAGGATTGTGACTATCCCATAGTGCTTAGTGGTTATGTTATCAGAAGCAGAACTTATGAGGTAGATATGTAAATTTAGTATCTAAACCTGGAAAGGGAAAGTTAGAAAATCTAAAGTTCAGTGAAGCTGAGTAATGTCTTTTGTACATATCAATTCTTGATGATGTTTGTTCTTCAATGAATGACTATAAAGTTGATGGTGCCCTATCAGAAGGTCTGTTTCTCTGGGAACAGACTTTCCAAGGAAGCTGTTACTGTATTGTGGGCATCAGAGAACCATCAGGAGAGTAGAATGGGGGTCTGAATAGAGACCTCTGGGTCTCCCTCTTTGCTCCCTCATTGTTCCTGCGAGAAGAAACTGAAGTCTTGCAGTTGATTTTCCTATCTTGATCAATGCAACACCAAAGAATTTCTGTATTGTGCTTGAGAAAGGGATTGTAGATGCTGTGTACACAACTGTGAAGTTTTTCTTTGTGAACCACATACTTCCAGGTTGTAGTACAATCAGTTTTTCTAACTTTCCGAATGACTGACAGGTGCTGTTTTGGTCTTGCTGTGTGAAACCCCATTCTTTTTACTATGTTTACTTCAATTGAGCCGTGTTAGTGAACTGTGATAATTACCCTTTAATATACGTGTAACTTGTTTTAAATTCTTACTGATCCTTTAATAGTATTATAACTGACCCTGTTGATCACTTTTCTTCTCATTAGTGATCAGGGGAAAGTGAAGTTTCTTTCCTGTAAGAGTTTCACAGAACACTTGCAATTTGAGGCTTTTCCTCAGAAATCCATGTATTTTTAGCGTCACAATGATATTAGGTGGACTACAGTTATAAATGATAAAATTTATGTATAATGTAACATCAGCAATTGTTATTGAATTTAATCCAATTCTTATTTTGATGGATTAAAGTTTGATACTATATATATGTATCAATATTCAGTGGGATATACGAGTTATGTGGATATATGTGGGCGACATGAGGAAATTACTTGAAATACATATTTTTATTTATTTATTTTTACTTTATTTTTCCATTCATGTACAAACGAGATATATGGTAGATATACATTCGGAAGTCACCAGTCTGTATATGCAGAAATTTTAAGATTTAAAAAATTTTTTGTTAAATCCTTCCATTTAAGTTTTCCCAATTACCTTTAAGAGAATGTTTTTTTGGGAGTTTTCAAGTCATTTCCGAATGTTTAAATCGTGGACCATTTCTTTGAGGAGCGTTTACAATACTCTTCCCACTCCTGATGAAATAGCCTGAGTGTTATGAAACACGTTGAAAATATTTTCGTTTTTGACAAGATTTTGTATTTATTATTTTTTATATGTTGTAATAAATACTGTTCAAGTACATTTTATTCACTTGACTTAGAGCCCACGTCATCTTTTCAATCAATGCTTTTTTTATATTTCTGCCGATTCATGAATACATAAAAAATGTTTTCGTATTCGGTGCTAGTAGCATGGTGACTGTCCACAGCAAGACCGTGTCATATGTAGGTGCTGGCCAATCCCAGCTGAGCAGGGACCCTGACCAGGATGGTCTCTCTGTAAACAGTATAATCTCTCTTGCAGGGGAGAGTGAAGGCTAGAGAGCACAGACTAGGGATCATGGATGGAGCGCATAGGCCGCAGTGTAGCTATAAGTCACCAAGGATATACCCAACAACAAGGATACAGTAGAAACCAAAATTAAAAGGTACAGACCTGTATAGCAGAATGGTCAGCAAGGTCTTTCCAAAGTGGTTAATGGCAGTAGTAGGGTCAAGACAAGCTGGTTTGGTACACTGGAGAACAGCAGGATACTCTAGGGTTAATGGCAGTAGCAGAGTCAAGATAACTGGTTCGGTACATTGGAGAGTAGCAGGATACTGTAGGGTTAATGGCAGTAGCAGAGTCAAGATAACTGGTTTGGTACATTGGAGAGTAGCAGGATACTGTAGGGTTAATGACAGTAGCAGAGCCAAGACAAGCCTGTTCGGTACATTGGAGAGCAGCAGGATACTGTAGGGTTAATGACAGTAGCAGGGTCAAGACAAGCCAGTTCAGTACACTGGAAAGCAGCAGGATACTGTAGGGTTAATGGCAGTAGCAGAGTCAAGACAAACCGGTTTGGTACACTGGAGAGTAGCTGGAGACTGTAAGGTTAATGGCAGTAGCAGAGTCAAGAGAAGCCTAGGATACTGTAGGGTTAATGACAGTAGCAGGGTCAAGACAAGCCAGTTCGGTACACTGGAGAGCAGCAGGATACTGTAGGGTTAATTGAAGTAGCAGAGTAAAGACAAGCCGGTTTGGTACACTGGAGAGTAGCAGGATACTGTAGGGTTAATGGCAGTAGCAGGGTCAAGACAAGCCGGTTCGATACACAAGTGAGCAGCAGGATACTGTAGGGTTAATGGCAGTAGCAGAGTCAAGACAAGCCGGTTCGGTACACTGGAGAGCAGCGGGATACTGTAGGGTTAATGGCAGCAGCAGAGTAAAGACAAGCCGGTTTGGTACACTGGAGAGTAGCAGGATACTGTAGGGTTAATGGCAGTAGCAGAGTCAAGACAAGCCGGTTCGATACACAAGTGAGCAGCAGGATACTGTAGGGTTAATGGCAGTAGCAGAGTCCAGACAAGCCGGTTCGGTACACTGGAGAGCAGCGGGATACTGTAGGGTTAATGGCAACAGCAGAGTCAAGACTAGCCGGTCCAGTACACTGGAGAGTAGCAGGATACTGTAGGGTTAATGACAGCAGCAGGGACAAGACAAGCCGGTTCAGTACACAGGTGAGCAGCAGGAAACTTTCAGGTATTATGGCAGTAGCAAAAAGAAAACACCTAGGACCTCTAAAAGGAATTCTAGCTCCAAGAACAGAGAGCCTAGACACCACTGGAACATTGTGTCAGTGCACCAAGCATCTGGGAGTGTGCCTGGATATAGGTGCCGATTGATGATGCCACTGTCACGTGACACGGAGAACCCGGCAGCATGACATGAAGCCCTTAACTAATGCCAAGTGGCTATGCAAGGCACTACCTATGGTTTGGACCAAGGGGCGTAAGCTTATGTGATAGGCAGTGGAAGATGGTCTTGCGGTGATAAATAACCTTAAGAAAGAGGTACTAAGACATAATGAGTGGCTGTGACACGTGACTTCCTATAAGTAAAGCCTGGAGGAGCTATTTCTATGATTTGGCCCGAGGGACAATGCCAGTCTGACGTTTGGCTGGGAATCTCTCATTCCTCCTCTAACATCTATACTAAAAGATAGGACCGACAGACCTCAGGGGCTCTAACTCTACCTAATCCACTGGGGTTTTGGACTATAACGTAAGAGTAATTTAGCAAACCTGCGAAGTTTGAATAGTAAATAGTTAGCCCATGTGATCAACGACTTGATCTGTAAACGTACAGTATATGTTTGTGCTAGTGCGCTTGCGTGTGTGCGTATGTGTGTGGGTGGGTGTGTACACATGTGTGTGTACAACAAACCCAAGCGAGACAGTGGGTGGAGTTATGTAGACATCGTCAATCCATTGGCTGCTGAGACCAGTTTCCTATCTCAAAAATCTCCCACAACTGTTAATCATTGGGGAAGGGATTCAGGTAGGACAGAAGCAGTGAGGCCCAGACTTCACTGCCAATGTTCTGCCTGAATTAACTGCAGAGCTTGAATGGGGAGGGGGTAACTGACTGGGAAGTAGCCTGGGAAGTAGAGGTGGGAGAGAGAATTAATTAATAAAAAAATGACTTCTCCCTTTCCTATTTCTCTGCTCTTCTACTTTGTGGGATCTTAAAGACTACTTAACCCTTTATGTGACAGTGGAGTGAACAATGTGTTGCGTATCCCCTAGTAGTCAAAGGGTTAAGTTTGTCGAACCGACTTGAACGTCCTTCACTGCCTGTCTTACCAGTAAACTAGTTACTTATGGATCGACAGAGAGAAAGAGAGAGAGCATCATATGGGAAGTTAAAGAGCATTCTGGGCCCTCACAAATATGTCTCATAGCCACTTGCAGACACAAGAACTATAGTTGCACTCTTATCCTGTCAGTGAGAGAGGTGAGCAAGGCATTTCAAATGTGTTGCTGACCACTATGGCTCTCAAACAGTAAATAGCATGTGAAATGCTGAGGTGATCTTTTGAGGTGTGCCAGGTAAATGTGAGGTGCTGGGAGCATTTAAGGTAGTGTTGAACTGATGCTGGGAGAATGTGAAATGCAGGGTGGGAGATGTCAGGTGCTAGGGGGTGGGGGTTATGAGGTGTTGGGGCGGCATGAAAAACCAGGAAAGTATGTGAGGTGACGGGGTTCAAGTGAGGTGCTGGGGGATTGTGAGGAATAAGTTTCATAGTTACATAGTAAATTAGGTTGAAAAAGACACACGTCCATTAAGTTCAACCCTTGTCACTATATAACCAAGAATACAAGAATTATATAGACCTTCCTGACTTCTAAAATGATTTTAATCTGTTTACCAGAACTTCCTGTTTTGTCTACTAATACACAGGTGCTGGGGGGGATGTGAGGTGCTCTGGGATATTATGTACAGGGGAATGTGAGTTGCTGGGAGTAGTTTTAGGTACTTGGGAATATGAGAGTGGATGTGAGGTACTGTAGGATGAGGTACGGGGGGGATATTAGTTGCTATTGGAGCCATGTGACATTCTGAAAGGAATGTGAGTTCCTGAAGGGGGATGCAGATGGGCCTAAAATTTGGGGTACAATGCCCCCATATGCTTCTGGGTCTACCTGTGCTCCCCAGCCATAAATCAACCTCCTGGACATCCAAATGCAAATTTAATATCAAGCTCCACAGGCAATGCAGTTGGGACATATTCTACTGAAATGTTTCTCTGCATTTGATGCTGGTGGAAGAACTGTCTTTCTAAGCATTGGACCACAAAAGCCTCATTGCCAAATAGCCCCCCAGCAGTGGAAAAGAATAATAAAGACAAGGAAGAACAATAACGAAGCAGTGTATTGTTGATCATAGAGTGCATCAGTCATGTTCATATAAAACAAACTGAATATTCTATCATAACAAAGTGCAAGCTGGGGACAGTCAGCTTCCTTACTGTACAAGGCAATTTGCAATTAAATGACAAATTAATTAAATTAATTTGGGTCTCTTTAACATTGCCACATCTCATCTGGTGCTTATAAATTAATAATCACTTAACAATTCTTAGGTCAGCTCTATAAATATCTCTGGCCCAAATATAAGCTGCAAAGAACATGTGTTATAGTGCAGGAGCGTATCTGTTAGATTGCAACCTCTTGGGTGCAGACTTTATATTTACATATTTGCCAATATATACATTTAACCTTACAATAATTATATCATACTAGCAATGCGGAATGGCGTTGCCCATCTGTTTTTTGATCCTTCTATTTAGTTATGTAAAGGGTTAAGACCTTTACATACATACATACATACATCCAGAGAAACATACATAGATACATAGACACACATACATACATGCACATTGTGAAATGCAGAATGCATAGGTGGAATGCTGTAGTTTTAAGCAGGTTGCCAACCACTCCTCATCAGGTGAGGCATACAGAGCCGCTGCACGTGATGATAGGCCAGGCACACGTGAAAATGGACAAAGTGTTGTGTGAGTAGTACAAGCACTGGCCATAGTTATAGGGATAGTAATGTTTCACAATAAAAGCAGCTCCAATTAATCTTCATAGTATTGTGAAATACAGAATGCATAGGTGGAATGCTGTAGTTTTAAGCAGGTTGCCAACCACTTCTCATCAGATGAGGCATAGAGAGCTGCTGCACATGATGATTGTCCATTTTCACGTGTGCCTGGCCTAAGTGTTGTGAGTAGTACAAGAACTGGCCATAGTTAAAGGGACAGTAATGTTTCACAATAAAAGCAGCTCCAATTAATCTTCATAGTATTTGAGCCATGGAATTTGTTATTTCAGTACTGTCAGAGTTGTAGTTCAAGAGTAATTGAATGATAAAGTATCCGCCTCCCACCCCTTTTACTTATGTAACACTGCTCAGCTCAGAGCAGCAAGGTGGTTTCCAGGTGGATCACAGAGAGGGATGATCTTCAATTATTGCTTGCAAATATCTTAATGCGCTACACCAAAAAGTGAACAGAAAAACACCATCCAATTGTATATAGATAAATGGGCAGCAAAAGAATAGAAACACCACCACTCTAAGTGTTATAAAAAATATACAAATAGAAATAATATTCTTGCGCCCTACACTATATTAAATATGTCAAACAAATAATATCAGAGAGAAAAGAGAAAAGAATAAAGATCTAAAATATTGATGTAACAAACACTTCACAAAAAAACATATATTGAAGTGCTATGACTGTCACAAAAAGTGCGGCAACAATAATATTAAATAATACACTTATCAATACATCGGATCAGTCAGCTGGAAAACTCTCTATGGGTCTTCCTCTGCTCCCCTCCAGTGATAGAGCAGATTACTGCGGAATCACCAGGATGAGCAAAAGGTGAAATGCTCACACATCACAGACACTCACCGATAACGGATCTGATAGTAATACTGACTCCCAATATCCCCAGTATACATTGCAAGTCTTACAGCACATTGAAGTGATATAAGCCATATTGTACTGTAATGAGCAATCATTATTGTATACTAAGAGTGTAAGGCACCAAGGGGCTGCTGTTTATTAAGTCTACAGGCACTGGACAGCCACCAGTGCAGTCCAATACGATATAATTACAGCCATATTGAATGCACTCAAGGAGTTAATAGAATGTCCTCCACCAAACATGGAAAAGCAAGTTGTATTAATCCCTTGATGCATGAGCAGTCACAGTATACTTCTATGGTGCAGGTGCCCCTGGCTGATGTTTGCCGGATGAGGCGATAGTGATGTGGCTGGATGTTGTCTCCTGTGAGGCACTGCGGGGGATATGGTAGGTAGTGGAGAGTAGGCTTTAGGTGGCATGCACCAAGAATGGGTCATATTATTTTTGTTTTAGCAGTGGATGTGGGGGGAGGGCCAACTCCTTGCAGTGATTTTCATAGGTGGAGGCAGTGGCCCTGTCTATGTCCAGGACTGGCAGTAGGGATGAGACATTAATATCTCCTCCTTACAGCTGCCCCCTGGTGTGTGTGTGTGTGTGTGACTAGCTTTTCTCATTTATATATATAGATTATATGAATAAACTATACTGCGTATGTTCTAGATTCATACATCATGTGCTATATTGTCTTATACACTGATACCTTTACCCCTATAAACACTAGAGAGGTCCCCAATGCATTGCAAAGTGTTGGAGATTTCTGTAGCATTTCAGGGGTTAAAATCTCAATTGAAATCAATGGGTATTTTTGAAAGTCTTATATGTTCCCTTATGGTACAATTTATACTATGATACATTATCTGCTCTTTAGGGTCCAGGGTCTTTTGTACACAATGAGTCATAAAACAAACATTTTTGCAAGATTTGAGATGTCTTTACTTGCTCTCTCACCTAGTTGCTGTTGTTGTGCATGGCAATCTGTAGCTAGGCGATAGCTCTGAAACAACCATGACATTTTCTGTGCCTGCATACATTTTTATCACAAGGATTGTGCTAGTTACTGGGAGATTAAAGTGAGAGAATGGAATTTTGGCATATCAAGGACTGCTAATTAAAGGAAACAAAGACTTAAAAAATAAGTCAGGCTTAATAAAGTTGTAATTATAATATTCACTGCTTTATGTTATTACTAATGTTTGGTTCTGCAGAAGTGCAAGATTCTGTGTCTTTTTTTGTTCTTATAAAAAAACATGTCATTTTTAAGGCTGACTGAGGAATGCTCTGGACAAAACTTGCCATGATTTTATATCTTGTTTAATTCCACTACTATTGCTAGATGGAGCAGGAATTGGAACTGGTTGAATAATTAGCACTTGACGCTTCTGGTTGAGTCTATGGCATCACCAGAACAAGCACCCCTGAATGGACTAGTAGCTCCATGAGAAGCAGAGAGCACTGAGGTTGTAAGTGAGTGGTAGTAGATGCAGACAAATTGAAGTGGTTGAGTATGAAGCATAGTTGACTGTAACAGAGATAGATAGAGCTGCAGTTAAAGAGCACTAGGTAGCACAGGAATGTTGAGCAGGAATCAAATGTTAAAAGCACATGGCAGGTACTAAGGGAAAGATGTTCAGAAAGTGGATGCAACTGAAACTTTCTGTAATCAAAATAAAAAAATTCTTACGCCATTGCCCGTCAGTCCTCAGACATGTTTCAGTCATTCTTTGCATCCAATTCCACCATCTCCGTCAAAAGGGAAAAGCTGTCTTAAAAGTGGGTGTAGTTAATCTACTGTCATATTGTAAGGTATTTTCAGAAAAAAAATTTGTTTCAATGTCACTTTTTTGTCTGATTTCAAACATGATGAATTTACTTCTGAAAATATTGTCCTTCTTTTACTACAAACTCATAGGGCGAGATATTCAGAAAGTCGTGGTAACTGAAATTGTCTATAATCAGAATAAAAAAGTTCTTACACCATGATCCGTCAATTCTCAGACATGTTTCCGTTATTTGTTGCATCCAATTCCGCCATCTTTGTCAAAGGGAAAAAGACGTCTCAAAAGTGGGTGTGGTTTAATTTTCCATCATAATGTAAGATATTTTCAGAAAAAAATATTCTTTTGAACGTCATTTTTTTGTCTAACGTCATTTTTTCCGGACATAATAAAAAAGGTCTAAACTTGGAGAAGAAAAATTAAAGTACTGAGAAGCAATTTTTCATTTCAAAGACAAAAAAATGTCTTTGTTTCTTTGAAAATTTTTGTTTCAAAGACAAAAAAAGTCTTTGTTCCTTGAAAATTTTAATTTTAAAGATAAAATGAAAGACAATTTTTAAGATCAGAATTTTTAACAGCAATGTTCAATGAGATCTTCTTATCTTCATTTTTAATTCTTTAGATGAATTTTCAAACGTGACAGACTTACTTCTGAAAATATGGTCCTTCTTTTTCCACCAACTCATGATCCGACAAGTTTTTCATTATGATGACTTTTTGAGCATCTCGCCCATGATCTGACAATTGTTTTATTATGTCAACTCTTTGAACAATTCACCAAAGAATAGAATCTAAAAGCAGAAACAACACAGGAATCAGTCTATATGCAAGAACAAGGAATTCTAGCAAAGCTGGTTAAAATAGGATAGGAGGGTGTGGTCTGGTGAACAACAGCAGTGCAGGTAGATAGGTAACTGCTACAACTCTCAGGAGTTCAGGGAGCAGGTCATTAAGTTATTTATGTTATAGTGATTTTCCTGCCAAGTAATACAAGAGATATAGGGTTATGCTACAAAATATAGATCACAAATTGGCAGATTTGGTAAAATTGGAAAAGTTCCTTTAGCCCAGACCCAACTATTTGGAAATTTTTTTATTAAAGAATTAGGAACATTTGTGACCTATTTTAAAGCTTTTGAGAAGGCCCAGACATCTATTAAAAAGAGTATTCCAAAACAGAAATTAAATGAAAATAAAAAGGAAATGAATAAGGTGGTAGGGTTTCACAAAGTCAAATGATAGGGAATGCAGGGAAGCTGGTGGTTTATAAAGGCTTCTGAACCCTCCCACATACACAGACCTAGCATTACACTTGTCTACTGTGCCTCTTCCTCCTTAGTAAATGAAAGTGAAGTAGAAAGCTGTCTGTGGACTGCTTACAGATGACAGACTTCTGTCAATACAATTCATTAACCTTTCCATGGACAAAGTCCCAATGCAGCATGCAATTAGCTTTCAGTCCCTCATATCCTTGCATCTGCCAGCAGGTCACCAGCTGCTCATTTAATGTAATCATTTGCTTCATACTCTGCTTGGTACTGATTAACCTCTGCTAAGGTGTAAAGTCAATCCGATTTTAATGGTCTCCAACCATTTTCTTAAGAGATGAGTAAGAGACTGTTTAATTTCTCAGTCAAACCATATCCCATGGGGGCAAAAATGAAAAAAATAAATTTATTTGAATGGGGCTTTTAACCTCAATGAGTTGGAAAGCTTGATAGCATTCAAGGGGTTAAAAGTCTCCATTTAAATCAATGGAAAATTGGGAATTTTTATTTTTCATCTATGGTACAGTTGGCTTTCTCCAGAATTGAAAATAAACACCTACACTTAGCGAAGTGAAAATACTATTTTGAAGAAGGGTTTTGTCTAGAGCAGATATTTCATTTACAATTGGATAAAATATGAGTCTTACCCTGCAGAGTCTGGGAAATAATGGAATGTTGCAGCATGCTTGTTTTTTAATTATTTAAATTGGGTAGTACATGCAAGTGACTATTTAAAGTGATAGTAATGTTTCATAATAAAAGCAGCTCTAATTAATCTTCATAGTATTTGGGCCTTGGAGAGTGTTATTTCAATTCTGTCAGAGTTGTAGTTTAGGAGTAATTCAATGACAAAATATCTCCCTCCCACCCCTTTTACTGATGTAACACTGCTCAGCCAGAGCAGAAGGGAGATGCCCAGGTGGACTGCAGAAAGGGACAATCTTCAATTAAGATAAGGGAAAAACCTGAAAAACTTGTCAAGGGGGGCAGGGTTTTCATTGTTCTCATAGGAAGAAGAGTGTCCCCTTCTGTTATCTGTCTGGTCTATGGACTGCATTCCACATCTGAGAAGAGATGGCTTACACTAGGTAAAAGGGGCGGGAGGGGAAACTTTGCTTGTGAATATCTCTTAAACCATAAAGGTTTGAGACATAAGACTTATATCGTTCTTCATGTTGTTTTAATGCCTACAAAATCAAATAAAGATAAAACAAAGTATTACTATCCCTTTAATTGTGTTTTCTAAGTTTCAAAAAGAGATGGTGACTACTGAATTTGTGGATATATATATATATATAGATATATATAATTTATATATTCATCATTATCATCACCTTAAACCATTGTTGAGCCACTGCAGGATGAAGGCCTCTTCAGCAAGTTTCCAACAATTTCAGTCTTGTACTTTCTGTTGCCTCTGTGCACCAAGAAGTCTGGTAATTTCATCAGTCCATCTTGTCATCGATCTTCTTCTTGGGTGTTTAGTATCTACTGGATTCCATTCCAAAATGTATTTGGTCCATATACCGTCTGATCTTCTTGCTATGTGACCTGCCCATTTCCATTTTAGGTGCTTTACCCCTTCAATGATGTCATAAACGTTTGTTTGCTGATTAATCCAAGCAATCATTTTTTGGTCTCCTTTTATTAGGTTCAAAATCTGACGTTCCTTACTTCTCTATATAACCTTATGTCTTTTTATGGCTTTGGAATTTAGTGTCCATGTTTCACAGCCGTAAGTTAGAACTGGGAGGAAACACTGGACAAAACCTTTTGCTTGTCAAATTTGTCCTAAGGACAATACTACTAAGTTTTCCAAATGATTGCCATCCCAATTTTATTCATCAATCAATTTTCATCATGGTGTTTCCATCTGTTGACATTTCCTTTCCATGTTAAGCATACTTTTATACTTTTTCTAGTTCTTGTCTATCTTCTATGATTTTCTTTTTTACAGTAAATTTGTTAACCCCCTAAGGACCAATGAAGTGCCAGGACTGTCACACCTGTCCTGCACTTAAGAAACAGTGACGGTCCTGGCATATCATGGAATTCAGGAGTCCCTGTATGGCTGCACACTGCTCGGGGACCCCTGAATCCAATAGTGAAAAAAAAAATTCCCTGTGTTCTGTTGGACTACTGTGTCTCTCTGGCTAACAGGACAGCAGGCAGATCTATGGGGCAGAGGGGGTTACTAGGCAGAACAGAGGCAGAAATAACAACTAGTTACAGTCACTAAGTACTTGGAAGCAGGCAATATAAAGTACAACTCACTTGAAGGTGGGTGATGAGGAGCCATGGGTTGGCAGATAAAATTAGCTGTCACGGCTGTTGCTGCTGAGAGCTGCTTGACAATGAAACTAGGGTGTGAAGCTAGGGACTGGTGTAAACTGCAAGAAGCTCGAACAGGTGAATACATAACCAGGAGCTCACAAACAAACAAGGTCACAAGATCCAAATCAGCAAATAGAATCAGGTCTGGAGAAACAGAGGGCAGGACAGGCAGTTAATTAAGTTAATTTTTGTCTGAGTTTAGTATGCTGACTATTTCTTCAGAACAAGCAGAAAATAGTTTTGGGGAGATTGTCTCTCAGTGTCGGACACACTTTGGATGTACTAATAAAGCACAGAGAAGATTTGCATGATCTTAAAGGGGATCTCTCGCCTTCATATATGTAATGCTCATTAGTTAGAGCATTTATCAAAAGACTGAAAATATTGTTCATTATTTTAAAAAAACAGTTGCATGCACAAAAATTAAAGTTTAAAAAGTGTCCGGCAGCCTAGTTCTGGCTTGCCGAACCTTGCTGACCAGAGGCAGCTCCCGTCCCACTACCCATCATCCTCTGATGACAGAGGCTGTCTGTCATTAAGGTGGAGCGATCGCATTGGCTAGATATCGATCTCTGCCAATGCGATCGCTCCACCTTAGTTACAGACAGCCTCTGTCATGGGAGGATGATGGGTAGTGGGACGGGAGCAGCCTCTGGTCGGCAAGGTTCGGCAAGCCGGAAGTAGGCTGCTGGACACTTTTTAAACTTTCGTTTTTGCTCATGTAACTGTTTTTTTTAAAACAATGAACAGTATTTTTAGTGTTTTGATAAATGCTCTAACTAATGAGCATTACATATATGAAGGTGAGAGATCCCCTTTAAACTATTTTCCTGTGCATACTGTGGGGCTTACTGGCAGTAAAGTCCAAAAAACAGCAGAGTACGTTCAGCAATATAAGTAAGAGGTTAACAAGGAATACTAGAACGAGAGGTCAGTCCCTAAAACTGGATGATGGACAAACAAGAGGAAATCTAAGAAAAAAAATAGATTAGGGAAATGTTTTTTTGTTCCCACAATTCGCACTAAATAGCATGAATTGTGGGAACCACCACGGAAGAAAAACCGAACTGTTGTTGTTTGACAGTGTCAAACTACAAGTGCATTAAAACTAGTCAGAAATATAACACTTCACTACCATCAGCTGTCCGGCTTCTTCATTTGTCTTTCCTTCTTTCTTCTCTTCTGTCTTCGTTTCTTCAATCTTCTGCCTTATTTTCTGTCTTCTTATGTTCTTTCTTCTGTTTTGATTTATAAAAAAAAAATAAATAAATTCATTAATATTGATAAAAGAATCCCCCCAAAGATGCTACCGTTAACCCTTTGAGTGCCAGAGGCATAGCCCTCTGGAGCACAGAGGGTTACTGTAGGTGGCATCTCAAAGTCCATTCAGCTTTAAATAGAAATAGTTTTGTTATATGTTTAAAATTGGCCATAAGCATGAAAATGTTCAAATCATGTACCCCCCATGCCTCCGGCACCGTTTCCGCATTTTCATCTGCACAGAGTGATTCTTGTGACCTCTTAGGTTGTTACCTGAGTCAGACTGCCGGTATTTTCAACCGATATGCCATATGCAATACGCCAACCGCTATACACCAAAAGCAACACACCACATGCTATATGCAATGCGCTAAAAGCTATGCACCAAATGCTATATCCAATGAGCCATATACTATACACAATATGCCAAACAGTATAAGGTATATGCTGTATGATACACGCCATATCCTATAGGCCAAATGATATATGACAACAGTATAGCAATATGACAAATGCTATATGCCAAACACCATACGTTATGCATCAAACATTATATGCCAGACGCTAAATGTAGTACGCAAAACACTATAATCCAGATGCGAAAATGCTATATTCAATATGCCAAACACTATAGGTTTGAGCTACCAGCAAAGTTACCCCCTTTATATTACCTTGTGTTCTTATTCTGTGATAGCAGGTTGGCTGGAGGCAGAAATTTAGGGTTGTTTGGTTAAGTGTATAACAAGTAGAGCGCTGAGATAATTCCTTGCTACTTTATAGGTTAAAGTGGAACTAACACCGCTAACAAACTTTGTTTGTAATAATACCCTATCTGGCGACTAGCTGGTTAGTAGCGCTAGTCGCCAGAATTATTACCTCTTCATGGAGAAATTTGCAGTCATCCTCGGCTGACAGGCAGGATGGAGCGCGGACATCTTGCCCTAGTGACTTCCGTGCGCCTGCGCTGTCAGTCCCAGCCTGAGCCGAATGGGTCCTAGCAACGCCTCCTACAGCCATCTGGGACTGACAGCGCAGGCGCGCGGGCGTCACTAGGGCAAGATGTCTGCGCTCCGTCCTGCCTGTCAGCCGAGGATGACTGCATATTTCTCCATAAAGAGGTAATAATTCTGGCGACTAGCGCTACTAAGCAGCTAGTCGCTAGACAGGGAATTATTACAAACAAAGTTTCTTAGTGGTGTTAGTTCCGCTTTAAAAGCTGCACACAAAAAGCGACACGCCAAAACCCTATGCACAATAAGCAAAATGCCAAATGCCATTCATCAAAAGCTATACAGCAGATGCCATTTGTAATATACTAATGCAAAATGCTATATGCAAGGCTCCAAACACCATGTGTCAAACGTCATATGCAAAATGCTATACACATTACAATATACACTCATAGGATTAACTATTTGAGTGCCAGAATGGTATTGTTTTGCAATGCATTGCATACCCTTCTGGCACTCAGAGGGTTTATATGGTAGATTGAATACATTTTTACAGATTGTGCAGTAGTTTGTGTATGTATGTATGCAGTAGTCTATGTATGTATGTATTCAGTATTTTATGTATATAAGTGGCCCTGGAGGAAGGCAAATGTTAGAAGTAGAAGCTTTTTATGTTTTGATTGATCACCTGCCATGATCAAATTGATTTCTTTTATAATGATTGGAGTTCTATTGATCTGAAATGGGGAATACAATACATTGTGATAGATTACCCAGTATTTTATCTAAATGTAAAATGACCTGTCATGTAGAGGAGGACAAATGTCATGTTATGTTAGTAAAAGATATTTAACCCCTTGGATGCTAAAGATATCTTCAAAGTATTGCTTTGCAAAACTCTGAAGACGTTTACCATCCAAGGGATTATAGGACAATTATAACATTAAATAAGTGATTCTCAATTTGTGTAACAAAAACACTTACCTACGTAGGTGTCCACTTTTTTATTTGCATTTGTAGTCTTGTAGATTCAGTTTTTAATCTAATAAAGACTAATGACCTTACAAACCATTCTGGTGTACGAAAGTCATTTAGTTGCTGTGAAGAGGTTTGCTCTAAAGGCATACTTCAGAAGAGGTCACTGTATACAGGAAGCTGCAAATATAATGCAAAAAATTCAAAGGTGTTACTGAATGTTGTATGAAGGACACCTCCTTTGTAAGTTAGGCTGTTACCAGAGCAGTGCACTGACACTCAAAGTGTTAAACAAATTAAATTAAATTGTTCACATAAAAAAACCTAAATCCTATATAATAATTTGGCAAGATGTTTGTCACGATGCAGTCATGCACAGTAGAGACTGCCCGTGTTCTGGCAGTCTCTACTGCGCATGATTGCATCGCATGAGTGGGAAGATGCAAGACTGCATTGCGTGGAGCAGTATGGTAGCGGCCGCTTAACCCTATGAATGCCAGAGGGGTACCCCTCTGGCACTCAAATGGTTAACATTACCCGGACCTTGGCCCGTGTACACGGGCTTATACACTAGTAAACAAATAAACAAAAAATTCAAACAAAAACCTATGGAAATGGAAAGTAAAAGTCAAAAACTTTAGTCAACCCTTTGAGTGCCAGTGG
Source organism: Rhinophrynus dorsalis (assembly GCA_037306005.1). Taxonomy (NCBI): domain Eukaryota; kingdom Metazoa; phylum Chordata; class Amphibia; order Anura; family Rhinophrynidae; genus Rhinophrynus; species Rhinophrynus dorsalis. The sequence goes on along the minus strand of CM074721.1, from coordinate 104,810,869 downwards.
GGTATGCAATACACTTCTTTGCAATGCGTTGTGTACCCCTCTGACACTTAAAGCAAACATTTACGTGGTCAATCAAACAAAAGTTGGGAAATTTGAGGCTTAAGGCTGGATGAACATTAATGAGCTCTACCAGTGCTTTGTTGCTGACATCATGCCTGACATAATCATCGTCAGTTACATCACCTATGACTTCCAAATGACACAATTCAATACAGTAGACCTGTCTCCTTAAACAAAATAAGTTTATTTCATTTTAAAGATTTACATTTTTTTTTAATTAAAATACTTTATGTTGCCCTAACTATTTGCTTTTAAGACATATCTTTCTGAGACTCCAACCTATATTTTTGGTGGTACAGTTTGGCATTTTATCAAAATTAGGTTATGTGATGAACCAATATTATTATTATTCACTGTACTCTGAATGAATCTAGAAAGAGTTCACACTGGGGCCATTTCTAATAGCAAAGCAAGTGATACATTTGGGATCAAACATAACTAATTAGCATACTTTGCAGGGAATAGCATAAAGTGCCACACTGTGTCTGAAAACATAAATATTCATTTCTTTCTGTATTTATTTTATTATTATTATTATTATTTTTATTATTACTTTTTCAAAAATTTGCCATTGCAAAATATCGGCAGATTATTTGTAACACAATTACAATGCAATTTTATTTTCAAAGCATGAGGGGACATGGAGATACAATTCTCGGAAACCTTAAACCCTTACTTCCCAGCTACTGTTTGTTTTAGTAACATAGTAACATAGTAGATAAGGCTGAAAAAAGACATGCGTCCATCAAGTCCAGCCCATGCCAATAAAACCCCTGTTGATCCAGAGGAAGGCAACAAAAAAGCCCTCTGGAGCAATTTCCAATGTAGGTGTGTAGGTGTGTGTCAAATAGTTCTCCGGATCAATATCCTATTTGCTTTGAAGCCATTCATAACTGTCAATATTGTTCTGTGCTTTTGAGTTAACACCTTTTTGCCTTTTAATATAGTAATACCTAACTGCCATATGAAGGGCACTTACCCAAGTTAGTCCTGTGCTTAGCTGTCTGTATGAGAGGGATTTAATTATTCCATACATTTTCATATATTTTAATATCGCAGTGTGGCAGCGGGTGTATGTATGTGTGTGCCTTAACGTGAGCTGCAGATGTAGCGACAAGAATAACTGAAAATGGAGGTGCCCAGAGCAGCACTTTGAAAGGACATAACTTGAAAACAGCAGAGGTGACTAAATGTTTAATGTAGCACAAGTGATGGGAACATTTATAATATTCAATCTACAAGATAAAAGCTCTTCCACTTCTCGGGTGCAGTAATCCTTTTAATAAAGAATCAAGAAGAGATGAATTTATATCTAATAGATTTATCAGTTTTGTTGCTGAGTGGATGTAATACTACGAATGTAAATTCAGCTCAGCCAGGGAACTTGAGCATGCTATGTTAAGCAATTGATTTATTGTACTTTTTGGACTAAGAATTATGACTGATTTCTGTGATTGTAACTTTATGAACACTCCACTTGTGCTTTGGTCAGCAACTGACAGAAGCACTAAGGGTGGAATGTAAGAAACGGGAGCATGCGCTAAAGGCATTTTTCCTGAGCTGTATAACACAGCTGTATACCAAATGCTTCTTGAATTGCACAAAGAGTTTGCTTTTACAACAACACTCCACAGACATATAAAATCGTGAGCAGTTGAACTTCCTACATTAGATGCATTCGCTATTCCATTCAGACAGATTCGTTAATCCTGACCATGACCAAGCCCCCTTAGCTGTTCGCTAATTTAGATTTTTTTATGAGCAATTCAACAACAACATAATGCACAAACTTATTCACTAGTGATTTTCATGTTTATTGCATTCTGCCCCAAGTTCTGAGAGGCTCCTCAACTCTACTGGCTGCATGCCCACATTCTGAGTTGTGAGTGTGACCAGGACAATGTTTCTGGCTTACTGGGACCATTTTATTTATCAGTAGACTTGTGCGAATCGGTTTGGCTGATTTCAGAATTCGGACGAATAAGGGTCATTCGGCATCATTCGGGCCGTCCGAAAGGAAAAACTTGTTTGTTTTTTTAAACCTGAATTGGAACAGCCCTGGTTCAGAATGTTGTAAAAAATTTTGAACATTTGGAGACAACTACCCACATCCTTGATACTTTCCCTCCATACTTTCCCTCCCTCTCTAGTCCAATTAGCTTCTTCATTTCATGATCGGGGTTGGACTAATGACACTTCAGACACCCAGACAGCCTGCATTTCCTGTTAGTCCGTTGTTGGAGCTCAGAGAGAGCAGAAGGAGATAGAAAGTGTCCATTTGTTGTGTAGGCAGGCAGATAGCATAGGCAGGCTGTCACAGCTTACCTTGGTCCCAGCGCCACCGCTTCAATGATGCTTGGCATCATTCCACGCGTCATCTGCTGGGGCGAGGCTTCAGAGTGAAGCAGGCCTCTGTTTTATACCATGCTTCCTGTAGTTTCCTCCTACCTACTTCCATCCTCTGAGCCTGCTCCTCCTACCTACTTCCTGAGGAGGGGTTTAAATGGCAGTCTGAGTCCTGACTCAGTTGCCCTTGCATTGTTGTACAAGGCAGTTCTGTGTCCTTGGGCTCTGTGTATGACCTGGCTTGCCTGACCATCCAATCTGGTACTGACCTGTGGCTCTGTCTGACTATTCTTCTGCCTTATCCTTATAGTGGACACCCAATCTGGTGCAGACCTGTGGCTATGGCTGACTACCCGAACTGTGTATGACCTGGCTTGTCTAACTACCCTCTCTGGTGTTGACCTGTGACTCTGTCTGACTATTCTCTTGTGATTCCCCTGTACCTAGCAGACACCCAATCTGGTGAGGACCTGGGGCTCTAGTAGACTAGCTATTAACTGACTGCAGGCGTGAGTCAGGTATCCTCTGCTACACTTCTGACTGCAGGAGTGAGTCAGGTAGCCTCCTCACTACGTCAAATCAAGATCCTGTTTTCCTGTCCTGTTCCATTCCCGTTCCTGCTCCTGGTTCCAACAGAAACTACCAGTGGCTGAGGCCTAGTCTCCAGCAGTGTGGTTTATCTTGGCAGCCTACTATTTCTGATAGCAGTGCTTGCTGGCTTGGGACCCTCTACTTGTTCTTGCTATTTTGAGAGTGTGTACTACCTTTGTTATATTTTAATAAATTTAATTTAACTATACCGTACTGACTCCTGTACTTCTCTTGGGAACTGTGACACAGGCAGCCAACATTAGTACCTTATTGCCACTGCAAGGGAGAGTCATATTTGTTCCTGTGCAAAATATAAAAAATATTAGACATTTGTTTGAATAGTTTTCAGTATGACACATCCAGACTCACAGTTGTGTAGGCAGGTAGGCAGGCCACTGCAAGGGAGAGTAATTTTTTAAAGTATGTTAAATTCAGCCGAATAATTCAGAATGTTGCTGAATTTTGTCCGAGTCGAACAAGTCTGGTCTGAAATGCGGATCCTCCGAACGAAAAATAAATATATATGTCCGAAATCGAATGTTACCAAACATTTTTGCCATGCACAAGTCTATTTATCAGTTTACAGAGTTCTGTGCCGGTCATTATTTAACCTCTTGAATGACAGAGTGGGACAGTTTCTTTACGGGTTTTCTGACCCTTTTGCTTGCCATTATTTAAATCCTTGGATGGTAGTGAGGTCTCCAATGCACAGCAAAGTAGGAAGGGGGGGATAATGGGAGTTGTAGCTTGGTGACAGCTGGAGAGCCCCATGTTATCCACTCTTGCCCTAGTGTACACAGGTGTCAGTGGATTTGTACACCCCCCCCCCCATACACACTCTCACAGTGAGTCTAAAGTACTAAGAAAATGGAAAAAAACAAGTGGATCATGGGGGATAAATAAAAATTCCCCAAATTCATTTAAATGAGGAATTTAAACAATTGAATTCTAATGATATCTCCAATAGAAAACATCAAATACCTCTCTGATATCCAGTGGATTAAAAGTGGCTTTAAAGGGATAGTAATGCTTAAAATGTAAAAAAAAAAATGTTGTGGGATTTATCCCCTGAGTAAAACAAGGGCACTCCCATTGCTGAAAGGTGATTTATTCAAAAGTTATTACAGCTCAAAGTTGAATTTTTTAGGTGCAATATCACAGTGGCCTGAAATTCTACAATGGCACTGTTGCTACACCATCCTATGGACAGCTCTGGTCCTGGGACCATTAATCTCCATAGGATGGTGTAGCAACAGCGCCACTGTACAATTTCAGGCCACTATGATATTACACCTAAAAAATTCAACTTTGAGCTGTAATAACTTTTGAATAAGACACCTTTCAGCAGTTGGAGTACCCTTGTTTTACTCAGGGGGATAAACCCTATAACATATTTTTTTTACATTTTAAGTATTACTATCCCTTTAAAATCAATGGAAATGTTTATATGTCACCTATGGTGCCTTATAATTCCGTCATTGCCTCTTACGATATCAGCCCCAGTGTGTCACATAAAAGGAAACGTAATTAGCATAAACCAATGTACTTGAAAGGATTCTTTGTTCTCAAGTCAGACTTTGAAATTGTTCAGATTCTTTGTGAATGTTTTGGACGGAAGAGTTGTAAATATTTAATACAAGAAATCATAGCACTATAAAGAATGGTGCTCGCAGCCACACAGCAGGGATGACAGTATGTATAAAGCTGTCCCCATTACTACAGATCTGTAATGTATGTGTAATGCATTGTTAGGTGAAATCACTGCAGTATTATATTACGTTATTCAAAAAAGTTCCATTGACAGCTATGTGACTATGGCATGAGCTCAGTCCCATCACTACATGGTAATACATTGTAGTTTGGGCTACATCTGTGTGTACCAAGCTGATCACTAGGGTTGTAAAGAGCCAAGCAAAAAACGTGTTGAGGCTGATGTAGGAATAAGGACTGGAGTAATTCTGAAGTACACCAACTTCACAATATAGGATAAGTAAAAATCTCCTTTGATTTAAATGGGGATAATAATGAGGTTGGAGACCTCTCTAACATTCAAGGTGGAAAAAGCCCCATTTAAATCAATGGTAATTTGGGGAGTGGTCATTGGCCTCTGTGGTGCACTTGGGTCACACCAAAAGTAATCCAGTTCTTACTTACGTCAGACTCTGAGACTCTTTGTATGTATCTGAATACAGTAATTTCTCTGCACAAGAGCAGTGAGAAAAATGAAAGGTTCAACCAGCTATAAAGAATTAAAATGTAAAGTGGAGTATCATGTTTAAAACAAGCATTCAAACCAGGACTTATAAACAATTTCCCATCCTATATTATTATATTATACTAGTGTAAAAGCCCGTGTACACGGGCCAAGATCCGGGTAATGTTAGCCCTTTGAGTGCCAGAGAGGTACGCAACGCATTGCTTTGCAATGCGCTGCGTACCCCTCTGGCACTCAAACGGTTAAGCGGCAGCTTCCTCACTGCTCCACAAGATAGTCTTGCGTTGTCTCACTCACTCGAGGCAATCATGCGAAGTATAGACTGCCCGAACGTGCGCAGTCTCTACTGCGCATGATGGCTTCTGACAAACATCGTAACAAACTATTATATAGGATTATTATGTATGTTTGTCAGAAGCCGTCATGCACAGTAGAGACAGCTGCTCGCGCTGCAGTCATGCTCAGCACAATCTGCCTGCACCACGGCTGATACTGAGTGGGGCGCTCCGAATTCAGACCGGAGTCCCCACTCCGTATAAGCCACGGCGCGTTCGGGCAGTCAGTATGGAGCACTGCTAATGTTGGCCCGTGTATACAAGCTTTAAAACTATTCAGTTGATATTGCAGTAAAGTTTCTAAGTGCTTTTCCTGTTAAGTAAAATAAGTAAACTCCCATTTATGAGAGATATTGTATTGCTAAGTTATTACAGTTCAGTTATATTCATTGCAATATTTCGTGGTCCTTAAAGGCTGCCCACCCCTGGATCTGGTGGTCATTATTAACGTTCAGTTACACCAGTTTTTTGTTTTTTTTAATGATTTTTAAAATACCAGAGGGATGTGAAATACGTTGCTTCTCAATACATTGAGCTTCACTCTACTCCTTAAAGGGATACCCTGAAATGTTATGTTGTATTCACCAGGCAGCAATGTTTGTATTGCTTTTATATTATAGCTTCAGTCTAAGACTCAAGCTGTCCCATATAGAATAATAGAAAAACAATGCTGGGCACTACACATTAGTTGGAGCTGTTGCTAACAGATGTATTAACCCCTTAAGGACCAGTGATGTTCCAGGACTGTCAACGGTAGATCTGCGCTAAGGACTGGTGACGGTCCTGGCATATCATGGAATTCTGGAATGGCAGCAAGGTTGCATGCCACTCTGCTATCCCAGAATTGATTGCAAATTTTTTTAAAAAAGTGCCGTGGTCCTTAATGGCTGCCCACCCCCAGATTAGGCTGTTGTTAAGGGGTTAAAGAAGCCTGAGCTGCAATAACTTGTGAATGAAGCCTTTCCCAGTAAACATTCTTTACTCAGCAAGAAAACTCTACCAAATATTTATATATTTTTTGATAACAAAACTTTACTGTTCTATTGTATCTGTAATATGAACAGAAATGCAAAAAATATCCAAGACTTGAAAATAAAAGAAAATATAAACATATCACTTCCCCATCTCTCAATTCTGGAGCAAACCAGCTCCACCATGGTTGAGAAAAGAAAATGTCCAATGATCAAATGGGGATTTAAGTCCTTTGAAAGCTAGAAGTGACTCCAGATTAATCATCTGGAACCTGTTGGAGACCTGTCTAGCACTCAAGGGTTGTCATTAAACCCTCTGAGTGCCTGGGGATTAGGCCATTTCATAGACCATGTAGGCCACACACTTTCAGCATTTTTGTTATCTTCCTATTTAGGTCTGACTGTGTTAGGAAATTATAATTTTTTTTAGAACAAATTGGGATTTTGCATGGTGCCTCATAAGAAGTACATTTTTCATTTTCTGACAAGCTATGATGTCATAAATACAAAAAAGTAAAAAAAAAAATTTTTTTTGCTAAGATCACACACTATATATCAAAAAACAGTTATGTTGATTGTGAAAGTTCCAATTATTTAAAAAAATCCCTGAATCTTCTGAGTACAAAATAACATATATACACATATGTATAGTTTTACCTACATACATGGCCTGCACAAACCAGTAACTACCAGGAACACAAAATGGTATTTTCAACATTAAGAACTAAAATGCTTATTGCAGTGGTTACATGGTAAAAGTGCTGTAAACAGCTCAACCACTATGTAAAACTACATATTTTCAGAAACAGATATCCCACTGCATTAAATGAGACATCACTTGCCATCTACCCCTAGCCTATGTGCACAAATGTTTTCAGAAGGTAGCACTACAGTAAAACTAACATCATTTTGTTATATTTACGCTACTTCAAATGTACCGAAATCTTTGAAAACTGGCACATTTCCTACTATATTCATTAGCTAATCGTCTTATGAGAAAATGGTACCTCAGAAGCACAAAATTACACTAACTGCAATCTAATATTTTTTCTTACAATTTTTCAAGTATGACTTGCCTATACTAAAATAATTATAATAAGTAGAGAAACTAAGAAAAGGTAGACAAAGGATACCATTCTGGATAGAATATAACCATGAGAGGTAATTTGTCTTTTTACCCCTAACCTGGCGTACACAAATGTTTCTAGAAGTTGGCGCCGAAGGAAAAAAAATGTTTTGTTTTACATTTCCATCCCTACAAATATGCTGAACTGAAATCTGTGCAAAGATATTGATTTCCAACTATATTCTTTATTCATTAGCTAGTGCTCTTATGAGAAAAATGGCAACCCACCAGTATAAGTTGACATTTGACAATTAGGATCTTTAATTTTTCTTACAATTTTCCAAAATGACTTGCATGTACTAAAATGGTTGCAATAGCTATAGAAATTAAGAAAGCATTAGCATGAGTTGACATACTGCAAGGGGCCCAGAAACACAAAACTATATCAACTACAACCTCTAATTTTTCTTACAATTTTTCAAACATGACATGCCTGTACTAAATGATTGTAACAAATACATAAGCAAAAAATGTACTGAAAGCTTTGGAAACCATGGAATTTCCACCTGTATTCATTAGCTGCTGCTCTTACATGGAATATGACACCACCTTGGTATGATTTCATGTACTTTATGGAGTACTGTATTCAATTCCTGCTGCCAGCCTGTGGAAAATGGTACTCCATTTTTGTAGGTTAACAGACAATATTGGGGTGCCAGGAACACTAACCTACACCTGCCACTTTTCTTTTTTGAAATTACCTGCCTGCACTAAAATGGTCATAACCAATAGGGATATGAAGGAAAGGTAGACTAAGTATACCATTTTAGAAAATCGAGTCAAGTAGGAGGTGTCAGAAGTACAAAACTACAACAAATACAGTATTATTTTTCATATAATTTTCAATTATGACTTGCTTAGACTAAAATGGTTATAACAATAAAAGGAATGAAGAAAAGGTGGATAAAGCATTCCTTTTGGAAAGTAGACAACTAGCAGCATCAAATGAGGGGTCCTTTGTCTTTCTACCCCTAAGATGGTGTGCACAATTATTTCCAGAATGTGGTGCTATATAGAAAAAAATACTTTTTTACACATGAATAACTTCAAAGATACCACACCAAGGGAATTCCTAGTGTATTCAGCACCTACTGCTGACCTAAGAAAGATTTCTCCCTAATGGTATGGATTGATATAATATTGGATGCCAGGATCTTGACTACCAGTGGTACAAGTATGAGGAATTAAACAGTGTATGTGGGATTCTATGACAACCAGCTGAAAAATGCTGGGGAGGGTCAGACTGGGTATGTGTGAATTTGTGATTACCATTGGGTAGTGGAATCAGGTTTGGATCAGACAGTGTATGTATGGACCTGTGACGGACAGTTGAACCAGGATGGGGTGGTCTCTCAGACAGTGTATGTGGATATGTCTACCAGTGGACAGCAGAACCAGCTGGGGGGGGGGTCAGATAATGCCAGTGGGCATTGGAACAAGATTGGGAAGTCAGGTAGTTCATCACACTTTTGTTTTCTAATCTCACTAAGGCATAGGCCCTTGCTCCTCATACAGTTAGAGTGAATCAGACCAATCCCGCTGATGAGGCCCATATAGGCCTAAATGTATGTTTGGGAATGTGCTGTTTGTATTGTGCAGAGAGAATTTAACTGACATTTCAGAGATGGACTATAAGAGGTTGGGACCAGTCTGATATGTATAAGAAAATTGTATTTATGCAGAGTGACATGGGAGCAAAAAAGATGACTTGAGCAGCAACTGAGAGTCTACGATGGATTAGAACAAAACATTTAATTTTGTTTTGTTTTGCTTTGCAATGCGTTTTGTACCCCTCTGGCACTCAAAAGGTTATATTTATATAACATAAAAATCTGATAATAATGTCATAATAAATTCTTATGAATAAATAAATGCCTTTGCCAGGTAAAATACTTTAAACAGCGCACAGCCAAATTACACTGGGCACATGCCCATAACCATTTTCAATTTACTAAACTGAAGTGAACTTAAAAGTATCCTTCTGGCCATTTACTTAGAGCAGGAGTGTCCACTAACAGGCCAGGATTTAAGGATAACCCTGATTAAGCACATATGGGATAATCAGGGGCTTATTCATTATGATTGGCATACCTGTGCTTCAACAGGGAAATCCTTACATCTGGACTGTAGCTCATGGGGATCAAACTTGGACACACCTGACTTAGAGCACTATGGGTAACGTCCAAATCTGCAAAAAAGACATTGGGGGTCATACTTCTTTAGGTTGACTGCACACAAATCAAGACACACATATACACACACACACACACACATATACACACACACGGTGGAATATTCATTGCTTTACATTTGTCTTTGCATGTATGGCTCTATGTGCGCTATTGTTTTGTCTGATCAACTTCTGGATACACACACACACACACACAGTGGAATATTCATTGCTTTACATTTGTCTTTGCATGTATGGCTCTATGTGTCCTATTGTTTTGTCTGATCAACTTCTGGATATAATTTGAAATGGATGTTTTGTCAGAACCTCTATTTGACTGAGGTTGTCCAACATAATTCCTTAATATTGCATATTTACTATTCCTCATCATCTTTCTTGTCTAAGTTAACCTCCAGGAACAAGGGCTCATATTAATACAAAACCTTATTTTAAAGCTAGAGGACCTTCAAGAATTTACTTTTTCTCTTCTTCAAAGTGTTTAAAAAGTGACTACCGTTGCTTGTTAAATACTCCAGTGGAAATATCTGATAACTAAGAGTTATTGCTAAATTCTCCTGTTCATCACTGAGGGGTGTATCTCATCTGAATCAATACAAAACAAATCACTTATGGACAATGAGATGAGGATAGAGGGACAAGGGAACAAATAAGGAGGGGAGAATTGCACAAGATAGAGGTGTGTTTAAAAGCAGGGGAAAGAGCACTTGGGAGCACATGCAGGTGGGAGAAGGACATCTGGATAATGGCATAGACAGAAGGGGAGAGTTGGAGTGGAGGTGAGAGTCTGTGGGAGTATAGGAGAGATGGAGAGTGAGAATCTGAGAGACAGAGTGAGGGAGAAGGGATAGACAAAGCATGGGACAGTGAGAGAGAAAGAAGTATAAAGTTTCCCTGTCTGTTGACTTACACACACACACACACACACACACACACTATAGACTCTCTTACCTTGTTCAGATGAATGACTTGGACAGGAACCTGTTTGATTGACATCTGAAGGTAATTTAACCTTTTTTTTAGACATCATACGATTGCTTTTCCTGCAAAAGAAACAAGAAACAAAATAACTGTTTCACTAGACATGTTTCACACAAATTCCCAGCACACAGCATCCTTTCCCTCACTCTTATTGATGAATAGTTCTGTGATGAAACATATGGTAAGAGATGTATTCCTATTCACTGTGGGAATGTAGATCCCATGAACCCTTTGAGGACCAGGGGACTGTGTAACACATTGCAAAGTAATACATTGCACACAATTCTAGACATTGACACTAACATACCGTATAGTACTTCTGATGGTCACAAGGGCAATAAATGATCCCTATGACATCCGATAAATATTTAGTAAATAGGTCTCAGTATGAGTCACAGCCTCTGGAACATATGTTATGCTTAAACTTTCATTCTGTCTTAACCCTTTGAGGGCCAAAGGGTATGCAATGCATTGCAAATAACCAATATTTTTTTTTCTATAGAAATGCTTCTGTCTATTTTTGTAACTCCTCATGCTGCATGACTCCTGTGACCATGACAGTTCTATAGTGCTAGGAATTCTGGGATACATTTAATTTGTTTTTTGATGGAAGGTAATTTACATTAAAACTTGTGTCAGAATGGATATAGTCATCCAGTGACCTTTCCTGGAATGCTAACAGTAACCTTACACATTTAAGAGGGCCAACTCATTGAACTATTCCTGTTGGAACACTGATTGACAGTTTTATCTTTAACTTCTATGGTTGTCATCATCTGATTTCTGCCACCTTTTTGTGAACCTTGATGTCTTATGTATTACATTTTCTGATAAGGCAATCCTATTACAATCCTGTGCTATACAGTCATTTGGATACCTTCTTCCTAATTAGAGAGTGATTTTACCATGCATTTGAAAGGTTTCCTTATAGTGAGATGTATTCCAATCTGTGGTACTCTGATTCCCAGGAAAACAAATAAGAAAGAGTGTCTTCTAATGAGTACGATATGACACATTCAGCATGTGATACATGACAGGCTGTGTGCAACATTTTTCCAAAATACAACCTACAGACCTTGGTTCAGATAGTGACTAGGATAAGCAAAAATAAAAATTATAATCATATTTGAAATACTTTGCCATGAAATTCAGCTTCATTCATATTTTCTTTGTCTTGGTTGTATTTTTTCCATATTCCATTTTTTAAACTGCAGCTTTGATCAAAGTATTCCTGGATGATAATAAAGCAAAATATAATTTGAAAGATGTTATTGCCATATATTTTACAGCAGGCTCATCTGATTTTAGATGCCTTACTTATATTATTGTTAATTTACCACCAATATTATATTATGAAATTCCAGTACAGTTAAAGTTAAAAACTTGCTATTTCATGAACTGCCTGGTAATTTCAGAATTTCAAGGGGAAGTAGGAACTCCTGAGAGTAACCTCCCACTTACCGTACTGTTTAGAGAAAATCCTTATTCCCCTTTACATTTTTATGTTGCGCCATGTTTGAACAGATAATTTCTTCAGTGGGGGTTGACGGTTGCTGGCAGGAACACGGGACCTCAATCTCTGCTCAGTTCACATGGTAATCTTATCCCTTTAAGGGCCAGATGATTTGTACAGCAAATTACTTTACAATGTGCTTCATCCTCTTTTAATTCATAAAGGGATAAACAAGCTAATGCATTCTGCCCAATTCATTAAAAAAACAAAACAAAACAAAACAAAAAAACTGACTAGCATCTGTCATGTCTGCCTTCAAGCACATGACATCCAGGATTGATTGTAGATGTTAACTCTTGAACAAAAATGTTCAAGAGCAAAATTCATAGGGGCCATTAAGATTTTCTGGCCATAGTGTGGCACATGGGGTTATTATTAAGAAGCAGTTCTCCTTTAATGCAAAGTGACAGTACATTATATAATGAAGGACTAGCTCCATGCTTAGACTAGTTGTTTATAGAATAACAAACCAACTGATTAACCTTTTGAGTGCCAGATGGGAATGCAACACATTGCTTCGCGCTCAAAGGGTTAAATACATAGAATGTGTGAAATTACAGGATGATTCCACACTTTAACTAGTTATTTCATAGAATAACTGGGCTTGAAATGGGTAGTTTATGGTATAACTAATTATTCTTTAAAATAAAGTATTTAATGTTCTTGTTCTACACTTTAACTGGTAGTACATAGCTTATGGAATAATTAGTTAACGTGTGTAATTTTCATTTTATTTCATACTTTACCAAAAACACCCAGTTCATTTATGAAATAACTACTGTGACAGAGTCCAGGACCATGTATACGTCACCCATAGGCTACAACAGGCAGTTTATCCCAGCGATTAAATGGATAAGTTTTGTGTTTTGCCTCTGCTATCACACCTGCTCCTGGTTAATTAGCTCAGACCTATATAGTAGGTCTGAAACAGCAGGGTGTGGTCAGACTGCACTGGGATAGTGTGTTTGGAGACATGCAAGCAAGCAAGCAAGCAAGCAAGCTGTCTGTCTGTCTGTCTGTCTGTCTGTCTTAGGGTGACCACATTTCCCTTCTGCCATTCCGGGACGTGGTCACCCTATCAATGCCTTACCTTGAGTCCCTGGTGGTCTAGCGGAGTGCGGAGTGCAAAGTGCTCTGTGCCTCCTCCGGCACAGAGCTGAAGCTCCCACGCGCTGTGCTCAGTAATGCAGAGCGCTGGGAGATGATGTCATCTCCCAGCGCTCTGTATTACTAGAGCGCTTGCCTCCAGATCAGGTAAGTTGCATTGCCGCCCTGGATGTCAGCCTGCAAGCGGCGTCCATGATGTGACACACCGCTTGCAGGCTGACATTCAGGGCGGCTTGGCTTCATTCCGGGACACTTCATTGTCCCGGTTGAAGGGGACCCGGGACGCGGGACATGTCCCTGAAATAAGGGACAGTCCCGGACGTTCCGGGACCCGTGGTCACCCTAGTCTGTCTGCCTGCCTGCCTGCCTGCCTGCCTGCCTGTGAAACCAAGGAACGGTGAGAAAGCTTCTGAACTGAAAAGATTGCATGTCTGCTTAGTTTACTTTTTGTACTGGAACCCAGAGTAGCTGGGTCAGTAACTGGTAGTGAGGGAACTACTGTGAGTTAGCCTCCTGAAAGGAGTAGGCCTGTTTATTTCTGTACTGTTTGATTTAAAGGGTAAGCATACCCTAAAATTGGGAGACTTTTCTTTTGTTGTTGCTGTTTACAATAAACTGCATTGAAGTTACAACCTCCTGGCTGTCCTGACCGTGTTTGAAGTAAACTTACCACACTACATATTTGATGAAATACCTAAATAGAGCATTCTGACTGTGTCATATACACCAGCCAGTTACAGCAAACCGGCCAATGTAGAACAAATCACATAATTAACCATTTGAGTGTCACGGGCACTCAAAGAGTTAAATAAGCTGTATTTTGGACCCTATTTATGAGAGCTTACATTGTACTGTAAATGGATATTGTGATAGAGTGATACAAGGGATAAGCAAAGCTTTGTCTGCTAAGGTTCTCAAAGAAATAAACAGAAGGTGCTAACTATGTCTAAACATCAATGTACAACAGTATGAATGGGGAAAAACATGCTACTGACATTCACCATACATCCTAAGTCACTCACTATTACTTCCATCAGATCAGCTAGGCATTCAGTTCAACAGGATATAAGCTTGTTAAAAGGTAAGTGTGCCCTAGGAATAAGTGGTTGCAATGCATGGGATACCTCTTTGGCAGTCAAAGGGTTATAAGATTAATCTTTTGAGTGCCAGAGGTGTACGGAACGCATTGCAAAGCAATATGACTGACTGCTGAATGAAGACCTACCTAGATACCTTAACCCTTTGACTGACAAAGGGTTTTGCTTGTCAATGTGTTACATACCCCTCTGGAACTCAAAGGGTTCATTACCTTTCTGGAACTCAAAGGGTTAAGGTATCTCGGTAGGTGCTCTACATACAGCAGTCAGTCATATTTAGCTATTTATTTTTGCATTGTATCTGCAGTTTCCTGTATATAGTGATCTCTATTCAATTCCTCTAAGTCACACTATCTCACAACAAGCAATGGGCTTCTATAGACCAAAACTGATCAGGGACACAGTTTTATCTGTTTTTACATAAACAGTTAGAAGCACAATACAAATGAGATCAGAACACAGCTAAATAGCATATAGATATACCTGACTGCCATACCTTCCAACATTTTACAAATGAAAAAATGTACATTCATAGCAGGTGCCCCAGTATGGCATAACCTCCGACCTTTCATAAATTAAAACAGTTACACTCACAGCCACTGCCCCCACAGCACAGATTGTTGTTTGCCTGGGTTTCTCTCAGTTATCTGCAGAATGGACCAATCAGTGCCCATCTGTCACGTCCTTAACGGCATCCGCCTGCCATTTCTCTTTTTTTGGGGACCCGCTTCAGCACTGCCTCCACCTCCACTGCTGTGTTTTCGCTGTGGCTGTCCTTTCCCCTTCTATGGATTTCCTTCTGTTCGCCTTCGTTCCCGTTTATCTTCCTTGCTGTACTCTGCCCTCCTGCTTCCTCTTTGCCCTTTCTTTTCTGTCTGCTCTGCCGCCGACCACTCGGTCTGGGTCTTTTTCTATGAGCATACGCAGGAGTGGCTTCCAATGCTCAGGTTTAAAGGGGCAGTGTCTGCACACTACTGAAGTATTAATATAGCGTCCCTAGTAGTGTTACTGCCAGTTAGTTCTGTGTCCCCCTGTGTATGATCCTTGCTGTACCTGACCTTGTCCCTGCCTGCTGTTTTGGTATCATCTTCCTGGATTCACTGTGTATGACCCTGCTGGCTGTTTTGACCATTCTCTTGTCTCCTGAATTGGCTATATCCTAGTTTTGGACCTCCTGTGTATGACTCGGCCTGGCCTGACTTCGTCTCAGCCTACTGACTCAATACCTTCCTCCTTGATCCTCCTGTGCATGATCCGGCCTGGCCTGACTTCGTCCCAGCCTACTGATTTGGTACCTTCCTCCTTGATCCTCTGTGTATGACCCTGCTTGTTGCTTGTCCATTCTCTAGACACCTGTGTTTGTATTGTTCCTGTTGGAGCCAATTCCTCCCTGGGGATAGAGGTAGTATAGTTTGTTCTGAGAGGGTTATTATCACGGTCCCCGTGATTCCCTGTCAATCTCTGACTGTGTACATTTGCATTGGAGGAGTCTGATTGGCCCGCCCAGGATGTGCCTTTATATGCTGGGGTTTGGGCACTTGTCAGTTGCCCTTTCGTGGTGTTCAAGTTGCTGCGCCTAGTTGCTGATCTCCATTGTCTCCCGTGTACCGACCCGGCTAGTCTGACTCTCCTCCTGTTCCTGCTCCGTGATTTGACCCGGCTCTGGCTGAAGACCCTGTTCCGTGTCCTGACCTGGCTCTGGCTGACGACCCTGCTCCGTGATCTGACCTGGCTCTGGCTGACGACCTTGCTCCGTGATTCGACCCGGTTCTGGCTCCTGATCCTGCTCCGTGATTGATCCGCTCTCCGGTGGTGTTCCTGCGACTCTGTCATCCGGTTCCGGCTATCGCTTCTGTCCGGCTGCTGCTCCAGTGTCCTCCGGTCGCTCTGGCGACATTCTGAACTGTTCTCTGTTTCCTCTCGCTCATTTGGCTGTAGCCGAGGTTGCCTGCCTTGTACTCGCTGAGCATTGCTCTTTCAAATGTACCAGATTAACCCTTGCACTGCCTGTAGTCTCCGATTACGTGCCACTTGTTAATTGCCAAGCTCCTGTCGATTCTCTGAGCCATTACACTTTGAGTCTCCTCCTTACGCTATACCAGTCCTTGCAGAGCTCCGCTTGTCCGGTGTTTGGGGTGCACCGTGATCACGCCGGTTGGCGCTGGCAGTCCGTTCGCTCTTGCTATATGGATTCTGAGCGACACCGGAAGGGTGTCTGGGCCGTATCTCTTTTGCTTAAAGTGCACAGTTCCAGCTGTACTACTCGGTGCATCGGCTCTTCTTAAGCTTGGGCAACTACTTATTACTGTGGCCTTCCAAGGGCTTGCATATTTTCCGTGGCACACGCAGGGTTACGCACTACTCAGTCTTGGCGATTCCTATTCTGGTTACATCAGATTGGCAGTAGCATTCCTCCTAGCCCACGGTGGTGGTACTGGCTCAGTTTAGAGCAGCAGGGGCTCATCCTGCTTCTGTCTAGAGAGTGATACAGCGCTGATCCTGTGTTCCTGTTCTACATCTAGAGACTGTTTTCAGAGACTGATATATCTCCTGGGCGTTGGCCAATCTAGCCTGAGCCTCACCAGTTGCTCATGTTAACCCTCTGAGTAGCTACAGTCTGTAGCTATATTTAACCTCTGTTTATATTGCCCATTCTTGTCTGTAATTATCAGCATTGTTCTTACCTATACTGGCACCTAGGGGCGCTGTTTATCATTCTGTTTCAATAAACTGTGTTTTTACTTTACAACCTGGTCTGAGTGTCAGAAAAACCGTAACAGTACGAAAGGGCCATGACCTCAGACGGGAAAAGTGACAGTAATACACAGAACCTTCTGGAGGGCATTCTGTGGCCAGATGGGCATTCAATTGTCATTTTCCTCTGCCTACCATCCCCAGACCAATGGGGCCGCTGAGCGTGCCAATCAGGGACTTGAGCAGTTTTTGCGCTGCTTCGTGACTGATCATCATGATAACTGGGCCGACCTGTTGCCATGGGCGGAGTTCGCCAGGAACTGTGCGGTTAATTCATCGTCTGGGAGTTCCCCGTTCCTGGTTAATTATGGGTTCCAACCCTGTTTACTCCCAGACTCATTTCAGTCCCAACAGATTCCGGCTCTGGATGAGCACATGGAGCAGCTCCGTTCCACTTGGGCACAGGTACAACGGTCTCTCAGTCAGTCCTTCCTGAGACATCAGCGGCAGGCTAATCGCAGACGGCTGCCAGCGGTCTCCTACCAGGTTGGGAACAGGGTATGGCTTTCCTCCAGGAATCTTAACCTGCAAGTGCCTTCGAACAAACTGGCTCCTCGGTTCATTGGGCCCTTTAAGATTATTCGCAAGGTCAACCCCGTGGCATACGCATTGGAGCTCCCTAGGACTATGCGTATTCATAACGTGTTTCATGTGTCTCTTCTTAAGCCCTTGGTTTGCAACCGTTATACTACCACTCCGGTGGTTCCTGGGCCGGTGGATGTACAAGGCCAAGAGGAGTACGAAATTCAGAGCATTATTGACTCCAGGAGATTTAGAGGCAAGTTGCAATATTTGGTCCACTGGAAAGGTTATGGGCCTGAGGAGCGCTCTTGGGTTGATCATAAGGATCTTCATGCTCCATGACTGATGCGCAACTTTCACTCTAAATATCCTCTTAAACCTAGACCCTCTGGCAGGGGAGGGGGTCTTTGAGAGGGGGGTACTATCACGGTCCCCGTGATTCCCTGTCAATCTCTGACTGTGTACATTTGCATTGGAGGAGTCTGATTGGCCCGCCCAGGATGTGCCTTTATATGCTGGGGTTTGGGCACTTGTCAGTTGCCCTTTCGTGGTGTTCAAGTTGCTGCGCCTAGTTGCTGATCCCCATTGTCTCCCGTGTACCGACCCGGCTAGTCTGACTCTCCTCCTGTTCCTGCTCCGTGATTTGACCCGGCTCTGGCTGAAGACCCTGCTCCGTGTCCTGACCTGGCTCTGGCTGACGACCCTGCTCCGTGATCTGACCTGGCTCTGGCTGACGACCTTGCTCCGTGATTCGACCCGGTTCTGGCTCCTGATCCTTCTCCGTGATTGATCCGCTCTCCGGTGGTGTTCCTGTGACTCTGTCATCCGGTTCCGGCTATCGCTTCTGTCCGGCTGCTGCTCCAGTGTCCTCCGGTCGCTCTGGCGACATTCTGAACTGTTCTCTGTTTCCTCTCGCTCATTTGGCTGTAGCCGAGGTTGCCTGCCTTGTACTCGCTGAGCATTGCTCTTTCAAATGTACCAGATTAACCCTTGCACTGCCTGTAGTCTCCGATTACGTGCCACTTGTTAATTGCCAAGCTCCTGTCGATTCTCTGAGCCGTTACACTTTGAGTCTCCTCCTTACTCTATACCAGTCCTTGCAGAGCTCCGCTTGTCCGGTGTTTGGGGTGCACCGTGATCACGCCGGTTGGCGCTGGCAGTCCGTTCGCTCTTGCTATAAGGATTCTGAGCGACACCGGAAGGGTGTCTGGGCCGTATCTCTTTTGCTTAAAGTGCACAGTTCCAGCTGTACTACTCGGTGCATTGGCTCTTCTTAAGCTTGGGCAACTACTTATTACTGTGGCCTTCCAAGGGCTTGCATATTTTCCGTGGCACACGCAGGGTTACTCACTACTCAGTCTGGGCGATTCCTATTCTGGTTACATCAGATTGGCAGTAGCATTCCTCCTAGCCCACGGTGGTGGTACTGGCTCAGTTTAGAGCAGCAGGGGCTCATCCTGCTTCTGTCTAGAGAGTGATGCAGCGCTGATCCTGTGTTCCTGTTCTACATCTAGAGACTGTTTTCAGAGACTGATATATCTCCTGGGCGTTGGCCAATCTAGCCTGAGCCTTACCAGTTGCTCATGTTAACCCTCTGAGTAGCTACAGTCTGTAGCTATATTTAACCTCTGTTTATATTGCCCATTCTTGTCTGTAATTATCAGCATTGTTCTTACCTATACTGGCCCCTAGGGGCGCTGTTTATCATTCTGTTTCAATAAACTGTGTTTTTACTTTACAACCTGGTCTGAGTGTCAGAAAAACCGTAACAGTTATCGGGGGAACCCTTCGGCTCAACCGGAGGGGTCCAATCTAGCTTCTCGGCTAGCACCTTTATCCAGCTAGGCCATAGCATAATCCCCGTAGGACAACCTCCGTACCCGAGCCTCGGTCCCAAGCACCGCTCCCCAGCATCTCGCTCCTCTATCCCTTGTTGGAGGAGTCTTTTCCTCTCTAACCCCTTGGGAGACCTTGTCGGTGTCATTACACCATCCTTCTTTCTGTGCTGAAAAAAAAAGTACACTATGTGCATTCAGTGTTATAATACAAAAGCACACAAAAGGTTATGCACAGGTTAAAAAGGTGCAGTCGGAGGGTACTGATTGCTGTTGAAAGGACACCTACCCAGGTAAGTTCATCTGATTAATAAGAATCCCTTATTCCTAGAGTCGTTCCCTTTTAATTATGCAACCTCTCAGATTTTAATTTGAAAACTATGATATCCACAATGGACTGAAGGAGTCAATTAAAACTACTCATTCCTGATTATGTATTATGTATCATTCATGCTTTAAATATTTTATAATCCTATATAATTTTCTCCTAGGTTTCCTACTTTAAATGTATTTTACCTTTGGGTTTCTGTGTGCGCAAGATGATTAATTATGAATGCACTATAGGTCATAATG
The DNA here is from genome assembly GCA_037306005.1 of Rhinophrynus dorsalis. Lineage (NCBI taxonomy): Eukaryota > Metazoa > Chordata > Amphibia > Anura > Rhinophrynidae > Rhinophrynus > Rhinophrynus dorsalis. Next base: position 104,790,655 of record CM074721.1, on the reverse strand, counting down.
CACTCAAGGGGTTAAAATCTGCAACAGTATTCTGAAATTCCTCTTGGCTCGTCTTTACAACTGATTACCAGAATTATTTCACATATTACTACAGTTTATATTTAGGTTTTTCACAAATACAATGTATTAATTTATAATACAGAATTTGTCACATTTTAGAAATATTTGTATATATTTGGATAATATTGTAATCTATTTCCAGTGTGGCTTTAATCATTGTTGAGAATGTTGGAAACTTTGTGTATCTATTAGAATATTAAATTAATGGATGTCAAAGGTATTTATACAGATCCCTATACAGCTTGTTTTTTTTACTTACCAGTACCATCTCTCCTAACAGTCTTTTCATACCGTTGTGCTTCCTGAGTGATTCTTGAGTAGTCTCTCAATGAACTTTGTAGGGGTGATGGAGGAGAGACTGGTAACCTATTTACATGTACATGAAGTTTTCTGTATACCCAAGTGGAGACAGTAAACAAGTGTTTTCAATCAGGTAACCCTCCAAAAGATATACGTACTGGGCTTGAATGGAGAGAGAGAAAAGAGTTACAAAGAAGATTAATTCCCTCCAGTGGCAGACTCGTTAAAGTTAAGCACTGAAACACGTTGAGCTTTTCAAGTTGTAGCTGCACTGCAGAAGGAGGATTAGAGAAGGAAATAGGATGGTGTAACTTAACCTTCATTGGATGGGATTTGACTTCAGTTGAATCACATTGGTGAAGAACAGGTACCAAACAGGAACAGCTTCCCTTCTGTCTGCCTTGAAGGCTTGATTGACTTTATATTTAAGTAAGAGCCATCTTAACTAGATGCATGGACATTTTTTGTGCATTACTAAGTTTATAGTACTTTCAAAGTGATTATCAACCCTCTAGTAAGAGCCCATTACCTACAATTTTTCAGCACATGAGTAGTATATTACTGTATCTTGATCATCTCTACTGATTGGAAAGTATACACAGGAGGACAGCCCAAACAAATAGTGTGTAATAAAATGTTAATCACATTTCAAAGGGATATAGGATGAAACTTACTTGATAGATTTCCACCGGCCAGTATCAAAGGAGACCGGTGTATGAGCTAGCGGGGAGATGTTGCCAGTCCTCCTTGCAAATGGACAACAAATTCGGCTGTGGCAATCCAAGGTTTAAGCTCAATCAAGAGCTCTTTCTCTTCAAGGGAGTGTGGAAGGGGCAAAGATAAATGAAGGCATGCATCAACTCAGCTATGTTTGTCAAGCAAAATTAGTTTTGAGATGGTTTTGTATAATGTATACATACTTATCTGTCAGTTATGTCACTGTGAGCTGATGGCTTGTTATATAAGGATATATATTGTTATTTGGACTACTGATGACCCAGGACTATTGGTGTTTAATTCTATGACTTGAACATCTATACTTGTTGGTTATGATATGTATTATAGAGCATTGAAACTGTAGTTTAGACCCAGGAGGGTATTTACATATTGGGAAATATATGTAGTGATATTTTCTGAGAACAAGGGATCTTACGGTCCTTAAAGGATGCATTTCTTATGTTCTCAGTTAGCCTTTAAACGGTATCACCTGTAAATAATTCTTGTGAGTTCTTTGTTACAAAAGTATATTGAATCCCATTTACTTCACCTTGAGAGAGAGGAATATAAACTTTCTCCATGTTGCAGCAATAGAAAAGAGACCAGGGAATGACAAGATACAACCTAGTCCACATCCAGAATGGTACATGTCCTAAAGATTCCAGGAGACATATTTATTAATGAGATAGAAAATACAGACATTTAGTATGGCCTTAATCCCCCACCCCAGTTTTCTGTCTCCAATTTTTTATATAAGTTAGTTCTTTCTGCACAGGCTCTTGTGAACTAGACAAAGTAAAATCAATAAAAGGTAGGAATGATTAATCCCACATTTGAATGTTCCCATTTAGTAGCAACTGACAAAGATGATTCATAAATGTTGTCTCCCCCTGATGGGTTGACAGAGCTATAGGGTACTTCTATTTAAAATAAAGACCTAGTTATGGAAATATAGGACTGTGTTCCGAAAACAAACGAGAAGCAATTCTGAAGCCAACAAACCTCCCTACAGCGACAAATTATAATTTCAGAAAATCCCTTTCATTTAAATTGGTCTTTGAACATCTTGAATGATAACGATTCATTGATGAATTACCTCAAGTGCAATGTGTTGAAAACTCCATTTAAACCAAAGGGACATGTTATTTGTCCCCTATGGTGGAGCTGGTTTGTACCAGAATTGGTACTTATTCCTTTATGTATATGGTCTATACTGGTTGAAAGATATTTCAACATTTTTACATTAACAATGCATTGGTCACCCTTGTTAACTCTTTAATTGCAAAAGGAATGTGCAATGCAGTAAGTGAATGCTTAATTTCAGGGTCACATTTTTTACTTTAGTCAGCACAGGATTAATGGCGTAATGGGCCTTGAGCTGGCAGTAATGTTGGGCCCATTCTAGAAAGGTGTATGATGTTCTATTGAAATAGTCTAGATGATGGCAGTATACACCACAAAGCTTGCTTAAGTATTAATAATTTTGTCAACATTTTCAGTCAGTATAAGCAATAAGTTGTGGCTCTCCTTCTGGGCTGAATAGGGGTTCACTGTGACTCACACATTACTGATGAGAATAGGCCTATTGTTTACATTGAGCCTGGTGCTGCAACACCATCTACCTCCTTCTTAATCAGGCCTGTCTTTAGTGCTTTAGTTGCGCTCCACTAGGCCCAAGGGACTTGCCAAGAAAGATATTAGTAAAAGTCTTACCTCTCATGAATGAGATGAGAAAACATTAGGACATGGGAGGCCTGCTTGTCACACACCATCAGGGAGAGTCTGGTGAGCTGTTACAAGGTAATGAATAGAAATGAAGCAATTTCATTGTTAACGAGTTATATGCTAAGGTGATTTGGGGAAGGCACGGTCTAAAGCTATCAGGATTCGATGTATGATCTTAGCTGTTTCATATTAAGCAAACTGAAGTCATTTTATCATAGGTATAGGAACCATGGGCGGAGGGGGCTAAATCCCTCTCAGATTTAAGAAGTAGGAACCAGTGTTTATAAGAACAGGCAGACATATACGTTACTGTTTCAGAAATTATATGATGCCCTGTTCTAGAAAAAAAAGTCTACATTTTTACAATTAAACCTGCAGGTCAGAATATCTCCTTGGTCTCGTTCACACTAGATTTCTGGTTTCTGGATGTGAAAGGAACTGAAATGCAGGCAGATAGGGTATGTTGTGGTTCTTTCAATATGAAACAATATTTCAATTTTCTCCCTCAATTATTTAGTAGGGAGCTCAATGTGTTAGTATGAGACTTGCTGCCTCCCATGCTCTGCTTATCACAGGAATAGTTACAGATGGTTTCTTTCAGATCTGGCAGCCTCTGAAATTTATGGTGTGCCCCATGTGCTTTTTTTAATGTTTTGCATTTCTATAAATCTTGACTATGGGGAAAGTGCATCAAAAATAATAAGATTAGAAGCACAAAAGACTTGTCATAAATCTCTGAGGTACTGACTAGATATCCAGAAAGGAGGATTCTGTAGTTGTTTCTGTGATAAGGAAGGCATGCAGCTCCATGATAATTTAAGTTCACCATATCAGTTGTAATTCCCAGTGAATCATTTGAATGGAGAGGTGTTTTACAGATTACAAAGTAATATATGATGCTTCTCCTCTGGCACTCAAATTAATGTAAACAGTCTTGTACTGTGATTTATAAGACCATATACCTAAGAGTAAAACACAAAAGGGTGTCACATTGGGAGATACAATAATGGAACACCAACTCCCAGTAGTTTAGAACACAATCCTCCACTCCTAGAACTGGCCAAAAATGCCAAAATGTACAAAAAATCTAAGCTCTTAGGAAAAAGTGTAAAAAAAAGATACATAGTACAGCGAAGAATTACGTCAGTTTTTTATAATATATAATAAATTCAGAGATACATAATATCAAGACGAATACTCAATAATTGTCAAAAAAATCAAAGAAGGATATGTAGAATACATCTATATCCACATCTTATATACTGACCACAAAATAACAGCAAGTTGAATGTGTCAGTCTGTAATATAGTGCCATAACCCCTAGGAAACACAACACATACAAACTCCTTAGTGTGTGTAATTAGGTTGATGGATAGAAAATTAAATTATTCAATAGGAAACAGTTAAAGGGATAGTAATACTTCGTTTTATCTTTATTTTATTTTGTAGGCATTAAAAAAACATGAAGAACGATATAAGTCTTATCTCTGAAACCTTTATTGTTTGAGAGATATTCACAAGCAAAGTTTCCCCTCCCGCCCCTTTTACCTAGTGTAAGTGTCACAGTAGCGGCGGCTGCCGAGCCGACCGCTACCTTACCTGCTGGTTCGCCAGCATTCTGTGTCAGCGGCGTTGCGGTCTGTTCCTCTCTGCAGCCTGCCGCAGCCTCTTCCGGCGGGCTCTCAGTGTGCCTTGGCGCGCGTCCAGCTAGACGCGTGTCTGTATTTAAAGAGACAGGCACACATTTTTTGTCTCCTCCTCTTCCTGGGGGCTGCTCCTTATAACCACTGGACACTACTCTCAGTTGCCCTTTCATGGTGTCCAGTGAAGTTGTAGTACTGACTATCTGTTCTGGTTATGACCATTGGCTTGTTCTGACTATCCGCTCTGTGTATGATCTTGGCTTGTCTGACAACCATTCTGGTGCATAATCTGCGGCTCTGGTAGACTACCCTCTATGTGTATGACCCGGGCCTGGCTGACTATCCGTTCTGGTGCTGACGTTTGGCTTTACCTGATTTCCCGTGCTGCGTTACGCTGGTTGGTCCCTTTACCCCTGGGATCAGACCTATAGCTCATTTCTTGTATATCGCTATCTACCTTGGTTGGCCTGCGGTTGTCAACTGCGCAACCAGCATACAAACGCTCCAGGGGATAGCCGTTGGGCACCTTGGTAGCTCTAGTGGCATCTATCCTGGTTTCTGGTGGTACAGGTGCGGACCTGTCGGGCGTTTTCTATCTTTGTGGTACAGGTGCGGACCTGTCGGGCGATTCCTACCTTGGTTGTACAGGTGCGGACCTGTTGGGCGTTCCTACCTTGGTTAAGTACAGGTGCGGACCTGTCGGGCGTTTCACACAGTTGGCCGGGAAATTAGTGGATCTCCGGTGCGGACCTGAGTCAAGTCCTTCCTTACTATCTTTGGGGCTCAGTTCCTTGTCTTCGGAAGAACAGTATTGCTGCCAACCGTGTTGCATTGTACTTTTCTGTACTTTTGCCTGTGTTTGTGTTTCTCAATAAAATCTGGTGAAATAGTACCGACTCCAGTATCGTTATTACTGCCGTGACAGTACGAAAGGGCCATGACTACGGACGGTACTAGCAACCCTTCTAACCAAGACCTCCTAGCCAGAATGGAGGTTCAAGAGCAGCGTATGGATCAAATGACGTTGGCCTTGCAAACCCTGCTGAACCGTACTGCTCATCTCGACCGCCCAGCCGGTCAGTCGGTGGCCTCCCCAGTTGCCAACCCGGCACCGATAGCTTCAGCCAACCCTGATGCAAGTGTGATCAGGGGTTCCTCATGGCATGCTCCTACTCCTCAACGTTATGAGGGAGACCCAGCTCTGTGTCGTGGGTTCTTGAACCAAGTAGGCATATTTATGGAAATGGTTCCACAAGCTTTTCCTAACGATCGTAGTAGAGTTGGATTTCTCATTTCTCTACTCTCGGGCAAGGCTTTAGCTTGGGCCAATCCATTATGGGAGACTGACAAACCGATTGTGTATGATTTCCTGGCTTTTGTGGATGCCTTCCGTAAAGTCTTCGACATGCCCGGTCGCAAGGCATCGGCTGCCAAGCACCTCATGACGATACGCCAGGGTACTCGTACAGTAGCCGAATATGCGATTGAATTCCGTACCCTGGCAGCTGAGGTTGGGTGGAACAATGAGGCTCTAGTAGCGGCATTCTCTCAGGGCCTATGCGACTTAGTCAAAGACGAAATTGCGGCCCGTGAGTTACCCAGAGACTTAGACGAATTCATATCATTCACTATCCTGATTGATACCAGGATCAGGGAGAGACCTTCCTTCAGGGAGCGTCTGCGTAGACCTCCATCTCGCCTGGCTCCCAGCTTTACTTACCCACCCAGTCCTCCCACGCCTCCCACACCTCCTGGCCTTGTCTCTGGGGACAGTGAGCCTATGCAGTTGGGAGCGACTCGTCTTTCAGTGGAAGAGAGAGCCTTCCGACGAAGGGAGGGTCTTTGCTTGTATTGTGGTAAAGCCGGTCATTTGTTAAAATCCTGCCCTGTACGGCCGGGAAACGCCCGCACCTAAGGTCCTGTCGGGGACAGATCTTGGGTGGAATATCTCAGTCCCCGGAGGAGGGGAAGGGTAAACCTATCCTCGAGATCTTACTGTCTTGGGGCAACTGCTCCGTAATTGCCGCCGCATTGATCGATTCAGGGGCGGCAGGTCACTTTATTGACTCTGAATTTGCTGAAAGACATGGCATCCCTTTGCAGAACCGCGAGTCTCCTTTGGCCATTGAGGCCATTGATGGGAGGCCCCTTAAACCCTCCCACATCACTCATGAGACTCTACCCTTAACCCTGCGTGTAGGAGCCCTACATTCAGAAACTATTCAGTTCCAGGTTATTCAGTCTCCACATTACGCCATTGTTTTGGGATATCCATGGCTGCAGAAGCATAACCCCAGGATAGACTGGGGGACCTGTGACATAATCTCCTGGGCTTCCAGTTGTACAAGTTCCTGTCTGGCTCACCCTACGAGACTATTCTGTACGTCCTCTCCTGGTCTACCAGAGGAGTACACAGCTTTTCGTGATGTGTTTGACAAGGGTCAAGCTGGGGCAGTGCCTCCTCACAGGGCCTATGACTGCGAAATTAACTTGATTCCCGGTACTATTCCTCCTAGGGGCCGTGTTTATCCACTTTCTGCCGAGGAGACAAGGGTTATGGAGGAATATGTTGCTGATGCTCTTGCGAGAGGCATAATCCGTAAGTCCTCTTCACCGGCAGGTGCAGGTTTCTTTTTTGTCAAAAAGAAGGATGGGGAACTGCGTCCCTGTATTGATTACCGGGGTCTAAATAAGCTGGTAACCAAGAATGCCTATCCGATACCCCTGATAACTGAATTGTTTGACAGATTAAAAGGGTCCAAGGTATTTACTAAACTCGATTTGAGGGCGGCCTATAACCTTATCCGTATCAAGAGTGGTGACGAATGGAAGACAGCTTTTAATACCCGCAGTGGGCACTATGAGTATTTAGTGATGCCTTTTGGATTGTGCAATGCCCCGGCTGTCTTCCAGGAGTTGATCAATGATGTCCTCAGAGACTTGTTACAAAGTTCGGTTGTGGTATACCTGGATGATATACTCATACACTCGCCATCTATTGAGACACATTTCATAGATGTGTCAAGGGTTTTACAGCGTCTGAGAGAGAATGGTCTCTACTGTAAGCTCGAGAAATGTGAATTCCATAAATCCCAGGTCACTTTTTTGGGCTACGTGATATCTGCCTCGGGGTTTGCTATGGACCCACAGAAACTATCTGCCATCATACAATGGCCTCGTCCAGTGGGGTTGAAAGCCCTCCAACGCTTTTTGGGCTTTGCTAACTACTATCGTAGGTTTATTAAAAACTTCTCCTCGATAGTAAAACCTCTCACGGATCTCACTTGTAAGGGATCAGACGCTTCCAGGTGGTCTCCCAGAGCCATTGGGGCATTCGAGACTCTTAAATCCGCCTTTGCCAAGGCCCCTATCTTAGTGCACCCTAATCCCGCCCTGCCCTTCACATTGGAGGTTGATGCATCTGAGACGGGAGTAGGCGCCCTCCTGTCCCAGCGCTCGACTCCTGGGGAGGCGTTGCTTCCTTGTGGATACTTTTCCAGGAAATTGTCTAAGGCGGAAAGGCTGTACGAGATTGGTGATAGAGAACTGCTGGCCATTATATTGGCATTGAAGGAATGGCGTTACCTGCTGGAGGGAACTAGTACTCCGATCTTGATCCTCACGGATCACAAGAACTTAACTTATTTGTCTGAGGCTAAACGTCTGTCTGCCCGCCAAGCCAGATGGGCATTGTTTCTGTCCAGATTTAACTTCATTGTCTCGTATCTCCCGGGCTCTAAGAACATTCGGGCAGACGCCTTATCCCGTCAATATTGTTCTAATTCTGAGGAGGAACCCCCTCCCGCCCCGATTATTCCAGCCGATCGTATTCTGGCTCACATTCGTACTAGTATTACGTCTCCTCTGGGTGAGGAGATTTTGGCTTCCCAGGGTTTGGCTCCTGCAGAGAAACCCGGTGGGAGATGTTTTGTACCAGTTTCACTGCGCACCAGACTGTTGGAAACTTTCCATACCTCCAAAACCGCTGGCCACAATGGACGCGATCAGTTGATCTGGTCCATTTCCCGATTATTTTGGTGGCCCAGCTTGAAGAAAGATTGCGCGGCCTTCGTGGCAGCCTGTCAGACCTGTGCTCAGAATAAATCCCCACGTAGCCTACCTGTGGGTCTCCTTCAACCTATTCCCAATGGGGATCGCCCATGGTCTCATCTGTCCATAGATTTTATGGTTGACCTTCCCGCTTCCCTGGGCCATACGGTGATCCTGATGGTGGTGGACAGATTCTCCAAAATGGCGCATTTTGTACCTTTGAAGGGGTTGCCTTCTGCCCAACAGTTGGCGGAGATATTTGCTAAAGAGGTCTTCCGTTTACATGGCATTCCTAATGTGATTATTTCCGACCGTGGGAGCCAGTTTGTGTCCCGATTCTGGAGATGTTTTTGCACGCAATTGGGGATTCAACTTGCCTTCTCTTCTGCCTACCACCCTCAATCTAATGGTGCAGCCGAACGGTCTAACCAGGGCCTGGAACAATTCCTTCGTTGTTATATAAACCACCACCATGACAATTGGGCTACTTTGTTACCCTGGGCGGAATTTGCCAGGAATTGTGCCATCAACTCCTCTACCCAGAGTTCTCCGTTTTTGATAAATTATGGGTTCCAACCCTCTGTTCTCCCGGAGACCTTTGAGGCACAACCTATTCCGGCTCTGGATGAGCATTTACGGGCTCTCCGCTCCTCTTGGGTACAGGTACAGCATACCCTACATGGTTCTATGCAACGACATAAACGGCAGGCCGACCGTAGGCGACTTCCCGCACCCTCCTTTCAGGTGGGAGATAGGGTATGGCTATCATCCCGGAATCTTAACCTCCAGGTTCCCTGCAACAAATTGGCTCCCCGGTTTGTTGGTCCATTTCGCATCATTCGGAGGGTCAACCCTGTGGCATACGCATTACAGCTACCCGCTACCATGCGCATTCATAATGTTTTTCATGTGTCGCTATTGAAACCTTTAACCTGTAACCGGTTTACTTCTACCTCTTGTCCCCCGGCTCCCATTCAGGTGGGGGACCATGCTGAATTCGAGGTGCAAAGTATACTGGATTCCAGGAGGGTAAGGGGGAGTTTACAATATTTGGTGCACTGGAAGGGCTATGGTCCGGAGGAGCGCTCTTGGGTTCCTTCCAGAGATATGCACGCATCCAGACTGATTCGTAGGTTTCATTCCCGCTTTCCAGACAAACCTCGCCCCGATCCTCGCAGGAGGGACCCTTAAGGGGGTGGTACTGTCACAGTAGCGGCGGCTGCCGAGCCGACCGCTACCTTACCTGCTGGTTCGCCAGCATTCTGTGTCAGCGGCGTTGCGGTCTGTTCCTCTCTGCAGCCTGCCGCAGCCTCTTCCGGCGGGCTCTCAGTGTGCCTTGGCGCGCGTCCAGCTAGACGCGTGTCTGTATTTAAAGAGACAGGCACACATTTTTTGTCTCCTCCTCTTCCTGGGGGCTGCTCCTTATAAACCACTGGACACTACTCTCAGTTGCCCTTTCATGGTGTCCAGTGAGGTTGTAGTACTGACTATCTGTTCTGGTTATGACCATTGGCTTGTTCTGACTATCCGCTCTGTGTATGATCTTGGCTTGTCTGACAACCATTCTGGTGCATAATCTGCGGCTCTGGTAGACTACCCTCTATGTGTATGACCCGGGCCTGGCTGACTATCCGTTCTGGTGCTGACGTTTGGCTTTACCTGATTTCCCGTGCTGCGTTACGCTGGTTGGTCCCTTTACCCCTGGGATCAGACCTATAGCTCATTTCTTGTATATCGCTATCTACCTTGGTTGGCCTGCGGTTGTCAACTGCGCAACCAGCATACAAACGCTCCAGGGGATAGCCGTTGGGCACCTTGGTAGCTCTAGTGGCATCTATCCTGGTTTCTGGTGGTACAGGTGCGGACCTGTCGGGCGTTTTCTATCTTTGTGGTACAGGTGCGGACCTGTCGGGCGATTCCTACCTTGGTTGTACAGGTGCGGACCTGTTGGGCGTTCCTACCTTGGTTAAGTACAGGTGCGGACCTGTCGGGCGTTTCACACAGTTGGCCGGGAAATTAGTGGATCTCCGGTGCGGACCTGAGTCAAGTCCTTCCTTACTATCTTTGGGGCTCAGTTCCTTGTCTTCGGAAGAACAGTATTGCTGCCAACCGTGTTGCATTGTACTTTTCTGTACTTTTGCCTGTGTTTGTGTTTCTCAATAAAATCTGGTGAAATAGTACCGACTCCAGTATCGTTATTACTGCCGTGACAGTAAGCCATCTCGTCTCATATGTGGAATGCAGTCCATAGACCAGACAGATAACAGCAGGGGACAATCTTCTTCCTATGAGAACAATGAAAGCCCTGCCCCCCTTGACAAGTTTTTCAGGTTTTTCCCTTATCTTAATTGAAGATTGTCCCTCTCTGCAATCTACCTGGGCACCTCCCTTCTGCACTGGCTGAGCAGTGTTACATTAGTAAAAGGGGCGGGAGGGGGATACTTTGTCATTGAATTACTCTTGAACTACAACTCTGACAGAATTGAAATAACACTCTCCAAAGTCCAAATATTATGATGATTAATTAGAGCTGCTTTTATTATGAAACATTACTATCCCTTTAAATTATTCAAAAAGAAACCGTATAAGGTGAATACACCTAACCAATACACAAATACACCTAACCAATAACCTAATTATATTTGTAATCCAATATGATAATAGTGCCATATTGATACCTTAGATGCCTGTAATCAAAGTCATTCACTAAACATCAAATTGAGAATGGTCACAATGAGCAAAGAATTGTAAGGTCACTGTGAATGGGTTAAAACACCAAAAAATATAAACTCTTAAACTGAACTTGCAACTATCTCAGCAAACTATCAGGTGTTAAGACCCCATTATTAGTGGCCACCTACATAAATGCTAGAATAGTTTTCTGTAAAACAATAATCAAAATATAATAAAAAAATCTCCAATAATTACCAACTGAACATAAACACAGTGGTGCATAAATGTAAAAAGAATATAAACGGGGACCCTCATACTCAATAACCTATCAATATGACTCTACTACAAAACAATATCCAGTAGTAAGAATAATGTGGGGAAGCACAGACACCAGAGATTGATGCATAAAACCATATTTTAGTCGCCATGTAGGAGGGTCCACATTCATATTCTTTTTACATTTATGCAACAGTGTATATGCCCAGTTGGTAATATTTGAGGATATTTTGATTATTAGTTACTGATAGAAGTACTGTAGTACTTATGTAGGTTGGCCACAGATAGTGGGGTCTTAAAGGGATAGTAATGTTTCATAATAAAAGCGGCTCTAATTAATCATCATAGTATTTGGACTTTGGAGAGTGTTATTTCAATTCTGTCAGAGTTGTAGTTCAAAAGTAATTCAATGACAAAGTATCCCCCTCCCGCCCCTTTTACTGATGTAACACTGTTCAGCCAGATCAGAAGGTAGATGCCCAGGTAGACTGCAGAGAGGGACAATCTTCAATTAAGATAAGGGGAAAAGCCTGAAAAACTTGGCAAGGGGGGAAGGGCCTTTATTGTTCTCATAGGAAGAAGATTGTCCCCTTCTGTTATCTGTCTAGTCTTACAACCAGATTCCACATCTGAGAAGAGATGGCTGACACTAGGTAAAAGGGGCAGGATGGGAAACTCTGCTTGTGAATATCTCTCAAACCATAAAGGTTTGAGAGATAAGACTTATATCGTTCTTCATGTTTTTTTAATGCCTACAAAATAAAATAAAGATAAAACGAAGTATTACTATCCCTTTAACACCTGATAGTTTGCTGAGATATATATATATATATTTTTAACCCATTAACAGTGAACATACCATACTAATTGTGACCATTTTCTATCTGATATTTAGTTAATGGCTATGTTTAGTGGCATCTAAAGCATCAATATGGCACTATGATCATGTTGGATTTCAGATATAATCATGTTATTGGTTTGGTGTATTCACCTTGTACTGTTTCCTTTTCGATCGTTTACTGTATTATTTTCTATCCATCATCCTAATTATACACTAAGTTTGTTGTGTTCCTTGGGTTTATAGCACTGCAATAGACTGACAAATTCAACTTTTTGTTTTTTTATGTCAGTATAATAGACGTGGATGTAGATATAATCTACATATACTTATTTTTATTTTTGACAATTTGGTTTTAGTATTCATCTTGATATTTTGTATATCTGAGTTTATTATATTTTCTAATACACTGAAGTAATTCTTCCCTGTATTCTGCATCTTTTTTACACTTTTTCCTAAGCACTTCGATTATCCTATATAATAATTCGCTAGGATGTTTGTCACGATGCAGTCTTGTGTTCAGGCAGTCTCTATTGCGCTTGATTGCATCGTGTGAGTGAGACAACGCAAGACTGCATCACGTGGAGCAGTGAGGTATAGCCAGTGGCCTCTTAACGCATTGAGTGCAAATGTGTTGCGTACCCCTCTGGCACTCAAAGGGTTAACATTACCCGGACCTTGGCCCGTGTACACGGGCTTTTACACTAGTTTTATATAATATACCTAAGAGTGCCTTACAGACTTCTACCTGATTGTATAAGGGCCGGTAAAAACATTCTTATTGATAAAACAAAAATTGAGTGGCAAATATACCAATTCCTAAGAGGTACTGTATTAACTCCCCAGGAGACCCAGTCATGAGAGTATGAGTAAAGCCATAGAAAAAAATGAAGACTAGTAGAGAAAAAAATTATACTTAGCTTAGGATGCAAGCTTTCAAGAAAATTAGTCTCTTCCTCAGGCATATTATGCCTGAACAAGAGTTGTCTTGAAAGCTTGCATCCAAAGCCACTCAGTTAGCCAATAAAGTTATGAGAGAAGACAATAAAAATCCAATGCTCGTTGCAGCTTTGTGATCCCTTGAGCACAACGCATGCAATATACAAAGAGAAGCAGAAAAGCTAGATATTCTAAATAAATATTTCAATCGTTGTGTATTTCTAGGCATTTTTTAGATGTAATGTGAATTGTTTTAGATCATACACAAAAATCAAGCTAGTACTAAATGCTTTAATAAATGAAGCACCTTTCTTATTTACTGTTCAATTTCCATGTACATCTTTAGTAAAAAGACCTTCTTGCATTGCTTCAAAATACAATGGTGGCCTTTCTAACACTCAAGGGGTTAAAAGTCCAATTTATATTAATGAACTTTTGTGAATCGTGTAATTATCCTCTGTGGTGCAATTGATTTGCTCCAGTTCTTCTAATTAAATCAACCTCACTATGCACACTTTTTATACATCAAAAGAAAGAAAAGGCTGCCCAATCATGTTATATAATCAAAAGAAAATCCATACAGTGGTAAAGACAAAAAATGCACTTCAGTGAAATGGTGGTAAGAAGCAGAATACTCCAACCTACTGAAAAGACACATACAGAGAAAATATACTGTCTCTGTACTGGAGCTTGTAACCACTGTACTGAATGCGTGAAGGGAAAAAGACCATTCACCACTCACAAGGTATAGCATTTCAAATTCAAAATGTAATAAAACTAATTGCAGCAAGTAACACTGCTTCATCAAAGCCTATTGTCACTCTACTGAGTACATGTTTAGCAGAAAGCAATGCTGCTTTATCAAAGGCTATGGTCATCTGTCAGTAGGAGTTTTCTCCTTTTGAACTCCATTACATATGTGTGAATTTCTTATCTTTACCAATTAACGGAATTGTTTTGATGATATATGTCGGGTGCCCTTTTCTTTGTTTTTTTTGTGTGATTTATTACTGTCTTGGGAGGACATGCTTTGGGAAGACCAACCTATATTTTCTTAATATGGAGATGCTTGCACACATTGCAACCAGGGCAGTCTAAATAACACACAGCCTGTGGCTGCTATTAACCATATCATTGGTTTTCATTCATTCCTTTTATGAGTACCCGCATGAGGCGTGATTTGGTGATGGAGAAAATAATAGAGGTCTCTACATAAAGGGGTACCCTCATTTGCTCTCTTGTCTGATTTTTCATGTACAATTTTAATTCCACACAGCTAATTACAATAAATATCCAATATGATACAAGAGAGGTACTTTTGGTTTATTACAGAATTGTCCCTCTGTAACTCTTTGCACATTTCATGAATCAATCTATGAATATCATTATAAACCTCACCATCACATGGTTTATCGAAGAGAAAGGAGGATAAGAGAATGCATCCACTTTAATACAACATAGATAAATATATTAATAAAGAATTCAGTTAAAATAACAAAATGGTGGGTGTTACCCATGTAAAAAAAAGGCATTGTTTAAAATCAATAGGACCAGCGGTGCAACTAGGCATTTCTATGCTTAGGACAAAATGGCGTGTTGCGAGAAAGGTTCACATCGGATAAAGGCATTTTTGTGCGCAGATAGATTTTGCGCATGTTCTAATCCAGGAAGCTAAATACCAAACGCTTCATGAATTGTGCATCAAAAATTCCATTTTACGACAACAGTACACAGACGTATAAATTCATTCGCAATAGCAGTTCCTGCATTAGGCACGTTTGCTATTCCACTCACACAGATTCGTTAAACGTAGCCAGGCCCACAGAAAAAATACATATACGCAGCCATTCGCTAATCTTGAATTTTCATGCGCAATTCAACAAAATCATGTGCAAACCTATTCCCTAGTGTTTTTCACACAGTAAATAGATATTGCGCACGTTTCCTGCATCGCGCCAAAAGTCCCAAAAATCTGTCTGTCTCTCTCCCCCTTCCTCTCTCTCACCCTCATTACTCTTCTCTTCTTTTCCTGTGTCCTTTCTTCTCTATTTCTCTATTTCTCTCTCTCCTGTCTTTTGATGTAATCTCTCTCTCTTCTCTTTCTTCCTCCCCTCATTCTTTCATCTATCTCTATCTCTCTCACTCTCTCACTTTCTTTCTCTTTCCCTCCCCCTTCTCTCTCCTCCCACTCCCCCTCTCTCTAGTAATCTTTCGCATATCCCTTATTCACATCTCTATTTATGTTTTTGATCACAGAAAATCCTTTCAAGGCAACAACACCTGAAATAAGTCAGAAAACTCTATACACATTTGGCCTTGTTCATCTGATGAAGTGCAGTTAAACCTCTCTAACATTCAAGGTGTTAATAGACACATTTAAATCAAATCAATGGGAATGTTATTTCCTCCTACTATGCAGTTAATTTGCTCCAGAATTGCACCATTAAGACTGATCATAATTATGACCCTATGATCCATATTCATGAGGAGCAATTCTCAAGCATCAACTTGTACCATGGGGGACAAATGAAAATTACAAAAGATTTAAATACGTATTTTAACCTTATGAATGAAAGAAAGGTCTATAATGAATTGCTTTTAAAGGGATAGTAATGTTTCATAATAAAAGCAGCTCTAATTAATCATCATAGTATTTGAACCTTGGAGAGTGTTATTTCAATTCTGTCAGAGTTGTAGTTCAAGAGTAATTCAATGACAAAGTGTCCCCCTCCCACCCCTTTTACTGATGTAACACTGCTCAGCCAGATCAGAAGGGAGGTGCCCAGGTAGACTGCAGAGAGGGACAATCTTCAATTAAGATAAGGGTAAAAACCTGAAAAACTTGTCAAGGGGGACAGGGCTTTCATTGTTCTCATAGGAAGAAGATTGTCCCCTGCTGTTATCTGTCTGGTCTATGGACTGGATTCCACATCTGAGAAGAGATGGCTTACACTAGGTAAAAGGGGCGGGGGGAAACTTTGCTTGTGAATGTCTCTCAAACCATAAAGGTTTGAGAGATAAGACTTATATCGTTCTTCATGTTTTTTTAATGCCTACAAAATAAAATAAAGATAAAACTAAGTATTACTATCCCTTTAAATTAACGGGATTTTGGGGAATTTGTATTTGCAAGATTATGCTGATGTATTTTTGCCCCAGAATGCAACTCTTTTGTTTTCTGAATACGGCCCCAGACTGGAGTGCACAAAGGAGAGCTCTACTGTAGAAATTATAAATTCCCCAGATGAAGATCTCTCTCACGTGTAACTCGATATATCTGTACCTCCAACTGACTGGTAGCTTGTTCGGCCAATTTTCCAGCCTGCCCTTGCATCAGTCTTTGCTAATCGTGGAGTGTGGATTCTATGACCCAAAAACCACTACGCATTTCACAGCCTTGGCAATTTCCACTTTTTCAGGGCTGGGGTGGGGAATCTTTATGTGGGAATTTTCAGTTTATCTTTGTGGAAGATTCTGTTGTGCCTTCCATTCTGCCTAGCACACTGATTTAGAGAAAATAATCCAGATACTGTAACTGAATAATTTCACTCAAAAAAGAGAGGTGACTAATCACAGAGAGCAGAAACTAGCTGTAATAAGGATGAGTGGCTTTGTAACTGGGCTTGAAGAGAAAAAGAAGTCAAATGGACCTTTGCCTGCATAACTACAGTTTACTTATATGCTAACACTGATGATTCTCCTCGTTATGCCCATTGAGCCAAGGCGAAGCTGGTAGAGAAGTATTTAGATTTTTCAGTATGTTCTGACCCTATGTGCCTTGATCATCACCAGGTACTTGCAAGGTACATTTGGCTTAAAAGTAATATTTTTCCCTTTTCATGCCATAGGGGATATGTTCAGGGCTTGTTGGCATTATTTGTTTAAGGGGATAGTAATGTTTCATAATAAAAACAGCTTTAATTAATCATCATAGTATTTGGACTTTGGAGAGTGTTATTTCAGTTCTGTCAGAGTTGTAGTTCCAGAGTAATTCAATGACCAAGTGTCCCCCTCCCACCCCTTTTACTGATGTCACACTGTTCAGCCAGAGCAGAAGGGAGGTGCCCAGGTAGACTGCAGAGAGGGACAATCTTCAATTAAGATAAGGGAAAAACCTGAAAAGCTTGTCAAGGGGGGCAGGGCTTTCATTGTTTTCATAGGAATAAGAGTGTCCCCTTCTGTTATCTGTCTGGTCTATGGACTGCATTCCACATCTGAGAAGAGATGGCTTACAGTAGGTAAAAGGGGCGGAAGGGGAAACTTTGCTTGTGAATATCTCATAAACCATAAAGGTTTGAGAGATAAGACTTATATCATTCTTCATGTTTTTTTAATGCCTACAAAATAAAATAAAGTTAAAACGAAGTATTACTATCCCTTTAATAATGGCAGAATGTGTGCAATGGTATTCACTAAAGTAATCATACATGCCACTACAAGTCCCAGGGTGCAATAGCATGATTTTATGCCAATATCTTAGTGCAGAAAATGAACTGCTCTTTCGTATTCATATATTACCCCATTGTGTTGGATATGTTTTTCCAAGGAGTTAAAGAAACAGTAGAATGATAAATCAACTCTACATAATAAATGTCCAAGTTAATATGTTTAATAGAGTGCTTAGATGTTTCTGTTAGTAAATGCCCACCTTACACATATACCTCTCTGGCGCTCAAAGGGTTAATGTTTAAGCGTTCTGAGGCAAACCAACTGAACCATAGGGGGACAAGTAATAATTCTCCAAACTGCCACTGTAATTAAATTGAGTTTTAACCCCCTTAAATCTAGAGAGACCCTGATTCCTTTTCTATGTATAGCCTTTAGACTTATTAGTAAAGTCCCAATAGGCTTCTGCTTGCATGTTTAGTGTTCTACAGGGAGACAATCATCCTTCAAAGAACCAGAAAACACACAGATTTGAGATCTGCTCCACATGCCAGCTCACTATTTATACATCAATGGTCATTCCATGCTGCTAACTTCACAAAGGTCATTCCTGGGCCCCAGCTAGACTTTTATGATTTTCCTCACCTAATTTAGATTACTAGGGAATACCAGGGAGTAAGATATTGTATACCCATCAATCTCATCGACAACACTATAGAAGATTGGTTATTGCAGAAATGCTCATAAATGAACATCTACTGTCAGGACCTAACATCTGCTGTCAAGTTGCATAGCTACAAGATGACTAGTATGAAGCCAAGAGACGATTGCTACAGCTTAACATAAGGCTATTCGCTTCATAGGTGCAATATAATAAGTTAAATAGGTGCTGTTCTGGAGAATAACAAATTTACCATAGGGGACAAATACAAATTCTCCAAATTTCCATTGATTTAAATAACATTTTAAATGCTTGATTGACAGAGATGTATCCAGTGAATTGTGGAACCAGATTTAGGCCTCAATCCAATTACCCCACAACGCCAAAAACACCCAACTGATGGCATTTCTTCAAGCATGGTAAGCAATTCACTTACCTGTGCTATAAATAAATAAATACCAATCTAAAACAAGAGCTCAGTACAAAAATATCTAAAAGCAGTGCTTAAATATATCTATATAAAACATATACTGATTGCACTTACAGTCTATATGCAGATAGCTTGTGTTTCACCCTCCCAAGGTACCACTATCCAGTGAGACAGCCCCTTTACTGCATCTCAGCATCTTTCAAATAGTCCTTCCCATGCATCTCATGCATAGCCGGATGTTGACTTTGCCAGATTTCTTACCCACTTGTATATTTCATCTGGTTTGGCAAGAATAGTGGGCATTCAAAGGGTTAAGTCAGGCATATCTTTGGGGCATTTTAAAAAAAAAACATTTTTGATGATTTTTTTTACATTTTAAAATACAGATTTAAAAGAAGAAAAAGAAGATAAGAAGAAGGAAGATTACAGAAAAAAGAAGACAGAGAGAAGATTAAAGAAGAAGAAGGACAGCGGGTAACAGGTATTTGTTACACATATCTGGATGTTAGGCTACTGTTAGGGCTAGTGTTGTTGCAGTTTACTGTTAGTGGTAGTGTAGGGTTAGTGTTTGGGAGGGTGACTGTGTGTCTGAGCTCACGCTCTGTGCTTGACAGTGTGTCAAGCACCAATCGTTAGCCCTTTTCCATTGATGTTCCCATTATTCACAATATTTAGCCTGCATTTTGGGAAAGTAACAAACATGATGGACATTTGGCCACATATCCATTTCTGTGGCCCAATGTACGTTATGGTTTCAGTTGCCAGGGCAATTAAATACTGATTTAGACATTTTTTTTTGTTGGCCAGTAGCCAGTTTTCCTCTACCTCATATTTTAGCGGGATTATTTGAATTGAGGCCTTAAAGGCATAGTAATACTTTGTTTTATCTTTATTTTATTTTGTAGGCATTAAAAAAACATGAAGAACGATATAAGTCTTATCTCTCAAACCTTTATGGGTTGAGAGATATTCAAAAGCAAAGTTCCCCTACCGCCCCTTTTACCTAGTGTAAGCAATCTCTTCTCAGATGTAAAATGCAGTCCATAGACCAGACAGATAACAGCAAGGGACAATATTCTTCCTATCAGAACAATGAAAGCCCTGCCCCCCTTGACAAGCTTTTCAGCTTTTTCCCTTTTCTTATTTGAAGATTGTCCCTCTCTGCAGTCTACCTGGGCACCTCCCTTCTGCTCTGGCTGAGTAGTGTTATATCAATAAAAGGAGCAGGAAGGGGATACTTTGCCAAAAGGCAGTCCAGCCACGAAGTGCCAGGCAATTCCTCTCTGAACAAGAGAGGCAGCCAACCCCAGCCATACATTTCAGCCTTATTGGGCTTCATCAGTGAGTTGCAGCTGATCTCTCTAGGCACTGTGAGCAAGGGGTCCACGTCTGGATTACCCTGTTACCCTTAGGGTGACTCGTCCCAAGGGCAATTTGCATACGCAAAAGAGCTAGTCAGAGGCGCTCAACTAGGAACAAGCCTACCCTCGAAATGATGAGGCTATATAAGATAAGTATCCTACCCAGGGTGCAATCTCTTTTAGCTCACTAGTGCCTTTCACAGAGAGGAAATATCCTGAAGCACATCATACTGATCCTACCAAAAGGCAGTCCAGCCATGAAGTGCCATTCAATTCCTCTCTGAACAAGAGAAAAGAGGAAATATCCTGAAGCACCGAAACGTCCGTCTGGGGTTGGCTGCTTCTCTTGTTCAGAGAGGAACTGCCTGGCACTTCGTGGCTGGACTGCCTTTTCATAGGATCAGTATGATGTGCTTCAGGATATTTCCTCTCTGTGAAAGGCAGTAGTGAGCTAAAAGGGATTGCACCCTGGGTAGGATACTTATCCTATAGAGCCTCATCATTTCGAGGGTAGGCTCGTTCCTAGTTGAGCGTCTCTGACTAGCTCTTTTGCATATGCAAATTGCCCTTGGGACTAGTCACCCTAAGGGTAACAGGGTAATCCAGACGTGGACCCCTTGCTCACAGTGCCTAGAGAGAGATATGCTGCACCTCACTGATGAGGTCCAACAAGGCTGAAACGTACAGCTGGGGTTGGCTGCTTCTCTTGTTCAGAGAGGAGTTGCCTGGCACTTTGCAGCTGGGCTGCCTTTTGGTAAGATCAGTATGATGTGCTTCAGGATATTTTCTCTCTGTGAAAGGCACTCTTGAACTAAAAGAGATTGCACCCTGGGTAGGATACTTATTCTATAGAGCCTCATTATTTTGAGGGTAGGCTCGTTCCTAGCTGAGTGTCTCTGACTAGTTCTTTTGCATATGCAAATTGCCCTTGGGACTAGTCACCCTAAGGGTAACAGGGTAATCCAGAGGTGGACCCCTTGCTCGCAGTGTCTAGAGAGATCAGCTGCACCTCACTGACCAGGCCCAACAAGGCTGAAATGTACGTCTGGGGTTGGCTGCTTCTCTTGTTCAGAGAGGAACTGCCTGGCGCTTCGTGGCTGGACTGCCTTTTGGCAGGATCAGTATGATGTGCTTCAGGATATTTTCTCTCTGTGAAAGGCACTAGTGAGCTAAAAGAGAATGCACCCTGGGTAGGATACTTATCTTATAGAGCCTCATCATTTCGAGGGTAGGCTTGTTCCTAGTTGAGCGTCTCTGACTAGCTCTTTTGCATATTCAAATTGCCCTTGGGACTAGTCACCCTAAGGGTAACAGGGTAATCCAGACGTGGACCCCTTGCTCACAGTGCCTAGAGAGATCAGCTGCACATCACTGACGAGGCCCAACAAGGCTGAAACGTACGTCTGGGGTTGGTTGCTTCTCTTGTTCAGAGAGGAATTGCCTGGCACTTTGTGGCTGGACTGCCTTTTGGTAGGATCCGTATGATGTGCTTCAGGATATTTCCTCTCTGTGAAAGGCACTAGTGAGCTAAAAGAGATTGCACACTGGGTAGGATACTTATCTTATAGAGCCTCATCATTTCGAGTGTAGGCTTGTTCCTAGTTGAGCGTCTCTGACTAGCTCTTTTGGATACTTTGTCATTGGATTACTCCAATAACTCTGACAATATTTAAATAACACTCTCCAATGTCCAAATACTATGATGATTAATTAGAGCTACTTTTATAATGAAACATTACTATCCCTTTAAAGTGATCTGAATTTTTAATTCTCCCCATGATATAGTTGGTTTACTACAGAATATCACCTCTAGGTTAGTGAATTGCACCTCATGTGTAGTAAAACCTTTGAGAGCTACAGAGGCCTTTAACCAATTGAGTTGCAAGCCTCTCTGGCACTCAAAGGGTTAAAAATGTTCTGATTAACTTGCAGTATTTAAGGGATGGGTACTTTTTAATGAAAAATACATGTTATGGGGCTTTTCCTGTTTTGTGTAAATCAAGGAGACTAGAAATTGCAAGTCAGATTTTCTCTCCTTTTTCAAAGAGTAAAGCAAGAAAGATTCTGCTCACAAGACAAAGCAAATTACGGTTATAACTTGCCCTTAAAGGGATAGTAATACTTAAGTATCACTAATCCCTATAGCAAAGTACTACTAAAAAAAAAAAACATATTGCCCCCAGTGTCATTTCTCAAACCTTTATGGTTTGAGAAATGATCGCTTCTAAAGTTGACCTCTCTCTCCCCTTTCCCCATAGTGCATGCTAGCTGACTGAAGGGAATAAAGTCGTACGACTTTCAGGCGGCTCTCCAGCACAGCCGGATTGTGTTCCTAAAAAAGAAAACTTTCCCTGAATTGGTCTTCTACGTGTTCTTGGTTTGCAAGCACACGTAGAAGATCGTTTTAGTGAAAGTTTTTTTTTAATTAACGCGATCGCGGCTCTGCTGCAGAGCCGCCTGAAGATCTATGACCGGATTTCCCTTCAGTCAGCTAGCATGCTGACTACTGGGAAGGGGGAGGGGGGAAAGGGAAAGGGGAGGGGGGAAAGGGAAAGGGAAAGGGAAAGGGAAAGGGGAAGGGGAAGGGAAAGGGAAAGGGAAAGGGAAAGGGAAAGGGGAAGGGGAAGGGGAAGGGGAAAGGGGAAGGGGAAGGGGAAAGGGGAAGGGGAAGGGGAAGGGGAAGGGGAAGGGGAAGGGGAACTTTAAAAGTGATCATCTCTCCAACCATAAAGGTTTGAGAGATGACACTGGGGGCAATATGTTTTTTTAGTAGTATTTTTCTATAGGGATTAGTAATACTTAAGCTTACTATCCATTTAATGGGGTACCTCTAGCTCTCAAGGGGATACGAGATGCCTACAGTGTTATCTATAGATTCACTTTGGAGAACAAATCCAATCAGAATTGATTGTCATTATGATTTTCTGCCATGATTATTATTATTAAGTTGTGTTAGTGTTGCTTTAAGCACAGGTATATTGAAAACATGCACTGTTGAGGACCAGGGTTGGTTACTTCTGTCCTAGCGTGTATTCCCCTTTAACACTTCCCACCATATGCAAATAAAGCCAAGCAGTTTTAGGGCAAATCCAAGGCAGCACTGAAAACAAATAACATTTTATTTATATAACTTTGGATTTTCACTTATTGAACGCTAGAAAGGTATCCAATACATTGTGCCAAAGGAACTGACAGATCCCCTGTATTTCAGCAGGGATATCCTGAATACATGCATTGTTAGAAGCATGTGAGAATTCGAGTTCCTGCCCCTGGGCTACAAAATCCTGTGTTTGCTGGCTTAAATGATCATGTTTTACTAAAAACCAGGCTATGAGTTGTACATCCCAAAATGTATCCTGTCTGGTTGGAAAGCAACCTTGAGGTATATAGATTACAGCCTCAAACTTCACATATTGTGCATTCATCCTACATAATAGACTCTTAGGGCAAGATGTTCAAAAAGTCGTCATAACGAAAAACTTGTCGGATCATAAGATGGTGGTAAAAGAAGGACAATATTTTCAGAAGTAAATCCGTCACGTCTTCTAAAGAATTAAAAATGACGGTAGGAAGATCTCATTGAACATTGCCGTTAAAAATTCTGATCTTAAAAATTGTCTTTCATTTTGTCTTTGAAACGAAAATTTTCAAGGAAACAAAGACTTTTTTTTGTCTTTGAAACAAATTTTTCTTTTCCGAGTTTTTATTTTGTCGGGAATAAATGACGTTAATCAGACAAAAAAATGACATTCAAACAAATATTTTTTTCTGAAAATACCTTACATTATGATGGAAGCTTAAACCACACCCACTTTTAAAACGGCTTTTTCCCACTGATGGAGATGGCGGAACTGTATGCAAAAAATGACGGAAACATGTCTGAAAATTGACGGATCATGGTGTAAGAACTTTTTTATTCTGATTACAGACATTTTCAGTTACCACCACGTTTTGAACATCTTGGCCTCAGTGTTGTGCATGGAAGTGCTTCACTGGAGTCTTTGGAAGCTACTTGCAGCCTAATGAACCTGAACTGAAACACTTCAGTCTATCCCTGACGAGTCCAACAAGGGAGCCCCAGGGGTCTCTTTTCAGTCCTCTGTTCTGCTCCCCCTTTTTGGTAGAGATGAGTGAAAAGTAATTTTCTTTGCAGGAATTTCAATGGAAACGGAATTTTTTCCTGGAAATCGCTGTGAATGGAAATAACATAAAATGACTGTCTTTTTCATTTCCTCCACTGAACTTCCCAGGAAAACTTTGCTGTTTTCCATCTATGCTTTCAATGGCTGAAAGAATTCCTATTGCAGTACTACTGCTGCTGCTGCTGCATGCTGAAGTGGAGAAAAGCACAGCTGGAAATAAAGGTTGTTAGGCTAAGTCCTACAGCCTTGAAAAAAATTGTTAGCTAGCTGAGGCCATTGACAATAACAACCTGCTTGTACAACTCTGGCATAGCCATTATTGAAAATAACTATGGCTTGCGATATGCCAACAGGCACAACATATAGCATCAGTTTTCAACAAAATAATAGGGAAGCATGTCAACTGCCAACATTTTGACACGTTTTACATTCCACAGGTGTCATTTTGGATTCTTTGTGTGCATTTTTTCTTGTTTCTAAAACTCAATAAGGATCTGTTGACAGCAACATAAGAATGGCTGCATAACTTAATTGTTTTACAACATGACTTCTGGTGATGGTGGGCATGACAGTGGATGTGAGCTTTGCAAATGCACGATATTATTGCTGTATTTTGTTCTCCTTGGCCCCATGCACTTTTTGGAGTGCTTCTACCGCTTCTAGTCATTGCACCTCTGATGTGCTGGTGGAATGTTTCCCAGTCAGAACTGTGGTTAGGCTTAAGGAGGGACTTCAGTGAGGAAGCCTCTAGATGTGATTCTGCTTACCCTCTGCTCACATGTTGACACAGAGACAACCGATAACAAAATGTTTAGTTTTGGGTTATTAGTGAAGTATATTAATATTGGAGATTTTGTTTCTTGAGGCACAACTACTACTACTACTTGGACTAAATGTTGCAATAGTACTGTCAGTAGGTGTCGGGGTGCTGCACTTTAGACAGCATCAGAATCACTCATATCTAGGGTTGTAGATGTTGATCTGTATTGCTGATTAGTTGATAGTGAGTGTGACTGGGTGGGGGTTGGATTTGGAAGTAGTGACTCTGATGATAATGACCAAGAAGATTTCTTGGAATGATGGTAGTGTCGATTTTTACTTTAAAATACACAACAGAGCTGTTGGTGTTTGGTGTAATTGTTTGCCTGTCTGAAAATAAGGTATGATATATGTCTCTATTACTGTCAATCTCTACTCAGGTGCATGAATAGGATCTTCTGCTGGTCTTTGTCACCTATCAGTCAAAATATTGTTTAATTAACTGCCAGGGTCACTGTCTAAATTAAATCCATACACACTTCAACTGTCCACATAGCTGCCAGCACCAATACTCCTTAAATCAAGCAAATCCAGCTCCCCCTCTTTGCATGTCTGTCTCTACACACTAGTAACCAGTGTCAGAATTTCATAAGACTTCTCTTTTTTGCCCAAGGATTGCAGTGTTAATGTTTACAGTACAGTAGAGGATAGACATGTCAGTAACTTGTAATAAAGGATAAAGTGCACAGCAGCTTGGTATATGCTTGTCTTTCCTATTCTTGTAGATGTAGGAGTGTGTATGTAAGTGACACTGTATGTCAAGTTGTATCTGTCTGTTTTTAATTTATGATGTATTTATGTGTATCTGCATTGTATCTGCCTCTCAGCTTCAGTTGAGTCATGCTTATCTAGCCAGCTCAGGTAGGAAGTATCCTCTGCCTGGCTGACTGTCACTTATCTGTCAAATCGTTTTTTTTTTCTTTAAATCCTTTCTCCCTTCACGTCCGCACCCAGAAAACAACTATCCGGGGCCACCACCAACACTTCGATTAAACAACTTCAGTTCACTCTCTTTGCCTGTCTGCCTACTCTATGTATCAAAAATGCCGTTGCTTTCTCTCACTACCTATCCCAATCACAGTCAACATACAGGACACTGACACCACTTTTATACTAGCACAAATGGAGTACACGGGGAAAATGACAATATCATCAGTTACTTCAATGAAGCGAAAAGCAGGCAAAACAGCACTTTTTTGGGGGGAATTTCCTCAAAATGTGGAAAGTGTGGTTTTTCTCATGTTTTACATTTGAGGAAAAACATTTTGCCAATTTCCTACCCTCAGGGGAGCAGACCTACCTGCAAAACACTGTCCTCTTGATAGCTGTTCTTTAACACCTTACGGACCTGTGACGTGTCAGGACCATCACCAGTGTACTTGCCTAAAGTACCTATGATGTTCCTGGCACTCCATGTATTTTGTGCTTACAGTGCTCCTGCGGGAGCGCTGTGAGCACTACCAGGGTTTGAAATTGACTGCTGCAAGAACGGAGTGGTCACTATCAAAGCCCTGTTCGGGAAGCCAGTACACTTGATCAGTCTCATGCGTCAGCTTGTTGAATAAGATCAAATCAATCCTTAAAGCAGAACTACCACCGCACAACATCTTTAGCTTAATTAAGTCCCCATCTGGTGACTAGCTGCTTAGTAGTGCTAGTTGCCAGAATTATTACCTTATTTAATAGATTTCAGCTTTCTTCCATTGGTGACAGGAAGGACAGAGTGCGGACATCTTGCCAAAGTGACGTCTGCGCTCCTGCGCTGTCAGTCCCAGCCGGGTCTAGGAGGCGTTGCTAGGAGCCAGCCGGCTCCAAAAGGGACTGACAGTGCAGACGCGCGGACGTCACTATGGCAAGATGTCCGCGCGCTGTGCTACTGTCAGCTATGGAAGAAAGCATAAATCTATTAAATAAGGTAATAATTCTGGTGACTAGCGCTACTAAGCAGCTAGTCGCCAGATAGGGACTTAACTAAAAATGTTCCTGCAGAGTGCCAATTCTTTATAAAATGTCTGTCTATCTATCTATCTATCTATCTATCTATCTATCTATCTATCTATCTAAACCAATGCTCCCTGTAAGTGTGGAGAATGAGAAAATAAACACAATGGGGATAACTAAAAAATAGGGTGCATTAAATGAAACTCAAAATATAAAGCATTTAAAAATTATATATGACTGACGGTCTCACTGTAGGTTATAATTTAGCAGAAAGACCCATTTAATATACGTCTTTTTCTCTCTCCCTTTAACCTGTCATCAGTATCTTTTTCAAGTAGCTCAGTTGTATAGCTGTGCTACTGGCAGTAACTAGGGGGGGTCTTTCCCCTCAGAGAGAGCTGCTTTGGAAGCTCTCACATCACGTTCCTCTGGATCAGGTCTGGGTACAGCGTTCGCATATTAAGGTAATTACTCTACCCTGCGTCTGAGGAATGTCACTGCTGACAGGAAATGAATTACAGACCCTGAAGACATTTATTTCAGAGTTACACTCTTATGGCAGGGTACATTTTTTAAAGGAAACTTTGCTCGTAAAATAAAAATTAAAAAAAACAACTTCTTTTTAACCTTTTGATTGCAAGAGTGTGTTCAACAACCTCCGGCACTCAACAGGTTAACTGTATTTAAAAAGATGTGCTCTGTCCCCTTTTACTATTCCTTTCCATGTGCATATTTAATATTTTCATTTCATAAGCTTAGCTGGAAAACTAAAGAGCATCTGTCACTAAGGTTAAAAACATGTAACCTTTGTCACTCCAGCTGTGGGGGACTAAAATTCCCATCATTCAGCTATTGGCTGGTTGAGGATGATGGCAGTTGCAGTCTCCAACAGCTGGTGTGCCAAAGGTTGTCTAATCATGACCCTATTGACAGGTCTGTTGCTCTGGGAGGAAACCGGTGCTGCATTGCCGGAGAGCAGAATATGATCTGAAAGGTGACCCCCTGGAGCAGTGCTGTTAATCCAGCAAGAGACAATGAACTTCAAAAGTGTTGCAGTTCAAGTCATGTGGTACTGTGACCACAATTCCCATAGACTGATAGGGACAGGTTTTCTAACCTGGCAGTGGTTGTATACACGGAACGTGTTTGCAATAAGATATGCCCGTGGCTTTGAGTTCCTGCATACTTGCCAACATTGTAAAACAAATTCCAGTCATATTACATCCATAGTACTGTGTAGAGAAAAGCCAACAAAAAACT
Organism: Rhinophrynus dorsalis; assembly: GCA_037306005.1. Taxonomy (NCBI): domain Eukaryota; kingdom Metazoa; phylum Chordata; class Amphibia; order Anura; family Rhinophrynidae; genus Rhinophrynus; species Rhinophrynus dorsalis. The sequence goes on along the minus strand of CM074721.1, from coordinate 104,762,434 downwards.
TGTACAAGAGCTTAAAGGAGCAGTAAACTTTTTTTTTATGAAAACACATATTTTATAGCGCTTTTCCTTCTGAATAAAACAAGGGTACTCCCGTCGCTGTCAGGTGTTTTATTCAAAAATTATAGCAGTTTAAATAAACAGGAAGTGAATTTACTGTGTTTACTTCCTGATAGTTCCAACTGACAGGAAGTGACAGGCAGTTTCTATCACATTCTATGGAGAACTGTATATCACTGACTTTTCTGACTTGCCTCTCCATTAGAATTTAACAGGAAATCTAATTAGAATTTGACCACTAGAGGGCACTGGTAGTGTAAAAAAACATGGGTTTAAACTGTAATAAGTCTGGAAATATAAATCTCTCGGCAGTGGGAGTACCCTTATTTTACTCAACAGGAAAACCCCTACAATATATATTTTTTCATAAAAAAGTTTACTGCTCCTTTAATACTGCACTGCTACTGTGACTAGGCTTGATTACCTACACATAAACACTATATCAAATCATAGAAATAAGCAATGTAAACATATGAGAGGGTCAGAACCTATTTTAATGAGAAGAATGTATCATATGGGTTTAAGACAATTTTAAAATAAGGAAATATAGCAGAGACAACAGGATCCAGGGACAGGGAGCCAATACCAGGGTCTATCCCTGGAAATCAGGAACAGTTTCAGGTATGTCCCTTGTTGAATCCATGCCCACAGGCAGCTGATCAATTGTCTAATCATCAAAAGGGCTGGCAGGAGCCATGTTGGAACTTCCCAGCTCAGACTAAGCATTTTACAAAGTCTTCTCTCATAGAAGACACACCTCTGGCATGCAAATAGTTATGGGAAACTACGCCTTAAGAAAAAAGTGGCTGGTTCTTTTCCTAGGTACCTGTAGTTGCCTTTCAAATAGCAATGGGTCATATATACTGTATATGCTTTTTATTTGCATTTGATCTCTGTTGTAGTCTGCTTCTAGTTGTGTAAGATTACAGTCTGATAAAGAATGGTGACTCTTACAAGCCATTTAGCGCTATTGATGCTATTGTTTGATGTGAGGCGATATGACCTAGAGGGAAACAGTGTATATATACAGATACATCATCTGTTAATCAAATTAGGGGCAACTTATTAGTCACCTAGGATAAGCATTCCCTTTTCCCTTTGAGTGCAAGATGTGTATGCAATGCATTCCGTAACCCCTCTGGCACTCAAAAGGTTAATATTTATTATCCTATTCACAAAATAAATGTGGAACAATTCTAGGGCAAACTAACATCATCACTGGAGACAAATAAATATTTATATTGATTTAAGTGATGCACTTAACCCCTTTAATGCCTACATCGCTTTGCTTCACAATACCTTGGAGATTCTGTTGATATAAAATTGATTAAAATCCCTGCGTAACCCATTGAGTGTCAGAAAGGCATCCAATGCATTGCATTGCAATCCCTTGGATCTTCTCTGGCACTCAAAGGGTAAAATCAATTTGAATTAGGGACATTTTTATTTGTCTCTTATGGCACAGTTCCTTCATTCCAGAATCACGCTCATTCTTCTTGGTACATTGGCCTTACACAGTCATTGAGAAATAAGCAAGTATAATTTACTAATCATCCATTTACAGACAAACATAGTCCCTGTGTGCTTAGCCTTGGCAACATTCAGTTTGAAAAATAGCCCCTTCAGAGAGCACAGTTATTTCATTAAAAACACCAATCAATAAGAAATGGAATAAGCAGATCAACGCATTTTATGGGAACCTGCTTATTTAATCAGAACATTTTGGTATATTTGTTGTTTTGTTTCATGTTTATTTTATTAATAAATTATTTATTCCTCTTGGGTTGATTTACTTATAACATTATTGTCATAGAAAAAAACATCCTTTGATATATCATAAGCATACCTGGGAACTTTTTATGGTCGACTCCCCGTAGAGGGGAGTCCTGTGGTACCGCTGGGGGGGCTTAATACGTTATAGAACGTAAAAAAAACTTTGAGGAATAGACTGAGGAAGCAGCAGAAGTGGGCAGAGTTTCATTAGAAATTCCCCAAGTATGGAGAATCAGCCTCTGCTATGGAGACCTGGTAATTACCAGCAAAAAAGGTAGTGTCCAGGGCAAATATGTAGAGTTCCCAGCTATGATCATAAGCATACTGGCTAAATATGGGCAGCCATAAGACAGTATGTCACTAGTAGTCCATACTATTGTGTAATGAGAAACCATGAGAAGACTTTGTACGATAGCCTTAGAACTATACTTCTACAGCAAAATAAACATCACAGAATACTACACAAACTCAAATAAATGACAATATTAACATCTAGGGAAGATCATAATCTATTATGATTCTCATGACAAGCACCTAGAATCAGCTTGAACTTAAATATTAGAACAAGGAAAAAAAACAGGGATAGCAAGATCTGGGACTGGGAGCAAAGATCAGATACTGTTCCTTGAAATCAGGCCCAGACACATGCACTCCATGATCAGTTATTTGTGAGTAGAACCAATATTACTTAATTTAATATTGCTTTATTCTCTACCATTAAACTCCATGTGTGGTGACCCTTTCCAAGGGCATCTAGAAAGAAGGTTCCATTTGCCCCTTGCACTTCTGTTCCTTTCAGATAAGAGAAAGAAGTTTTAGTATAGACCAGTAATGAGAAATGTTTGCTGCTGTAGTATATACGTCTATGCCATGGGTGGAAGGGAAAGTCTAGTCTCTTCAGCTTTTGTTGGTTTTCAACTCCAGGTATTCTCAGATGGCAGCTGAAACCTACTTTATTATGCAAGCAGTTGCAATATATTTGAATGCAGAATTACCCAGAACATTCTAGGACTTGATAAACTTTTTTTTAAAATAAATTCTGGGTTTGCCCAGTTCCAGATTAAACAAAATAGACTACTGCCTAGAGAAACAACATTTGAAGGGGTCCTCAGCTGTGTTGGCTGTTCCCATATTCTGAGTTGTAGGTATGGTTAGGGAAATCCCACTGCTTCTGAACACACACACTGCTGCTTTTTTGGTGGCTGCTGTTAAACCATTTGATGCTAGAGATGTCTCCAACACCTTGTGAAACAATTCTTTTGAGAGCTCTCCAGTAATGGGGTTCAGTGCTTCAGATTGTTTGTGCTTCTATGTTATAGGAAAAGGAATGGTTGACGTTCTGTAAACATTAATCATGTGGTCATAGCTGAGACTAAGGACACCTTGGGTATCTTACCTAGGGCCTCCTGAAATGCAAATCTGGTCCTGGATGTGACCTGATTTATACTCTTTTTGAGTTTTTTTTTATTATTATGCTGTAGCAATTTTATATTGCTTTTTTTGCAGGGTAGCATTAGGGTTACTGGTAGGAAGACATTGGCCTGAAAGAGGGCACAGCAGATGCAGTAAAAAGCCTGAGACTGCATTGCCCAAGCCCAAAATGTTTCCTATCGTCCTATCAGTCCCCTTGTCTGGACTGCAACAGGAAGTATGTGGCTCTCAGTTACATACTCCTGGATTATATGCACAGTCCCCAAATCCCAGCTTTTAAACCAGTACAAAGGGTCTATTGGGACCTATATTGAACAAGACAGGAGTGTTGCAGTTAACTCTTTGAGTGCCAGGGTAGAAATCAGGGACAGTTGACAGGTACGTTCTTGATTGTGCCCAGGCCCCCGCCACCTGAAAGGATCAGTCATCTAACCAAGAAAATAACTGACAGGAGCCATTTTGGAGATACATAGCTCTGTCCAGGCATTTTACAATGTCTGCTCTCATAGAACCTGGTATAGTAAAACTTGAGAGTTTCCATTTAACTCTTTGAATGTCAGAAATACAAAACAATGGGTTGCCTACCCCTCTGGCACTCAGAGGGTTAAACCTGTTCCAGGGGAAGCACTGTGGGTCTCTTTTTAGATCCCGGTCTTGCCCTTCATTGGTCTGCCAGGTCTCACAATGCACACCCAGCTCAGCAGGTCTGATAGTTGGCAGTGAGGCAACTATCATGTGATACTTGCCCTTTAAGGCTTTATTTGTCACATTTAAGTGGTGCAGTTCTAGACAAAACCATCTGCACCATAAGGATAAATGGACATTTCCACTGATTTAAATGAGAACCTCTTGAATGCTAGACTAAAGCACTGAAAAGCAATGCTTTGTAGACCTCTCCAGCATTCAGGGTATTAAAAGACCTTTTTAAAGGGATAGTAATACTTCGTTTTATCTTTATTTTATTTTGTAGGCATTAAAAAAACATGAAGAACGATATAAGTCTTATCTCTCAAACCTTTATGGTTTAAGAGATATTCACAAGCAAAGTTTCCCCTCCCCGCCCCTTTTACCTAGTGTTAGCCATCTCTTCTCAGATGTGAATCTGGTTGTAAGACCAGACAGATAACAGCAGGAGACAATCTTCTTTATATGAAAACAATGAAAGCCCTTCCCCCCTTGACAAGTTTTTCAGCTTTTTCCCTTATCTTAATTGAAGATTGTCCCTCTCTGCAGTCTACCTGGGCACCTCCCTTCTGATCTGGTTGAACAGGGGGGGATACTTTGCTTGTGAATATCTCTTAAACCATAAAAGTTTGAGAGATAAGACTTATATCGTTCTTCATGTTTTTTAATGCCTACAAAGTAAAATAAAGATAAAACGAAGTATTACCATCCCTTTAAATGAATGGAACTGTTGGGAATTGGTATTCACCCCTGTGGTGCAGTTGGTTTGCTCCAGAACTGTAGCTCATTAGCTTGATGAATATGTACCTTAGTCCCCATTTAGGATGAACTATATAATAATGCAAAGCCTTTTTCAGTGCTGTCTAAATGAATAGCACCTGAGCATGACTCCAGAGCTATAGCAGCATGGTTTCTAATTAATTATTTATGTGAAAAATTATTATTTCTTCAGAAATGATAAATGATTATTTGGTACTGCAGCAGTTTTTCGCCTTTATCATACAGATGTCACTGCTGCAACCAGTTCAGTCAGTGGTGAAACTAACTATTGGAAGACTCTGGAGCAAAAATATTCAGTCCCCCAACACAAAAATGTTCTCTTCTGGACAATACTGACAATACTGTCTATGATTAAGCACCCAGGTGCGAAACGCGTGAGACTACTCATCTAGTGTGGTATCTGTATACTATTTCATAAATAAAGCTGTTTGTACTATCTCTACGTTCCTGTTCATTTTTCTCTTCAGCAGTTCCAAAGATTGGGACTTCCTTTACCTGCACCGTGGATTGATACTAAGGCAGTAAGTGTCTTTCTGTTTTGCTGTGTACGTTTTACATATTTTGTACATTGCCATCATGTAGTGCTGTTGATCACTTACCTTCAACACTGGAACCTATTTAGCCCTTTGGCCACCTTGGATGATAGGCCCCATCACAACTTCATCCTTTGCAGTCCCTATAGCTATACCCCTGTGGACAAAACATACAGCTTTTTTTGTTAATACAGATGGTAAGAGGGTATTATGGAAAAAAATAACAGTCTGTGAGTTTCTGCTCAGGAATTAAATAATCATGATTCTTGATCATACATTGGAAATGTGGGGCTTTATTCAAGAAGTTAAAGATGAACAATTCTGGAACAAAACAACTACACCAAGATGGGGAGAGATAAAAATTTCCATGAGTTACAATGGAGTTTTTAATCCTTTGAATACTATAGAGGTCCTCAGTGCCTTGCCCCTTTGCCTATTTATGTAATAGCTCAGACTTATTTAATCATTAGAATAAATGTGTATATATATCCCAAGAGGCATTATATTTATTTATTTACTGTTTACCATTGGGTAAAAATGTCTGCCACTGGAAGAAATTAACAGGGGATAACTGCAAGAAGGTTGCTTCTGCTAGCATCTTCCTATGGTGAAGTGCGATGAGTGAATACTGAAACGTACAGGTCTGTTTATAAAGGGCTGGTTTGGAATAACACATGCAAAGTGCAATCTAGCTTAGTTTTTATTAGCTTTTTAACTCAGTGCTTGTTACTTACAATATGAAGAACATAGGTGTGTATGTGCATATGGCTAAAACAGAACTGGTTGTATTCCCTCCTAAACCCCACACACCCGCACCTTTCTCCATCACAGTTGACAACTCTGCCATCCACTCAGTAACCAAGGCACGTTGTCTGTGTGTTATACTTGATTTTGCCTTGACATTCTCCCCCCATATCCATGCTGTCACCAAAACCTGTCGCTTCCTTCTGAAAAATATTGCCAAAATATGACCCTTCCTCTGTATGTCAACTGAAAAATCTATCTCATGCATCATTCTCTCTAGACTTGACTATTGTAACATTCGAGTCTCTGGTCTTCCTGCCTCTCATCTTTCTCTGCTTGAGTCTGTTCTGAATTCAGTTGCAAGAATAACTACACTTGTTTCCAGATACCTTCCTTCTCATCTGCTCCTGAAATCCCTCTCTTGGTTACATATAAGGGCTTGTATTTCTTGCAATACTCTCCTCCTCTACGTTAAGTTGCTTTCTTCTGGGTGTCACGTGGCACAGAGGGGACCAGGTGTGAAGCTAGAGAGTTATGCTTGAGTGTGATGCTTGTGACTGGTGACAGTCGCCCCTACCTCTTTGCTGCGGCCAAAGCCGAGTTAAAGGTGCTGGCCGCGAAGCCAGATGTCCGATCCCGGTTGAGCCGGGACCCTGACCAGGATGAAGGCAAGGGAGAACTGTGTAAGCCTGATCCCCAAGGCGAGAGGTGAGGATCCTTGAGCAGAGGTTGGGAGACTGGAGAAGGCGGAGGACTAGGCAGAGAAGGCAGAGGGCCAAGGAATCCAGAACTAACCCCCAGACTGGGACGGGCACCCAGAAAGCCCCTACCGCAAGCGGACTGGAACCAAGACCACCTGGCACTGACGGGACCCAAAAGGTCCAAAGGAGGTGGAAAGGAACCACCGAAAATCCGGGCAAGGTCCTACCCTACCACCCTGCCAGCCCCCCAGGACCCAAGTCGGCACCCGGCAAGGCAGACGAAGCCCATGAAACCCAGAGTGCCCCTATTCCCGGTCTACCAATCCCAAAGGACTGGGACCAACCCCCGCCAAGCGCCTGAACCCAACAGTCCTCCCAGAACAGAACAGGGGAACCAAAGAATAGCAAGAACCCCCAAAAACCAGAGGTAAATCTCCAATCCTCTAACCCCCAAAAATCTCCCCTGGCCCAGACCCAACCTGAAACGGCGCCCCAGACGTCCCACAAACAGTGAGAGGTCCCAGGCAGCAAGCAGATTCCCACTCTCCACTCAAGCCACGGAGCGGCCCGGCCCGGGGATGCTCTGCCAGACCAGCGGGGCACCACCCGGAGGAGAGCTCAAGCAAGAGGCTAGCCTAGACCCCGCCTTCCAGGAATACCCGAAGGGAAGAGCCCCCGGATAGGCCGCAGCAAGAGATCCAGCCGCAAGGCTTACAAAGACAGAGAGAGAGAGAGAAACGGGACGGGCCAGCAGGAGCTCTAGGAAAGCACACAGAGGGGGCCGGAAAAAAGCCTCGACAAACGGGAGGAACAGAGACTTACCCTGGGTGAGCACACCCAGCTGGAAAAGAACCAAGGCTGACAACAGGAAGGCAGAGGCCAGAACTGAGGCGTCCGGGGAACAATCCGCCGGGTGTCCTAGACAGACCGGATCAGGCAGCCAAGGGGGAAGTAGGAAAAGAGATACCACTTACCAGAAGCAGACAGGGGACGTGGCGGACACGCAGGACAAGGGAGAAGCAGGCTGGAGCGACAGATGCCAGGACGGAGCAGGAGCCAAGTCAAGCAACCACGGGAGGAACTGGAAGGGGAGAATTCTAAGGAGCACGAATAATCGAGCAGGTAAGGAATGGGCAAAGCAGACTAAATACCGCCAGTATCCAATGACAGGAACTCCAGGGTAAGGAAACCCACAAGGGCAAAAAATATCAGGATGAAATCTGACACTGGGGCTTCATTTTACATTTCTGCTCTTGTCTTCCACTACACCCCTTCCCTTCACCTGTGCTCTTCTTTCTCTCTTCTTGTTGCACAACTTGTGCCATCTCTTGGCTGCCCCTAGGCTTTGGAATGTCCTCCCTAGCACCATTCACCAATCATCCACACTCATCACTTTCAAGCATCTCCTAAAAACCCACCTGCTCAAAAAGGCATTTCAGTAAGTATATCTTCTTTGTGCACACTGACAGTCACATTAGAATCATTCTGCACTTCCTTTACTGACGCCTTGTACTTGCACTTATGATCCTCCTCCTACTGTCTTTTATGTTGTCATGAATCATGATTACTAATTAGAGTTTAAACTGCTTGGGGCAGGGTCCCCTTCCCAACGTATGATTCTCTTTGCTGCACTTGTCCCCTGGCAATGATCACACTTTAGCCTGATTCTCTTAACCATGTCCTGTATTGTTGTAATGTACTATTAATATTTCTATAAAGTGTTGTGTACATGTATGGTGCTTTATAAATAAAGATACACACAAGTGTTAGTGATAATGTGCCAGAAGTTTAATCCCATTTAAATCAATAGGCTTAACTTTCCACCCATAAACTACACATGTTTCAATTAATTTTCCTTCCAGCAGCAATCTCAGTGGAGAGGAAACATGTCTTTTTGGCTCACCCTTAACTACAATTTCATCTGATCGCTATGCCATGTATCTATCACCCTTTCTGTAAAGTATATCTCCTTGTATTTTTAGGTATGATCTCTTTTTCTAGAATTCATTTTATTCCAAAAACTTACCTCCCCAAGCTTTATTAAAGGAACACTAACACCTAACAATAAAATTGGGTTATATTATATTAAAGATCATTCTTGCTTTATACATGTGTAGACTGTCCTATACAAATACCATTTGTTCAGCTGCACTTGTACTGTTTGAAAAGAGAGACAGCTGCAAATGTGGTTTATTTATTTAGATTAGTACGCACCATTCTCCTAGTCAGAAAAGCTGTTACTTTACCTCAGTCAATTTCACTTCTCAGACACTTATCAAGATTGCTGTGGTAATGAGAGTGAAGGAGCCCTGGAAAAAGAATGGCTGCCTCCACAGTACATACTTATTCCTAGATTTTAGGCCCCGGGGAAAGAATATACACATTTTACAGGTGCTAGCATGGTTTTCATGATATTACAGTTTATACAGATCATTTTTTGGAGTGAGTGGTCCTTTAATGCTTTGAGTGCCATTGGATATTTCTCTGGCACTCCAAGGGTTAAGTCTCTAAATGTATTTTGCATGTTTACCTCAGTGTTAGTAAGTGTGCCTTGGTATTCATTAAGGCTGATGTACAAAGCACAACTGAAGCAATTCTCGAGTAAACCAACTGCACCACACAGGACAGATTACAATTCCAAAACTTTTTGGGTGCCAGAGTGGTATCCATGCACCCAAATGGTTTAATGGGGCTTTTAACCACTTGATTGCTAGAGAAGTCTCCAACATATTGTGAAGACTAATAATAATATTTGGTCCCATAAAATCAATGGTGATTTGGGGAATTTGAATGTCCCCCTATTTTGCAACTAGGTTCCATTCTAATTAGAACATTAGCCTCATTCTAACTGCATTATAATTGTAGCTGTGATCCTTGAAGGAGCTGTCCTTCCAGTGTGGTGCTGAAACTGACACTGCTTGACACTGATACGATGGATGTTCATATCTCACATATATGCTAGATTTCGGCTAAACACATATTTCATATTCTTATATTGTCTCATCATTAGCAGCTACACTGCATATAATATCTAACAGATACTGTTGGGCCTATATAACTAATAAACTGCATTTCTAGCCTGTCACATCTAGAGGATCTCACTTTGCGCAATTATGGATTAAGGGCAATATACTCTTTGTTACATAAACAATTACAATTCGGCTGACATGTACTCAGTATTATCTACTGACCCTGATGTAGTAAAATGCAATTAGGGACTAAAAATGACCAAAATTCTTATCGATTTAAATGGGGATTAACATGTGCGTGCTATGCTAAGGTTGTCTGCAGTATATTGCAAAACAATGCTCTTGGAGCTTTCTAACATTCAGTGGGTTTAAGGCCACATTTAAATGAATGGGAATTATTACTTGTCCCCCTACAATGCATTTGGTTTGCCCAAGAATTACTCTTAACAGATCAGCCTCATTGAGGTGAGAGTCAGAGCTCAATGATAAGTCCTCCAGTGATCGTGCTTCTGTTTGCAGATAGATCACTAGTAGTCAGTGCCCTGGGTCAGATTTCTCATTAAGAAAAGTAGACAGTTAACTAGAGAGTGATTTGTTCAGGGGTGCTTCTGCTGTGCTTGCTGTGAAGAAACAGGAGGTTCAACTTTCATGTCCCTGTGATATACGAGGACTATGGGATTACATGGACATTTCAGCAATACATCTGTTATGGACTTTTCCTGTCTCAAGTCCTTTGAACTCAACCTCTCCATCTATTGGTTGAACCTGGCATTGCAGCATTGTACTATGCACTGCCATCTATTGGTTGAAACTTGCATTGCAGCATTGTACTATGCACTGCCATCTATTGGTTGGTGACCTACATTGCAGCATTGTACTATGCACTGCCATCTATTGGTTGGTGACCTACATTGCAGCATTGTACTATGCACTGCCATCTATTGGTTGATGACCTACATTGCAGCATTGCTGTGTCACATGCGAGTATGCAAATATGTCAGTGTTGCATGCTGGAACCTTCAGTTTCTCTCCAATGTTTTCATTATACTCCCCCATCCTACACCCCAAAATTGTTATACCCTGTTATGTTTGTTGTATGTCTTGTCTTCTGTGTATTAAGATATTTTGTTATATTCATGTCACCTCAAGTTGAATGAATGCTGTGAAAGGTCTGGTATTCCATTTTAATAACCTTGCTTGTGTTTTCCCTACTCCTAAACAGATGTTTAGGAGCTATTATTGGGCAAGGTGGGGATTGATGATACCAGGCATGTGTAGCCAGAAGTTTGTTGTTAAAGGTGGTGTGGTTTTACCTGGGCAGGGGGGTGAGTTCCTGCTAGGGAGAGGTGTTGCAGAAGGTTGTGAGTCTGTTTCCAAAGACAAGGCAAAGGGGTTAGTGCCTGCCCAGCAGAGACTTCGCAGCAGAGGAGCCTATACCTGCTCCGCAGTGGGTAGAAGTGCAAGTCCCTACCCAGGTCACTGCTCCCCATTGGGCTGGCTGTACCTGGAAGTCTTCCAATCTGGTTGACCGCTCTTCCTCTGGGTGGTGCAGGTAGATCCAGTGGCAAACGGCCCAGGTCTGTCCGGTGGTCCTCTGAGGCCGGTCCTGTGTAAATGACCAGGTAGGTGCCCCCCTAACGCTACAGGGATGGGTGCCTGCCAGAGGAGGCCATCACATTGGTGGCAGCGGTGGGATCTCTGCACTACAGAGTCCAAACCACCACCGGGATTCACCTCCATCGGGAGGTTCAGAGGAGAGCACAGCCAAACAGAGAGATGGAAGCCATTTACAAGAAGCTGAGCATCACATCACTGAAGGAGCTGATCATCGCCCGAGGGTCTGATCATAGTCAACGCAGTAAGCCAGAGCTTGTTGTTCAGCTGATCAGGATGGATGTGGAGGCTGGCATAGCTAAGGCCCCAGCTCCACAGCAAAGAACAGAAACCCCCTTTCAGCAGAGGATGCGGGAGAGACTGGCTTACTTGACCCCACCTGTCTCTGAGGGCGCCATAAGAGAGATAATGCGGCAGGTTCAGGCAGAGCTAGACCGTGCAGGAGACACAAGGTTCAATAGTAGATCCCTTCTTGATGCCGGGTCCTGGAGAAACAGCGGAACAATAATGGATCTTAAGGTAACCCACCAGCTCCCCTGTGTTGTGATACCTGAACTGGTGAGTGGGAGTGAGCTCACCAGCAGCCCCATGAAGATGGCCCTTTTGTTAATGGACGCTGCCCTGGAGAAGGAGCAATGTGTGCTCTCCAGGGGCATGGATGATATGGCCCTGTGGAATGGGACTGCGGTCTTCCTCAAGGCAGAGAATGGCCCTGCGGTTTGTGGCCTTAAAGGAGAGGACCCCAGCAGACTGACGGAGAACAGTGCTGCTGGCCCTCTTGTTGACCCTATGGACTGTGAACTGTTGGGTGGGAATGCGTTCCCCACCAACCCCCCTGTGAACCCTGGCCTGGTGAGTAGGAGCGAGCTCCCCAGGGCCTGGAAAACCCCTGCTGCAGTGGACGAGATGCAGATCCCCACCAGCTGCCCCTGTCTGTTCCCTGTGGATGTTGCCCTGGAGAAAGAGGAATGTGTGCTTTCCAGGGCCGCCGATACATCTGCCATGGGAAGTGGGACTGCAGTCCCTCCCAATGGCCTCGTGGACCTTGACCTGGTGAGGGAGAAGACATGCCTCCCCAGCAACCCTGCAACTTTTCCTGCAAACCCCATACTGGCGAGTAGGAGAGAGCTCTCCAGTCCCCCTGTGAACCCTGGCCTGGTGAGTGGGAGCGAGCTCACCATGCCCTGTGAAACCCCGGCTATGGTGAGTGGGACAACAGTCCTCATCAGCAGTCCAAAGCCTGTTGCCCCTTTTCCTGATACCCCAGCCTTGGTGAGTGGGACCCCGGTCCTCACCAGGGATGCCCTTGTTGCCCCTGAATCTTTTGATTCCCCACCAGGCCAACTGTTGATCCAGCTGAAGGGAGTGGGACCACCGTCCTCCCTAAGGAAGTTGAGAGGTGCCACAGTTTTTCCAGCAGCCCAATGCCTGTTTGTCCTGGATTGGTGAGTGGGAGTACGCTCCTCACCGGTCCTCTAGATGCCCCTACCCTGAGGCAAAAGAGTCCACAGTGTTGTCAATAGCCCTTTGGATGCCCCTGCCAAACAAGTTCCCAGTGGTGCTAACAGTTCTCTGAGTGTTGCCGCAATTCAGGAGAGTGGGAACAGCATCCTCTCTTGCTCCTGGGGGCTGCTTGCCCCACAAAAAGTGGGAGATGTGCCCCTCACCCCACACTTTGATCCCCAGGCCATTGAGAGCCCAAAAATCCAGTTACCACAAAAGGATCCCCCCTATAGACTGACTCTGGACCCTGAGCCGCTGGCCCCAGATCCAGGAAAGGTTGGCCCCAGCCCTGCATGGAGCATGGCCCAGGAGAAGCCTCCCAACTTGGTGCTAGTTAGGACTCGGGGACAACTGTGTTTTAATTCCCCCTGTAAATCAAGTGAGTTTGCGGGGGGCCTATTATGAGACCGCCCCGCCACTCAGTTATTTGGGAGGGGGGAGGAGTGTGAAGAAACAGGAGGTTCAACTTTCATGTCCCTGTGATATACGAGGACTGTGGGATTACATGGACATTCCAGCAATACATCTGTTATGGACTTTTCCTGTCTCAAGTCCTTTGAACTCAACCTCGCCATCTATTGGTTGAACCTGGCATTGCAGCATTGTACTATGCACTGCCATCTATTGGTTGAAACTTGCATTGCAGCATTGTACTATGCACTGCCATCTATTGGTTGGTGACCCCCTATCCCTAAACAGATGTTTAGGTGCTATTATTGGGCAAGGTGGGGATTGATGATACCAGGCCTGTGTAGCCAAAAGTTTGTTGTTAAAGGTGGTGTGGTTTTACCTCGGCAGGGGGGTGAGTTCCTGCTAGGGGGAGGTGTTGCAGAAGGTTGTGAGTCTGTTTCCCAAGACAAGGCAAAGGGGTTAGTGCCTGCCCAGCAGAGACTTCGCAGTAGAGGGGACTATACCTGCTCCGCAGTGGGTAGAAGTGCAAGTCCCTACCCAGGTCACTGCTCCCCATTGGGCTGGCTGTACCTGGAGGTCTTCCAATCTGGTTGACCGCTCTTCCTCTGGGTGGTGCAGGTCTGTCCGGTGTAAATGACCAGGTAGGTGCCCCCCTAACGCTACAGGGATGGGTGCCTGCCAGAGGGGGCCATCACATTGGTGGCAGCGGTGGGATCTCTGCACTACAGAGTCCAAACCACCACCGGGATTCACCTCCATCGGGAGGTTCAGAGGAGAGCACAGCCAAACAGAGAGATGGAAGCCATTTACAAGAAGTTGAGCATCGCATCGCTGAAGGAGCTGATCATCGCCCAAGGGTCTGATCATGGTCAACGCAGTAAGCCAGAGCTTGTTGTTCAGCTGATCAGGATGGATGTGGAGGCTGGCATAGCTAAGGCCCCAGCTCCACAGCAAAGAACAGAAACCCCCTTTCAGCAGAGGATGCGGGAGAGACTGGCTTACTTGACCCCACCTGTCTCTGAGGACGCCATAAGAGAGATAATGCGGCAGGTTCAGGCAGATGTTTAGGCTCTATTATTGGGGGAGGTGGGGATTGATGACACCAGGCCTCTATAGCCAGAAGTTCTTTGTTAAACGCGGTGTGGTTTTACCTGGGCAGAGGGGTGAGTTTCTGCCAGGAGGAGGCGTTGTTGTTACAGAAGGTCGTGAACCTGTTCCCCAGGACAAGGCAAAGGGGTTAGTGCCTGCCCAGCAGAGACTTCGCAGCAGAGAGGACGATACCTGCTCCGCGGTGACCTGTTCCAGTGGGTAGAAGTGCAAGTCCCTACCCAGGTCACTGCTCCCCATTGGGCTGGCTGTACCTGGAGGTCTTCCAATCTGGTCGACCGCTCTTCCTCTGGGTGGTGCAGGTAGATCCAGTGGCAAACGGCCCAGGTCTGTCCGGTGGTCCACTGAGGCCGGTCCGGTGTAAATGACCAAGTAGGTGCCCCCCTAACGCTACAGGGGCGGGTGCCTGCCGCGGGGGGCTGTCACACTTGCCACATTCTGAGTTATGTGTATGGCAATAGCTGTCCCATTGCCAATATATCAGACATCCAATCTTGGTTTATGAAGGTCATTTTTTTTTCTTTTTCTACCAATCTGCATACTGTTTTCTAGTCATTGTTTATTCCCTGGGACCCGAAGGGGTTAAGAGATTTGCTTTTGATCTTGCATGTTGTCAGCTATGGGTAGTTTCTGGAACAGTGAAGACTGGCCTTGACATGCATATCTTGGAATGGCAAGGAAGTCACTGTATGTGGGGCTAAGGGCACCTTGGGTGCTTTACCCAGGGGCTACAGAGATGTGAATCCACCTCTGTGAGCTGCATCTGTTAAAAAACTGTTTATCCCCTGGAACTTCAGTAAATTAATGTGGGTATATATATAGATTTATATTTATATATATCTATTCTTAACTTGATATATCATGAATTTGGCTATATTACATAGCCTTTATCAAGATTACATGTCACCAGTAGTGAACCCCCTTAAATACTAAATGAACATTCAAAAATTAAATTTGTGATTTCCTTTTTAACAGATTTGTGTTTTTCACTGTAATACACTCTGGGTATTCTAAATATGGCGATCTGTGGGTCCAAATGTCATTCATTTGACATCATCTACCTTGCAACCGAGGCTCTAATTATGTTAATTCGTTTGTTTTGGCACCTTTGTAGGCATTTTTGAATGTTCATTTAGTATTTAAGGGGGTTCACTACTGGTGACATATGGTCTATCCTTAACAAACCTGTATGTATTATTTATCCATTTGATGTGCACCCAGGCTATGAAACTTACAGTGAGCACACACACACACACACACACACACACATATATGGAATAATACATTCTACTATGAGAAACAACACTGTATACAGTCAGATTGATCGGGAACTATGATCAAAGTCAATCTATCCAACCAAAATCTGCATTAAAAAAGAAATGTAGTTGTTTTAGAGAAGCTTAAATAAAACAGTTACTTAAAGGGATAGTAATACTTCATTTTAACTTTATTTTATTTTGTAGGCATTAAAAAAACATGAAGAATGATATAAGTCTTATCTCTGAAACCTTTATGGTTTAAGAGATATTCACAAACAAAGTATCCCCCCCCTGTTCAACCAGATAAGAAGGGAGATGCCCAGGTAGACTGCAGAGAGGGACAATCTTCAATTAAGATAATGGAAAAAGCTGAAAAACTTTTCAAGGGGGGAAGGGCTTTCATTGTTTTCATACAAAGAAAATTGTCCCCTTCTGTTATCTGTACTGTCATACAACCAGACTCACATCTGAGAAGAGATGGCTTACACTAGGAAAAAGGGGCGGGGAGGGGAACTTTGCTTGTGAATATCTCATAAACCATAAAGGTTTGAGAGATAAGACTTATATCATTCTTCATGTTTTTTTAATGCCTACAAAATAAAATAAAGTTAAAACGAAGTGTTACTATCCCTTTAAAGAAATCTGACTTAACACACATAACTCAAAAATTAGGGGAAAGTATAGTCTTATATGTAATGGTCAACATGACCAAAAAGTTTAAAAACTTATATGAAGATGAATTAAAAAAGAATGGTAAAAGCAAATAGATGAAGGAATGTCTGAAATGAAAGTTTGTTGATTGAGATAATAGGTGATACAACAAACAGGTGTATATTTCACTTCTTTTAACAAAACCCTCAGAATAAATTATGACTTGATTCTCTGTGCTGCTGTAGAAATCCCAGAGTCCCTGGGCTGAAGATATATACAAAAGCAAATGAAAGCAGAACAACATGAGATCTAGGTGCAGTTTGATTACAAAATCATTTTTGAATTAATAATTCTAAAAATAAAAAAGGCATTAAGTATATATCAGTTCATAAAACCATGGATATCCTCAATCATTATTTAATAAGCAACAACTGATAGATACGGAAAAACAGGTATAGAACCAGATATGAGTGGGACTGATAAAAATGATTGGAATTGGGAGTCTTCTGTCAAAGAGACCACATAAAGAGGCAATGAAGAACTCTCTAGAGTTCAAGGGTTTAAAAGTGGGTACTTTCATCCATCCCCTGTGGCTGGCTACAGCTTCTTAGTAGATTTTTCACATTGTATAGAATTTATTAATGTTGAATCGAAATATATATCCTTATGTTCACTCATATACAGAAGATTAAATGGCCTCTTCTTGATATGTCAAAGTGCAGTCCTCACATAATCAGACTCTGTAAGTTGAATTTGCTTGTCCTCTGTTCATTTTGTTGACTGGATTCTTGTACTCAGATATTTAAAATAAACCAAGATTGTCTTTATTGCTGCTTGAGAGAACATATGGACTCAGGCCTGTGCTCTGCACTTAAAGCCACATTCAAGACAGCTAAAAATGGGCTATTTTGGAGCAAACAAACCACTGCAGGGAAGAAATGGAAATAGTTCATCTCTCTCGCTCTGAACATTCTTATGAAATACATTATTAGGTAAGACAAGAATGAGCTGCAAAATACAAGAGATGTCTAATTATGTCTTCACTAGTGTAAAGGCATGTGTACATGGGCCAAGGTCCGGGTGATGTTAATTGAGTGCCAGAGGGGTACGCAAAGCATTGCTTTGCAATGCGTTGCGTACCCCTCTGGAACTCATAGGGTAAAGTGGCCGGTCCTGCTCTGCGAACTGCCGCCGCCAGCCATTGGCAGCTCACGCAATGCAGTTGTGCGCTGTAGAGACTGCCCGAATGCACAGATTGCTCCCAGCACAGAACTCCCAGCATTCTGTGCTCCCAGCATTCTGTGCGTTCGTGCAATCTCTACTGCACATGGCTGCATTGGACAAACATTGTAGCGTTTTATTATATAAGATGTCTTGAACTGGTTAGGATATCTCTTTATTACACACACCAGAAACTACATATATACAGTATATATACATAATAACATATACATGGGGGTGCTGCATATGTGTGGGTGGTGGTAGTGGTATGTGTATATAAGGTGTGTACATACGTGTCTGTGTGTGTATGCTTCTGTGTTTGGAGAGTGGTGGTGTATGTGTATTTAGGGGTTGATGGATAGATATCCTTTGGGATGACTCACAGCCCCTGCACATTTTTCCTAAACTCACTCATAGACATATCACACCTGCATGCATATGCTGTATAATGTCTAATGCTAATGTGTGAACAGAAGTGGCCATAGGAATAATAATATTTTCTTCACATGACATGATATTTTAAACTTGATTACATTACATGTATTTGATCTATCCTATGTCTGAGATTCACTCTTTTACCTACAGAATGACCCTATAATAATATCAAAGTATTTTACCAGGAAGCATATATCATGATTGTTTCTCATTTTCAAGCATGTTGTGGTGTAGAGATGTTGTTTTACCCAATTTAATAGTACCTATTTTATCTAACTCAGAATGATGAAAGGCTGAATTAACACCATAAGAACAGATTTTGCAGATGGTGCATTAACCAACTGAGCAATCTCACCATCTGAGATCCTCCTTCCCTATGTGCTGAAAAATGTACAAAATGCTGGCACTGTTTTATTAGGTACAAAAGCACAAAAATGAGTTGTATTTGTTGACAAGGTACAGATGCAGGGTAGGTTATTGTGGGCTATACAGGTTTCTTTAAATGCAAAGAACAGGCCATGTAAACACTTTCTATATAATTAACATCTTACATCTCTAATATGAATCCTTCCGTTTTCCTGTACATAATACAACTTTGTTTTTGCTTAATGAGCAAAACCAGGCTGTGCTGAAAATGGAAATGCCTAATGTGTATGGAGTACATTATATGACAGTGATAGATCTACTTTGGCTTGGCAGCTGGGATGGAAAAAGAGCAAGACTGGAGAGAATACTGAATCCTTAAAGGGATAGTAACACTTAAAATGTAAAAAAAATATATGTTGTAGGGTGTATCCCCTGAGTAAAACAATGGTACTCTCACTGCTGAGAGATATTAAAAAAAAATTATAGCAGCTCAAACTTGAATTCTTTAGGTGCAATATCACAGTGGCCTGAAAATTTACAGTGGCTCTGTTGCTACACCATCCTATGGACTGCTCTGGTCTGTAGACCATAAATCTCCACACACACACACAAACACAGATATATAGACAGACAGACATATATATGTGTGTGTGTGTGTGTGTGTGTGCGTGTATATATATATATATATATATATATATATATATATATATATATATATATATATACACATATATATATATATACACACACACATTAGGTAAAACTGAAATATAACTCCAGAAATCTGTAATGACCTGCCCTCAGAAAATAAATTAATTAAAAGCAGAGTAAATTACATTGCAAATAATTTTTTTGAAGGATGCTAGCAATACATTAACTCATGGGGCCAAAGGTCATTAGCTTTATGTAACCTTTCATAACCTCCAGCTAATGGCATACTTTGCTTTCAGAATTTCATTTTACTTTATAGCTGGGAACAAGTAGGTTCCATCAGCTCTTTACCCTCCGGGCAAATCATTCTGAACGTGTTCTCCACTGTGACCGACTCGTCAGCTCACGTAATTATGCATATGACAAATCTGTAGGGAAAAGTTTAAGGGTGGGAGGGGGTTGATCTTAGGAGCTGATGGCTACGGCTGTCTCTTTTCACAAAGGCAATGCTTCATAAACCCTCATAGATTTTTCTGATACTTCAATACCTGATGTATAAAAAAGGAATGGAACTAAAATATATAATATTGTCAGACAATGGGAATCTTTTTAAAGGCCATATGGTTCATACTAGAATTATTTCCAGTTTGCTGTTACTCATAAGGCCCAACAGCTATATCTTGTTTAACCCCTTTAAAGCCAGAGAGGTCTCCAACTCAACAAGTAGCAAGGCGTCCTCTGTAGCATTTAAGGGATTAAAATACTGTAAGACTTATCAATTATTAGTAATAAAGATATGAATATAGTGTCATGAAGTATGTGTACCTAGTGTACAGTAATTGAACAAGAATATTGCCGCTGCCACACAGTATTAGATTGAAAACAGGACTGAGAGCTTGGATGATCTTAACGATCTTTGTAGACATGGTCATAATGTTCCTTTAATATTAAATCTAAAGCAGTCTTTTATCCTGTACATTTTAGAGGAACACATATTGACTTTTTTCTAGAAATGGTGGAGAAAACACTTACCGAATTAGCCTTAAATGCCAGTTTCAATCACCAAATTGTAATCTGTCCATTTCTAAAAAAATATAGTTGAAATCCCTACAAGATGATGATACCATTGTAATTCCGTTAAAGGCAGTAGTGTTGCGGTTATTGGTATGATTGATTATCATGCGGAAGCCATCCAACAATCTTTAGAAAAGTATACTTATCTAATTTTAACTAAAAATCCTGTGACAGATCTTGTTGTTGATTTTGGAAAACTCTCCAGTTGTCTTAATGAGGTAAAAGTGTAATTTTTGTTGTTAGACAAACCAGTGGTTCCCATTTTCCACCATTTACCCAAAACACATAATACTTTGATGCATCCAGTGGGTAGACTAATAGTCTCAGGTGTTGGTTGAGTGGACCAATACTTATAGCCACTTGTACTTCATTTACCCATATTCCTGAGAAATACTACATATGTGTTACAAATAATGCAACAGGGCAAGTGGCTTTCTGAGTATTGGTGAGTTTAAACGCAGTCATTTATTTTTTGGTTTATGAAAGTGATTATTCAAGGCATTTAAAATTGTTTTTTGAACTGGTCGATCAGATATCTTCTCTTTCCAGAAGCTTGGATCCACATTAGGAGGAAAGCTTGCACCATCTTTTGCTAATTTGTTTGTCGACTGGTGTGAGCGTCTATACTTCTTTGGAAATAGTAACCCTTATAGACATTTTAATGCTTCTTTTTACAGATGTATTGACAATTTAATCTTTATATGGTGCTGAGTAGGGGTGAGTGAAAGAACTTTCTGTGTTCCCACGAAAAATTCTATAAAAACCACATTGTTGTCCACTTTTCGTGGGAAAATCTGCTTTAAAACTATCAATTAAAATCTTAGCATTTTTCTCCCATTGGCCAAAATTGTTCGCCATTTTTTCAAAGGCTAGAACGTTTCTGACCATTGATTTACATGGTTTTCGCCTTTTTGCTATAGAAACGTGACATATTTGCAGCTACAGAGTGAGGTAGACGTGTTTTGCTTTTCTGCTTTGATCTTGAGGCAAAATTGAGGCAGGAGAGGCTCATAGTGACTGCTATCACTATCAGCAGTTTTAAAACTAATAAAAGGAGGACCTGGAAGAACCCATATGTATCCACTGAGTCTGAGGAGGAGGAGGAAGTGAGCCAATGCTATCCAGTCCACCTAAATCATCCCTAGGGATCTTGGGGAATTTAATGGGAAGGGAGGGAGAAAAGAGTAGTAATATTGAGAGCAGGACAGGTCATCTGCCTGCGCCTGCTGCCAGACGTGCTGCCTCTGATGACACCAATGCTGCCCCTGCTGCCACTAGTGCTGTGCCTGCAGTCAGACATGCCGCCCCTGCTGCAACCAGTGCTGTGCCTGCTGCCAGTGCTGAACCTGCTGCCACCAATACTTTGCCTGTGGGGTTTGTTTCAAACAAGCCTGCCAAACAAGTGAAGTCCTACAAATCAATGTTTCTTCAAGGCTTGTATCTCTAATAAGTTTAAGTCCTACAAATCACTGTTTCTTCAGGGCTTGCATCTATAATAAGTCTAAGTCCTACAAATCAATGTTTCCTCAGGGCTTGGGCCTCTAATAACAAATCCAACAAATCATTCACTACAAAATAATCTATCAAGTCAAGTGGCAGCTTATGTCAGGGGGTTCCTGCCTCTATCACTTTACATACACATTTCTTATTTTATTTTTTTTATTATTAACTGTCTCCCCAATACCAGTCAAGAACCTCCCCAAAACAAATTCCCTGTTCAGCTGATTCATTCACCAGACTCCACCCACCAACACAGGCACCCTCCTTAGACCCCTTTTATACCATGTCTTATGGGGTTTTTTATTTGTATTTAGGATTTATTTTGTATTAACTGCCCCCCAATCCCAGTAAATAAACCCTCCCAAAAAACATTACCTGTTCAACTGATTCTTACCCCACATTCCACCAACACAGGCACCCTCATGCCCTTTTATACTATGCCTTTGGGAAGTAAAACAATATTTACTATGTGTTGTGTATAAATTCAATGTACCCATTGATTTCAATGGAAAGAGGTAGGAGAAAAAAAATGGAAAATCAGCACTTTTTTGCGGGAAATTATTTGCCAAGCAGGAAGTGCCATTATTCGCTGTTTGCAGTTTGAGGCAAAAATTGAAGCCCATGCAGAGTGCTGAGGAGAGTCTCTGGTCAATTGTTCCGTTATGTACCTTAACCCCTTAGTGACAGCTGCGTCCCCGAACGGCGTGCAGCTGCACGGAGACCCAGACTTCCGGGACTTAACAGGTACGTCCTCTGTCACTGACAGTTTTTGCGGGACGTACCTGGTAAGTCCATTGTCGGGATGGGGTTAATTCATACAATTGTGGTCTTAAATTTACATATACAGCTAAAACACAGTATTGATTATTTAGATCTTTCTCTAATGTGCAATTGTATTACTGGTAAAAGTGATGTAAATATGTTTTGTAAACCTCATTCTGGTAATACTCTGTTATCTGCTCTAAGCCATCATCCACAATATCAAATGAATAACATCCCTCAATGAAAATGTATATGCCTCTGTATCTGTAGTAGAACAGATAAGTATGTGAAAAGGCTGAATTGGTTTCTGAAAGATGTCTTGAACAAGGTGTAGAATCAGTTATGTTGAAGGTAGGTATCCAAAGGGTTAAAACAAGAGAAACAATCAGGTTGGATATCTTCACATAAATAGATAAATCACAATATTAAATAATTTTGAGAATTTTACACAATACTAGGTATTGACACGCTACTTCACAGTAAAGAATTGATTAAAATATACAATCCCGCATATTTGTGCAAAAATATATATAATTTATTAAATACAATATACTATATATAAAGTGTAAACAACAATTATATAAATGAGTGACCCGCAATTACAATAGATATACAGTAACTCAAATCACAATTTTCACTATTAGGTTTACTAGCAATTAAAGGGTTAACCACACATGAGTATATTCAGAGATATTAGATAACAATAATTGAACTCAGCAGCATAAAAAAGGATAATTGATCCTTACAATTAATAAAATACAGTTGGCAGCAGTGTATATGAATATCTCTGCCCCAGAAACTGTATAAACTATGCTAATTGAGGTTTAAGGTATATTGTCAGGCGAGCAAACTTTAATTTTAAGCCAGGTCCTCTGACAATTTCCTTATACCATAAATAGTAACCCAATTTAGAGACTAACTGGAATAAAATCCCAGATTTAAATCACTATGATTTAATTATCTACTGATTTAAAATATTGCATATCTTCTGAATAAAACATATAAATTGCAATTAATATAGTCAATCATAGATTATACCAAGAATATACTTAGAATCAATCCAATAATATATGTGTCACGGTTTGTTTTGACTCTCAGACACAACTTTATTGAAAGTTTAAAGAGAACCCTCGCGGGTTCTAACATACACATATATAAACACACAACTGGTACAAAGTAGTAGAGAACAATGGTACATCGAATATGGATAGGCTCTACCGGCCTTGCCAATAACCGGGTAAGGCAGC
Source organism: Rhinophrynus dorsalis (assembly GCA_037306005.1). Taxonomy (NCBI): domain Eukaryota; kingdom Metazoa; phylum Chordata; class Amphibia; order Anura; family Rhinophrynidae; genus Rhinophrynus; species Rhinophrynus dorsalis. The sequence goes on along the minus strand of CM074721.1, from coordinate 104,738,961 downwards.
CCAAGGACTGGCACAATGATGGAATAGGCTCTACCAGCCTTACCAGTATACCGGGCAAGGCAGCCTGGAGACTGGTAACAGCAGATGGAAAAAGGCTCTACCGGCCTTGCCAATATACTGGGCAAGGCAGCCTAACATGGACTCAGTGTAGGCAAGTACTGGTATATAATGACGGTGGTCTCAGCGACTGGTGAAGAGGTGGAGCAAACCAGTCGCAAGTGCTGGACAACAAGGAGACCTACTGCTGCTATATAGGAGTCAGCAAGCAGCCGGTGAACAAGGAGCAAACCAGTACCTGCGTACTGGACTACAGTGAAACACAACCGGTGCTGTAAAGCAGCAAACCAGTACCCGCATACTGGACTATACGGAGATGAAACTAGTGATGTATAGGTGGCAATAAGCAACCGGAATACATTGGAGCGAACCAGTACCCGCGTACTGGACTAACACAACCGGTGCTGTAAATAAGCAAACCAATACCCTCGTATTGGACTACAGTGAGACGCTACCGGTGCTGAGAGGTGGCAGTAAGCAACCGGAAAACATAGGAGTGAACCAGTACCCACGTACTGGACTACAGGAGTATACAACCAGTGCTGTAAAGGAGCAAACCAGTACCCGCATACTGGATTGCACGGAATACGCCCAGAGATCATAATGTCGCCAAAGTGACCATGATAACGGAGAATATCCAAGATGATCCAGGAGCAGGAAGGACAGCCAGGCCGGGACAGGAAGCTGGAACAGTAACGGCAGTCAACCGGAGCAGGAACAGAAGCAGGAACGTCAGCCCAAACCAGATCAGGAACGGAGGCAGGAACCACTTCAGCAGAGAAGGCTGTCAGTCAAGTAGGCAGGCAGACACTGGAGAGTAGAGGATTCAAACAAGGCCCATAGAACACAGGAAGCAAATGCAGGTGGCTACTGACATAGAGACACCACAAAAGGGCAACCAAAGGGTGCTAGAACCCAGTCTATATAGGCAATACTGGGTGGACTAAAGACAGGCAATGGGAAAACCGCACAGATAACTGACAGGAAAAGGCAGCAATCACGGGCACCGTGATAATATGTCTAGACAGTATCCCAAACTTCATGCAACATATATCATAAACGTGACTATAGCAATCCTGTGTAAAACCTATAGGGTGCTTCAAGGGTTAAATCAATAGTAAAATAGGATGCCACACCCAGTATGGCAGCTTCTTTTGTCTAGTGAGAGTTACATAAACTTCTCACTGTACAAAAGTTTAGACCAAAACACACACACAAAGAAATCCAAGAAACACCTAAAAGTAAATAGACAAATAACAGTTGAAGGGTTAATAAATTAATTCAAAGAATTCCCCAGATCAAATATTAGCTATATAACCTTTCCAGAAACACAAAATATTATTCTAGAAATATAAAGAATTATATTAACCAATATATAACAAGGATCTATATATCTCACTTATATAACCTATTTTACTCTTATCTGGCAAAATATTGCAATTTACCAATAATAAATAAATTCTGCTTAATTTCAGAATTTCTATAGCTAATATAGCTTATTATAATTGATCCCAAATGGTTGGCCAGTCCAATTAAGACAAATTATAAGAAAATTATAAGAAAATTAGGTTTCTTCAAATATAGAAGAAATATGTATTTGATTCTGAATTTTACAGAATTTAAATAAGGAAAGATGTATAGTTACCAGTTCAAGTGTTTCTTAAGACCTCCTTTATCAGCCAGCCAGAATATTTTTCAGGAAAACAGAGCAGGAATTGAAGAGCCAGGAATGAAGAGGAAAAAAACAGCCAAGACTCAAGAGAAAAAAGACCCTTTTTCTCTCTAAACTTGAATATTTATAATATGAAATTCTTCTTATCAAAATCTGCTCCAATTGGTTAAATATCCATCTCATTATGCAGTGACATCATCAGTAGTACTTGATTGAAAACTCCTAACCCCTAATTTCCATATGGCATCACGCATAATCTGATGGACAAATTCCAAAGCACTAGTAATTACACCATGTAATCTATAAATGGCACCATTACACTACATTAAAATGAATACCTAAAATGATACCTGGTCTGGGTTCTAACAAATATTTGGAATGTGAACATTGACCCTACGTCACATAAATATGTCACCCTACTAGACTTTTCCATAGGGGAGTATGTCTCTGTTTTAGACTTTAGAGATTTTCTCAAAAGATACTAATACTGCTTGAGACTGTGGTTGTCTGCAATTCTATATCAATCACCATTAAAGTCTCCCAAATATTTCCCCCATCCATTGAGGAAAAAAGGCTCATTGTCTCTGTTACATGAGGTTATTTAAACACATTTTAAAACACAGATTTTTAGAGAATTTGGTTTAAAAGAAAAATTAACCATTTCCTCCCCATCATGGCAATGTTTCTGACAAAGGTTACTCTGTGTCTCTGGTTCAAACATAGTCAACAATATAAATCAGTTTGTGAAATCATTAGGAATTTAATGATTATACGTGTTTTGATATACAAGTCTAATTGGTTAGTGTTACATCATTTAAAATATTTACTTTTCATCTTATTTTGAATAACTACTTTAGTTATTTACATATTTTTTCATCACTTTTCTTTATACACTTGTTAATTTACATATTTAATTTAACATCATTAGTGGAAGTGTGACATCATGACACCGTTAGGATGCCAATTTTGGCACCATTTCTTACAAAAAGTATATTATTGGGGCACTATTCACATTAGGGTTATCTTGAGAAAGGTCATAACATTGTAATCAAAATGTCAACCTACTATCAATATGTTTTCTCAATTATTTGGCTACTATTGGACTCCTGAGAGTACTTTTTTTCACATTTTGAACTGTTTTCTGATTAATGCTTTAAAATTAGCACTCAGGAACACACCCCTGTAAGTGAGAGTGCTTCCCCTCCTTACACTGTATCCATATATATATATATATATATATATATATATATATATATATATATATATCATTCCCATGGGTCAATGACTTATTGAAGCAGAGAACTATGCCATCTGGAGCATATACTCCTGGCAGAGTCACCCAAGGTGGGCAGATCAAAGCTAAGACATCAGACTGAATTGAACCAAAATCTGCCAACCTGCACTGGACCAGTGTATCAGATTATGGTCCATTTCACCAAGCATGGTTTCACAACAAAAACAATGGCCCTCATTCCCTGGAGGCTTGTGAGCTACTTCCTAAAACAGCCGGAAGACCAGCTCAATGGCAGTGGGTGCTAACAATTACCAAATTGTATAACGCTGACTTAGGTCTTTAGACATTGGAATGTTGAACATTTGATCTATGAGTACGCTTTCACATTTAGAGGAACTAGTATAAGAACTAAATAACATCAATTGGGACATTATCGGCTTATGTGAGACTAGTAAAAAGGACAAAGATTTAGTCAAATTAGAAAATGGACCCTGGCTACACTGTAAAGGGACGGATGATAGACAATGTTTAGGAATCAGATCCTTGATTAACAAAAGGCTTACAGACTCAGTTGTAAAAGAAGAAAGTATTTCTGAAACAATTGCTTCCTGTGCTATCAAACTAAACAGTTTCTATGTTCTTCAAATCAAGTTTTGCCCCTGCAAGTAGCCACAGTGAAGACTGACATCGTACTTGCAAATAATAAAACTATATTCACTAACTGCATAGTCTTAAATCGTTTTAACATTGGACATGACAATCATCTAGTGAGAGCAAAAATCAAAACTGACTACAAGAACGAATGTGAAGGTTGACACTAACCAGCTGTTGAAAAATCAAAAGAATTATGAGTTAGCACTGTCTAACCGTGTTCAGGGTGCTGCAATACCCTCCAGACACAGAAATTTCAACCCACAATAAAGAAGTTATTGAGACTATCGTAGACACTGCCCATGCCCTTACACCTACTGGAAAACAAGAAAAAGCAACCGAATAACAAAATAAACATTTCCCATGATGAAAAAGAAATTAAAGCAAAATGGCAGTATTAGAAATAGGGTAGAATATGTTCAAATTTACAAGACCAGAAGGAAGTTCATAAAAGAAGAAATGCTCAAGTTCATTGTTGAACTCATCAAAAAACACTGAAAGAAAATCAAGGGCTAAGAAAGCAAAACAAAAGATAGATACAGTGAGGGAAAAAATGATTTGATCCCCTGATGATTGTGTACATTTGCCCACTGACAAAGAAATGATCAGTCTATAATTTTAATGGTAGGTTTATTTGAACAGTGAGAGACAGAATAACAACAAAAATATCCAGAAAAATGCACTTCAAAAAAGTTATAAATTGATTTGCATTTTACTGAGTCAAATAAGTATTTGACCCCTTTGCAAAATATGGCTTAGTACTTGGTGGCAAAACGCTTGTTGACAATCACAGAGGTCAGACGTTTCTTGCAGTTGGCTACCAGGTTTGCACACATCTCAGGAGGGATTTTGTCCCACTCCTCTTTGCAGATCCTCTCCAAGTCATTAAGGTTTCAAGGCTGACGTTTGGCAACTCGAACCTTCAGCTCCCTCCACAGATTTTCTATGGGATTAAGGTCTGGAGACTGGCTAGGCCACTCCAGAACCTTAATATGCTTCTTCTTGAGCCACTCCTTTGTTGTCTTGGCCATGTGTTTTGGGTCATTGTCATGCTGGAATACCCATCCACGACCCGTTTTTAATGCACTGGCTGAGGGAAGGAGGTTCTCACCCAAGATTTGGCGGTACATGGCCCCGTCCATTGTCCCTTTGATGCAGTGAAATTGTCCTGTCCCCTTAGCAGAAAAACACCCCCAAAACATAATGTTTCCACCTCCATGTTTGAGGGTGGGAATGGTGTTCTTGGGGTAATAGGAAGCATTCCTCTCTCTCCAAACACAGCGAGTTGAGTAGATGCCAAAAAGCTCAATTTTGGTCTCATCTTATCACGGTTCCCGTGATCTCTCTCTGTCACTCTCGCTTGTGCTGCTCCCCTATTGGTTGAGCCTGTTTGGCCCGCCCCTGGTGACCTTTTTATACCTGACCATTGGCACCTGTCAGGTGCCCTTTCGTGGTGTTCCAGAGCCAGTGTTGCTGTTGCTGTGTTCCTGCGTTCCTGATTTCCTGTGTACCGATTTGGCCTGTTCTGACTACGCTCCTGTGTTCCTGCTCCGTGATCTGACCCGGCCTGGCTGACGTTCCTGCTCGTGACTGATCTGGCTTGTCTGAGAATCTCCTCCGTGATCTGACCCGGCCTGGCTGACTTCCTGCTCCGTGACCTGTACCGGCTTGCTACAGTCTCTGCTACCATTCCTGCTTCCAGCTGCTGTTGTCGCTCTGGTGACATTCTGATTCCTGCTGTGTTCGTGGCAGAGCTTATCGAGACTGCAACCATTAACTCCTGCTGTGCCGTGTCTCCAGAGCTGAGTCTCCCGTTACACTTGCAGAGCTGTGCTTCCAAAGCTGAGTTTTCCTTTTCACTTGCAGACCGATTCCTTCACACGCTGAGCCTCCGATTGTACTTGCAGAGCTACATATCCTACCCTGGTGCTGATGTTAACTCTTGCAGTGCTACCATCTCCCTGATCTGAGCCTTCTTAACACTTGCAGAGCCGTTGCAGTTATCCGCTGCTCCTGCTGAGCCAGCCGCGTTGTGGGCCTTGGTTAGACGGCGGCTCATATTGTCAACCAAGCAGAGTAGTCGGTCTCCGTTAACGCACCCGTTGGAGGCACCATTGGCTCTAGCTCCATCAGTGTTACTCTCCGTTACTGCCCAGTGGGGCTATTGGCTCAAGCACTTGCAGCACAGGTGGTTTCCGTTACTAATGCCCGTGGGGGCTATCTGCTCAAGCTCTTGCTGTACCCAGTGTCCATTGTTATGCCCGTAGGGCTATTGGCTCACGCTCTTGCAGTGCAAGTTGTCTCCGTTATACGCCCATGGGGGCTATTGGCTCAAGCTAACACTGTACGGTTGGTCTCTGTTATACACCCATGGGGGCTATTGGCTCACTTGCAGTACCAGTTGTCTCCATTATACGCCCGTGGGGGCTATTGACTCACGCTCTCACAGTACAAGTTGTCTCCATTATATGCCCGTGATGGCTATTGACTCACGCTCTCGCAGTACAAGTTGTCTCCGTTATACGCCCGTGGGGGCTATTGACTCACACTCTCGCAGTACAAGTTGTCTCCGTTATACGCCCGTGGGGGCTATCTGCTAACTACTCTGCATCGTTCTGCCTCAGTCCCTGTACTGCCTAAGCAGCTCTTTACACCTATGGACTTAAGGTGTTGCATAATCTAGCACCTATTGCTGCCTCTTATTCAGCTTGGGCATGCCAAACACCACAACAGAGACAGACGATTCCTTTGTATTTAACTTTTGATTACCAGTCGCTATTTTGAGCCTGTCCTGTGACAGTATATGTATTATCCGTGCTTCTGTATACTGATCCTGTGAAGGCCTATGTAGCCTATCTAACGCTATTTACTGTGTTGCCTATTGAGGGCGATCTTGTCCTTTATTTTTTTTTAATAAAACTGTGTTATTATTCAAACCTGCTGTCTGAGTGTCTGAAAAACCGTTACACATCTGACCACAACACATTCACCCAGTTCTCCTCTGAATCATTCAGATTTTCAATGGAAAACTTCAGACGGGCCTGTACATGTGCTTTCTTGAGCAGGGGGGACCTTGCGGGCGCTGCAGGATTTCAGTCCTTCATGACGTAGTGTGTTACTAATTGTTTTCTTGGTGACTATGGTCCCAGCTGCATTGAGATAATAGACAAGATCCTCCCGTGCAGTTCTGAGCTGATTCCTCACCGTTCTCATGATCACTGAAACTCCACAAGGTGAGATCTTGCATGGAGCTCCAGACCGAGGCAGATTGTTATTTTGTGTTTCTTCCATTTGCAAATAATCGCACCAACTGTTGTCACCTTCTCACCAAGCTGCTTGGCAATGGTCTTGTAGCCCATTCCAGCCTTGTGTAGGTCTACAATTTTATCCCTGACATCCTTGGACAGCTCTTTGGTCTTGGCCATGGTGGAGAGTTTGGAATCTGATTGATTGATTGCTTCTGTGGACAGGTGTCTTTTATACAGGTAACAAGCCGAGATTAAAAGCACTCCCTTTAAGAGAGTGATCCTAAACTCAGCTTGTTACCTGTATAAAAGACACCTTGCTGATTGATAGGGGGCAAATACTTATTTCACTCAATAAAATGTAAATCAATTTATAACTTGTTTGAAATGCATTTTTCAGGATTTTTTTTGTTGTTATTCTGTCTCTCACTGTTCAAAAAAACCTAACATTAAAATTATAGACTGATCATTTCTTTGTCAGTGGGAAAACATACAAAATCAGCAGGGGATCAAATATTTTTTCCCTCACTGTATACAAAGAGCCAAATGTTTGCATTAAAGCTTGAAAATGGTACTACAAAAACTCAACAAAAAATACTAAAGTGATTAGAAGAATTGTATTCAAATCTTTATAAGGATGAAGAACAACAGAATGTAGTGCCAGAGGCTGAAGCTGTGCCAGAAGTTTTAGTAAAAGCAAAGCAGCTGGACCTAATAAAGTTACTATTGAAATGTTGAGAGTAGGAGGTCAACCCTTGTTCAAAGCCCTAGATAAACTATTTTCAAAATTTCTGCTACCCAGCAAAGTGTCTGAAACATGGAAGAATGCAGAAATAATTTTACTGTACAAAAAAGGTGATAAGGCGGATCTAAACACTACAGCCAGTAAGCTTATTGCCGGTGGTCTGCAAGGTTTTCACAAAGTTGCCATCAAGAAAAAATGGACACAATGCTTAGCACGGCACAGCCTAAAGAGCAAGCAGGCATCAGGAGTGGTTTCAGTACAATGGAACATATCCAGACAGTGCAGCAAGTTATACAGCAACATAATGAATACAGCCTTCCATTATACATAGCCTTCATTGACTATGGAGACCTCTGACTCAGTGAAAAAGCCAGCAATAATTGATGACCTGATCATGAAGGAATAGATAGAGCTTACATCAATATCTTCCAATCAATATATGAAAATGCAACTGCATCAATACAGATCAACCATGACAAAGTCCTGATCAACATAAAAAAAGGTGTCTGACAAGGAAACACAATCTCCTCAAAACCATTTTCTGATTTTTTTTAGAAGAAATTTTCCTCAAGCTAAATTTGGGCAAAAAGGACATATGATCAGTGGAGACAACCTACATCACTTACATTTTGTAGATTATATCATACTCTTTGCAGTAGTTCTAATGAACTGCAAGAATGCATTGAAGAACTACAACAGGAAAGCAAAATTGTTGGACTGAAGATGAATATCAACAAAACACAAATCATGTTTAACAAATTTACCATATCAAGGAAAATCATAGTACATGGACAAGATCTAGAAGTTGACAAATATGTTTACCTTGGACAGGAAATGTCAACGATGGAAACACCATGATGGAAAATGAGCGACAAATATAATTGGGATGGCAAGCATTTGGAAAACTTAGTAGTACAGTCAAATTTACCACTCTACCTCAAGCAAAATGTTTTTGATCAATGTGTCCTCCCAGTCCTTACGTGTTACTGTTAAACATGAACACCGAATGCCAAAGCCATATAAAAACCTAAGTTTACACAGAGAGGTATGGTGCGGTGAATTATAAACATAACAAAAAGAAGCCGAAAAACGTGTATGGACTCGTCAGCAAGTAAAGCTCTTTAAATGTAAATGTGCAGGCCACATAGCAAGAAGACCTGATGGTAGGTGGAACAAATTAATTTTGGAATGGATTCCCCCAATGCTAAACATCCAAGAAGAAGACCAAAGACAACATGGGTAGATGAATTTACCAAATTTGTTGTACACAGTGGCAACAAAAGGCTCAGGAGGCTTGCTGAGAATTTCATCATCCTGTAGTGGATCAAAAACAGCTGCTGCTGATTTATATATATATATATATATATATATATATATATATATATATATATATATATATGTACAGTCAAAGTAAACCACACTCACAGCACTTGTTGATCACAGAAATGCTGATTTATTGTATTCAATAAGTCAGTATTTCTTTGATCAACAAGTCTTGTGACCTTCATGGAACTTTTAATTTGGTTACAGCGATTGCTCTACCATAATACTTTATATATATATATATATATATATATATATATATATATATATATATATATATATATATATATATATATATATATATATATAGAGAGAGAGAGATAGATAGGTATGAAAAATGCTGTAAAGTAAGAAAGCTTTAAAAAGTAGACATGTTCATAGTTTATTTTTATCAATTAACAAAATGCATATTGAATGAACAGATGAAAAATCTAAATCAAATCAATGGTGCTAGTGATTATCAATTTAATATGTAGGTTGAAACAGAATAATTAACTGAAACAGAAACAGCTGTGTAGGAGGAATAAAACTGGGTGAGGAACAGACAAACTCAGGTAACAAGGTGAGGTAGCTAAAGACAGGTTAATGTAAAAATTCATACACCATGGCAAGACTGAGCACAGCAACAAGACACAAGGTAGTATACTGCATCAGCAAGGTCTCTCCCAGGCAGAAATTTCAAGGTGGACAGGGGTTTCCAGATGTGCTGTCCAAACTCTTTTGAAGAAGCACAATGAAACTGGCATCTTTCAGGACCATAGATGCAGTGGTTGGCTAAGAAAGATGAAAGTGGTTGGTAGCACATGTTAAAAGCACATCATGCTTACTTCCCTTCACAACTGGAAAACGTCCAGCAGTGCCATCAGCTCAGAATAGTCAGAAAACAGTGAGACCCTGGTACACCCATCTACTGTCCTAAAAAGTCTGGTTAGAATGGTCTTCATGAAAGACTTTTGGCCAAAAAGCCATACATCAGATGTAAAAACAAGGTCAAGCAACTCAACTATGCATGAAAACACAGGAATTGGGGTGCAGTAAAATGGCAGTAGGTACTCTGGACTGATGAGTCAAAATTGTAACTATTTGGCTGTAGGAGAAGGCAGTTTGTTCACTGAAGGGCTGGAGAGCGGTACAAGAATGAGTGTCTGCAGGCAGCAGTGAAGCATGGTGGAGGTCCGTCGGAAGTTTGGGACTGCATTTGTGTAAGTGGAGTTGGGGATTTGATCAGAATTAATGGTATCCTCAATATCCAGGAAGATATTTATCCATCATGCAATACCTTCAGTGAGTAATCTGATTGGCCCCAAATTTGTTCAGCAGCATGACAACAACCCCAAACGTACAGCCAAAGTCATCATGTACTATCTTCAATGAAAGAAGAACAAGGAATCCTGGAAGTGATGGTATGGCCCCCACAAAGCCCTGATCTCAACATCAAGTCAAGTTTGCTGCTCCTTTAAGAGGAGGATTTTGGGCATACATATATCAGTAAATTGATATAAACAGGCATAGGAACAGAACACTGATTCCAGTGCCTGTTGTGGAGTGGAATCAGGATGATACATATTACCCTAAGTGTTTAAGATTTCCCTGGTTGCACACAGCTGAGTTAATCAGATGCTAAGTAATTTAATTAACCCTTTGCAATGCATAACACTCTGGCACTGAAAGGGTTAAGTTACCTGTGCACATGCAGGGAAATGATAAAGACAGGGACAGTTATGAGGAGATGGCTGGGAATCACTGATCTTGGGGCGTTTCATCTACAAATATGACTTTTTTTGCACACTGCAGTTATATCCTATTGATTCAAATAGAGATCTTAACCCTTTGCTTTGGACACCTCTCTGGTGCTCAGATGGTTAACCCCTTCAATGATGCAGAGATTTCCAATGCAGTGGAAAGCAGTGCATTGGAGACCTCTTTGGATTTCAAGGGGTTAAAATCCTCAATTAAAACAAAATGAATGTTAAAGGGATAGTAATGTTTCATAATAAAAGCAGCTCTAATTAATCATCATAGTATTTGGACTTTGGAGACTGTTATTTCAATTCTGTCAGAGTTGTAGTTCAAGAGTAATTCAATGACAAAGTACCCCCCTCCCGCCCCTTTTACTGATGTAACACTGTTCAGCCAGAGCAGAAGGGAGGTGCCCAGGTAGACTGCAGAGAGGGACAATCTCCAATTAAGATAAGGGAAAGACCTGAAAAACTTGTCAAGGGGGGCAGGGCTTTCATTGTTCTCATAGGAAGAAGATTGTCCCCTTCTGTTATCTATCTGGTCTATGGACTGCATTCCACATCTGAGAAGAGATGGCTTACACTAGGTAAAAGGGGCAGGAGGGGAACTTTGCTTGTGAATATCTCTCAAACCATAAAGGTTTGAGAGATTAGACTTACATCGTTCTTCATGTTTTTTTAATGCCTACAAAATAAAATAAAGATAAAACGAAGTATTACTATCCCTTTAATTTAATCCATGGGGTGCAGTTAACTTGCTCCAGAATGACACAACGTTTTCCTTGGTTCATCATCCTCACTGTCTTTTTGATTCTGCATCAGCATCTGTCCCAGAAGCAAGACACATTGAAGCATAATAAGACTTAGATATACAAATATAAAGATGATATGTAGTGAAAATAAATGTTGAGACATTGCAAATGGAAGAGTACTTTTGAGTGACATGTGGCACATCAGTCTTGATGGTTACATGGCATACACAGATAGACTATACTTTTTATACAGTTTTCTCAGTGTTCTTCCACAGCGATGATATTGTACATATACCCAGTGTAAAGACGAACTGAAATACGGTGTATACAAGCGGAGAAGGAAAATTCTCATGTGTCTGTTTGAAAGTCACTTGAAACACATATCTTTATTTGGAATGCAAAGTTTGACTTCCTTGCCCTTACCATATGGAGCTTTTGGGAATTCATGCAAATTACTAGATTGACTCTTCTGGATTGACACTGCTATCTATTCTCCCGGGCAAGACTACTGAAGGATTGAAAAGGGATAAGGAAAGTATTTCACTGTAACCTTTTTACAACCTCTTTAAGACCCCAGAGGTTTGAATCCTGAAGATTAAGATCAAACTTCTTAATAACTAGTTGCTGAAATAGGTTCTTTCAAGAGTTCAAGACCAACAAGAATGAAAGAGATAGAAAGAGACGGAGGAAGACTGTAGGGAAGAGGGTGATAAAGAGGGTGAGAGTGAGGCTGAGAGCAGGTATGTGTGTTTGTGCATATATGCATACACTCATATGAGTGTATGTATGTGTAGGTATATATATATATATGTGTGTGTGTGTGAGAGAGAGAAAGACAGAATGTATTTGTGTGCATACGTGTAAGAGAAAATGCACACGAGTGAGAGTGTATGTATATGTGCATGTATGTATGTATATGTAAATATATGTATGGCTGAATGTATAGGTCTGTGGATTTGTGTGTGCATATATGTTTGTGGGGGTATATGTGAATGTGTGTGTTTGTGTGTGTGTGGCTATGTATGTTTTTACGTGGAGCTGTATGTATGTGCATATATATGTGTGTGTGTGTTGGGGGTACCTGTGTATGTGTGTTTTGTGGATTATATATTGGTATGTGTGTCTTCATGCATGTTTGTTTGTACAGTGGATTTAATGTGTGTGTTTATGCATGTGTGTATGGTAAGTACTATGTGTGGGTATCTGTATGTATTTATATATTTATGTGAGTATGTGTGTTTGTGAGTGTGCTCATACATGTGTGTGTGTGGGGGGGGGGTATGGTGAGAGAGCAAGTGAGTATGTAGGTATGTATATGTGTATGTATGCACGCATCCATGTGTATGTATAGGTGTATGTGGGTGCATGTGTGTATCTGATAGAATTAGTAACATACATAGTAACATAGTTAACGAAGAATGAAAAAAGACAAGTCCAGCCCATATCAAATCACCCCTGTTGATCAGCAGAAGGCAAACAAAACCCCATTGAAACCATTTCCAATTAAGCCCCATGCAGGTAAAAAAATTCAGTCCTGACACCAATTGGCAGTCAGATAGTTCCTTGGATACATCCTATCTGCTTGTATGTGTATCTGCATGTATGTGTGTATGGATGTATGTGTGTATGCATGTATATATTTGTGCATGTATGTGTGTGTGTGTGTGCGTGTCTGAGAGAAAGTGTGTATACACAGGTATGTACATATATATGTGTGTGTGTGTGTGTGAGAGAGTGTATAGGTATATATTTATGCATATGTGTATAAAAACATGCATGCATGTGTATGTATAGGTTCGTGTGTGTGTGCGTGTGTGTATGTGAAAGAGTGTGGATGTGTGTGCACACATGTTTGTGTGAAAGAAAGAGAAGACAGTCACAATGAGAATAGTAGAAGTGAGAGAGAGAAACAGATGCATCAGGTGTGTGCTAGGGGAGAAGGCCAGACCAGTAAGTATGTGGAAGGAGATGGAGGAAGACTAAATGATACTGAGATAAGGCACAAACAGAGACAGAACAGCTGGGAAAGTTAATTGGAAGAGCACAAAACAAAATGAAAAACAATGGAGGCTCTGAAATGCCAGGTGAATTGATTTCCTATTTGGCTGGCCATAACAGAATGTCCCATTGACACACTGGTCACGTACTCCAGTCTTTCAGCAGTTTATTGTTAGTATGAAATTTTGCATTAATGAAACATAATTTTGTGTACTGTTAAAAAAACAGCCACCATATGGTATTGTCGTAATACTGCTTTAGAGCAGAAACATAATATCTACAGCAATTAGAACCCAAAAGCATTATTTTTTGAATACTTAACCCCCTCTGAACTCAAACAGATGGAGATATTCCTGGTGATCAAAGTGTTAAATGACATCTACTGTGTTATCTAAACCTATAGCTCAGTGGTGGGCAACATGAGGCTGTCCAGCTGTTAAACATACAAAAAAAAAGCAAACATTGCATCACTGTTGATCTGTTCTCACTCGCCGGAACACAACTATAACTTTTCTTCTTAAAATCAATGACTTTATTTTGAAGCATAAAACATCATACCTGCAGTCAAAAATCTCATCAACAAAGTGGCAAGACTTACGGAGTGGGTACAAGCAGGTTATATGTAATGGTCATAATCAACGCGTTTCATGCCTGAACAGTGCTTACTCATGATCAAACACACTCCAGCTGTTGCCAGACAACAACAGAGAATGATGGAGGTTGTAGTTCTAGTCCGGCAGCAGTTAGAGGGCTTTGTGTTGCCCATCCCCTTCTTTAGATACTAAAGATGTCTCCAACGCATTTCAAATAAGTGTTTAACCCTTTGAATGCCAGAGGGGGATTCAATGCTTTGCAAAGCCGCTGGAATGGGAGCAATAGATGAAAATAATGACTGTATAATGCTGGTGTACGTATTAGTATTACAAAAGTAAGGTCAATGGCAATTCTGCCAACTGCTCCAAAAGCCTGGAATAACCTACCCACCCCCCAAAAAAAAATAAAATCTGTCTTCTTAAAGTTCCTAAAAATAATAGCTTTTTTGTCCTTTAAGGTACCGTAAAATATCAGGTATAATACGCACCTGTGTATAATACGCAGGTGTATATTATGCCCAAGATTTTAGGGGAAAACAAGAGTGCCTATGTATAATACGCACCCTTGTTTTCCCCTTTACTTAAAAAAAATTATTGCTGCCGGCTACCTTCCCTCCCTCCCCACACAGCGCGACCCGATTTAAAAAGAATCCTTACTTTGTTTTGCTACGCTGTATCTGGGTGAAACTCTGTCCCATCTTCCCTGTGGGCGGGCGGCAGGTTTGCATTTGCTGCCCGCTTCCTTCAATGGACTGTCAGGGCCTTCTGCCTCCAGCCAATGATAATGCAGGTGCATTATCATTGGCTGTAGGCGGAAGGTCCTGAAAGTCCATTGAAGGAAGCGGGCGGCAAATTCAAGCCTGCCGCCCGCCCACAGGGAAGATGGGACAGAGCTTCACCCAGATACAGCTCAGCAAAACAAAGTAAGGATTCTTTTGAAATCGGGTTGCGCTGTGTGGGGAGGGAGGGAAGGTAGCCGGCAGCAATAAAAACATTTTTAAGTCAGCAAAGAAAAAACTCTTGTGTATAATACGCACCCCCCCACTTCACATAAGGTGAAGTGGGGTAAAATTGTGCGTATTATACTCGAGATTTTACGGTATATAAAAGTTAATGCATTTTCTTTATATTTTATTTTTATTTGGTTATAAATGTGTAACTTTATATTATAAATGCTCCCAGGATGTACTTGAAAATGATAGAAATCTCAGTGTATTCTTACTGGTATTGCATAAATAAAATAAATATATTCTGCTGGCACCACTGCACTGTTACTACTTACTGTGGCAAAATTAAAAAAATATTGTAAATGGTAATGTCTTAGGCATACCTCCCAACATTTCAAATTGCCAAAGAGGGACACTTGTGTTTTAGGGGGTGTTGCTGGGGGCGTGGCTGGTGGGCAGGGCATTACTGAGAAGTTTTAGGCTATTGCATGACCTATTGATACTTCCTTGTGTAACCTAATAAATGGCTTATAACAAGATCAAAGTATTGTATTTACACACACTAATTTATAAACACATATACTAACATTTAAACAAACAATAATGTGGGTTTTATTGCCGTAGAGCAATATGATACACTTATATACACACCATACAATCTGAGGGACATCAGGGTGGGAAAGAGGGACAGAGGGATTTGGGTCCAGAAGAGGGACTGTCCCTCCTAAAGAGGGACACTTAGGAGGTATGGTTTTAGGTACATGCAATATAGTGAATTATGATAAATTGTTTTAGTATAGGTATTATATTGATCTAATCCAACTACCATTTTGAATTCTGAAAGGATTGTTTTTCCCACTTGAAGCAACACCGGAAGTGGCTTTAACCATTTGAGTGACACTCAGAGGGTTAATAGAGTTTTGTTTACCTCCCTTTGAATCAACAAGGAAGTTCAAATAATGACTGAACTTAATGGACTTGTCTTTGTTAATCTCATCAATGAGATAACCTTATATCAAAACCAGAAATGTATCCCAGCCTCTAGGAACATATAAATGTAGGTAAGCAAAATAGACAATGTTGCACAACAGTGAAAACTAATTACATCTGTCAGCTGTCTTCAGCTAGAATATTGCCCTCCACTATTAGGGTGCAGCACTACACAATACACTGCCAACCTGTAAACAGCACTAAACTCGTCTGTCTAAAAAAGAGTGTATTTCACAGTGTATTGAAATAAATCATAGATCAAAACAATTAAAAAAAAAATATTTATTAAAAAAATCTAATCACAAATATCACCATAATATCCAAAATACAATAGAGCTTAGTAAGTATGTATAAATCTCAGCTATACACATGTAGGTAATAGATCACATATGTCCAGTACAGTCTGCAGATGCAATACAAGGACACATGCTCCAACCAAGAAGTCAACGATTTCATGGGATAATTGGTTTATTAGTCCATGAAGATATTGTGCCTGATCTCACCAGATAATTCTGGAATGTAAACCCGGCCCAGTCCATGGACTACAATCCTCCCAACTACACCTACCAAAGATACTGACGTCAATCCCAATGGAACCCTCATCGAGCTACTCCTGAAGAGGGTATACTATGATGTGAAAAACTAGAATAGGCAAAATATCACTAATGTATATAAAGCCAATGTTCCCTGAGGAAGTATCCTGCTTCAAAATACATTGGAGAGGAAAAGTCAAGTTCATGATGGCGATCTGATATGAATATTGTGTGTTGCATGCTGGTCAGGATGGTATACACTACCTGGCATTAACATGCCAAAAATGAGTCAGCACCTTTAATAAAAGTGATGGAGGAGACAAAGACATAGTGAAGTAAAGGTCAATGGCTAGTGGTGTCCGGTTTATGTATTTGGAGACGCATTGTTGGGAGCCAGACAGCTGACCTGAGTCAGAAGGAAGGTGATGGGAGATTGCTAGCAGCATAATCCCTGCAAGAGAGGTGATTGATACATTCTACACCTATCATTAACATAATCAGTGGTGTTGTGTCTGTCCCGTAACAAGAAGGAGTCAGCATTTATATGGTTAGTGTCTGTTGTACAACACTGTTGGACTATTATTTCTCCATTTTTTTGATGAACTATTTTTTGGATATCTGCTATGCACATTTAGATTTTTTCTAGATATAAGATGATCATCCTTATGTTTGTCTGTTTTAGTTAGGTTTTAGAGCTTTGTAGCTATTTTACATCTTTCTGGACTTTGTTTAACCAGAGAAAACAGTGTATCCCGTATTCACATTTACCATATAGTAGATGGGTCTGGATTGAAGATCAAATAGGATTGTTATTCCTGTGTTGGCCTCCAATTATATTTATCATGATATGTCCATGAGATACATCTAGCACTAGTTCCTTTGGTATGATAGATGGCTAGCCTATGACATTGTTTTTATATTCATTAGGGATATTTTGTATATTCTATTTTTTCACTTTATAACAAAGCCCTCTTCAGGGGTAGATCAGTGCAAGTTCCATTGGGACTGACATCAGTATGTTTGGCTGGTGTAGTGAGGAGGATTGTAGTCCATGTACTGGGCCAGGTTTATATTCCAAAATTATCTGGTGAGGAGATCAGGCACAGTTTCTTAATGGTCAAACCCACCAATTATCCCATAAGATCGGTGACTTCTTGGTTGGAGCATGTGACCTTGTATTGCCTCTGCAAACTGTATTGGACACGTGGTATATTACCTACATGTGTATAACTGAGATATATATATATATACTTGCTAGACTCTATTATACTGGTGATATTTGTAATCTGATTATTTTAATAAATAATTATTTTTTTTATTTGTCCTGATTTATGATTGATTTCAATATACTATGGAATATCCTCTTTTCTAGACAGGCGAGTGTAGCGCCATATAAATGTAGGTGTCTTTAAATATATTGGGGGAGATTTATAAAAGTGGAGTTAATGGAAAAGAGGCGTTAAAATGGCTGTAAGATTGTTTCTGGTAGTTATAAAGTATTAAAGACCATTTAGGAGGACATAACGCTGTGTAGTATGTGTTTTTATAAAATGAAGTAATGAAGTTTGTAAAAAGTGGCACAGTGAATTTATAAAGAAATGTCGCTATTTGTGACAATTTATCAACAGAATTTTCACCAAATATTTAATGCCATGTTTGACCTGTTCTTATTCTTCATTTTCACCACATTTATAAATCTAACTAGAATACTTTATTAATAACAACACTCATAATAAGGAATATGGACAATTTAACGATCTATTCACAAAAACGAACAAGAACACTTTTTATAAATTTCCCCCATTGTGACTTAGCAGCACCATTGAAGACTGAGCAATCCAACCAGTGCACCAACCAAGAGAGATGATTAGCTGACATGAAGCCTGAAAGCTGGACAAGCTGATCCAATGGGAGTCCAGAGGCTGTCATCATCGTGGTAATACTTCTAGCCTTGTACCACATGTGCATTACCACATGTTCATTATATAAGTCAAACCAGGGGAGTTGCTAGGTTTCCAAAAATCCCCAGAGCCTGGACTAAACTAACCCAGATGTTGCACCCTTTGGCCCTCCAGTTATTGGGGACACTAACTCCCATGATGTGAGCTGTACTCCCAAACAGCTGGAAAATCAAAGATTGCCTATCCATAAGCTAACCTATATAAGTATACTAAGCAGCCCAAAAGCACCATTACTAATGGAAGGATTAGCACCATTACATGCGCCAAGCATTAGATAAGTGACTAAAGCCCCTTAGTAACATAAAATACAAACTCAAATAAGTGGCCCCATGCCCACTCTCAATTATTATCCACCCCAATTTTGCTATACCCCTAAATTTCCCACCTGTGACATTAAATAACAATACAGAAAAGAGTAAGAATGGTCCACATTTCCTTAACACACATTTACCATTTTTACCATAATTATTTACATAGGCTCTAAATGTGTAAAATGCAATCACTAGAGAATACAAATTTTCCAGAGGGCATTGCCAAAACTAAAACGTTGCACATTAATTATTTTTAGACTGTTCTTTCTTACAACTTGAAGATGTATGGCATTTACGTTAAAGCAATAACAACATCTAGAAATAAGCATGCCTGGAGTCATATAAACTTAAATATCATGGACACCATGCTAAATTCTTTTGTTCTCTGTGGACTAGAATCCAGTCTTACATATGTTTTGGCGGAGGAGCCATTACCACCCTTTCCATCTCTCCAAATGATTGTCAATTGGTCATCAAGAGGTAAACCAAATAAAAAAACTTAGTAGACCACTCATTAGTGCCGACTGGAGGAGCCAGCCTGCACCCTTGATGATAACCTAGAGAACTGAAGCTATCCAATGAGGTTGAAGAGGATCCTGAACAAATACCACACGTAGTTGTTATACAGGAATGCTGAGGCCTGGAGCTCGACTGAGAAAACAGGGAACTGGATAGATGAAGTCCGACTGGAAGTTGAGGATATAGAAGCCCACCAGGGTCAAGACAGATGGGAAGTCAGAGAAGCCAGATTAGGAACAGAGGAGGCAGCAGAAGGAGGAATGGCTGAATCAGGATTTCATATGAGCATGGTACCAAATCACGGAACAGGATGGAAGTCACAGGAAGAGCCAAGTCAAAATACAAGATAACACTCAGGAAAAAGACAGGAAACTCATGGTCAAGTCTTGGAATGATTTGATAGCTCCCTGCCCAAAAGCACTGAGGCTATATAAAGGCTTAGGGAAAACACAAGACAAGGAAGGGAACCAAGACCTGGATAACAAGGAAAAGCAAATGGAAAACCAGACAAGGAATCAAAAAAAGCAAAGAAAAAGGGGCAGAACATGGCAATCACGAGTCTGTGATTAACTCACCGGTTCACAAGCAGGACAATCCCAGGGACCTAGTTTGTTGGGCACCCTTGAGGAAAGGTTTAGTAACCATTGGACTAGCACATCTGTTAGGTTCACCTGAGGAAAGGGCTGGGAACCATTGGGCTAGAACATCTGTTAGGCTCACCTGAGGAAAGGGTTAGGAACCATTGGCTAGCACATCTGTTAGGCTCACCTGAGGAAACAGCTGGGAACCATGGGGCTAGCACTTCTGTTAGACTCCCCTGAAGAAAGCAATGGGAACCATTGGGTTTGCACATCTGTTATGGTTCCTCAGTGTTAAAGGGATAGTAATTTTTTTGTAGTATGGAGAGCTGTGTTACAAGTCTGTACACTGCATAGTTCAAGAGGACTTGAATTATTAAGTGTCTCCATCCCACCCATTTTGTAAGTGGACTCCCCTCAGATTTCCAGTCATAGGACTGGACAGCTTGCAGTGAGGGACAATCTTGTCTCTGTTAGCATAAGAAAACCCTCCCCCCCTTGACACAGGAGCACAGGTTTTTCCTTATGCTCACTGAAAATTGTCCCTCGCTGCTCTACATCAAGACAGGCTTAGAGAGGCAGCATTAAGCAAGTAAAAGGGACTGGTGGGGGACACTTTATAATTCAATTATTCTTGAACTACACAGAGTACAGACTTGTAATACAGCTCTTCATATTGGAATAACATTAAGAATTATCTATGCTTAAGATATTTGCAAACATTATTATTGTTGTTGTTTTAAGCTTGCTTATAGCACAGGTAATATGGCTGCAGAGACCAGAATGTCAGGACAGATCATCCTTAGCTGGACATTTGCTTTGTGACTTTGAGAGAGGAATCAAGGATTTCCCATCCTGCTTTATTTGGGAAGGGGAGTGAAACCTTTTAGGCTTTCGGTACACAGAGTTCCCTTCATTTAAATAAGGCTTCTAGCCATTTGAATACTAGTAAGGTTTACAGTGGATTGCAAAGGAAAAAAAATATGAGATGGAAAAAAGCCCAATTCAAATCAATGGAATGGTTATACTTTTATTTGTTTATTATGGTACAGCTGGTGTACCCCATAATTGCTCCAATTTTAGCTTTGAACATATTTCCAATTAATATTAATCCATTTCCATGAAACAAATAGTACAAATAACTGTTTTTGTGAGCTGAATGGTCTTACAGCTACTTAATGCTTTTTTTTTTCAATGCTTTTTCATGCAACAAAATTGTCACTTTGCACAGCTTATGCACAGGCATAGTCAGTATGGTAGTGGGTGGGCATTTAAATACATGAAGTTCCTCTGTACCAAAATGCATACTATGTACAGAACTGTGCAAAAGTTTTAGACAGGTGTGAAAAAATGCTGTAACGTAAGAATGCTTTCAAAAATAGACATGTTAGTTTATTTTTTATCAATTAACAAAAAGCATAGTGAGAGAACAGAAGAAAAAATCAAAAATCAAATCAATATTTGGTGTGACCACCCTTTGCCTTCAAAACAGCATCATTTCTAGGGACACTTGCACAGTTTTTTAAGGAACTCAGCAGGTAGGTTGTTCCAAACATCTTGGAGAACTAATCACAGTTCTTCTGTGGATTTAGGTAGCTTCAGTTGCTTCTCTCTCATCATGTGATCCCAGACAGACTTGATGATTTTGAGATCAGGGCCCTGTGAGGGCCATACCATCACTCCCCGGACTCCTTGTTCTTTACGCTGAAGATAGTTCTTAATGTCTTTGGCTGTATGTTTGGGGTCATTGTCATGCAGCAGAATAAATGTGTGGCCAACCAGATGCATCACTGATGGTATTGCATGAAGAATAATTATTTGCCTGAACTTCTCAGCATTGAGGAGACAAAATCCTCAACTCCATTTGCACAAATGCAGCCCCAAACTTGCAAGAAACCTCCACCATGTTTCATTGTTGCCTGCATACAATCATTCTTTTACCGCTCTCCAGCCCGTCAGCAAACAAACTGCCTTCTGCTACTGCCAAATAGTCAAATTTTGACTCATCAGTCCATAGCACCTGCTGCTGTTTTTCTGCACCCCAGTTCCTGTGTTTTCATGCATAGTTGAGTCTCTTGGCCTAGTTTCCATGTTGAAGGTAGGGCTTTTTGGCCACAAGCCTTCCATGAAGACCACTTCTGACCAGGCTTCTCAGGACAGTAGATGGGTTTACCAGGATCCCACCATTTTCTGCTAATTCTGAACTGATGGTACTGTTGGACATCTTCTGATTACAAAGGGAAGTAAGCATGATGTGTCTTTCATCTGCTGCACTAAGTTTCCTTGGCCAACCACTGTGTCTATGGTCCTCTACATTGCTTGTTTCTTTGTGCTTCTTCAAAAAAGCTTGGACAACACATCTGGAAACCACTGGCTGTGTTGAAATTTCTGCCTGGGAGAGACCTTGCTGATGCCGTATAAATACCTTGTGTCTTGTTGCTGTGCTCAGTCTTGCCATGGTGTATGACTTTTGACAATAAACTGTCTTCAGCACCCACACCTTGTTAGCTGTTTGGTATAATTATTAAATCATACACCTGACTATATGCTTACAAAATCTGTTTGGTATAATTGTTAAATCATACACCTGTATAACAGAAGCTGGAAGGACACCGGGTGTCATCCTCAGCCGTCGATCTGTGTCTCTCCTTCTCATAGGCTGATTACACAGAGTGGTTCTTACCCGGTCGAGAAATAACCATCTCGATCGAGCATTCGCGGTGTCGTAAACTCTGAGTCAGAGTCGGATGAAGGCGGCAGAGTCTTCGAATCCGTGTCAGAGTCAGAGGAAGTTGGTAGTTTTGAGGTGACAAGGAGACAGTCGAAGGGACTTGAAGCAAGAGTCGGGTTGCAGACAGGACCACGGGTCGTAGAGAGTGAATATCTCTACACCCGGTCGAAGGATAACTGGATGAACATCCGAGTCCACGTTGAAAGACCTGACAGTCTACGAATCCCAAAGTCCCGACTCTGGTCCAGACCCGCAGGTAACTGGCAGCAGTCTGTAGATGATACAGGATACCTTACCAGCATGGGGGTCAGAGAGAAAACTTTAAACCACACCAGCATAAAGACACCAGGACTCGTTCTTAGTGCAAAATGACTAACTCTTTATTAAGTGAAACCACAGCATATTTATACACTTCAAACTACATTGACTTGGGCACAGTAGACATGACACATTGGGTGAGTTTACAGAGATAATACAATCATAACACGTGAGACAAAGAACCAACAACAAATGGTTTAGGGCAACACAATGAGGCAGACATGATTGCATTATTACACAAAAGACTTGATGGGGATAAACAATAGACAGCAAGGCTGGAGGGGCGGAATACACATTCAAGGCACAATGGCCAGGGGTTGAAGCATGCCCTCGACTCCTTTGAATATTCTGCTTCAACCCTGGCCAGTCAGTTCGTACAGAGTGTCTGTTGTTCAGCCAATCCCTGAGCTGCCTTCTTTTCTCCATGTTAGGTCTATGGAAGACCTTTAAACCTCCTGCTCAGGGATTCGACCAATCCGACATTGACTCACTGTCATCGACTCCCCGCATTCGACTCGGTGTCAACGATTCGAGCATCGAGACGGGAGTTTACGAATAGTTGTCGTTGAATGTGTAAACGGGTATTTCTCCATGCCCAACAGCCTTGTATATAAGCCCTGTACATAAGCGTCGCCAACGCTCCTAAACCAGTCATAAGGTTTTAAAAGTTCTCGACTGACTGTATCAAGGCCTGTACAGATGTGCGCCCAGATACTAAGGGTTCCATACCCGACAAAATGTCCATAGTTCTTTGTACCATGGGCTGAGCAGTCGTACTCCCAAATAATGATTTTAGTAAAGGAGTAGGATCCGTTACATTTCTCCCCCTTTTGAGTACCAAGCCAGCGACCACTTGGTCAAAAGCTGACTTGGGAAGTCTGACAAGTTTTTGAGTGAAGGAGGATAGCCCTTTGTCCGGGCTCAAGAGTAAGTCAAAAGCCCCTTGTCCTGAGCCAGGCAATAACTGGTGGGGCCCTTATCCTGGGTCATGCAATGACAGGTTTGCTCCTTATCCTGGGCCAGGAAAATGTGGTAACCCCTGGTCCTGAGCTAACAGCATGTTGTGGGGACTCTGCTGCTCCGCGACCCAGGCAGAGCTTGGAACAGACTCCCTGTGACCTGGGGCTGCTGGTTCGGGGTCCAGGGCCAGTCGATGAGGTGGAGTTCTATGGGCCCTAGGGGTGCCCACTGACATAACTAGGCTGGGGACAGGCTGGTTCTGGCAGCCCTTCTTCGAATTACCTGGGTCCAAGCTGGAGCCACACAGTGGGTAAATGAGGGCATCTCCCACTTTTTTGCAGGGCAATTACCCCAACATTGCAGGAGAGACTTTTGCTCCCACTCTCCTGTGCTGTGGCAAGGTACAGGGGGCCATTGGAGGGGGCAGGGGTCTCCCTCTTTACCACTAAGGCATCCCTGGTCTTGGTGAGTAATGGCTTCCCTCTCACCAGAATGGGGTCAACAGATTCAGGGGCCACAACCTTGGGGCTTCAGGCGAGGACCGGAGTCCCACTCACCTCATCAGGGGTCACATAGGCACTGGGCAGGACCGTGGTTCCACTACCCATGGTAAAAGCATCAGTGCCCCTGGAGAGCACACATTTCCTATTCTCCAGTGCAGTAGCAACAGGGGGAGGGGCAATAATCTTGGGGCTGCTGGTGAGGACCTGCGTCCCACTCACCGCAGCAAGGGTATGACTGGAGCTGGTGAGGAGCAGATTCCCACTCACCAATTCAGGGTTACCAGGAGCAGCAGCACTGCATTTGGTCAGCCTGCTTGGGCCCTCCTTTTCAGGGCCCACACGAGGGTCGCTGGTGAGGACCTGAGTCCCACTCATCATATCAGGGGTCACACAGTCACTGGAGAGGACCGTGGTCCCACTCCCCAAGGCAGGAGCATCAGTGCCCATGGAGAGAACACATTCTCAACTCTCCAGGGCAGTAGCAACAGGGGAAGGGGCAATAATCTTGGGACTGCTGGTGAGGACCTGCATCCCACTCACCGCAGCAGGGGTCACAAAGTCATTGGGGAGGACAGTGGTCCCACTTCCCGTGGCAGGAACATCAGTGCCCCTGTGTAGCACACATTCTCCACTCTCCAGGGCAGTAGCAACAAGGGAAGAGGCAATAATCCTTGGGCTGCTGGTTAGGACCTGGAATCCCACTCACCAAAGCAGGGTTCACTTAGCCACTATGGAGGACCATGGTCCCACTCCCCATGGCAGGAGTCAGGGCCCCTGGGGAGAACACATTCTCCACTTTCCAGGGCAGTAGCAACAGGGGAAGGGGCAACAATCCTTGGGCTGCTGGGGAGGACCTGAGTCCCACTCACCACAGCAGGGGTAACAGGAAAAGGAGCCACATGCCCATCAGGTAGGACATCTGTGTCACTCCCTGATGCAAGGGCATTCTCTGTGCTGAGGAGGAGTGAATTCCTACTCCTCAGGGCAGGGGTAGCACAGTCCAGGGCAACAAAAGCGGCACTGGTGAGGAATGTATCCCCTCTTACCAGTTCAGTATCAACAGGGTCAGCAGAACTGTATTTCGTCAGCCTGCAGAGGCTCTGGTCTTTAGGGGCAACCAACACATCAAGGGCATTCTTTGCACTGAGGAGGAAAGCATTCCCACTCCTCAGGCCAGGAGTAACACAATCCAGGTCATCAGATTCACTGAACTCCTCATCAGAGGAGTTACCCCCCAGTCTTCTTCCTCTCTTAGGAACTCCTGTGCCTCTTGAAAGAATCCGACATACATGTGTTCCACATCACATTCCCAGCTCACTAAGATTCTCCTGAAGGCTCATGGGGACGTACCCCCCAAGCATGTCTTCTCGCTTGGCTCTCACTTCCCAGTATCGGCTGGTGTCTGGACTGCTGGGGTAAAAGCTATGAGGATCTGAGGGCTATACTTCTGGTCCATGTGTTTTACCAGAGCCCAGTATGTGTCTTGCATTCGTAACTCTTCTTCGATGCAATAGTCCAACTCTGAGTCGAATTCTTCTGGTATAAGGTTAGCCAGTAGTGGCCCCCACTGGCACTGTAGGTCTTTGTACCACTGTAGGTAGGAGTCCAGGGAATAATCCGCCATGTTTTACCAGGTGGTGAAGGAGAAGATCTCACTGCTTGCCACCAGTGTAATGGAAGCTGGAAGGACACCGGTTCCTCCTCAGCCATCATTCCGGGTCTCTCCTTCTCGAAGGCCGATTACACAGCATGGTTCCTACCGGTCGAGCAATAACTGACTCAATCGAGCATTCGCGGTGTCGTAAACTCTGTGTCGGAGTGGGATGAAGGTGGCAGAGTTATCGACTCTGTGTTGGAGTCGGTGGAAGTTGGTATCGTAGAGGCAAAGAGGAGACAGTCGAAGGGATTCGAAGCAAGAGCCGAGTTGCAGGCAGGACCACGGGTCGTAGAGAGTGAATAGCTCTACACCCAGTCGAAGGATAACTGGTGGAACATCCGAAAGACCTGACAGTCTACGAATCCCAAACTCCCGACTCTGGTCTGGACCCGCAGGTAACTGGCAGCAGTCCGTAGACGATACAGGATACCTTACCAGCATGGGCGTCAGAGAGAACACTTTAAACCACCCATTACACATGAGACAAAGAACCAACAATAAAAGGTTCAGGGCAACACAATGAGGCAGACATGACTGTATTATTACACAGATGACTTGACGGGGATAAACAATAGACAGCAAGGCTTGAGGGGCGGGAATACACATTCAAGGGACAATGGCCGGGGGTTGAAGCACGTCCTTGACTCATTTGAATATTCTGCTTCAACCCTGAACAATCAGTTCGTACAGAGAGTCTGTTGTTTGACCAATCCCTGAGCTATCTACTTTTCTCCATGTTAGGTCTGTGTAAGACCTTTAAACCTCCTGCTCAGGGATTCGACCAATCTGACGTCGACTCCATGTCCCCGACTCCCCAAGTTCGACTCGGTGTCAACAATTCGAACTCCAAGATGGGAGTTTACGAATAGTTGTTGTTGAATGTGTAAACGGGTATTTCTCCATGCCCGACAGCCCTGTAGATAAGCGTCTCTGTGGCAGTGGTCACTCCGAGCATCACAGATACTCTATCACAATTCCCATGATTTTCTGTCACTCTCTGCTGTGGTGCACTTCTATTGGTGGAGCTTGGTTAAACCAGCCCAGTATGGCCTTCTTATACCGGGCCTCTGGCACCTGTCAGGTGCCCTTTCGTGGTGTTCCTGTACCAGTGCTTCCGTTGCTGTGATCCTGCATTCCTGTGTACCGATTTGGCCTGTCTGACTATTCTACTGGTTCCTGCTCAGTGATTGACCCGGCTTGTCTGACGTTCCTGCTCCATGATTGACCCGGCCTGGCTGATGTTCCTGCTCCGTGATTGACCTGGCTAGTCTGACGTTCCTGCTCCGTGATTGACCCGGCTTGGCTGACATTCCTGCTCCGTGACTTGTTTCCAGTGTTCCTGTTCCAGCAAGATCTCTTCTATGTCGCCTGGAGACATTGTGAACTGTGTATTTCGAGCAGTGCAGACTGATCTCCCACTTAACCCTTGCAGTGCTAGTTGCTCCGATCCTGAGCCTAACCGTTACACTTGCTGTGCTTGCTGCCTCCGTTACTAAGCCTCTCCGTTATATACACTGGCTGAGCTTGTTGCCTCCGTTACCGAGCCTGTCCATTAACACTTACAGTGCTTGTTGCCTCCTACACCGAGCCTCTCCGTTAACACTTGCTGAGCTTGTTGCCTCTGATACCGAGCCTGTCCGCTATACTTGCAGAGCATTTGTGGCCTATGTTTACTGTGCTACCATATACCTTCTTACGAGCACAGGGCCGGATTGTCGCACCGCGTGGTGCTACTTGGGCGATATCATTAGCTCTTGCAGTATTACTCACTCCATTTACGCACCGGAAGGGTGCTACTGGCTCTGGTTCTATTCAGCTCTTGCAGTGTGTGTGTGTGTATCCGTTAACGCATCAGGGGGTGCTACTGGCTCTGGTCCCATTCAGCTCTCACAGTGTTTATTAACCCATTACACACCGGAAGGGTGCCACTGGCTCTGGGCCATTCAGCTCACGCAGTGTTGGGTATCCCGTCATGCACGGCAGAGTGCTTTTGGCTCTAATACTATTTAGCCCTTGCAGGAGTGGTTGGTCTTCCTTATCGCCTGTCCTTGGTCGCACTGCTAGGTGCTTACCACCTCGCACCTCAGTCTCTTGCTGCTCTTACCATCTACTGGGCATGTCTGAACTCACCACAACAGAGACTGATTACTTGCATTGGACTTTAACCCTTGATATCCTTTGCATAATACAGTATTGCTCTTTAACCATACTGTGTCAGCTAATACATCCATTATCTATCTTCAGTTACGTGTCATTACCTATTACTGCCCCTAGGGGGCTGTGTTCCTCATTTCTCGCAATAAAACTGTGTTTTATTTTAACCTCTGGTCTGAGTGTCTGAAATAACCCTTACACACTCCAAAACAAGTCATAAGGTTTTAACAGTTCTCGACTGATTGTATCAAGACCTGTACAGACGTACGACCAGATACTAAGGGTTCCATACCCGACAAAATGTCCATAGTTCCTTGTACCATGGGCTGAGCAGTCGTACGCCCAAATAATGATTTTAGTAATGGAGTAGGATCTGTTACAACCTGACTATATGCCTACAAATTCCCTGACTTTGTGCAAGTGTACGTAGAAGATTGATGCTGTTTTGAAGGCAAATGGTGGTCACACCAAATATTGATTTGATTTAGATTTTTCTTCATTTTGTTAACTGATAAAAATAAGCTATTAACATGCCTATTTTTGAAAGCATTCTTAGTTTACAACATTTTTTCATACCTGCCTAAAACGTTTGCACAGTACTGTATATCCCACCCAAATAGGTTCCTCACAGGGAAAAGTACTACTCAGCATTTCTGGATAAAACAGCAAAAGTAAGGCAGCAATAAGGCAGTGGTTGTCCTGTTATAAACATCAGAAATGGCCTGGGAAAGAATCCCCAAATATAAATGTCACCCTCCTCCTATGGTGAAGGGTCATGGCCTGACTCTAGAAGCAGCACAGAAGGCAAAGGGAAGAGTTCTGCAGGTTTTGGTCTGCAGTGTACATAGCAAAACTCTGTCACAGGGGTGATCATATACATATACACTACTGCAACAGGAAAATATTGTATGGCTGTGAAACATGGACACCGCATGCCAAAATCATACAAAAACTTAAGGTTACACAGAGAAGTATGGAGTGGCAAATTCTAAGCATAACAAAAAAAGACTGAAAAATGCATGCATGGATTTGTCAGGAAACAAAGGTGTATGATGTAATCGAAAGAGTAAAGATCCTGAAATGGAAATGGGAAGGCCACATAGCAAGAAGAACTGATGGTAGGTGGGACAATTTAATTTTGGAATGGATTCCACTTAATACTAAAAGACAAATTTACCTCTCTGCCTCATGCGAAAGGTTTTTGACCAATGTATCCTCCCAGTCTTTACTTGTGACTGTGAAACATGGACACCAAATGCCAAAGTCATATCAAAACATAAGAATACACAGAGAAATATCGAGAGGCAAATTTTAAACATATCAAAAGAGACTGGAAAATGTGTGCATGGATTTGTTAAGAAATAAAGGTCGATAACATCATTGAAAAA
Source organism: Rhinophrynus dorsalis (assembly GCA_037306005.1). NCBI lineage: Eukaryota > Metazoa > Chordata > Amphibia > Anura > Rhinophrynidae > Rhinophrynus > Rhinophrynus dorsalis. Next base: position 104,709,402 of record CM074721.1, on the reverse strand, counting down.
GTAAAGCTCCTGAAATGGAAATGGGCAGGAAATCTTGCAGTAGGTGAACCAAATTCATTTTAGAATGTTTTCCTCACAATACTAAATGCCCAAGATGAAGAAGAAGAACAAAGACAAGATGGATAGCTGAAATTGCCAAATTTGTTAGTAAACAGTGGCAACAAAAGGCACAGAACCGAGTTGTTGACGGCTTTCTGAGGCCTTCATCTTGCAGTGGATTGACAATGGCTGAGGATGATCATGATATATATATATATATATATATATATATATATATATATATATATATATATATATAAAATAATGGAAGCAAGGCAATGGCACTCCTAAAAATAATCCACATTAATGTGTATACCACATGGGTGCACGTCCCATAGAAAACAAACAGAATGTACTCAGCCTGAGCCAGAGCAGCAAAACGGCACACCAACAACAGGAATAGAGTGAAGAAGTTTAATCACAGAAACGATTCCATAAGTCCAAACTTTTTCGGTCCCCTCACAGGACCTTCATCAGGGCAACCAGAGTATTATTGTCTTAAATACTAAAATTCTAACTTACCACCTCATGTACAAATTGACGATGCGCCGCCCCAACGTTCAACTCTGGGACCGGTCCATGGAAGGTGGATCTTCTGTGTTAGTCACGGGGCTTTACACCCATCCACATTTTTGAGAGGGTAATACATATTAGCAATTGACCCATAATGAAAATGGACATGTTTGGGTTAACCCCAATGGACCAGTTATTTAGCAGTATTTGGTTGCAGTGTGGAACTACAGAGCCCTTTTGGAAGTGTGGGAGATCTACATAATTTATACACAGTAGTGTCACGGATGGGACTAGTATTTATAGACAGTGTATGACCTCTGACGCTGCTGATATTAATGAAGATCCTATGATTTACAACTTATTTGTGGACATATTTGCAAAGTACCGCTTGAAGATGCATATAGCTGATAAACTGGTTGGAATGCTTCCCTTGGGAGTAGATGAGTTATTCTATTGAGTATATGGATTGTCGGATTGTTGCTATCTAATGTATGCTGTGTACCCAGTGATTCATCTACTACCTATGGATATATTAGAAAGCTGATCGTGAAGGATCGTCTGTGATGTTATTATTAGTGATGATCGAGCACCCCGGGTGTTCGGGTGCTCTGACCGAGCGCCCCCGGAGGCTCGAGTGCTCTGCCGAGCACCCGAGCCCCATTGAAGTCAATGGGAGGACTCGAGCATTACACCAGGCACCCCCTGCTCTGATGAGGGGAGGGTGCCTGGTCCATAGGAAAAGGGCAGAAAATGATGGAAACACCACAGAAATGGTTCAGGGACAGCATAGGGAGGATGTCTGGATGCATCTTGGACTCCAACATCGCTGCTGGGAACGATGTTTCGCCCGTAGTACGCCATTTTTACAGACTGACCGTAAAACACACAAAAAGGAAGATAAAAACGACTTTAGGCGAAAAATTGTTACCAAACAGTATTTGCTGTATATTTACTTGTATATCATCTGCAAATTCTGCAAAAAATTTCATCGATTTTTCGGAACTGGGGCCATGATTAAGAGGGAAACGTGCGCAGAGGCAAATTCTGCAAAAAATGTCCTCGATTTTTCGGAACTGGGGACATGATTAAGAGGGAAACGTGCGCAGAGGCAAATTCTGCAAAAAATTTCCTCGATTTTTCTGAACTGGGGCCATGATTAAGAGGGAAACGTGCGCTGAGCCGACCATCTAAAACATTATGGGTGAGGGTCTGCTGCGGAGCTGACCATCCTAAACATTATATGCGAAGGCCCGCTAGTGAGCTGACGCTATAAAACATTATATGAGAGGGCCCGCTAGAGAGCTGACCCAATAAAACATTATATGAGAAGGCCCGCTGGTGAGCTGACCTATACAAAAATTGTCAAACAGCGCCCGCTGGTGAGCTGGCCCTATATAAAAATTATATCACAGGGCCCACTGGTGAGCTGGCCCTATATAAAAATTATATCCCAGGGTATATGGAAGAGAGTCAACCATATACCCATTTTTTGGGTGGAAGGGGTGAATGGGAATACAGAGTATTCCCATCATTGTAAATAACATATCTAAAGTGACTTTATGTTCCCCCGGGGCTTTCCTCCAGTGGAGTGGAGAAGTCAGGGGAAATCCAGGCCTTGTTCATTTTTATAAGTGTCAACCTATCAGCATTTTCGGTGGAAAGGCGGATACGCTTATCTGTTATGATGCCACCAGCAGCACTAAATACCTGCTCAGACAGAACGCTGGCGGCAGGGCAGGCCAGCACCTCCAAGGCGTAGAGTGCCAGTTCATACCACGTGTCCAGCTTGGACACCCAGTAGTTGTAAGGCACAGAGGGATCATTGAGGACGCTGACACGGTCTGCTACGTACTCCTTCACCATCTTCCAAAACTTTTCCCTCCTTGTGACACTAGGCTGCGCATCAGGGTGAGGGTGCTGGCGGGGTGTCATGAAGGTGTCCCACGCCTTGGAGAGTGTTGCCCTGCCTTTGTCGGAACTGCTGTGTGCTCCCCTTTTCTCCCCTTCTAGGTTGGCCAAGGTAGCACGTACTCTGCCGCCAGCGTTGTCAGATGGAAAATTTTGGAGCAATTTTTCAACAAGAACCTTCTGGTATTGCACCATTTTGCTTGTCCTCTCCACCGGAGGAATGAGAGATGAGAAATTCTCTTTGTAGCGGGGGTCCAGAAGGGTGAACACCCAGTAATCCGTGTTGTCTAAAATGCGTATAACGCGTGGGTCACGGGAAAGGCAGCCTAACATAAAGTCAGCCATGTGTGCCAGAGTACCAACAGGCAAGATTTCGCTGTCCTCACCAGGAGGATGACTCTCAATCTCCTCATCCTCTTCCTCCTCTTCTGCCCACCCACGCTGAAGAGATGGAACTAAAGTTCCATGGCTACCCTCTGTAGCGGAGGCAACCGTGTCTTCCTCCTCCTCCTCCTCCTCCGCCTCCTCCAATTGTCGCTGAGAAGACGAAGTGAGGGTGCTCTGGCTATCACCTTGTGTAAGCTCTTCCTCCCGCATTTCCACCTCTTCCACATGCAAAGCGTCGGTTTTAATTGTGAGCAGCGAGCGTTTCAGTAGACACAGAAGTGGGATGGTTACACTGATAATAGCGTTATCGCCGCTCACCATCTGTGTCGATTCCTCAAAATTGCGTAAAACCTCACAGAGGTCTGACATCCATTCTCACTCCTCACTTCTGATTACAGGAAGTTGAACGGAGAGGCGACGACCGTGTAACAGCTGGTACTCCACTACTGCCCTCTGCTGCTCACAAAGCCGGGCCAACATGTGGAAGGTGGAGTTCCAGTGCGTGCTCACGTCACACAGCAGCCGGTGAGCTGGCAATTGTAAGTGCTGCTGCAGCTTCAGCAGGCCGGCTGAAGCTGTTGATGACTTATGGAAATGTGCACACACGCGGCGCACCTTGGTCAAGAGATCATGCAAATTGGGGTAGGTTTTTATAAATCGCTGAACCACTAAATTAAATACATGCGCTAGGCATGGTACGTGTGTGAGCTTGCCGAGCTCCAAAGCCGCCACCAAGTTACGCCCATTATCACACACAACCATGCCTGGTTGCAGGTTGAGTGGCGAGAGCCACTGCTCGGTCTGGTGACTAATCCCCTGCAACAGCTCTGAGGCCGTGTGCTGTTTGTCCCCAAGGCAGATCAGCTTCAGCACGGCCTGTTGACGCTTCCCCACTGCAGTGCTACACTGCTTCCAGCTACCGGCTGATAGGTGAGTGGCGCTGCGCGCAGAGAATTCGGAGGTGGAAACGGAGGAGGAGGAGGAGCCAATAACGTAGGTGCTGGCGGAAACCCTGATGGAGGTAGGGCCCGCAATCCTCGGCGTGGGTAGCACCTGTGCCATCCCAGGGTCCGAGTCGCTCCCAGCCTCCACGACATTCACCCAGTGTGCCGTCAGGGAAATGTAGCGTCCCTGGCCACAAGCACTTGTCCATGTGTCAGTCGTTAAGTGGACCTTCCCAGTAACTGCGTTGGTCAGGGCACGTGTGATGTTACGGGACACATGGTGGTGTAATGCGGGGACGGCACACCAGGTAAAGTAGTGGCGGCTGGGGACTGCGTACCGAGGGACAGCTGCTGCCATCAGGCTGCGGAAGGACTCAGTCTCCACAAGCCTAAATGGCAGCATTTCGATGGCCAGTAATTTGGAAAGGTGTGAGGTTAGTGCTATGGCCTGTGGGTGGGTGGCTGGGTATTTTCGCTTGCGCTCAAATGCCTGGGGTAACGACATTTGGACGCTGCGCTGGGACAGGGAAGTGGATGTGGTCGCTGATGGTGCTTCAGATGGTACAGGTGCAGGACGGGAGGTATGCGGGCCTGCGCCTTCGACAGGCGATTGGCCGGCACCGAAAACAGGGGAAGAGGAGGCAGTGGTGTGGCCTGCAGACACAGATTGGCGATCCGGGCGTTCCTCCCACTTATTACGGTGCTTGGATGCCATGTGTCGGATCATGCTGGTGGTGGTGAGGTTTCTAGTGTTCATGCCTCGGCTCATTCTGGTGTGGCACAGGTTGCAAACTACAATTTTTTTGTCGTCCGCACTTTCCTTAAAAAAACGCCATACCGCGGAACACCTAGCCCTTGGCAAGGGAGATTTACGCAAGGGGGTGCTCCGTGGAACATTTGCGGGCCGGTTTGGTGCGGTCCGCCTTCTTTCTGTAGCCACACCACTGCCTCTTCCAGCCTGTTGCGGTGCTGCAGATGGCTCACCCTCAGGACTGCTGTCATCGCTCGGCTCTACACCTTCCCAGGTGGGGTCAGTCACCTCATCGTCCACCAAGTCCTCCTCCACTTCTTCACTCTGATCATCCTCCTCATTTCTTGATCCCACCACATACTCAGTCATTGACAACTGTATATCATCCTCCTCATCAAGGTCTTGAGACAGTAATAGTGGTTGATTTGATGGCAACTGTGTCTCATCATCATCATCATCCACTTCCTTTGACCTTAAATGCCGTTCACCTCTGTCATCTTCTTGTGATTGGGTACCCTCTAGAGGTTGTGAATCAGGGCACAAGATTTCATGTTCCTCTGCAAGCGTGCTTGGAGAGAGGTTCAAATTAAGGATTGGTGATGAGACGAGCTCCTCACTATATCCCAGTGTGGGATCACTTCTTTGACCAGACCCTCTATGGTGGGAGGAAGGATGATCAGGGTGAGGATTATGTTGACCAGACTCTTGGCTACTGAGAGTGGACTTGGTGGAAGACAGGGTGGTGCTTAACCGACTGGAACCAGTATCACCTGAAATCCAACCGACCACCTGTTCGCAGTGGTCTGACCTCGAGAGTGATGTCCTGCGACGCCCTGTAAACTGAGACATGAAGCTAGGTATGGTGGATGTCTTTCTTTCTTGTGCTCTGGCACCAGGCACAGTTTCTACGCGTCCTGACCCGCGCCCTGAACTATCAGGATCACGTCCACTTCCCCGTCCCTTTTTACCCGCCTTCTTCATATTACACGGAATATGTGCTGCAAATCTGCAACTTTGCACACTAAACAGAATATGCTGCTTATCTGCGGCTAGGCACAGTGAATGGAATATGTGACTTTTATTTTTTACACTTTGCACACTAAACAGAATGTGCTGATAATCTGCAACTTTGCACACTAAACAGAATATGCTGCTTATCTGCGGCTAGGCACAGTGAATGGAATATGTGACTTTTATTTTTTACACTTTGCACACTAAACAGAATGTGCTGATAATCTGCAACTTTGCACACTAAACAGAATATGCTGCTTATCTGCGGCTAGGCACAGTGAATGGAATATGTGACTTTTATTTTTTACACTTTGCACACTAAACAGAATGTGCTGATAATCTGCAACTTTGCACACTAAACAGAATATGCTGCTTATCTGCGGCTAGGCACAGTGAATGGAATATGTGACTTTTATTTTTTACACTTTGCACACTAAACAGAATGTGCTGATAATCTGCAACTTTGCACACTAAACAGAATATGCTGCTTATCTGCGGCTAGGCACAGTGAATGGAATATGTGACTTTTATTTTTTACACTTTGCACACTAAACAGAATGTGCTGATAATCTGCAACTTTGCACACTAAACAGAATATGCTGCTTATCTGCGGCTAGGCACAGTGAATGGAATATGTGACTTTTATTTTTTACACTTTGCACACTAAACAGAATGTGCTGATAATCTGCAACTTTGCACACTAAACAGAATGTGCTGCTTATCTGCGGCTAGGCACAGTGAATGGAATATGTGACTTTTATTTTTTACACTTTGCACACTAAACAGAATGTGCTGATAATCTGCAACTTTGCACACTAAACAGAATGTGCTGCTTATCTGCGGCTAGGCACAGTGAATGGAATATGTGACTTTTATTTTTTACACTTTGCACACTAAACAGAATGTTCTGCTAATCTGCAACTTTGCACACTAAACAGAATGTGCTGCTTATCTGCGGCTAGGCACAGTGAACGGAATAAGTGACTTTTATTTTTTACACTTTGCACACTAAACAGAATGTGCTGATAATCTGCAACTTTGCACACTAAACAGAATATGCTGCTTATCTGCGGCTAGGCACAGTGAACGGAATAAGTGACTTTTATTTTTTACACTTTGCACACTAAACAGAATGTGCTGATAATCTGCAACTTTGCACACTAAAAAGAATGTGCTGCTAATCTGCAACTTTGCACACTGAACAGAATGTGCTGCTAATCTGCAACTTTGCACACTAAAAAGAATGTGCTGCTAATCTGCAACTTTGCACACTGAACAGAATGTGCTGCTAATCTGCAACTTTGCACACTAAACACAATGTGCTGCTAATCTCCAACTTTGCACACTAAACAGAATGTGCTGCTAATCTGCAACTTTGCACACTGAACAGAATGTGCTGCTAATCTGCAACTTTGCACACTAAACACAATGTGCTGCTAATCTCCAACTTTGCACACTAAACAGAATGTGCTGCTAATCTGCAACTTTGCACACTAAACACAATGTGCTGCTAATCTGCGGATAGGCACAGTGAACGGAATATCTGACGTTTTTTTTTTAAACTCTGCCCCCCAAAACAAAATATATCTGCTGCCCCCACACACAGTAGTCCTAAAAAGGACTTTTGGGTCTTTTTGTTGTTCAAACGCGCTTTTTTCTCCCTACACTGACTTTCCCTTCCTATCCTCATCTCTCCCTGGCTAAGACTGAGCCGAACTCGCTGGTCAGGTGCTATACAGCACCCGATCATGGGTTCTGGCCAGCCAATCAGTGTAATGCCAGCAGCCAACATGGCTGCTGGCATTACACTGATGTCAGAGCCTCCCCGCACGTTTATTGGCTGCGCAGCAGCCGCAAAACGTGCGGGGAGGAGACCCGAACATGGCGGGCGAGCACATGCGGTACTCGTACGAGAACCGCCATGTGCCGAGCAGAGCGATGCTCGAGCCGAACCGAGCTTCGGCCGAGCATGCTCGCTCATCACTAGTTATTATGTATATTCTTTAATATATTGTAGCCTTCAGCCGGCTTTCAATATAATGTCATATAGTGATCTTACCTGATGCAACGGGCAATGTGATGTTGTGAAGACTGTAACAGTAAGACGTTATGCCCATGTCCATTGTGATACTGTGTGTCTCACGGACTTATGCAACAAAGTAACTTTTAATATTGTCCTGTGACATGTCCAGCAGATGTGGTGGCTGGGTGCAGGTCCAAGGATGAGATACATATAGTTTAACTGATGTTCGTTGTAAGTTTGTATTGTTGTGATAGATGATGGTCCGCCTCCCGTTCAATACGTCATGACCGGTCCCAGAGTTGAACGTTGGGGCGGCGCATCCTCAATTTGTACACAAGGTGGTAAGTTAGAATTTTAGTATTTAAGACAGGGATTTGTAATACTCTGGTTGCCCTGATGAAGGTCTTGTGAGGGGACCGAAAACGTTTGGACTTATGGAATCGTTTCTGTGATTAAACTTCTTCACTCTGTTGTTGGTATGCCGTTTCACTGCTCTGGCTCAGGCTGAGTACATTATATATATATATATATATATATATATATATATATATATATATATATACACATTTGTCAGTGTGTGTTTGCGTATGTGTGTGCATATGTGTCTCAGTGTGTGCATGTGAGTGTGTGTGAGTATGTATCTGCATGTCTATGTGTGGGCAACTGCGTGAGTATGTGTAAGTGCTGTGTGTGCATGTTTGTGTGCATGAGTGCATGTTTGTGTGTTTGTGTTTATGTGTCTGTGGGTATGTGTGCACACATATGCTCAATAGCTGATAGTGTACCTTTTTTAACCCATTAAGGACCAGAGAGGTGTGCATTGCACTCCCCTCTGGTTCTTAACCCCTTATCGACCAGCCGCGCAGGCATGCGGCGGTCACTAAAGGACCACGGAGCATTTTTTTTTTTTTCACCAGTCCGACTCAGGGATCCCTGAACAGCATGTAGCCGCGCGGGGAGCCCTGAAATCCATGACGGTCCTCGTATGTCATGGGTCGTTCAGTCACTTTTACTAATGACGTACCAGGAACGTCAAGGGTTGTTAAGGGGTTAAAGAGCTAATTTGTGAAATGCTGAAGCATATGAGGCAAAAAGGAAAAGGACTGCAAAAGCTGCAAGAGCGCTCCACCCACGATGAGCAAACACTTCATTTCTTAATTCCGGCATTTCTCTATTGCAGTAATTAACAGTTTTATTCTAATTTCATTATACTGAGGGATTTTCTTCTTATACTAGAAGGTTTCCTATTCCTTCTGTCCTGCAGGCTTCCCTCTCTCTCCTATCCCTGCATTGGCTATATAAGTACAGCTTTCGCCTGCTTGCTCCCCCCTAGTAATCAGGCGCCATTGTTTCACAAATTCTCTTTTGTCCTCTCAATGAGTATGAAGCTGGCTGAACGCCTGGTGTCATTTTCCTTTGTGTTTCCAGATGGTAGAAAGAGCTCATGGAAATCAAAAGAAAAAATTACAGTGTGATAAGCTGATACTCTAGTTTTACCCAAATCAGATTTAGGCAGCAGGTGGCTCTCTAGCTGTATTTCGACTAAAGTACCCATCACCCACAGCTGGCTTCTGGCTTCTCTAGTGTTGTCTATTGATATTCAGAACTGGATTTACATCTAAAACCTCCTAGGCAAGGCATCCTAGGCACCATTTAATATCCCCCACATGATCCTACCCCTAGTACCATTCTCCTAGCCTGTAACATACACACAAAAAAAGTATTTGACCCCTTGGTTGCTAGACAGTTATTCTCCGGTACTATCAGGTCTCTGCAGAAATAGCAATATAAAAGCATAGAACAGCTGTATGATGTGCTTCATTTATAAACATATTAGCCACATTGCTTAAAGGGACAGTAACGTCCCATAAAATTGTTTTTTTTTTTTTTTGTAGATAAAAAAAAAAATCTGTGCTGCAAATCCCATCTATCAAGCCTTTACGGTTTGAAAGCTATTTGGTCCTAAAATTCCCCCCTCCCTTTCTCCTGACATCAGCTGTAAAGCTGACAGCAGGAGATCCATATTGGCCAACACGATGAGGCTCTTCAGCAGAGCTGCAATAGTGTGATTTAAAAAGAAATACTTCTTTGGAACGGTCTAAATCGTGTGCTTGCAAACCAAGCACACTTTGTAGACCATTCCACTTAAGTATTTATTTTAAAATTGCGCTATTGCGGCTCTGCTGAAGAGCCACCTGTCGGTCCCCAGACCGGGAACTCCTGCTATCAGCTTACAGCTGACTTCAGGAGAAGGGGAGGGAGGTGGGTACTTTAGGAACAAATATCTCTCAAACCATAAAGGTTTGAGAGATGGGATCTTCAGCACAGAATTTAGGTTTTTTTAATCTACAAAATGAAAAAAACATTTTTATAGGACATTAGTGTCCCTTTAAAAAAAATAAATAAATAAATAAATATATATATATATATAAACAAGGCAAAAGGCAGCACTCTCGATATTAGGGTAAATGCCTGGGTGTCCGGATATAGTAATTCTGTATTATGGGTAAATCAGCACTCACAGGACTTAAATATGAAAAACAAAAAATGTTTTATTAGATCGATGTTTCGATCCCTCCTGGGATCTTTATCAAGACAATCACCTCGTGCAAACATCCTCCATTTTATACCCTACACCTGGTGATGACCTCTAACCCCTGAGGTCAAGGGTGAAATGAACCAACGTGAAAAAAACTTACAATAAAATATAAAAACAAATTATGGAAAAAACAAAAAAAAGAACACTATGAATATATATATAGAAACACTGATGAATTATCAACCGCATCAAACCTATTTCAAATAGATAACTTATTCGATATGTTCACTTAAAAATGAAAAATATCGATGAATACTCATGTAGACCCCCAATGTATCTGTTTGAGGCATTTATACATTAGATACAAGTCAAGTTCAAAACAAAAATGGATATATTGTTGATGAAATATCCTGGTCACCCAGTGCTCAAGTCGGATGGTACTCGCAACGCAAGTCGCATCGCAACGCTAAGAAAAAAGACCAATAGTATAATAGGGCTGACCCCTGGTATCCGTCTTCAATTATCTATATTTAGAGAGACATATAACAATGTGTTCAAATGTATCTCCCTGTATTCAATATCATGTGTTACATTGTTGTGCTGTCACATAAGGAGAACAAAGTAATTATGTATCTCATCTAATACTCAATATGTCCTGGTATATCGAATGCCGGAAAGGATAAAGTTTATTAAAGAGTTTATAGACAGATATGAGAGAAGAGATAGATCATACCCATGATCAATTCCAAAGTTAATCAGGAACTCACTGTCCACCATCTCTTTTGGTAAACGGTAGTTGTCCGGTGTCGTCCCGTTGGTCATGTGTTGCACATCATGGTTCCTATTGGGAGTCAAGGGATCCAGATAGCACACCCATTATCAACAAGTGCGCTCATCTGTACCCGACTACCACCATATAGGAACTCCAATGCAGGCCTCCTGGTAAGGGATATAGAGCGAGGACATCCATCCTCAGTGGGTGTCCCATCACTCTTGTCCCATTCGATAACAGAGGATTACCGTGAGCTCATTGACACCATTATAATTCCAAATCCTATGACCTCCACTGTAAAGGTGGTTTAGAACCATGTTAAAGTCATACCGTATTATCCACATTGTAACCAGTGTCTTCATACATATATCCATGTACCGAGTACCCAGCTCTTGTGATTACCCAATGATCATCGTTCCAACTCCTCTCCTCATATAATCTCAATTCGATCATCTAATCCCATAGCCTCCACATCAAGGATTAGAGCTATATTTATGGGAAGATAATAATTTCAGAGAGTTGAAAGGTATTATACATGATGATACCTCGTCTGCTTCATCAAAATAAAATAAGTCATCCACAAACAATATTATGTTCTCCAAACCAGCAGCAAGTATCCACATATGGTTGAATAAATTCCCCCAATATCCTCTCCATAAGACATTATTCGGAAATCAGAAAACAATATTTCTGGAAAATAGATTATATTGTATAAATCCACTGAAATAACCAGTTTTAAGACTGCCAATTATCCTGGGGGATATCAACCTTGTTTCCAGTCATAAATAACATACATAAGAGATGTTTTCATTGAGTCCATACGGTGCCAGAGTATTCAGTCTCCTAATCCATCTCACCTCGCTTAGTAATAATTTCTTTCCTCTATCCCCTCCTCTGGGAGCTATAGGTTCTTGATCAATAATCATACATCGCATAGATGCCACTACATGATGGTGTACAGCAAAATGCCTCGTGACTGGTTTGTCAGAAGTCCCAGAGGCGAGTGCATCTCTAGTGGATTTTCTATGATTTGTCATCCTATCTCGAAAAGTGGTGATTGTTTTTCCAATATATAAAAGAGAGCAAGGGCATTGGATAAAATATATGACATAACTTGATGTGCAGGTTCATCTGTATTTGATGGGGATCATTTTATTATTCCTGGGATCTTTGACGCATACTCCTGTGATAAGATTTTTACAAGTTACACAGTTTAAACACTTAAAACAGCCCGGTTTGTCATTTTGCAACCAGTTGCCTTTGTCAGATGTATAGCAATGTTTCGGATCCGTTTTTTACCAGTAATGTTCTTAAATTGGGTGCTCTTCTATAGGACACCATAGGTTTATTACGAAAAATAGGAGAAAGTGATTTGTCAGTACTAAGTATTTGCCAATGATTTATAATAGCATTCTTAACTCTTTGAGTGTCCTGTGTATATGTAGTAGTGAACACTAGGCGGTTCAATGTCTCATTCTTTTTGTCAGAAACCTTCAATAATTCCCCTTGTGTTTTTTGTAAAGCTCTCATTCTATGCCTTTCAAGTTCCCTTTTGGGATATCCACGATCTTCAAGTCTCATTATAAGTTCATCTATTTGCTTGATACCAACAGTACGATCACTATTATTCCTCAAAATCCTTATCATTTGCGAATAAGGGACCGCCGATTTAATATGTTGAGGATGACTACTACTCCTCAGAAGGATAGTGTTCCTATCAGTCTCTTTCCGATAGTTAGTGGTAGTCAATCTAGGGCCGTCCTTAATGATCGTAATATCCAAGAAAGTTACACTTTTTTCATCCACTGTGGACGTAAATTGAATAAATACTTGAGAGTCCACAAATTTGTCAAATGATAGCCTGTCTCCTAGCCATACCAAAAACAAATCATATATAAATCGATAACAAATCAAATGTTCTTTAAAAGGATGAATGATGTGTTTATTCTCAAAATCCGTCATAAATATGTTGGTATATGAAGGGGCAATGTTTGACCCCATCAAGGTCCCTGATGTTTGCAAATAATAGCTCCTTTCAAATTTAAAGTAATTATATCCCAGGCAAAATGCAAGGAGACTTAATAGAAATCCAAACTAAATATAAACTACAGCCCAACTTGACAATACAGGAGAAAGAAGCGATTGAGTCTCTGGCTAAAAACCCTAATATAGTAATTCACCCAGCAGATAAGGGAGGAGCAATCGTAGTGTTAGATTATGCCTATTATAGAGGAGATATTATCTCAACTTCATGACACTCAAACTTACAAACAGCTGAAAGGAGATCCTACTATGACATATAAAAGGATAGCTGATGTAATCATCAGACAAGCTTGGGAGGCTGGGTGGATTGATGAAGACAATAAAGGCTTTATTACACAAGATTATCCCATCTGCCCTATTCTCTATACCATCCTTAAGATACATAAGAATCCCACTGCACCACCTGAGAGGCCTATAGTATCAGCTATTGGCTCTCTGTTTCAACCAATAGCACAATACCTTTACCATTTCATACAACCATTGATACAGAAGTCTACTTCATATATTCGTGACACTACGGACTTTATTTTAAAATTACAAAATCTTAGTGATCTTCCCAATCAGACGCTATTGGCAACATTAGATGTGAAATCACTTTATACAGTCATTCCAGTAACTGAAGGAATGGAGGCTGTGAGGAAAGCACTCATTTTGTATAATGAAACAGAGAAACCTCCAATTGAATTTCTATTAAGTCTCCTTGCATTTTGCCTGGGATATAATTACTTTAAATTTGAAAGGAGCTATTATTTGCAAACATCAGGGACCTCGATGGGGTCAAACATTGCCCCTTCATATGCCAACTTATTTATGACGGATTTTGAGAATAAGCACATCATTCATCCTTTTAAAGAACATTTGATTTGTTATCATCGATTTATATATGATTTGTTTTTGGTATGGCTAGGAGACAGGCTATCATGTGACAAATTTGTGGACTCTCTTAATCTTCTTGATACCCCTATTAAATTTACGCCCACAGTGGATGAAAAAAAGTGTTAATTTCTTGGATATTACGATCATTAAGGACGGCCCTAGATTGACTACCACTAACTATCGGAAAGAGACTGATAGGAACACTATCCTTCTGAGGGGTAGTAGTCATCCTCAACATATTAAATCAGCGGTCCCTTATTCGCAAATGATAAGGATTTTGAGGAATAATAGTGATCGTACTGTTGGTATCAAGCAAATAGATGAACTTATAATGAGACTTGAAGATTGTGGATATCCCAAAAGTGAACTTGAAAGGCATAGAATGAGAGCTTTACAAAAAACACAAGGGGAATTATTGAAGGTTTCTGACAAAAAGAATGAGACATTGAACCGCCTAGTGTTCACTACTACATATACAGAGGACACTCAAAGAGTTAAGAATGCTATTATAAATCATTGGCAAATAGTTAGTACCGACAAATCACTTTCTCCTACTTTTCATAATAAACCTATGGTGTCCTATAGAAGAGCACCCAATTTAAGAACATTACTGGTAAAAATGGATCCGAAGCATTGCTATACATCTGACAAAGGCAACTGGTTGCAAAATGACAAACCAGGCTGTTTTAAGTGTTTAAACTGTGTAACTTGTAAAAATCTTATCACAGGAGTATGCGTCAAAGATCCCAGGAATAATAAAATGATCCCCATCAAATACAGATGAACCTGCACATCAAGTTATGTCATATATTTTATCCAATGCCCTTGCTCTCTTTTATATATTGGAAAAACAATCACCACTTTTTGAGATAGGATGGCAAATCATAGAAAATCCATTAGAGATGCACTCGCCTCTGGGACTTCTGACAAACCAGTCGCGAGGCATTTTGCTGTACACCATCATACAGTGGCATCTATGCCATGTATGATTATTGATCAAGAACCTATAGCTCCCAGAGGAGGGGATAGAGGAAATAAATTATTACAAAGAGAGGTGAGATGGATTAGGAGACTGAATACTCCATGTGGACTCAATGAAAACATCTCTTATGCATGTTATTTATGACTGGAAACCAGGTTGATATCCCCCAGGATAATTGGCAGTCTTAAAACTGGTTATTTCAGTGGATTTATACAATATAATCTATTTTCCAGAAATATTGTTTGAGTTGTTCTTTTCTGATTTCCGAATAATGTCTTATGGAGAGGATATTGGGGGAATTTATTCAACCATACGGGGATACTTGCTGCTGGTTTGGAGAACAGAATATTGTTTGTGGATGACTTATTTTATTTTGATGAAGCAGACGAGGTATCATCATGTATAATACTTTTCAACTATCTGAAATTATTATCTTCCCATAAACATAGCTCTAATCCATGATGTGGAGGCTATGGGATTGGATAATCAAATTGAGATTATATGAGGAGAGGCGTTGGAACGATGATCATTGGGTAATCACAAGAGCTGGGTACTCGGTACATGGATATATGTATGAAGACACTGGCCACAATGTGGATAACATGGTATGACTTTAACATGGTTCTAATCCACCTTTACAGTGGAGGGCATAGGATTTGGAATTATAATGGTGTCAATGAGCTCACGGTAATCCTCTGTTATCAAATGGTACAAGACTGATAGGACACCCACTGAGGATGGATGTCCTCACTCTATATCCCTTACCAGGAGGCCTGCATTGGAGTTCCTATATGGTAGTAGTCGGGTACAGATGAGCGCACTTGTTGATAACGGGTGTGCTATCTGGATCCCTTGACTCCCAATAGGAACCGTGATGTGCAACACGTGACCAATGGGACGACACCGGACAACTACCATTTACCGAAAGAGATGGTGGACAGTGAGTACCTGATTAACTTTGGAATTGATTATGGGTATGATCTATCTCTTCTCTCATATCTGTCTATAAACTCTTTAATAAACTTTATCCTTACCGGCATTTGATATACCAGGACATATTGAGTATTAGATGAGATACATAATTACTTTGTTCTCCTTATGTGACAGCACAACAATGTAACACATGATATTGAATACAGGGAGATACATTTGAACACATTGTTATATGTCTTTCTAAATACGAATAATTGAGGATGGATACCAGGGGTCAGCCCTATTATACTATTGGTATTTTTTCTTAGCGTTGTGATGCTCCGGAGTACCATCCGACTTGAGCACTGGGTGACCAGGATATTTCATCAACAATATATCCACTTTTGTTTTGAACTTGGCTTGTATCTAATGTATAAATGCCGCAAACGGATACATTGGGGGTCTACATGAGTATTCATTGATATTTTTCGTTTTAAAGTGAACATATCGAATAAGTTATCTATTTGAAATAGGTTTGATGCGGTTCATAATTCATCAGTGTTTCTATATATATATATATATATATATATATATATATATATATATATATATTGATACTGTACTCTTTTTGTTTTTTCCCATAATTTGTTTTTATACTTTATTGTAAGTTTTTTTCACGTTGGTTCATTTCACCCTTGACCTCAGGGGTTAGAGGTTATCACCAGGTGTAGGGTATAAAATGGAGGATGTTTGCATGAGGTGATTGTCTTGATAAAGATCCCAGGAGGGATCGAAATGTCAATCTAATAAAACATTTTTTGGTTTTCATATTTAAGTCCTGTGAGTGCTGATTTACCCAATATATATATATATATATATATATATATACATATATATATGGTCAGAAGGAAGAAAGCACTCACAGGACTTTTAGATGGTGAATAATCAGTGATAGTTTATTCCATCAGAATTTTGGCCCTGCTGTGGGCCTTTATCAAGCATCTTGGAATGAACTATCACTGATTATTCACCGTCTAAAAGTCCTGTGAGTGCTTTCTTCCTTCTGACCATATTGCTACATGTGTAACGACAAGAAACGGACACTCAGGCAATTGTACAGTATTCAAGTGAGTGCTCATCTCTTGGAATCTTTTATATATATATATATATATATATATATATATATATATATATATATATATATATATATATATATGTATGTGTATACATATATATATATATATATATATATATATATATATATATATGTATACAGTGACGTAAATATATACAGTGGTGTAACTATAGGGGTCGTAGGGGTTGTACCTATGACCGGGCCCGTGCACTCCAGGGGCCCGGCCTCCCCCTGGGACCCCTCCGCCTGGCACCCGCAATCTCCCGCCGGCACTCTAGTATTGCAGAGCGCTGGGAGATGACATATATATATATATATATATATATATATATATATAATATTACTATAAAGATGCAGGGATATATTAGTCTCTCTGCAATGTCTAATCCAAGGGAGAGCAACATGCTGTTGCCACTCGAGAACTCCCATCTAGGGGGGTTCACCTTTGAAATTTAAAATTTTGCACTAAAAATGTTGCAAGGTTCAGTATCTCGTGTTAAACATGTTGCATGCATATTTACCACGTTTTCATAATGTTGAGTGTCAAATAAGCATAGTTTATTATCTCAAGCGCATGTATGCTGTTTATATGTACCTTCGCTAGCTGATGCAGGTGCTTTTGAGAGTAGATTACAGATTAAATATATAGTAAAAAAAATAGATAACAATGCAAGGTTTGAATTTTATTTAAAAAAAACCCATGATTTAAGACAGCAGAACAAATGAAAGGGGATACATGACAACAAAGGAGTATGAATAACAAATTAACCAAACATTTACTGTAGCATTCTTTATTAAAAAAGCATAACTTAATACAGCATAACAAATTAATAATATGTATGTGGAGGTTTCTTTGCTGTAATGGCACCAGAGATCTAAAATATAATGTTCTTCATTTGTGACTAGCCACAATAAAGGGAATATTGCTTTAGTTCATCCTCAGATCCTCTCACATACTTTGGCTTATTTATAAAAAAAACAAACAAAAAAAACCCAAAAAACAAAAAAACCTCTTAAAGGGATAGTAATGTTTCATAATAAAAACAGCTCTAATTAATCATCATAGTATTTGGACTTTTGAGAGTGTTATTTCAATTCTGTCAGAGTTGTAGTTCAAGAGTAATTCAATGACAAAGTATCCCCCTCCCACCCCTTTTACTGATGTAACATTGTTCAGCCAGATCAGAAGGGAGGTGCCCAGGTAGACTGCAGAGAGGGACAATCTTCAATTAAGATAAGGGAAAAAGCTGAAAAGCTTGTCAAGGGGGCAGGGCTTTCATTGTTCTGATAGGAAGAATATTGTCCCTTGCTGTTATCTGTCTGGTCTATGGACTGCATTCCACATCTGAGAAGAGATGGCTTACACTAGGTAAAAGGGGCGGGAGGGGAAACTTTGCTTGTGAATATCTCTGACACCATAAAGGTTTGAGAGATAAAACTTATATCGTTCTTCATGTTTTTTTTAATGCCTACAACAAAAAAAAAAAAGATAAAACGAAGTAATACCATCCCTTTAAAGGGATAGTAAACCCCCCTAAAAACTTTAAGCCAAATTTTAGGAATAATAATAACATACTTAATACCATCATTCCCATCTCTCAAACCATTATTGTTTGAGAGATGTAAGAAAACAAAGACTTCTGCTCCCTCCCCTTTCTGCCTGACGAGCTGTAAAGCTGTCAGAGGCAGAATCCGGTCAACCGACTGTAGGCGGCTCTTCAGGAGTGCTGTCATCGGGATATCTAACTATAATTACTTCATTGGTATGGTCTACAACGTGTGCCTGGCTTGCAAGCACACGTTGTAGACCATTCCGATGAAGTAATTATACTTAGATATCTTGATGACAGCGCTCCTGAAGAGCCACCATCTGGTCCCGGAAGCAGTATCTCATGACATCCGCTATACACCGGACATATGAGAAGGGGGAGGCAGCGGAGGTCTTTATTTTCTTACATCTCTCAAACCATAACGGTTTGAGAGATGGGAATGAGGGCGTTAAGTATGTTTTTACTATCCCTATAAGGTGTATCCCTACGAGTAAAGGGTAATCCAGACATGGACCCCTTGCTCTTAGGGCTTACGGATACCAGCTGCAACTCAGAGTTGACACCAAATCAAGACCAGTGTCTGATGTTCTTTTGAGTCTTAACCAAGGCTGAGGACTTTATTTAGGCAGGAGATAGGCTTCGCAGGCTTAGGTCTTTATTTAGAAAGCAGGATATGTAATGGCCTTTAACAAGGCAGAGGTTTTTATGCTGGAGGCAGAAAGTGCAATTGCCTGAAACAAGGATGACATCTTTCGGTAAACAGCAGACAGTATGGTGATCTAAAAGAAGTCTGGTGTCTTTAAACAGGTGAATGACATTGTGATGGTCTTAAACAAGGCTGAGATCTTTAGGTAGGAGACTAGTAGAGAACAAATTATACCTTTACTGGCTAACTGAGTGGCTCAAGGATGCAAGCCTTCAAGACAACTAGCTCTCTTCTTCAGGCATTTTAAGAATGAACAAAAACACAGAAGACAGAGCACATAGACCTCTAAGTGTAGTAGGGTCGCATAAATGATAAAACAGTGGAAATGATAAAAGAGTATCAACTTATTTACTAAAGAGTTTGTATAAAAATATTCAAATTCAATATTATAAAATATAATGACATAAATGACTGATTGGTGATGGGTAGATGCACAAGTCTGGACGGGATCTATACATAGGGAATTCGCAAGAGGCAATAAAAAGATGGTACAAAAAAAACAAAAGGTTCCTCCATCAGGAGGCAGGACAATCCATACTCTAATTAGATTAGCCTCTTACCAGATACTTTCTTGTTTGTGGGCCTGTAACAACAATATTATCAATCATATTGTCTTGAGAAAGGGAAATAAGTTTCCCAAAACGCGTAGATATATGGTGATTTACTATTGAATTAACATCCAGCCTTTGTAAGTTTTTGACTGAACAAGGGGACGGCTGTTAGATCCATAGTGGTCTATTTGCCAACGGAGAACCACGGGAGTCCGGGCACTCACAGGCAGCAAGATCTTCCGACAGAAAACCGGGGGTAGCGCAGAGGACTGAGGAAGCAGGAACCAGCTAACGGATAATATTGTTGATACAGGCCCACAAACAAGAAAGTATCCGGTAAGAGGCAAATCTAATTAGAGTATGGATTGTCCTGCCTCCTGATGGAGGAACCTTTTGGTTTTTTTGTACCATCTTTTTATTGCCTCTAGCGAATTCCCTATGTATAGGTCCCGTCCAGCCTTATGCATCTACCCGTCACCAATCAGTCATTTATGTCATTGTATTTTATAATATTGAATTTGAATATTTTTATACAAACTCTTTAGTAAATAAATTGATACTCTTTTATCATTTCCACTGTTTTATTATTTATGCAACCCTACTACACTTAGAGGTCTATGTGCGCTGTCTTCTGTGTTTTTGTTCCATGTATGTATTTACCCGAGAGGACTCCGGGGACCAGAGAGCTGCTGCGATCAGGTGTGGATTATAGAAGTCGCCCTTAGATCCATTTCATCCATTTTTCTTCATCCTCCATCAATGACATTTCCATTTCATTCCATATTCATATACTGAAGTACTTTGGACCATCTATCTATATTCATTTTGTTGAAGGACATGTATGTACTGTAATAGTATTTTACTGGACTAAAACTGTTTGAACTCTTTTTTCTGTGTCATCTGACAGTGAATAATTAAGTGGTTTCTTGAAAGGAGACCAATCTCTTTATATTGTGCATATTCAGATATTTTTTGCTCTGTGCATGTGTTGTTCCACCAATTTCTACTCGTGTTATATTAGTATTGGTATATATATTTCTTTAGGACTATTATTGTTCCATTTTGTTTTGGGGTTACTATTTTTCAGTAGAGCGCCACTTATTATTTATTATTCCCTATTTTAAGAATGAATGCTGAATACAAAATGCATGGCTTTAAACACTCATGCACATTATTTTAACATTTAAATTCTACTTGCAGTATATTCTTATCAGTATGGTCCATTATTAATTCCCTAGATTTCATAAAGTCTCTTTGAAGTGGAGTAGAAAATACAAACAAGATTACTTAACTTTTTGATGCACCAGTCCTCCAAACACAGTCGGAAATTTTGTTACTTCATCAGCGGCAGAAAGAAAAAGCTTTTTCTTTGTATCCTTGATGAAGTAAGCAAAACTTCTGACTGTGTTTGGGTTATTAGAGTAGGTGGGTTGTCTCCTTCCATTACCAGCCTCGGGTTTTAACCCAGGGCCTGCTCTTGACTACTAGAGACAGTGTTTTGTCTCTCCATCATGTGATTATTTCATCTAAAGACTGATGTTATTTGCTGAAGGTTTACAAATTGGTTCTGTGCTACCACACTTAGAGGAAAAATATTTGTTTTCCCCTATTTTTATGCTACATTTGCTGGATGTTGAATTAAACCTACCGCTATGCAACAGTGAAATAATATAAAACCTACTGCGATTTCTGTGTTTTAATGAGAGGCCATATCTGTCTCTCACACAAGTGAATATGCACCTAAAAGAGTGTTGATGCTGAAGACGTCACTTTTGTGGTCCAATTACTCCCATGTTTAGAATGTGTGCAGTTTTTTTTTCTTTCTTTGGATACAGTGGCTATGATTGGCAGGAGGGAATCAAAAAATTGTGAGGAGCATCAATCAAGAGCAAACAAGGTAAAGTTTCTTGTTATAAGCATGAAAGCCTCTCGATGGTGCTACAACTGACATTTTTCACTGCCATGTGCTATTGCAGAGATGAAATCTCCATATCCACATCAGACTGGTCCTTCATAGACAGTCCAGCTCCAAAATATGAGACAAATACTCTCAGCATGAGAGAGACAACATAACCAAAGATGAATGTTTCAGCCCATGTATGCCTTGTCAGTGTAGTACACCTAAATCCTTCTAGGCACGTAAAGCAAGGACCCATGCCTGGGATGCCCTTTTACTTAGGGAGACAAAAACTGTGAGCAGCACCCATCAAGAGCGAACAAGGTAAGGTGTCCTGCTTTAGGTATGGTAGCCTCCCATGTACTGTTGCATAGAAGAGATCTCCATATTCATGACCACAGACATATGCTTCAGCCCATGTGGCCTCATCGGAAGTAAGGGCCCATGCCTGGGATAACCTTTTACTTAAGGAGATAAAAATTGTGAGCAGCACCCATCAAGCGCTAACAAGGTAAAGTGTCAAGTTCTAGGCATAGTAATCTCTCAATGGTTTTACAACTCATGTTTTTTACTCCCATGTGCCATTGCAGACAGCCTACCTGACCCACAGAACAACTCCAAAAAGCAAGGCAAATCCTCTCCATACTATAGAGAGACAGCAAAACCACAAACGTATGTTTTGGCCTATATGGGCCTCATTGGTGTGTTTCATGTGAATTGCTGTAGGTACATGGAAGCAAGGGCCCATGCCTGAGATGCCTTTTAATGTAGGGAGACAAAAAATTGTGAGGAGCACCCTCCAAGCACAAATAAGGTAAGGTGTCTTGTTCTAGTCATAGTAGCAGGTCAATGGTGCTACAACTCACATTTTTCACTCCCATGTGCTATTGCAGAGAGAAAATCTCTATATCAGACTGGTCCTGCTCACAGACAGACCAGCTCCAAGATGTCAGGCAAATACTCTACACACAAAAGAGACAGCAAAACCACAAATGTAAATTTTGGTCTATGTTTTCCTGCTCTGTGTTGTGCAGCTGAATTCCACTAAGTACATGGAAGCAAGAGTCCATGCCTGTGATGCCTTTTTACTTTGTGAGACAAAAAATGGTGCTACAACTCACAGTTTTCACTCCCATGTGCCATTGCAGAGAGGAGATCTCCATATCCACATAAGACTGTCCCTGCCCACATAAAGACCAGCTCTGAAATGTCAGATAAAGCCTCTCCAGCTGAGAGATAGCAAAACCCACAAACAAATGTTTCAGCCAATGTTAGCCTCATCAGTGTGGTGTAGCCTTAATGGTGCTACAGCTCATATTTTTCACTCCCATATGACATTGCAGAGAGAAAACCTCCATATCCACATCAGACTGGTCTCGCTCTTAAATGTCACACAAATACTCTCCAGCCAAGAGTGACAGCATAACCACAGCAATACATTTGGGCATCATCAGTGTAGTGCAGCTGAAATCCTGCTATCCATATGAAAGCAAGGGCCCATGCCTGGGATGCCCTTTTACTTAAGGAGACAAAAAATTGTGAGCAGCACCCATTAAGCGAGAATAAGGTTGAGTGTCTTGATCTATTCATTATAGCCTCTCAATAGTGCTACAACTCATGTATTTCATTCCCATGTGCCATTGCAGGGAGGAAATTTCCATATCCACATTAGACTGGTCCTGCCCACAGACAGTCTAGCTCCAAAATATCAGCCAAATTCTCTCAACCTGAGAGAGACAGCAAAACCACAATTGTACATTTTGGCCTATGTAGGCCTTGGCAGTGTGGTGCAGCTTAAGCCCTCTAGGCATGTGGAAGAAAAGACCATGCCTGGTATGCCCTTTTACTTAGAAAGACAAAAAATTGTGAGCTGCATCCATCAAGTGTGAACAAGGCAAAGTGTCTTGTTCTATTCACAGTAGCCTCTCCATGGTACCACAACTCATGTATTTCACTCCTATGTGCCATTGCAGTGAGGAAATTTCCATATCGACAGCAGACTGGTACTACCCACAGACAGTCTAGCTCCAAAACGTCACACAAATCCACTACATGAGAGAGGCATCAAAACCACAAACATACATTTGGGCCTATGACAGCCTCATTAGTGTGGTGAAGCTTAACACCTCTAGGCACATGGAAGAAAAGGCCCATGCCTGGTATGGCCTTTTCTTTAGGGAGACAAAAAAAATTGTAAGGAGCACCCATCAAGCGCGAACAAGGTAAAGTGTATTTTACTAGCATGGTGGCCACTCCATGGTGCTATGACATATGTTTTTCACTCCCATGTGCCATTGCAAAGAGAGAATCTCCATACCCACATCAGACTGGTTCTGCCCACAGACAGACCAGCTCCAAAATGTCAGGCAGTAGCAAAATAAGAAAGGGGAAAGGGAAAAGACCACAGGTGCCCATGTGTGGAATCAAATGGTATTCAACTGGCTGTCACCAACACCCAAGGTGTCTACTCACAGGTCTGATGGCTGGACAGTTGCATACGCCAATCCCAGCAAACAAACAGCTGAGGATAATAACTGCCCCCAGATGCATTATCAGTATTGTTATTCCAGTGGATAAGTGGGCTGCTCACTACTCACACACTCCCCCAGAGTGGCTCAGAAATCCAAACATGACATGAAAATAAAAGAGAAAAAAAGAAAGTGCCTTGTAGTGTAATATGGTCACTAAAATGCTATATGATAACAATAAAATGTTACAATCAAAATTCAACGGTGGTTAAAGCGCTGATATCAGCTGATCTGACATACACGCTTGTGGAGAGATAATCTCCGTCTCCACTCGGAGGGCTGGCAATCAGCTGGACTTCAATTCCAAATGGACCAATAACATACAAACGGACAGACAGTTAACTCCAAATTGGATAAGATCAATATTGCACTTTCTTTTTTATTTTTATATCACATTTGGATTAAAATGACAAGCAAATCCTCTCAGCACAAAAGAGACAACAAAACCACAAATATACATTTTCGCCTGTATGGGACTCATCCATGTGGTGCAGCTTAATTCTTCTAGGCACATGGAAGAAAGGGCCCATGTCTGGTATGTCCTTTTACTTAGGGAGACAAAAAATTGTGAAGAGCACCCATCAAGCGAGAATAAGGTAAAGTGTCTTGTTCTAGACATGGTAGCCTCTCAGTGGTGCTACAAGTCACCTTTTTCACTCCCATGTGCAACTGCAAAGAGGAAATCTCCATCCCCACATCAAACTGGTCCTGTTCACAAACAGTCTAGCTACTAAATGTCAGGCAAATACTCTCCGCATGAGCTAAACATCAAAACCACAGACGTACATTTCGGCCTATGTGGACCTCGTCAGTGTGGTGCAGCTGAGTCCCTACAGACTCATAGAAACAAGTGCCCATGCCTGTGAAGCACTTTTACTTAGGAAGACAAAAATTTGTGATGAGCACTCATCAAGCACAAAACAAGGTAGAGTGTCTTGTTTTAGGCATGGTAGCCTCTCAGTGGTGCTACAAGTCACATTTTTCACTCCCATGTGCCATTGCAGAGAGAAAATATTCATACCAAATTCAGACTGCTCCTTCCCAGAAACAGAGAAGGTCTGAAATGACAGGCAAACCCTCTACATGCAAGAGACACATCAAAATCACAGACATACATTTCAGCCAATGTGTGCTTTGCCGGTGTGGTGCAATTGAACTCCTCTAGCCACATGGAAGCAAGTGCCCATGCCTGGGATGCCCTTTTACTTAGGGAGACAAAAAAAATTGTGAGGAGCACCCATCAAGCACAAACAAGGTAAAGTGTCTTGTTCTAGTCATGGTGATCTCTCAATAGTGCTACAGCTCACATTTTTCACTCCCGTGTGCCATTGCAGAGAGGACATCTCCATATCAACATAAGACTGGTCCTGCCCACAGAAAGACCAGCTCCAAAATGTCAGACAAATCCTCTCCAGCTGAAAGATAGCAAAACCACAAATGTATGTTGTGTTCTATATTTGTCTTGTCTGTGTGGTGTAGCTTAATTCCTCTAGGCACATGGAAGCAAGAGCCCATGCATGGTATGCCCTTTTACTTAGGGAGACAAAAATTGTGAGGAACATCCATCAAGTGCAAACAAGGTAAAGTTTATTGTGCTAGGCATGGTAGCCTGTCAATGGTACTATAATTCACATTTTTCACTCCATATGCAATTGTAGAAAGAAAATCTCCATATCCACACCAGACTGGTCCTTCCCACAGACAGCTCAGCTCTGAAATATCAGGCAAATCCACTACACACAAGAGTGACAGGAAAACCACAGATGTACATTTTGGTCTATGTGTTCCTTGTCAGCGTGGTGCATCTAAAACCCCCTAAGCGCATGGAAGCAAGAGATCATGCCTGAGATGTCCTTTTCCTTAGGGAGACAAAAGATTGTAAGGAGCACCCATCAAGTGCAAACAAGTTCCAGTGTCTTGTTCTAGAGATGGTAGCCTCTCAATAGTGCTATAACTCACATTTTCCACTCCCATGTGCCATTGCAGAGAGGAACTCTCCATATAAACATCAGACTGGTCCTGCCCACAGACAGTACAACTGCAAACTGTCAGGCAAACCCTCTCTGTATAAGAGAAGCAGCAAAATCACAAATGCATATTTCAGCCTATGTGGGCCTCATCACTGTGGTGCAGCTTAATGCTTCAAAGCACATGGAAGAAAGGGCCCATGCATGGTGTGCCCTTCTACTTAGGGAGAGAAAAAAGTTTGAGGGGCACCCATCAAGTGAGTACAAGGTAAAGTGTCTTGTACTAAGCATGCTAGCTTCTCAATGGTGTTCCAACTCACATTTTTCACTCCCATGTGTCATTTCAGTGAGAATATCTCTATATTCACCTCAGACTAGCCCTGCCTAAGAACAGACCCACTCTGAAATGTCAGGCAAATCCTCTCTGCACTACAGAGACAGCAAAACCACAAACATATGTTTTGGCCTATGTGGCCTCATATATGTGGGGCAGTTGAATCCCTCTAAGCACATGAAAGGAAGGGCCCATGCCTGGGATACCCCTTTTACTTAGTGAGACAAAAAATTGTGAGGAGCACCCATCACACATTAACAAATTAAGTTTATTGTCCTAGACGTGTTAGCTTCTCAGTGGTGCTACAACACATGTTTTTCATTCCCATGTGCTACTGTAGAGAGAATTTCTCCATATCCACATCAGATTGGTCCTGCCTACAGACAGTCCAGCTTCAAAAGGTCACGCAAAATCACAGACATACATTTAGACCTATGTGGACATCATCAATGTGGTGCAACTGAAACCCTCCAGCTACATGGAAGCAAGGGCCCATGCCTGGTATGCCTTTTTACCTAGGGAGGCAAAAAATTTGAGCAGAACCCATCAAGTGTGAACAAGGTAAAGCGTCTTGTTCTAGACATGGTAGCCTCTCAACACTGCTATAACTCACATTTTCCACTCCCATGTGCCATTGCAGAGAGGAACTCTCCATATAAACATCAGACTGGTCCTGTCCACAGACAGCACAACTGCAAACTGTCGGACAATACTTCTCTGCATAAGAGAGGCCGCAAAATCACAAACACATATTTCAGCCTATGTGGGCCTCATCACTGTGGTGCAGCATAATGCTTCAAAGCACATGGAAGAAAGGGCCCATGCATGGTGTGCCCTTCTACTTAGGGAGAGAAAAAAATTTGAGGAGCACCCATCAAGTGAGTACAAGATAAAGTATCTTGTACTAGGCATGCTAGCTTCTCAATGGTGTTCCAACTCACATTTTTTACTCCCATGTGTCATTTCAGTGAGAATATCTCTATATCCACCTCAGACTAGTTCTGCCTAAAAACAGACCAGCTCTGAAATGTCAGGCAAAACCACAAACATATGTTTTGGCCTATGAGGGCCTCATACATGTAGGGCAGCTGAATCCCACTAAGCACATGAAAGGAAGGGCCCATGCCTGGGATGCCCCTTTTACTCAGTAAGACAAAAAATTGTGAGGAGCACCCATCACACATGAACAAATAAAGTTTATTGTTCTAGACATGCTAGCTTCTCAATGGTGTTCCAACGCACATTTTTCACTCCCATGTGTCATTTCAGTGAGAATATCTCTATATATCCACCTCAGACTAGCCCTGCCTAAGAACAGACCCACTCTGAAATGTCAGGCAAATCCTCTCTGCACTACAGAGACAGCAAAACCACAAACATATGTTTTGGCCTATGCAGCCTCATATGTGTGAGGCAGTTGAATCCCTCTAAGCACATGAAAGGAAGGGCCCATGCCTGGGATGCCTCTTTTACTTAGTGAGACAAAAAATTGTGAGGAGCACCCATCACACATTAACAAATTAAATTTATTGTCCTAGACATGGTAGCTTCTCAATGGTGCTACAACTCATGTTTTTCATTCCCATGTGCTACTGTAGAGAGAATATCTCCATATCCACATCAGATTGGTCCTGCTTACAGACAATCCAGCTTCAAAAAGTCACGCAAAATCACAGACATACATTTGGACCTATGTGGGCATCATCAGTGTGGTGCAACTGAAACCCTCCAGGCACATGGAAGCAAGGGCCCATGCCTGGTATGCCTTTTTACCTAGGGAGACAAAACATTTGGGCAGTACCCATCAAGTGTGAACAAGTTAAAGTGTCTTGTTCTATTCATGGTAGCCTCTCTATGGTGCTACAATTCATGAATTTCACTCCCATGCGTCACTGCAGAGAGGATATGTCAATATCCACATGAGGCTGGTCCTGTCCACAGACAGTCCAGCTACTAAATGTCAGGCAAATCTTCTCCGCACAAATTAGACATGAAAAACACACACATACTTTTCAGCCTGTGGGCCCCACCAGCATGGTTTAGCTGAATCCCTATAGGCACATGGAAGGAAGGGCCCATGACTGGTATGCCCTTTTACTTAAGAAGACAAAAAATTGTAAAGAGTACCCCTTAAGCACAAACAAGGTAAAGTGTCTTGTTCTTTGCACAGCAGCCTCTCAATCACACCACAAGTCACATTTTATACTCCCATGTGCCTTCAGAGAGAGGATATCTACATACCCACATCAGACTGGCCATACCCACAGGACAGACAAGCTCCAAAAAGTCAAGAAAATCATCTATGCACATAATAGACAGCTAAACCACAGATGTACATTTTGGTCTATGTTTGTCTCATCAACGTGGAGCTGATTCCTTCTAGGCACATGGACACAAGGGCCCATGCCTGGGATACCCTTTTACTTAGGGAGACAAAAAATTGTGAGGAGCTCCTATCAGCACAAACAAGGTAAAGTGTCTTGTTCTAAGCACGGTAGCCTCTCAATGGTGCTACAAGTCATATTTTTCATTTCCATGTGCTATTGCAGAGAGGATATCTCCATATCCACATTAGACTGGTCCCTCCCACAGACAGACAGACCAGCTTCAAAATGTCAGCAAATCCTCTACACACATGAGAAACAGCAAAATCACAGACATATGTTTTGGTCTATATTTGCCTCCTCAGAGTAGTGCAGCTGAATCCCTCTAAGCGAATTAAAGCAAGTGCCCATGCGTGGGATGCCCTTTTACTTCGGGAAACAAAAAATTGTGAGGAGTACTCCTTACACATAACAAGGTAAAGCATCTCATTCTAGGCATGGTAACCTCTCAACGATGCCATTGCAGAGAAGAAGTCTCCATATCCATATCAAACTGGTCCTGCCCACAGATAGACAAGCACCAAAATATCAAGCAGATCATCTACATACACAAAACCACAAATGTACATTTCAGTTCACATTCATCTCATCAGTATGACACAACTGAATTCCTTTAGGGGCATGGAAGCAATAGCCCATGCCTGGGATGCCCTTTAACTTTGGGAGACAAAAAATTGTGAGGCGCACCCATCAAGCACAAAAAAGGTAAATTGTCTTATTCTAGGCATGGTAGCCTCTCAATGATGCTACAAGTCAGTTTTTCACTCCCATGTGTCCCACAGACAGACCAGCTCCGAAATGTCAGCAAATCCTCTACACACATGAAAAACAGCAAAACCACAGGCAGAGAAGAAATCTCCATATCCACAACAGACTGGTCTATCCCACAGACAGACTAGCTCCAAAATGTCAGCAAATCCTCTACGCACATGAGAGACAGCAAAACCACAGGCAGAGGAGAAATCTCCATATCCACAACAGACTGGTCCTGCCCACAGACAGTCCAGCTCAGAAATGTCATGCAAATCCTCTCCAGCCAAGAATGAGAACATAACCACAGACATACATTTAGACTTATGTGGGGATCATCAATGTTATGTGGTAGAATCCTTCTAGGCATATGGAAGCAAGGGCCAATACCTGGGATGTCCTTTTACTTAGGGAAACAAAAAATTGTGAGCAGCACCCATCAAGCGCGAGCAAGGTTAAGTGTCTTGTACTAGGCATGGCTGCTTCTCAGTGGTGTTCCAACTCACATTTTTTGCTCCCATGTGCTATTGCAGAGAGATAATCTCCATATTCACATCAGACTGGTCCTGCCCATGGACATTATACCTGCAAAACATCAGGTAAATCTTCTCTTCATGAGAGAAACAGCAAAACCACAAACGCACATTTTGGCCTATGTGGGCCTCATCAGTGTGGTGCAGCTTAATCCTTCTAGGCACAAGGAAGAAAGGGCCCATGCCATGTGAGGAACACCCATCAAGCACAAACAAGGCAAAGTGTCTTGTACTAGGCATGCTAGCTTCTCAATGGTGTTCCAGCTCACATTTTTCACTCCCACGTGCTATTGCAGAGAGAACATCTCCATACCCACATCAGACTAGTCCTACCTAAAGACAGACCGGCAAATTCTCTCCGCACTATAGAGACAGCAAAAGCACAAACATATGTTTTTACCTATGTGGGCCTCGTAAGCGTGGTGCAGCTGAATTCCTCTAACCCTTTGGAAGGAAGGGCCCATGCCTGGTATGCCCTTTTACTTAATGAGACAAAACATTTTGTGGTGCTACAACTCACATATCTCACTCCCACGTATCATTGTTGTGCAGCTTAATCCCTCTGGGCACATGTCTGGCATGCTCTTTTACTTAGGGAGAGAAAAAATTGTGAGGAGCACCAATCAAGCACAAACAAGGTAAAGTGTATCGCACTAGGCATGGTAGCCACTCAATGGCACTACATATCACATTTTTCACTCCCATGTGTTATTGCTGAAATCTACATACCCACATCAGACTAGTCTTGCCCACAGACAGACAAGCTCCAAAACATCAGGCAAATCCTCTCCACACAAGTTAGTCATCAAAACCAAAGATGACCATTTTGGTCTATGTGGGCCTCATCAGTGTGGTGCAGCGGTGTCCCTACAGATGCATGGAAGCAAGGGCCCATGCCTGTGATGCCCTTTTAGTTAGGGAGACAAAAACTTGTGATGAGCACCCATGAAGTGCAAACAAGGTAAAGTGTCTTGTTCTAGGCACTGTAGCCTCTCAACGGTGCTACAAATCACGTTTTTCACTCCCATGTGCCATTGCAGAGAGAGAATCTCCATATCCAATTCAGACTGGTCCTGCCTAGAAACAGACCATAGCTGAAATGCCAGGCAAATCCTCTTCACACAAGAGACAGCAAAACTACAGACATACATGTTTGCATTGTTGGGGTGGTGCAGCTTACTCCATCTAGGTACATGACAGCAAGTGCCCATGCCTGGGATGCCCTTTAACTTAGGGAGACAAAAAAAATGTAAGGAGCACCCATCAAGCATAAACAAGTCAAAGTGTTTTGTTCTAAACATTGTAGCCCCTCAGTGGTACAAAAACTCACATTTTTAATTTACATGTGATATTGCAGAGAAAAAAAAATCTCCATATCACATCAGAATTATCCTACACAACAACAAACAAAAAAAAAAAAAAAAAAAAAAAAAAAAAAAAAAAAAAAAAAAAAAAAAAAAAAAAAAAATCAGCTACAAAATATCAGACAAATCCTCTCCAAGTGAGAAACAGCAACACCACCAACATACATTTCTGCTTGTCAGTGTGGTATAACCCAACCTTTCTAAGCACATGGAAGAAAGGGCCCATGCCTGGTATGCCCTTTTACTTAGGGAGTCAAAAATTATGAGGAGCATGCATCAAGCGCAAACAAGGTAAAGTCTATTGTTCTATGCATTTTAGCCTCCCAATAGTGTTACAACTCACATTTTTCACTCCCATGCGCCACTGAACAGAGGAACATACCCACATGAGACAGTCTAGCTCAAAAATGGCAGGCAAATCCTCTCTGCATAAGAGAGATAACAAAACCACAGAAGTACATTTCCTTGTGAGTAGCACCCATGAAGTGCCTAGAATAAGACACTTCACCTTGTTCACACTTGATGGGTGCTCATCACAATTGTCTCTCTAAGTATAAGGGCATACCAGGCATGGGCCTTCACTTCCATGTTCCTAGAGAGCTTCAACTGCACCATGTTGATGATTATTATGTAGGGTGATATGCATGTCTGTGGTTTTGTTGTCTGTCTTTTGTGGTGAGTATTTGACTGGGATTTTGGAGCTATAGATTGTTTGCTGCAGTGTGATATAGATATGGAGATTTTTCTCTCTGCAATGGCACATAGGAGTGAAAAACATGTGTTGTAGCATCACTGAGAAGCTACTATGCTTAGAACAAGATGTTTTATCTTGTTCATGCTTGGTGGATACTCTATACAATTGTTTTTCTCACTGGCAGGAAATGCCTTCGTTAACGGATCAGCACTACTTTGGATATCTTTTCTGGAGTCATCATTTAGGACATTTGGTATGGTGTTGTCCTTTTATATTGGTATATTGGATTTTTTCTTCTTTTTTACAAAATTTATCTGGTATCATTTGTTTTATTGAACACTTATGTTTGAGAGCTTTTTTATTTTTTATTATCAGGTGACTGTAGCTGCTGGTCTTCACAAATTTTCATTTTTGATTTAGGAGATTGTAGGAGCCAGCAGTTTCGGACCACAAGATCGCCAGTTCAAGACTCCACTGTTTCTCACAATGTTGGAACAACCTGTTTTCATTTGCCTTGCCTCAGATAGGTGCAGTCTCATATGATTGCAGCATGCTGCAACATCCTGTAATTGGCAGTTATTTTCTGGACAGTTGGCAAATAGACTTTTGAAAAATATTTTTTTCATGCTGGGGCCAAGACAACTGCTCTTTTTAATCAAATCAATGCATTACATTGCATAACCCTAGAAAACACAAACTGTCACCTATACAGGTGGGGATGGGGGAGCATTGAAAGAGTTGAGAGAACACCTAGAATATGAGAAGAGATCCTTTCATTATGTCTGAGGAATTTGATTGATCTGGCAAGCCAGACAGGCAGACTGAAAAATCATTTGTTGATTCTGCAATACCCACTGCTTCCACTAGCTGGAACAAGAACTGGAATTACTGCCACAAGCTAAGAGGCATTAGAACTTTGTCACTCCTGGATGGCATAGTAGAAATAAGCACCCCTGGTTGACAGGTAGAGCACAGAAAGCAGATAGCAAAGGGGTGGTACCTTGAGGTGTTACAGAGTATTGGCTGTGGAACAATTCTGATTTCAAGAGGCCCAGACTGCAACAGACAGGAACAAGGTAAAGGAGAGTGGAGGATGGTTCAAGCTAATGCTGAGATAAGAACAGGAGCTGGAATTTAGACTGCTGGAAGGAACCCAACAGACTTGAAAGCACTGAAGTACTGCAGAGGAACAGACTGGAACAGGGGCATTAAACATAGGAATCAGATACATCCTCTGCCCTCCTTTACCTTGTTCCTTTCTGTTGGGGCTGTGCCATCTACACTCTGTGCCCTACCTGACTCAGTTCCATCAGCTCCTCTTTACTTGTCTGTTGTGGCAGCTCTCTAGCTATTCTAATTGCTACAGCATCCTAGCTGTTGCAGTCTGGGCCTCTTGAAATCAGAGTTGTTCCACAGCCTATACTCTGATTCAGAAAATGTTAATAAACTAGAAATAAAAGGTTTCAAGAGGAAAACTGGGTTGCTGAACAAAAAACAATTAACATAATCCAGTAGCAGGAACAAGACTCTTTGCAAGAGGAAAGACCACATTTTTCTGTAGGTATATACAGGTCAGAGAGGTGTAGTCATGAGAACAACAGCAGTGCAGGCAATATGTGATGTGGATCTCAGTGAGCAGTTGTGTTTAAGAGAAGAGACTATTTCCAATATAGCCACAAGTGGATAAAAAATTTCTTCCTGACTCCAAATGGCAGTCAGATAGTTCCCTGGATAAACAACCTATCTGCATTGAAGCCATCTGTCATAATTTTCAATATTGTTCTGTGCTAGATAGGAATCCATTACATTTTTGAAAGCAGTTACATTATCTTCAAGTATAACATCCCAAGGGAAAGAATTCCATAGCTTTACTGCCCTTACTGTAACAAAAAATCTGCCTTTGTTTTAGTTGAATGTGTCTTTCCTCTAGTCTTAGTGGATGACCTCTTGTTCTTAGCTCAGCTCTTTGCGTAAATAATTCATTGGATAGTTCTTTGTATTGACCTTGAATGTATTTGTAAATGGTAATCATATCACCCCTTAGACTTCTCTTTTCTAATGTAAACAAATCCAGTTTGGCTAGTCTCGCTTAATAACTCAGATCCTCCAATCCCTTTATCGGTTTTGTTGTATGTCTCTGCACCTTTTCCAGATCAACAATGCCTTTTTTAAGAACTGGCACCCAAAACTGTAAGTCTCCCAGTTTGGCTAGTATCTCCATTTAACTCAGATCCTCCAATCCCTTTATTAGTTTTGTTGCATGTCTCTGCTCTTTTTCCAGTTGTTTAACAATGTATTTTTAAGAACTGGTGCCCACATTTGTACTCCTTATTCTAGATGAGGCCTAACCAAGGATTTATATAGAGGTTGGATAATATTAGCAGTCCTTGCATCTACACCTCTTTTTATGTAGGCTAGTACCCTATTTGCTCTTGGAGCAGCTCAGTGACTCTGCACACTGCAATGAAGTCTGTCTATCAGTACGCCTAAATTGTTCTTTAATGAGGATTCCCCAAGGATTCCATTTAGAGTATGTAACATGTTTGTTTCTGCAGCCCAAATGAGTAGCCTTCTGCAGAAAAAAAACATCCAGCTATGTATGTATTTTCTTACGCAGCTTAGTGTCATCAGCAAACATTGAGACACTACTTTCAATTTCCTCTTCTAGATCATAAATGAACAAATTAAAAAGCATTGGGCCCAGGACTTGAGCCCTGTGGCACTCCACTTAAAACTTTAGACCAAGTTGAAAAGGTTCCATTTACAACAACTCTCTGCCATCTATCATGCAACCAGTTCTCAATCCGTTTACAGATAACACTGGTAAAAACTAAGACTTTTAATTTATGCAGTAACATACTGTGAGGCACTGTATCAAAAGACTTTTACAAAATCCAAATATACTACAGCAACAGAAATTCCCTTGTCCAAATTACTACTTACTCATTAAATGCAAGTAAATTAGTCTAGCATGACCTATTCTTCATAAAACCATGGTGACTCCTACTACTAATATTGTTTTATTCACATAGTTCTGAATACTGTCTATTAGTAGCCATTCTGGCATTGATAGCCAAGCTCACAGGTCTATAATTTCCTGGTTTGGATCTTGCCCCCTGTCACAGAGTGACTAGGAATTGAATACACTGACAAGTACAAATGAACTTAATATAAAACTTTAAAAAGTAATATGAAAAGGCAGGAGATAAGGCAACAGGCAAATGGCAATAAATGACACACAGTAGTTATGATAATGACACAAGTGGCAATAGATAGTGGCACACCTTCACGAGACCAGGTAGGAACAATGGAGGCAATTCCTTACCCTTCACAGGACAGGTGGTCAGAAACGGAATGGCCCTGGGACTACACAGTAGATGTGAGGGCAGTGCAGAACACTCCCATACACAGATGGAATGGCACACCTTCACGAGACCAGAAAGGAACAGTGCAGGCA
Organism: Rhinophrynus dorsalis; assembly: GCA_037306005.1. NCBI lineage: Eukaryota > Metazoa > Chordata > Amphibia > Anura > Rhinophrynidae > Rhinophrynus > Rhinophrynus dorsalis. The sequence continues at coordinate 104,673,852 of CM074721.1, read as the reverse complement.
CTTTCCTCACTCTTTACAGGACAGGTGGTCAGAAACGGAATGGCCCTTGGACTACACGGTAAATGTGTGCACAGAGAGGATGGCACACCTTCACTAGACCAGAGAGGAATAGTGTAGGCACTTTCCTCACCCTTCACAGGACAGGTGGTCAGAACGGAATGGCCCTGGGACTACATGGTAGATGTGAGGGCAATGCAGAGCACTCCCAAACACAAAGTTGGCAAATAAGTGGAGTAGACCAGTATCCCAACAGGGGATACACTAGGCGGTAGCCAGATGGAGATAGGCTAAGCAGCACAGACCGGTACGGCCATGGGAGGTCAGACACACGGAGTGACCGACAAGCGTTGCTTAATGGAAGCGAGCGCAAAGCGGAAGACACACGGCAGCATGGGAACCAAACCGAAAACGGAATGGTCACGGAGCGCAACACAGAGGGTAAACCAGGAGGCAGCCAAAGGTCAAAACCAGATCTGATAGTCAGACGTTGCCAATGGTCGTAACAGGAACGGGTAGTCAGTCAAGCCAGAGGTCAGAGCCGGAACGGGTAGTCAGACGAGCCAGGAGTCAGAAGCGGAACGGGTAGTCAGATGTAGCCAGGTAATACACAGGAACGGTAATGCACCAACACAGTAATAAGCTCAGGTACACCACGAAAGGGCACTGAGAGAGACACAGGCTGAGGTTTAAAAACCATGACGGGTAGGTGGAGCAATTACCTCATCAGCGTCGTGCCCTATAAGAATAGCGACTCGAGACTCGACTCGAGAGCGACAACTAGATAGTAAACAATGTCGCTCCAGGGCAATGTCAGTCACAGGCAATCATGGGACACCATGATACCCCCTTTTTGAACAATGGAACTACATCAGCTTTCCTCTAATCATAGGGCACTATGCCTGATGAAAGTGAATCAATAGATATTAAGTATAATAGTCTTGCTATTACTGAACTAAGTTCCTTAAGTACCTTTGGGTTATAACATCAGGTCCAGGTGCTTTATTCACCATAGCCTTTTCCAGTCTCTTTTGGACTTTGTTCTCAGTAATCCATGTACATGATGGAGGAAATTCTGTGGTTTTGTCTATTTTCCCATAGCCTGTCATTGTTGCTTCCTCTGTGTGTGTGTGTGTGTGTGTGTGTCCCATTCCGGGACCGAAACGTTGACCCAGCTGTTTGCCTAATTACAGAATAAAAAGATATTTAACAAGTCCCACGGGTGCTGCCCAGCCTCTTTTCTTCTACATTTATAACATTGGGATTGTGCACCTGGGCATTGTCTCACACCAGGAGCGAGTGCTTTCATACCCCTACCCTTTGCGTATATATATATATATATATATATATATATATATATATATATTTTTTTTTTATTATTTTATTCGAGACCTCTTTATCATTTAAGTGTTTTAAATCCTATTTAAATCAATGGTATTAGTTTCAGTTTCACACAGTTTAGAACAGGACCAAGCAAAGCAAATTTGGGAAATGTATGAATCTACTACTACAGCTCATTTTCTGTGCAAAATGTGGCCTTTGCTGCACCTCGGGGTATATACTATAGCACTTGATCTCTTTAGGATGTTCTGGGACAAACACTACACCATTGTTAAAGGGATAGTAACACTTCGTTTTAACTTTATTTTATTTTGTAGGCATTAAAAAAACATGAAGAATGATATAAGTCTTATCTCTCAAACCTTTATGGTTTATGAGATATTCACAAGCAAACTTTCCCCTTTTACCTAGTGTAAGCCATCTCTTCTCAGATGTGGATCAGGTTGTATGACCAGACAGATAACAGAAGGGGACAATCTTCTTTGTATGAAAACAATGAAAGCCCTTCACCCCCTTGACAAGTTTTTCAGCTTTTTCCCTTATCTTAATTGAAGATTGTCCCTCTCTGCAGTCTACCTGGGCATCTCCCTTCTGATCTGGTTGAACAGGGGGGGGATACTTTGTTTGTGAATATCTCTTAAACCATAAAGGTTTCAGAGATAAGACATATCATTCTTCATGTTTTTTTAATGCCTACAAAATAAAATAAAGTTAAAACGAAGTATTACTATCCCTTTAAGGATTTAATTCTGTTCTGAATACATCCCCTATAGTATGTTCAGGAAAACGGAGAAAAGTTACATTGATTTCCTCTGCGCCATGTTTACTGCATGACACTGAACAAGACACAGCTGAATGGAATGCTTTGAAAGCCCATACACTTTCAAACAACCCTCCCCTTGGAGCAAGTAGTTTTAAGCTGAGAATTTTGCATACAGAAAGGTTATCAAATATGAGATAAGCAGGTAGAATGCTGATAAATTGATTCCAGTGCCTGTATTAGAATGTATTCATATTAGAACATCCCCCTAAAGACAGCATTCACATATGAAGAAGAACAGAAAAATAAAGGATTAATGTAGTATTTGCATGTTTAAGTCAACAACTATATGTTTTCAGTGTTATGTCACTGTAACGGACCCTAGGCCGTTACTTTGCAGCAATTGGAAAAACGATGGCAGCCGCCGCCTAAGGGTCATTGTGACGGCCCATGGATCAGTGTCTGGCAGTTGGTTAGGGGTTACGGGAAGAACAGCTCCTCCAAAAGACTGAATTCACGGCCATAGGCCGGTACATGGAACCTGGTGGAATTATGGAGAATAAACCGTTTCCAAAAGACTGAAATCCACAGACCATAACCCGTCCGCAGGCTGGCTGCCGTGCGGGGCAAACTATTCAAAAGCCCCATAGACTTAACATGGGAGGGTAGGTGGCTTCCTGATTGGCCAGTCCAAGTTAAAGGGCCTCCATTGACTTTGCATGGGGTAAGTAGGCAGCCCAGGGATTGATCGATTAGCTGCCCCCACTGGTTCCGATTGGCTGAGACAGCAATGATGATCTTGGCCAGGATTGGCCATCGGATTCCAGGGTCCTGATTGGCCAGGAGTTGAAGCGGAATATTCAAAGATGCTTCAACCCACTGGCCATTGTGTAAAGATGTGTATTCGAGTCCCTCAGCCTTTTGTCACAGTGTTTACCCTTACTCAGTCCCTTTGTATAAATAATGTAATCATGTCTGGCCCTTTGTGTTATGTTTACACCATCTGTCACTGTCCTTTGTCCAGTATTGTGTGTTACAGTTTGAACTTGAACTGGCTCCTGTCTCTTTGTTGCAGGATGGTATCAAGGGTCTTCTGTTGACCCCCATCCTAGGAAGAAATGCTGCTTGAGTAACCGGAGGAGCTGCCTGCTTGTAGCTGACCTCAGGAGGGAGAAACCTGGAACGACGGCCTGAGTCCAACCCAAGGACTTGGGTATCCGTTACAGTCACTGAACTTTGTCACTGTGTATTCTCTATTGCTCAGTTTTGGTGAAGTTATGATGATAGAATATTTACTGGATCTGTGTTATTTACAGACCAGCCACAAAGGAGGGTTCAATAATTCTATTTTGTAAGAGCGTGTTAATCTTTAATGAATTCCACTCAAAGATTTTCCATTTGGATAAAGATTTTGTGCAGCTTGGGACAGGGGGGGATGGAAATTGCCAATGAAAAAAAAAAAAGCTATTTTACATTTTTAAGTTCAATTTCTGCCAGAGGACATCCTCTTAATTAGTTAATTGATTCTAGGCAGAAGATGGAAAGTTGCTAATTGCTTTTAAAATGATACTCCAAGGACTGAAGAAAACAGATAATACATGAGAGGGAGAGTGAAAACAGCAAGATTGATGTATTAAGAACTTGAGTAATTCTGGGGCAAACCCAGGACTGTTTTGGCATTATTCTGGGACAGATATGAAATACTTGGTTTGAGTTAGGATGTCTTTTTTAGGAAACAGAACAATACTCTTATTTAGTTATTTAATTAAACATTTATATATCTATCTATATATATATATATATATATATATATATATATATATATATATATATATATATATATATATATCATAGATGTGAAAGAAACTTCATAACATCTTCATGTCACTGAGTGACTGTGTGTAAAACAATTGATCTTTATTAAGAATAGCACAATAAAATGAATAGACTAGACACTTCCTCAACCTTCACAGGGAAGGTTAGGATGAGGACAGGATCACCAGACTGGAGGCAGATAGAGTACTACTCTGACTGCCATGCAATGCTAGCAGTGAGGATGGTAGTAGCTACTAGTGCAGGAGCAGCTGTAAAGCCCCTGGAAAATGAGGTAACTTCCCCTAGAATGCTAGGGTGACTGGACAGGCAACAGAGACAGACTCACCCTAGAATGCTAGGGTGACTGGACAGGCAACAGAGACAGACTCACCCTAGAATGCTACGGTGACAGGACAGGCAACCGAGATAAACTCTCCCTAGAATGCTAGGGTGACTGGGTAGGCAACAGAGGTAGACTCACCCTAGAACGCTAGGGTGACTAGACAGGCAACAGAGGAAGACTCACCCTAGGAAGCTAGGGTGACTAGACAGGCAACAGAGGAAGACTCACCCTAGGACGCTAGGGTGACTAGACAGGCAACAGAGATAGACTCGCCCTAGAATGCTACGGTGACAGGACAGGCAACCGAGATTAACTCTCCCTAGAATGCTAGGGTGACTGGGTAGGCAACAGAGGTAGACTCACCCTAGAACGCTAGGGTGACTGGGTAGACAACCGAGGTAGACTCGCCCTAGAATGCTAGGGTGACTAGACAGGCAACAGAGGAAGACTCACCCTAGGACGCTAGGGTGACTAGACAGGCAACAGAGATAGACTCGCCCTAGGACACTAGGGTGACTAGACAGGCAACAAAGGTAGATTCGCCCTAGGATGCTAGGGTGACTAGACAGGCAACAAAGGTAGATTTGCCCTAGGATGCTAGGGTGACTAGACAGGCAACAAAGGTGGACTCTCATTAGAATGCTAGGGTGACTAGACAGGCAACAAAGGTGGACTCGCGTTAGAACGTTAGGGTGACTAGACAGGCAACTGAGACAGACTCGCCCTAGAATGCTAGAGTAACTGGGACAGTACAGGATGATGGCAACCGAAAGTCAGTGACACGGACTGATGCAACTGAGCACCTCTAGATAGAGGAATCGCCTAGGCACCGAGAGTGCTAGCGGAGGTGGTAGGCCAACGCCAGGGAGTAGATTGGAGCGGTTAGTCAGCCAGAGCCAGGAGTCAGATCGGAGCGGGTAATCAGCCAGAGCCAGTAGTCACACCAGAACGGGTAGTCAGCCAGAGCCAGGAGTCAAACCGGAAAGGATAGTCAGCCAAAGCCAGGAGTCAAACCGGAATGGGTAGTCAGCCAGAGCCAGGAATCAAAATGGAAAGGAGAGCAGTCAGGGATCAAGGGGAGCCAAAGTCAGATGAAGCCAGGAGTCATGCACGGGAATCAAGCATCGGAATCACAAGAGCTATAGCGCACAGGTACACCACGAAAGGGCAAGGTAGTAGTGGCAGGCTGAGGCCTTTAAGGCCTAGCAAGTAGGCGGAGACTGACTCTGGCAACAAGCAGTAGCCTATAAGAATAGCGAATGTGTAACAGCGCAACAACCATGAAGTACAGAATGTCTCCTGCACACACAGACGCTGGAGGCAATCATGGGCACCATGATACTTCATAGACAATTTGCAGTAAAAAACAGCTGTTTGTACTCAGATTGTCTATAAATATGTTATGAAGTTGTTTTAATATATTTACATTTTTGAATCCTAAACCGTGAGTGCATCCAGTGCTTTCATATCTATTCTATGTTGATGATCTGCACCCGGTGGGTGGACAGTGACCCTGATTAATGTTGTACATGAGTGCCTATACCAACTGGTATATAAGTTTGGGGGAGGACATAGAAAGACTAAGGAAGGAGAGAGAAATGGTAGGGAGGACAGAGAAGGACTGAGGGTGGACGGGAGAGATATTGCATGAACAGAAAAGGAATGACAATGATAGGGCTGAAATGACAGTGAGAGGCATAAAGAGAGACTCGGAAGGAAGTAGAGATACTGTGGGAAGAAGGAGAGAGAGAGACTAGAAGGAGAAGAAGGAAGACTGGGGGAGGAAGGAGATACTGGGAACAGAAGAAAAGACTGTGGGCAAAAGGAGAGACTGTGGTAGAAAGGCAAGGGTGTAAAGAAAAGGAACAGATTATGCATGAAGTAAAGGGGCAGGAGAGTAATAATAGAGACTGAGGAGAAAGAGGAAGTAAGGGGAAGAATGAGAATACTTAGTTTGCGGATAAAGAGAAATTGTTGGGAAGAAGAAGGAGATTGATTGTCTCTCTCATTTTGACACCCTAGCCATGCTCTGTTATCCCACTGGTAGTCACAGAACACATTCTGTTGCACAATAGCTTTGCCCCACTGTCCTCTGGTAAACATAGAACCACACATACACTGTCTGTCACTCCAGCCTTGTTCCACTGTCCCACTGGAAGTCACAGAATGGCTCAAATACTGTCAGACACTCCAGCCTTGTTCCATTGTCTCACTGGAAGCCCCAGAATGGCACATACACTGTCTGATATGCCACTCCTGTGCAGCTGTTCACCGGTAGTCACAGAACCATACACACATACATACATAAATACACTGTCTGACATCCCAGCCTTCGTACACTGTCCACTATCCACATGTGCACTATTTGACACACCAACCTTGTTCCAGTGGTAGACACAAATCACGCATAGAATGTGTTCCACCTCATCATAATTACGCTGTCACACTGGTAGCCACAGTTCTACATGTGCATTGTGTTTTTATCTTTTCTCCATAGGCAGCCATGCTGTTCTCAGATAATGGATCCATTCCACATGATCCCCTTTCTTCAAGATGCTTCCTACACATGAGAGTAGCAGTTAGAGAATGGAGCTTATGAAATGGCTCTATGTTGAATAATCTGAGCACAGCACAGCTGCAACACCAGTCGAAGCACAAGGCTGGATGAACAGCATCCTTGGCACCTGAATAAAACCATACTTGGGCAATCTACAGCACTATAGGGGAAAAGTAAGCATTATCATGGATTGCAAGGGATACTAGAGAGGCCTTTCATTGCTGTACAATGTGTTGAACACCCCTCTGGTACTTCAAGGATTAAGAAGGCTCATGCACTCTCCATGTGTCAGTCTGAAAAAACTGCCAGCAACTCTCACGTCTGCCTCCATTGAATCTGACATCCAGGACCGATTTAACATGTTATCTCATAAAAAAAAAAAAAAAAAAAATGCAAAATTTTCAGGGTACCCCTAACATTTACTAGGTCATTTGCCAAGGGAATAGTGAAGTGGAAAAATTAATAAATATATATAGTTATTTTAAGGTCTCACAAGCAGAGTTATAAAACAAGAACACCGAGCATTGCAATTTACATAAATATATATCTGAAACTCTGTTCACATTTTTGTAGAAACAAATGACATTCTAAATTGATGTCTGCGGCTCACTAAAGTGACATGGCACCTTGATGTAGAACTACTATTCTGGGAAGTATAAACATTTCCATCATCAAGAGCAAGGACATTTCATCAGTGAAATTATCAAGTATATTCTGAAAATATTATTGCCATATTTTATGGTTTTATGTATTGTGGTTTAAAGGAGAAGTAACATATTAGTAAAGACACAAAAAAATAAGTTTCCATCAAGTTCAGCACATGACATATCAACACTGTTGATCCAGAGGAAGGCAAGAAAAAAATAACAAAAAAAAACCTTATCAAGTTTATTTCCAATTAAGCCCTTAGCCTTCCTAACTCCAAATGGCAGTCAGATATTTCCTTGGGACTACATCCTATCTGCTTTAAACCCAGCAGTCTTAATTATGAATATTGTTCTAAGCTAGAAAGATATTCATTATTTTTGCAATGCAACTAACATACTAACAAGCACAGCATCCCAAGCCAAACAATTCTATAACATTACTGCCTTTGTGTAAAAAAAATCCTTTCCTTTGTTTTAGTCAAACTATCCTTTCCTTTTTTAATGAATGACCTCTTGTTTTTTTTTTTTGCTCAGCTCTTTGACTAATTAGTTCCATGAAGACTTTTTGTTTTGATCTTGAATATATTTGTAAATGGAAATCAAATTACTCCTTATATGTCTGTTCTCTAATGTAAACAAACCCAGTATGGCTAGCCTTGCTTTATAACTCAGATTTTCTAATTAATTTTTCAGTTTTGTTGCATATCTCTGAACATGTTCCAGCTCAATAATGTTCTTTTAAGAACTGGTGCACAAAACTGAACTTCATATTCTAGATGAGGCCTTACCAAGGATTTATATAGAGGTATAATTATATTTGCATCCTGTGCATCTATACCCCTTTTTATACAGGATAGCACCCTATTGGCTTTTACAGCATCTGAGTGGCACTGCTCATTGCAGTAAAGTCTATCAGTACTCCTAAATCTTTCGCTAACAAGGTTTCCCATATAGTGTATATGTAGCATATTTGTTTCTGCAATCCAAATGCATAACCTTATATTTATCTATATTAAAAAAAAGTTGGATTGACAGTATAGACATTACTGTAGTTTTATATGTCAATCAATGGTTTAAATGCCAACAATTTTGTGCCCATAAAAATGTATTTGGAAGACGAATTCCCAAAGTGTACAGCAATGTAATCTTTTGAATGAGAAACCTCCTGATAATCCTGAATACCAGATAGCCACATTGAGGACCAAACCTTGTTCTAATGTAATGACTTCCAATCTTCTAAATATCTTTGGCACCTTGAATAAATTGCAGTAAAATGCTTTCATTATTATGCTACTGAGCAGTTACTAGCCATAGAACAAGCCATTGTTCTTTCTGCTCTTCCTTAGGGCCTCTCACATTTTTGTATATATTTTGAATACTCTTAGGGGTCTCCCTAAGAGTGACATGTAACCCAGATATGGACCCCTTGCTTTCTTGTGCCTAGGGAATGAAACTGCAGAAATCTCAATGTATTCTTCCTGGTAAAACATTTTCTAAATAAATAAATAAACTGATGAGGCCCAACAAGGCTGAAACACAAGTCAGGGGCTAGCTGGTGTTTCTGTGCAGAAGGGACTTGCCTGACATTTTGGAACTTAACACTTTGAGTGCCAGAGGAGTACGGAATGCATTGCATTCCCCGTAACACACACATTAAGAGGAGACCAGTTCAGTGCTTTTTCAGTGTGTGAGGTTTCAAAAAATAATACAAAAAGTAAAAAACTTTATCCAAAATACATCTCTTTTGTTATTTTTCTAAAAAAAATGTTAAAACCAGAATATACATATATATTTTTTTCTTTCTAAATAGTTATGTATACGCAATGAGACCTGCGGTGAGCCACTAACTCTACAAGTGACACCATTTAATTACCATTTTGGAACTGGACTGCCCTTTTGGGAGGAATTAGTTTAATATGTTAATATGTTTCCTCTGTAATGGCATTAAACAGCTAAAATGTGATGCTGCTGAGTAGTGACTAGCCGTAAAACAAGCCATTGTGCTTTCTGTTCGTCCTCATATCCTCTCACATTGTTTATATGTATTTAGAATAGTCTTAGATGTATTTCTAAGACTGAATGGTAATCCAGATGTGGACCCCTTGCTTTCAGTACCTAGGGAATCCAGCTGCACCTCACTGACGAGGTCCAACAAGGTAGAAACGTACGTCGGGGGTTAGCTTGTGTTCCCTTGCAGAGGGGATTTGCCTGTCATTTTGGAACTGGACCGCCCTTTTGGGTGGGATTAGTCTAATATGTGCGTGAGTCTAATATGCTGCTGAGTGGTGACTAGCTGTAGAACAGGCCATTGTGCTTTCTGTCCCTCCTCAGAGCCTCTCATATTTTTTGTAAGGATTATTGATAAATCACTGATAAGATATAGTTTCTTTACCGTATGTTTATTTATATAGCGCCACAAGTGTATGCAGCAAAAACCATTTTCAGTTTCCAAGCTTTCCTGTTTATTCAAGGTATTAACCCTTTGAGTGCCAGAGGGGTACGTAATGCATCTTGCCAGTCAAGGTGAAAAATTCGGACAGTCTAACTCGGACAACAGCCCGAGAGGTCAGAAAGGGAATCTATGCCAGTCCACATGCCTTCTGCCTGCAGTGAAGATGATGGCGGCTGAGGCAAGGGGGTAAAGAAGATGAAGCTTTACAAAATATTGAGACATAAGCAAGACACATTACATTTAACAGTATCAAGATGCCACTTATTTATTTAAAATTAACAAGATGCCGCATATTTCTTTAATATCAACAAGATATCAAAAATAATAACCCTTTGAGAGTGGAGGGCTACCCCTACAGCGCTCAAAGGGTTAACGGTAGCATCTCTGGTAGTGATGAGCGAGCACCCCAATGCTCGGGTGTTCGGGTGCTCTGACCGAGCACCCCCTGAGACTCGAGTGCTCGGCCGAGCACCCGAGCCCCATTGAAGTCAATGGGAGGACTCGAGCATTACACCAGGCACCCCCTGCTCTGATGAGGGGAGGGTGCCTGGTCCATAGGAAAAGGGCAGAAAAGGATGGAAACACCACAGAAATGGTTCAGGGACAGCATAGGGAGGATGTCTGGATGCATCTTGGACTCCAACATCGCTGCTGGGAACGATCTTTCGCCCGTAGTACGCCATTTTTACAGACTGACCGTAAAACACACAAAAAGGAAAATAAAAACGACTTTAGGCGAAAGATTGTTACCAAACAATATTTGCTGTATATTTACTTGTATATCATCTGCAAATTCTCCCAAAAATTTCCTCGATTTTTCTGAACTGAGGCCATGATTAAGAGGGAAACGTGCGCAGAGGAAAATTCTCCCAAAAATTTCCTTGATTTTATTGAACTGAGGCCATGATTAAGAGGGAAACGTGCGCAAAGGCAAATTCTCCCAAAAATTTCCTTGATTTTTCTGAACTGGGGCCATGATTAAGAGGGAAATGTGCGCTGAGCCGACCATCTAAAACATTATGGGTGAGGGTCTGCTGCGGAGCGGACCATCCTAAACATTATATGCGAAGGCCCGCTAGTGAGCTGACGCTATAAAACATTATATGAGAGGGCCCGCTAGAGAGCTGACCCAATAAAACATTATATGAGAAGGCCCGCTGGTGAGCTGACCTATATAAAAATTGTCAAACAGGGCCCGCTGGTGAGCTGGCCCTATATAAAAATTATATCACAGGGCCCGCTGGTGAGCTGGCCCTATATAAAAATTATATCCCAGGGCATATGGAAGAGGAGGAGGAGGATGAGAAGATTAAGAGTCAACCATATACCCATTTTTTGGGTGGAAGGGGTGAATGGGAATACAGAGTATTCCCATCATTGTAAATAACATATATAAAGTGAGTTTATGTTCCCCCGGGGCTTTCCTCCAGTGGAGTGGAGAAGTCAGGGGAAATCCAGGCCTTGTTCATTTTTATAAGTGTCAACCTATCAGCATTGTCGGTGGAAAGGCGGATACGCTTATCTGTTATGATGCCACCAGCAGCACTAAATACCCGCTCAGACAGAACGCTGGCGGCAGGGCAGGCCAGCACCTCCAAGGCGTAGAGTGCCAGTTCATACCACGTGTCCAGCTTGGACACCCAGTAGTTGTAAGGCACAGAGGGATCATTGAGGACGCTGACACGGTCTGCTACGTACTCCTTCACCATCTTCCAAAACTTTTCCCTCCTTGTGACACTAGGCTGCGCATCAGGGTGAGGGTGCTGGCGGGGTGTCATGAAGGTGTCTCACGCCTTGGAGAGTGTTGCCCTGCCTTTGTCGGAACTGCTGTGTGCTCCCCTTTTCTCCCCTTCTCGGTTGGCCAAGGTAGCACGTACTCTGCCGCCAGCGTTGTCAGATGGAAAATTTTGGAGCAATTTTTCAACAAGAACCTTCTGGTATTGCACCATTTTGCTTGTCCTCTCCACCGGAGGAATGAGAGATGAGAAATTCTCTTTGTAACGGGGGTCCAGAAGGGTGAACACCCAGTAATCCGTGTTGTCTAAAATGCGTATAACGCGTGGGTCACGGGAAAGGCAGCCTAACATAAAGTCAGCCATGTGTGCCAGAGTACCAACAGTCAAGATTTCGCTGTCCTCACCAGGAGGATGACTCTCAATCTCCTCATCCTCTTCCTCCTCTTCTGCCCACCCACGCTGAAGAGATGGAACTAAAGTTCCATGGCTACCCTCTGTAGCGGAGGCAACCGTGTCTTCCTCCTCCTCCTCCTCCGCCTCCTCCAATTGTCGCTGAGAAGACGAAGTGAGGGTGCTCTGGCTATCACCTTGTGTAAGCTCTTCCTCCCGCATTTCCACCTCTTCCACATGCAAAGCGTCAGTTTTAATTGTGAGCAGCGAGCGTTTCAGTAGACACAGAAGTGGGATGGTTACACTGATAATAGCGTTATCGCCGCTCACCATCTGTGTTGATTCCTCAAAATTGCGTAAAACCTCACAGAGGTCTGACATCCATTCCCACTCCTCACTTCTGATTACAGGAAGTTGAACGGAGAGGCGACGACCGTGTAACAGCTGGTACTCCACTACTGCCCTCTGCTGCTCACAAAGCCGGGCCAACATGTGGAAGGTGGAGTTCCAGCGCGTGCTCACGTCACACAGCAGCCGGTGAGCTGGCAATTGTAAGCGCTGCTGCAGCTTCAACAGGCCGGCTGAAGCTGTAGATGACTTACGGAAATGTGCACACACGCGGCGCACCTTGGTCAAGAGATCATGCACATTGGGGTAGGTTTTTAGAAATCGCTGAACCACTAAATTAAATAAATGCGCTAGGCATGGTACGTGTGTGAGCTTGCCGAGCTCCAAAGCCGCCACCAAGTTACGCCCATTATCACACACAACCATGCCTGGTTGCAGGTTGAGTGGCGAGAGCCACTGCTCGGTCTGGTGACTAATCCCCTGCAACAGCTCTGAGGCCGTGTGCTGTTTGTCCCCAAGGCAGATCAGCTTCAGCACGGCCTGTTGATGCTTCCCCACTGCAGTGCTACACTGCTTCCAGCTACTGGCTGATGGGGGAGTGGTGCTGCGTGTAGAGAATTCGGAGGTGGAAACGGAGGAGGAGGAGCCAATAACGTAGGTGCTGGCGGAAACCCTGATGGAGGTAGGGCCCGCAATCCTCGGCGTGGGTAGCACCCGTGCCATCCCAGGGTCCGAGTCGCTCCCAGCCTCCACGACATTCACCCAGTGTGCCGTCAGGGAAATGTAGCGTCCCTGGCCACAAGCACTTGTCCATGTGTCATTCGTTAAGTGGACCTTCCCAGTAACTGCGTTGGTCAGGGCACGGGTGATGTTACGGGACACATGGTGGTGTAATGCGGGGATGGCACACCGGGAAAAGTAGTGGCGGCTGGGGACCGCGTACCGAGGGACAGCTGCTGCCATCAGGCTGCGGAAGGACTCAGTGTCCACAAGCCTAAATGGCAGCATTTCGATGGCCAGTAATTTGGAAAGGTGTGAGGTTAGTGCTATGGCCTGTGGGTGGGTGGCTGGGTATTTTCGCTTGCGCTCAAATGCCTGGGGTAACGACATTTGGACGCTGTGCTGGGACAGGGAAGTGGATGTGGTCGCTGATGGTGCTTCAGATGGTACAGGTGCAGGGCGGGAGGTATGCGGGCCTGCGCCTTCGACAGGCAATTGGCCGGCACCGAAAACAGGGGAAGAGGAGGCAGTGGTGTGGCCTGCAGACACAGATGGGCGATCCAGGCGTTCCTCCCACTTATTACGGTGCTTGGATGCCATGTGTCGGATCATGCTGGTGGTGGTGAGGTTTCTAGTGTTCATGCCTCGGCTCATTCTGGTGTGGCACAGGTTGCAAACTACAATTCTTTTGTCGTCCGCACTTTCCTTAAAAAAACGCCATACCGCGGAACACCTACCCCTTGGCAAGGGAGATTTACGCAAGGGGGTGCTCCGTGGAACATTTGCGGGCCGGTTTGGTGCGGTCCGCCTTCTTTCTGTAGCCACACCACTGCCTCTTCCAGCCTGTTGCGGTGCTGCAGATGGCTCACCCTCAGGACTGCTGTCATCGCTCGGCTCTACACCTTCCCAGGTGGGGTCAGTCACCTCATCGTCCACCAAGTCCTCCTCCACTTCCTCACTCTGATCATCCTCCTCATGTCTTGATCCCACCACATACTCAGTCATTGACAACTGTATAACATTCTCCTCAACAAGGTCTTGAGACAGTAATAGTGGTTGATTTAATGGCAACTGTGTCTCATCATCATCATCATCATCCACTACTTCCTTTGACCTTAAATGCCGTTCACATCTGTCATCTTCTTGTGATTGGGTACCCTCTAGAGGTTGTGAATCAGGGCACAAGATGTCATGCTCCTCTGCAAGCGTGCTTGGAGAGAGGGTCAAATGAAGGATTGGTGATGAGACGAGCTCCTCACTATATCCCAGTGTGGGATCACTTCTTTGACCAGACCGTGTATGGTGGGAGGAAGGATGATCAGAGTGAGGATTATGTTGACCAGACTCTTGGCTACTGAGAGTGGACTTGGTGGAAGACAGGGTGGTGCTTAACCGACTGGAAGCAGTATCAGCTGACATCCAACCGACCACCTGTTCGCAGTGGTCGGACCTCGAGAGTGATGTCCTGCGACGCCCTGTAAAATTAGACATGAAGCTAGGTATGGTGGATGTCTTTCTTTCTTGTGCTCTGGCACCAGGCACAGTTTCTCCGCGTCCTGACCCGCGCCCTGAACTATCAGGATCACGTCCACTTCCCCGTCCCTTTTTACCCGCCTTCTTCATCTTACACGGAATATGTGACTTTGATATTTGAGTTTGAAGACTTAACAGTATTTCTTCCTATTCTGCAACTGTGCAGAGTACACAGAATAGGCTGCTAAACTGCGGCGAAGCACACTGAATGGAATATGTGACTTTGATATTTGAGTTTGAAGACTTAACAGTATTTCTTCCTATTCTGCAACTGTGCAGAGTACACAGAATAGGCTGCTAAACTGCGGCGAAGCACACTGAATGGAATATGTGACTTTGATATTTGAGTTTGAAGACTTAACAGTATTTCTTCCTATTCTGCAACTGTGCAGAGTACACAGAATAGGCTGCTAAACTGCGGTGACGCACACTGAATGGAATATGTGACTTTGATATTTTAGTTTGAAGACTTAACAGTATTTCTTCCTATTCTGCAACTGTGCAGAGTACACAGAATAGGCTGCTAAACTGCGGTGAAGCACACTGAATGGAATATGTGACTTTGATATTTTAGTTTGAAGACTTAACAGTATTTCTTCCTATTGTGCAACTGTGCAGAGTACACAGAATAGGCTGCTAAACTGCGGTGACGCACACTGAATGGAATATGTGACTTTGATATTTTAGTTTGAAGACTTAACAGTATTTCTTCCTATTCTGCAACTGTGCAGAGTACACAGAATAGGCTGCTAAACTGCGGCGAAGCACACTGAATGGAATATGTGACTTTGATATTTTAGTTTGAAGACTTAACAGTATTTCTTCCTATTCTGCAACTGTGCAGAGTACACAGAATAGGCTGCTAAACTGCGGTGACGCACACTGAATGGAATATGTGACTTTGATATTTTACTTTGAAGACTTAACAGTATTTCTTCCTATTCTGCAACTGTGCAGAGTACACAGAATAGGCTGCTAAACTGCGGCGAAGCACACTGAATGGAATATGTGACTTTGATATTTGAGTTTGAAGACTTAACAGTATTTCTTCCTATTCTGCAACTGTGCAGAGTACACAGAATAGGCTGCTAAACTGCGGCGAAGCACACTGAATGGAATATGTGACTTTGATATTTTAGTTTGAAGACTTAACAGTATTTCTTCCTATTCTGCAACTGTGCAGAGTACACAGAATAGGCTGCAAAACTGCGGAGAAGCACACTGAATGGAATATGTGACTTTGATATTTGAGTTTGAAGACTTAACAGTATTTCTTCCTATTCTGCAACTGTGCAGAGTACACAGAATAGGCTGCTAAACTGCGGTGACGCACACTGAATGGAATATGTGACTTTGATATTTTAGTTTGAAGACTTAACAGTATTTCTTCCTATTCTGCAACTGTGCAGAGTACACAGAATAGGCTGCTAAACTGCGGTGACGCACACTGAATGGAATATGTGACTTTGATATTTGAGTTTGAAGACTTAACAGTATTTCTTCCTATTCTGCAACTCTGCAGAGTACACAGAATGTGCTGCTAAACTGCGGCGAAGCACACTGAATGGAATATGTGACTTTGATATTTTAGTTTGAAGACTTAACAGTATTTCTTCCTATTCTGCAACTCTGCACAGTACACAGAATGTGCTGCTAAACTGCGGCGAAGCACACTGAATGGAATATGTGACTTTGATATTTGAGTTTGAAGACTTAACAGTATTTCTTCCTATTCTGCAACTCTGCACAGTACACAGAATGTGCTGCTAAACTGCGGCGAAGCACACTGAATGGAATATGTGACTTTGATATTTGAGTTTGAAGACTTAACAGTATTTCTTCCTATTCTGCAACTCTGCACAGTACACAGAATGTGCTGCTAAACTGCGGCGAAGCACACTGAATGGAATATGTGACTTTGATATTTTAGTTTGAAGACTTAACAGTATTTCTTCATATTCTGCAACTCTGCACAGTACACAGAATGTGCTGCTAAACTGCGGCGAAGCACACTGAATGGAATATGTGACTTTGATATTTTAGTTTGAAGACTTAACAGTATTTCTTCCTATTCTGCAACTCTGCACAGTACACAGAATGTGCTGCTAAACTGCGGCGACGCACACTGAATGGAATATGTGACTTTGATATTTTAGTTTGAAGACTTAACAGAATGTGCTCTAATCTGCAACTTTGCACACTAAACAGAATGTGCTCTAATCTGCAACTTTGCACACTAAACAGAATGTGCTCTAATCTGCAACTTTGCACACTAAACAGAATGTGCTCTAATCTGCAACTTTGCACACTAAACAGAATATATGAAATTTTTTTTTTTTTGTTTTTTTCCCCCCACACAAAATAACCTGCTGCCCCCACACACATTAGTCCTAAAAAGGACTTTTGGTTCTTTTTTTTTCACAATTTTGCTTTTTTTCTCCCTACACTGACTTTCCCTTCCTATCCTCATCTCTCCCTGGCTAAGACTGAGCCGAACTCGCTGGTCAGGTGCTATACAGCACCCGACCACGGGTTCTGGCCAGCCAATCAGTATAATGCCAGCAGCCAACATGGCTGCTGGCATTACACTGATGTCAGAGCCTCCCTGCACGTTTATTGGCTGCGCAGCAGCCGCAAAACGTGCGGGGAGGAGACCCGAACATGGCGGGCGAGCACATGCGGTACTCGTACGAGTACCGCCATGTGCCGAGCAGAGCGATGCTCGAGCCGATCCGAGCATCGGCCGAGCATGCTCGCTCAACACTAATCTCTGGGGAAATATTTTTTTTAATTTAACAAAACACTAATGGATTTCTTTTTATTTACAAGGAAGAAAGAAGATCAGAGGAAGAAGAGAAGACTGGTCAAAAGAAGAAGCCAGACACAATCCTGCCGGACATCAGGATTACTGGTAAGTTTTTAATTGTCGGGACATGTGTGAAACTGTTTGTGGTTTAACCCTATAAGTGCCAGACTGGATGGCTCATAGGCACCTCAAACTCAATATGTCTAAAACTGAGCTACTCCTCATCCCACCTAGGCTTGGCCTTGTAGCGCCCTTCCAAGTGACTGTAAATGGCACTACCATAAATCCAGTATCAGAAGCACGGTGTCTAGGGGTGATAATTGACAACTCTCTCTCATTTTCCTCTCATATTAATGCCATTACTAAATCCTGTCGCTTTCTTTTGCGTAACATTGCTAAAATCCGTCCCTTCCTCTGTTCCTCCACAGCTAAAATTCTTACACACACAATCATCCTCTCCCACATGGACTATTGCTACATTCTTCTGTCTGTCATCCCTGCTTCTCATCTCCATCCACTTCAATCTATACAGAATGAGCCAGCATGAAATACTCTTCTGTCACCTAGGTTTGTCCCTGCCCCGCTCCTCCTCAAAACTCTCCAATAGCTGCCTATCAAACTCCGGATATCTTACAAAATCTCTTCAAGACACTTCTCTCCTCTACTCCTTCTTACATTTCCACTCAGATCTCCTGTTATACCCCATCCCGCCACTTATGTTCAGCCAGTGACTGTCTTCTCTCAGCTCTTTTTGTCTCTATGGCTCTGTTACATATCAAACCTTTTTCTCTCATTGCTTCGTATCTATGGAATGCTCTACCATCCAACCTGCGCCACTGCACCTCTCTGATAACCTTCAAATCCTACTTGAAAATGCACCTCATGGATAAAATGCTAGAAGGCACTGATGTTGTATAATGAATGCTCTTATAAATTATTTACTTTACTGATGTCCTCTATCATCATCAGAACTAGCACTGTATTCAGCACTTGACCCTTATGTATTCTGTATGTCTCCCATTAACACTTTAGATTGTAATCTTTCATGCAGGGACCTCCCACCCAATGTTTCACTCTACAAAGCACCTGTAACCCTGTATTGTTTAAACCCTTAAATTGTAAAGTGCAGCGTACACTTGTGGCTCTATATAAATAAACATATTCATTCATTCATTCATTCAGTTGGGTATGCAATGCTGTATAATGTGTTGCATACCCCACTGGTACTCATAGGGTTGATATTTTTGTTTGTTTCAACCACAACTATGTGTTGGAAACCAGTTTTCCACACATACCGGTAGTTTTGACCTCCTGTTTTGGGCTCTATGCCTGCCTTATCATGGCACAGAATCTGTGTCGTGAAAAGTGCATCCTAAACATGCGGTGAAGCCACTGCATGGAATAGGATAGCAAAGGAGACTATTTTTATTTAATGTTCTATGGGTGAAATTTGCTCTCCTGTTGAACATTTGGTTTTTGGTGTTGACAGCACAGTTTACAGAATAGTAAAATGTGCTGTCAAGACCATTACCACTTGTTTTAAAAACAGCGTGACTAACAGTATCAAGCCCTGTATTTGCTTATGTGAAGAAATGTTTTCAACCTAAATCATTGCGGATTTTAACCCCTTAAGGACCCATGATGGTCCTGGCACGTCATGGGTTGGCGAGCCATAAGGACCCATGACATGCCAGGACATTCGGGAGCCCTGAACCAGGATTGCAAATTTAAAAAAAAAATGGTCCCTGGTCCTTAAAGGGATAGTAATACTTCGTTTTAACTTTATTTTATTTTGTAGGCATTAAAAAAACATGAAGAATGATATAAGTCTTATCTCTCAAACCTTTATGGTTTACGAGATATTCACAAGCAAAGTTTCCCCTCCCGCCCCTTTTACCTAGTGTAAGTCATCTCTTCTCAGATGTGGAATGCAGTCCATAGACCAGACAGATAACAGAAGGGGACAATCTTCTTCCTATGAGAGCAATGAAAGACCTGCCCCCCTTGACAAGTTTTTCAGGTTTTTCCTTATCTTAATTGAAGATTGTCCCTCTCTGCAGTCTACCTGGGCACCTCCCTTCTGATCTGGCTGAGCAGTGTTACATCAGTAAAAGGGGTGGGAGTGGAACACTTTGTCATTGAATTACTCTTGAACTACAACTCTGACAGAATTGAAATAACACTCTCCAAAGTCCAAATACTATGATGAGAAATTAGAGCTGGTTTTATTATGAACATTAGTATCCCTTTAAGGGGTTAAGGAATTTGGAGGAATCTTGTCCGGTCATCCAGGATGCAGTTGGTTTGCCCCAGAATTACTCCAGTCCACCGTCTGCTGTACTAAGAAGTGTGGAGCAACTCTGGTGTCAACCAACTGCATCACAGGAAACAAGTAAAAATTCCAAAATGTTCCATGTATTTAAATGGGGATTTTAAACCCTTGAATGCTAGAGAGATTTCCATTGTGAATTTTGTTTCCTATGGTGTGGTGGGTGATCTCCAGAACTGCACCATTTTTCCTAAGTACATCAGCCTCACACACAGACTGAGCGTCCCACAGATGGAAAGAGAGAGTGAGTAAATTACATATAGCTTCACTAAGAGTCACTAAATAGGTTACAAAGCCACATTTTTGTCTCTGCTGAAACAGATGAAATCTTTTCTTAAAAAAAAATTCAATAATTTATTTTCTGATGAATGGGGAAGTTGGTTTCTATGGGGTAATATCTACAAGATGTAGTGACTTTTTCGACCTAGTGGGCTACATACACAAATAAAGTGGACCAGCTCTAGGGAAAACCAACTTTCCTATAGGGAATATATATAAATTATCCAACTCATTGCTAAACAAAGCAACAGAGACCTCTCTATAGATCAAGGGCTCAAAAGCCCCATTTTAATCAAGGAGAATTCTGGGAATCATTTTCCCTGTTCTTAAAGGTGCAATTGCTCTGATTTTTTTTTTTTTGTACCTACACACTGCCCATTGCCTGCATACACAGCAAGTTAACCCTTTGAGTGCCAGAGTGGTACGCAACGCATTGCAAAGCAATGCATTGCGTACCACTCTGACACTCAAAGGGTTAATGGGGAACCTAGATTTGATTGACCAACTTGGGAGGTTTTGAGATGGGACCAGAAACTATTGTGTACTAAATCAAGCTCAGGAATATATTTTAACTCCCTATGCCGGGCTAGCTTCAATTTACAAAGTTACCTACTCCAGGGGGGTTATTCACTAATGTGTGATAAAGCAGTGATAAAGTGGTGTTGATATCTCCATTGATATCACTTCACCAATTCCTATGTTATTCTATGGAGCCAATTCATTGACACTTTTTACGTTTTGGGGATCTCAGTGCATAGGCTCCATAGAATAACATAGGAACTAGAGAAGTGATATCACTGGAGAAGTTATCTCCTCTTTATCACTCCATAGAGAATAACCCCCTGATTTCCTTCCCTTAATGCTGTTTGTGCCAAGGAGAGGAAAAGGAGGAAATTTATCAGTGCTTAAAAATATATTCAATGGCATACAAGAACTCCCCGTGAAAATAAGAAGGGGAGGCATGTCTGAGCTGGGGGAGGACAAGGAAAGTCAGTAGGTGGGACAGGAAGTGATGGGGAGGAGGTCTTAGTAAGGTCTATATGTATAGGGCAGAGTTATGGATGTACTTCCTTTACAGTGGACAATGGAACAGCGTACACATGCAGCTGGTTTCTGTACCTGTTGGTCTGGCGGCTGACTCCGGCGCTTGCGGTGTAGAGCGGCTCCTGTCTTGGCTTCTCTTTGTGCGGCTTCGGGTGGTGGTGCTGTGGCGGTTCAGGTTGGCCGGGGCGCGGCCCACGCTCTCGGCCTCGGGCCGGAGCGAGCCCTTCTTCTTGCAGCGGAGGCTGGGACTGGAGCAGCGGAGAGGTGGTCAGTGGTGCACGAATGGCTGACGACATGCGGCTTGTCCTCCAGCGCAGACGGTTTCCCCGGTGGTGGGAGCTGCGGTTCTGGACTTCGGACGCGGCGGTCGGACCGGCTGGAGTGGCGGCTGCATTTGGGTGGCAGTGTGTGGAGACCTGGCGCTTGGAGAGTGGTGACGGAGGCTGTCGGTGGGGTGGATGACCTGCTGTGCTGTGATGTCGTGTGAGTGCCCCCGGCTGCCTTTCTTTCCCTGTTTCTTTCTGTCAGCTCTGGGGGCTGCTTAAGCCCCTTACTTCGTGCACCTTCCTTCTCCTATGTTGGTCTTGTTCGCTTTGTCTCCTTTGTCCCGCTGGGTCTCCTACTTCTCTCCTTGTCCTCAACCCCCCCCTCCCCCTCCTCTCTCCTTTCCCTCACCCCCCCTTTTCTCTCCTTTCCCTCACCCCCTTTTTCTCTCCTTTTCCTCACCCCCTCTTTCTCTCCTTTCCCTCACCTCCCTTTTCTCTCCTTTCCCTCACCCCCCTCCCTTTTTCTCTCCTTTCCCTCACCCCCCCTTTTTTTCTCTTCTTTCCCTCACCCCCCCTTTTTCTCTCCTTTCCCTCACCCCCCCCTTTTTCTCTCCTTTCCCTCACCCCCCTTTTCTTTCCTTTCCCTCGCTTCCCTTTCTTTCCTTTCCCTCACCCCCCCTTTTTCTCTCCTTTCCCTCCCCCCCTTTCTTTCCTTTCCCTCGCCTCCCTTTCTCTCCTTTCCCTCACCCCCTTTTCTCTCCTTTTCCTCTCCCCCCCCTTTTTTCTCTCCTCCCGCCCCCTTTTTCTCTCCTCCCCCCCCCCTCGCTCCTTTTGGTGGTCTTCTCATCTTTTTCTTATTCTGTCTTTCCGGGTGTGGTAGCTCTATCTATTTCTGCACCCCCCCCCTCTCCTCCTCCTTCTCTTCCCTTTCTTCCTTTCTGCCTTGCAGGGATGCGGACTTCCTCCCACTCCGGTTCCAGTTTTGCTGCTGAGGATGGCGGCTCCGTGTTGATGGGGGGGGCCTGCTTTGGGATGCTCCCCCGTGCGGGCTGGGTTCCTCTCCATTGGGGGGTGGTAAGGGGATGGAGCTTGTCTGGGGGGAGTGTGCTCCTACAGACTACAATACTAAAAAAAAAAAAAAAAAAAAAAAAAAAAAATTGGGGGGTGGTAAGGGGATGGGGCTTGTCTGGGGGGAGTGTGCTCCTACAGACTACAATACTGCGGTCTTCAATGGCTTTGTGATTGCATGTCATAATCTGGTCTATCTATTGTGTTAATACATCAAACAAAAAAAAAAAAAAAAAGAGATTGTTCTCAGGTTCTGTATATTATTTTGTACACTTACAGTTCCTGTGTGGGTCAGATGTTGCCTTTTTGGTCTACGTTGTTTGGGGGGGATCAGTTGCTGTGGCTTCGGGGTTTTTCTTTTGCAGGTTGTCGTATGGTTCCTGGACGGGTGGCTGCTGAGCTCGGGGACGGCGGTCGCCTGGTTGTGCTGAGGGTGCTGTGTTGTTACAGTCCGTGCTGCTGTTCCTCCAACAGGGCTGGTTTGGGGCTGTTGTGGTTTGGACTGCGGCTGGGTCCGGAGTTTGGCTGCTGCAGATGGGTCCTTACGTCAATCGGGAGTTCCTGGCAGGACGGGCCTCTTGGGAGTGCAGGTAGGGAGCTCATTCCTGTTAAGATCGGGGTTTGCGGGCCGTGGGGCTGGCACGAGACAGGGGGGTTGCTGGGCCTGTGTGTTATTGTCTCCTGGTGTCGGGGATCACCCTCTTGGAGGCTGACAGTACGTGAGTTTCCCCTGATGGTGGTGGTGGTTGGCACGGGTTGGTCCCAACTCTGTGGGTGCACCTGGGGGCACGTCTCCCCTAACCCCAGGGATGGGGGCTCCGAGGTGTCAGGGACTAGGGGGAGCGTGGTGGGGTTATGGCCTCCTAGCCTTTCGAGCAAGTCCTGCTGTTGGGCTTTTGATGCCATCATGGTTCAGTTTTTAGATGTGGTATCTTAGTGGGGCTGGGTTGGGTGCACCTGGGGGTCTTTGCCGAGACCGTCTCCCTAGGGTGGGGTGCCGATCGCGGTGTTTAGGGGTTTCAATGCTTTACTACACTGTTTGCCTGGGGAGGAGTGTATGGGGCTCGGCGCTGTGGAGTCACGACTGGGGGGCTTCCATCCCAGGGTTGGACCGTCTGGGTCTGTGTGGTGGGCTTTGGTATTTCGGGTTTCAGGTGTGTGCCTGTGGGTGGACTTTCGGTTTCCGGGTTTTTGTGGTCTGTGGAATCTTGGTGGGGTGGGGTGGGAGTACTGAGGGTTATCCGGGTTTGGCTCTTTTGCTGACAGGGATGTGTTCATCTGCACGTATGTTGTTTATTGGGGGGACTTGATGCCTGGTGGTTGTGGGCGGATGGCGGCTGCTCGCTTTACGTCTCGTCCGTCTCGTATTTGGGGGTTCCTTTGTTTCCGCTGGCTGCGGGGCGTCATCTGTTTGCGCATTGTGGGGATGGGTTTGCATGTGGTCTGCATGGTGTGTAGGTTGTGGGTCTCGGTGACTGCTGTGTCTGTGGGGGGGGTTCGGGCTGGTGGGATTGGGAGCTTTCCCATCTGCCTCTGTGTCTTTTGGGGGTCCCGTCTTTCTCGGCAGGATTGTGTCGATGGAGTGGTTCCGCCGGCGGTGGGAGTGGTCTTCTACGGGTAGGTCTCCCCCTCACCATTGCTTTGGGAATGTGGAGCGGGTTTGCTCAATGCCGCCTCTGGGTGTATGGGGCTCTAGGGATGACTTGGGCGGTTGGTGGCCTGGGCGGGGTCTGGTGGTTCTGGTCTCGGCCGGTGGGGCATTCCTTCTTTGTTCATTGTATTGTACCCTGTGGTGGTGGTGTGTTGCCTCGGGGGTACGTATGTGAGATATATGTGTGGTGTGAATTTCCGGTAGTATGGGGATCGTTCCTACGGTGGGTACTCTGTCAAGTTGTTCGCCTCCAGTCCTTAGTCTGGGCGGCATTTCGTGTGGTGGTGTCTGTTTCAGGCTTCTTTCGGTGGGTCTTGGGTCCATATCTGCTTGTTGTTTCTGGCGTTCTGCCTTGCTTTTGGTGGGTGGCATTTTGGCGGGTGTTCCCTGGTGTACGGGTGTCAGGTACGACTAGTCCCTCTCATGGTTGGTCGATTTGCTGTGTGTGGTGTCTGTCGGGGTGAGTCCTTAGCGGCAAAGGTCGGCTTGGACGTGGTAGGGGGCTGTGTTGGATACCTGAGCGGCACAGAGCGTTGGGGAGGCTCTGGTGCTCGTAGGGTATAGATGGATGGGGTTGGGCTTTGATGGATTGGTCTGCTTGGGGGCTGCCTTTGGCTGTCACTCCGTGCGGAGTCGGTGGTTGGTCATCGGCTTTCCAGTGTGGGCAGTGGGGGTCTCGGTGTTTTTTCATCCTTGGTCGTTGGCGGGGCTCTGGGTGGCCGGGGGGTGTCGTTGGTTCACTTCGGGGTTGGTTTTGTCCTGGCTGGGTTGGATGGTCGGAGTCCTGACTCGTGTTGTTTGGGGATTTCCGAGTACGTCACCTTACAGGGGAATTTGTGTTAGTATGTTTCGGGGGGGTTTGGTGGCGATCTAGTTCTTGGGGTCTGTTTCGGCCTGGGTGTTTTGGTTGTGGATTCGCGGGTGTAATGGTCTCCTTGTCTCCCGTGTTTTCGGGTTGTTGGCTCTTCGCTGCCCTGAGTTGCGGGTCACTGCTTTTTATTTGGGCTTGGTGGCTCTCTGGGGGTTGACCAGCGTTGTTTAGGTGTTCGATGTTCCGGTTGGTCTGTTTCTGCCTTTGTGTCTGGGTGTTTTGGTCTCACCTTCGATTTCTGTGGGTTTTAGGGGGGGGGGTTGCCTCGTCTGCTGGCGCCTGTTGGCGGTCTTGGTGTGTTCCTTTTTGGATTGGGGGCTGTCACAGTGGCTGCTGGTGGTATTTGGGGTCCTGAGTCCTTTGTGCAGTGGGTCGTTGGGGGTCTTGGTAGTGTTGGTCTGATGTACGGCTTGGTGTGGTGATTTGGGTGTGAGGTTTTTTCCGGGTAGGGTGCTGTTTGTGTCACTGCTGGCCTGTTGTTCGGGGGGCTTTCTTTGAGGGGACTTTGGTGGTTTTGCTGCAGCGTTTTCCAGGTCTGCAGGTTTATCATTGGGGCTTCTGCCTCTCCGGGGCGGGGCGGTGGTTCTGTCATCCGGGTTTAATCTTTTCATATGGGGGGAGTTTTGGCTTGATCGGCCGGGGTCTCATCTTTTCTGGATGGGGATTGTTGGCGGTCAGTGTTGGTTTGTGCGGCTCTGTACTCGGTTTTGAGTTACTGGCGGGCGTCCCTATGATTGGTGGGGTCTTCTGTACTCTGGTGGTGTTGGGGGCTTCGTCTCAGGCCATGGCTTTCTGTGGTGGGGGAAGGGCCTGAGTGAGTGGGTAAACTCATCAGGCCCTTGTGGCGCTTTGGGCCCTTGCCAATGTGGAGAAGGTCTTTAAGTTGGTTATGGTTACATGAAGTTGGTAGGCCAGCGGCCTAGGGGCAATTGGCACCCGGACTATGTCGCGGGTTTAGACACCGGCCTCATTGAGCTACATTGACCAGCTAATGGGGTGCGGTATGGTGGAACAAGTTTGGGGTGAGCCAGCGGCTCAAAATGGAGTGAGCCAGCGGCTCAAAATGGGGTGAGCCAGCGGCTCAAAAGGTGGTAGGCAGTTTTGGCCTATCAAAATGGAGAGATTGGCAAGGGCTTAAAGTCTGTGTGTTTGTAAAAAGTTTATTATGTAAGTTTAAATAAAGCTGTGGCCTGAGTTAAACCCATAATTGGTTGTTGTGTCTTTACTTGAATCATTCCCCCATGCATAAGACAAGAACTCCCCGTGAAAATAAGAAGGGGAGGCATGTCTGAGCTGGGGGAGGACAAGGAAAGTCAGTAGGTGGGACAGGAAGTGATGGGGAGGAGGTCTTAGTAAGGTCTATATGTATAGGGCAGAGTTATGGATGTACTTCCTTTACAGTGGACAATGGAACAGCGTCCCTCCCTCCCTCCCTGTTTGTTTTATGGTTTGGTGTGGGTGTTTGGTACGGGCCTTGTGGCCTTTGGTTATGTCAATTTCTTTAGTCGCAGCTTTGGGGCGCTTTGGGCCCTTGCCAATGTGGAGAAGGTCTTTAAGTTGGTTATGGTTACATGAAGTTGGTAGGCCAGCAGCCTAGGGGCAATTGGCACCCGGACTATGTCGCGGGTTTAGACACCGGCCTCATTGAGCTACATTGACCAGCTAATGGGGTGCGGTATGGTGGAACAAGTTTGGGGTGAGCCAGCGGCTCAAAATGGAGTGAGCCAGCGGCTCAAAATGGGGTGAGCCAGCGGCTCAAAAGGTGGTAGGCAGTTTTGGCCTATCAAAATGGAGAGATTGGCAAGGGCTTAAAGTATGTGTGTTTGTAAAAAGTTTATTATGTAAGTTTAAATAAAGCTGTGGCCTGAGTTAAACCCATAATTGGTTGTTGTGTCTTTACTTGAATCATTCCCCCATGCATAAGACATGTGTGCAATTTCCCTGCTCATGCTATGGGGCTGGCACATGGAGCTTACTGTGCATTTGATACCTCCCTGGCACTCAAAGGGTTAAGGTCTTACTCCAGAGGAGTTTGTCTGCCAGTATGCATTGTAGAAGTTATACAGAGTCACTGGTGTCGAAAGATAATGGCATTGAGGCAATACTGCAGAATGTGCATGTTCACCCTTCTGCCTCAAGTTTGGTGAGCAGTTTGAAAAGTAACTAAATGAGGAAAGAAATAGGTGATAATTTTCTTGCTGATCCTTTTATAAATACTGATTACAGAGAGAGAGAGAGAAGGAAGAGAGAGAGAGAGAGAGAAGAAAGAGAGAAGAGAGAGATAGAGAGAGAGAAGACAGAGAGCGAGGGAGACTGAGTGAGAGACACACACTGAGAGATAGATGGCTGAAACGTTAGGGTACCTCATTACAGTCATGTAACCTGTCATTTACTTGATGGTAATGTCAAAATATGGATTTCAAAGAGCTTTCTGCAAAGAATTCTGTGGGCTTATGCAGTAAGGCAATGATGGGTAAGTAATAATTTTAGAAAATAACCATAATAATGATTATACATGCTTTAGTCACTGGGGTTTATGAAAAACTGGGTTACTATGTATTTAATAAACATTATCATCATTATTTAATGTTTTGAGTCCTTCAAAGATAAAGTAGGAGGAAACAAATAAAGGGACATAAAGTAGACATATCACCCTAAAAGAAGTTTAGTGAATATTAAAGAACATTAAAAATCACCTATATGATGTGCTGCCATCTGATTGTACTATAAATTGTTTTTGAGAAATTACTTTTATTTTGTTAGTGGAACCATGTGGCCCTTTATGCTAATTAGTTTATGCGCTGGTACAATATTATCACACTGATCTATGAATGAATCTAAGCATAGCCCACATACTGGGATCAATTCTATGAGACCAGTCAGTTTGACCTCACTCAGAACCAGTTAACATACCGTGCATGAAATTAGCATAAAGTGCCACATTGCCCTACCAAAATGTAAATATCAATTTAACAAAACCTTTTTATTTTATGGAACAATAGATAGTGCAACATATAGCAGGGTTTTATTTTTCTGTAAAGTAAACTAAATTTGAACATGGCCACTTTAAATATAATGCGCTCCCTAGGCAGTATTTATGAAAATGTAATTATTTAGTGCAGAAGTTCTAAAATATGCCATAACTAAATGTTCTGGTAGGTAGTGGGTATATTTATTATCAATATACTTGGAAACTTTGTCCTCATGAGCCCCCAGAGAGGCCATGTAAATAATACGATTTGAATCATAAATTGGGTGGAGCTTAATTTGATGGGTGGGGCTTATCATTATTGTGTCATAAAGTAGGTGAGAAGGAGAAAAAGTGGGCAGGAAGTAGGAGGAAAGGGTGAGAAGGAGGAGGAGTGGGCAGAGTTTCAGAGAAAACTCACCACAGCTGGAGAGTTGGCCTCTGTGTCTGGAGACACGTTAATTAACCCTAAAAACTAGAGTCTCCAGGACAGATCCAGAGAGTTCCCAGGAATGATTATAAAGCTTGCTATAAAAGCAATTAAACCTAAAACAGATAATTACTTTGGATTAGAATCCTTTCTCTTTTGGCCCCTTTTACACAGGTGACACAAGTGATGGTGCATTTGTCATGTTGCCTTTGCTGAAAGGGGCTGCTGGGCTATGGTTCCCTTTACACTGAAACCTTGCATGGATACACTGATGTTCTGCAAGCGGTGCTCATACATTAATGTAGTGTAGTTGCAGCAGGGTAGATTTGCACTGCAACAACAGATGAATGATCAATCCACATGAATTTCAGCCAATAATAAATGGCTGACATTCACATGATCTTACAGTCAGCCATGCCTCTGCTACAGGATCACTGGGATAATACAGGAGAAAGATTAGTTCAGAACACAGGGAACAGAAGCTATAGGAAATTGTAGGAACAAATTTGGTCAAATGTTCTTGAACACTTAATTGTTTTCTAGGAAATCATGATTTTTATAAAGTATTACCACTTTTCATTTTAGGTGACAATGTACCTATGTTGTGTTGTAAAATGTAAGAGGGTACCCGACTGGTGTACTTGAATATGTCCCTGCCCTTTAAGAGGAATGCCCCATTTAAAGAGTAGGGCTCCTTTAAGGTTTTCCCAGGGTTGTAGATAGGCATACATTTAGCTGAGATATGGTGATGATTTTTAAACATTTACCCTACACAGAGTGGAGATAGTGATAGTGATAGTGATAGAGATAGTGGAGAATATAAAGAAAGATATTAAGCCAGGACTGTGACAGCATAGTGGAAATTAGCTGTTGTGCTTTAATTATAATCAGTACCACTGTTTAATAAAATCACCTATTCTAACACGTTGAATATATGGAACTGTGTCGAATATTAACTGTGTGTGACAGCGTGTCAAAGATGAGTAGTGTGGGGCAGCATGTTGAACATAAATATTGTGGGACCACATGGGGAACATCACCATTGTGTGCGTTAGCCCCAGATACACCGACTAACACCCTCAAACCTTGTTCCCTTGCCAGGCAGTGCTCATGGGGATTTGTGGCTACCAATATGCAAGGGAACAAGGTTGTGGGGGGGTCAGACAGTGTAAATGGGGATCTGTATCCACCAGTGGGCAATGGAACAAATCTGGGGGACAGACATTGTACATGGGGTTCTATGGCTATCATTGGTCAAGGGAACAAGGCCGGGGGGCAGCTGGTAGCCAAAAATCCCCATGTATGC
The DNA here is from genome assembly GCA_037306005.1 of Rhinophrynus dorsalis. Classification (NCBI taxonomy): domain Eukaryota; kingdom Metazoa; phylum Chordata; class Amphibia; order Anura; family Rhinophrynidae; genus Rhinophrynus; species Rhinophrynus dorsalis. The sequence goes on along the minus strand of CM074721.1, from coordinate 104,644,195 downwards.
TGTCTTACCTCAGCTTTGTTCCCTCGGGAGTGTACAACATATATGAGTGTGAAATATTATACAGAACTGAGGAGATGAGTGTGTACTGCTTGATATACTTATTAACCTTTTGAGTGCCACAAAGTTGTGCAACGAATATCCCTATGGCACTCAAAGGGATGAGGGATTGATGCTGTTTGTGGTTCTGAAAGGATCCTCCCTATTGCCCAAGTGAGGAAGCAGAGAGAATGCTCTCAGACCTCAGGTTTGTCTATTGCTGGTGATGTGTGAGGGAGAACATCCATTCCACATTGCCAGTAGTTCAACAACCTTCCGTGTATATGATTGATTGAGGGTTGTTACTGCATAGGAAGCTATAGGGAGATCCCAGCTTTACCAGCTTCAGGTAGGTGAAGTTGAGACTGTCAACTCTGACAGAAGAGGTGTGGTGAAGTGCCACATTAACATATAACACCCCCCCCCCGTGAATATGATAATGGCTCATTATCATGCATTTCCAAAAGAAAATGACTCGTTATGCTGTTTTTTCATATGGGAATAGGCCATTGTCAATGTGATGAGCAAAAATTCGTAAAACTGTCTAAGGCATGTTGGATTGATGTCAATGTGGGCAGATCTTTGTTGGCTTGATGGGGATATGATCTCGGAGACACTTTAATGCATACTGTCTATGTGTCTTTGACACTGCTCTGACAGGACACCATTTTTATGAGCCCCCTTCAACCTTAAGTGCATCTCCCCCAGATCTACATAGTGGCTTCTTCTCATCTCACTGCACCGTCACATGTGTTCATCTTAGTAACATAAATATAGGGAGGCTAATGAGTACTGACACTGACATGATTATAAATAAAGCACAACAGCTAATTAAAACTGTTGACCCATATTACTATATATGGGTTAATACAATGTATACTACTTACACCTACTGTATCTTAAAAAATAATAATGTTTCCACTAATATCTGCATTTAATGATGTTGGATAGATGGCATTGTGTGTTCCAAATCACAGGAGAGAGAGAGATTCAGAGGGTTCCAGACTGTGATGTATGAGAATCAATTACTGACTGGGGAACTGGTAAGATGCCCACTTTGTCATATTGTTAAAATGGCACTGTCAGGTGGATCACATGACCCAGGGTGCCAGAGGAATCATGCCAGATAGGGTTCTCCTGCAAAAAGATGGGACTCTACAATGAACTTGTACTAGACCAACACCAAGAAAGGTATTGATTTGAATGTATAATGGAGGTGGCCTTTGGACTGATTATGACTGAGGCACACAAAAGGGATAACATTTCTGGAAAACCCTAGGGAAATGTTGTTTTGATCAACAAATTTAAAGTGGAAAAAATACATTGATATATTATAATTAAAATGATTCATCTTATATACTACAGCAGAATGTTATTTAGCTTTTCATTTGTGTTGTAGACTAAAAGAAATTCCTCAGACAAAAATAGAATGTTCTACAAAGAGGCAGAACTAAACTGCATTTTTTTCTATTTTCTGTTTTAAACATATTTTCATTTTTATAAATATTTGAGCAATTCACAAGGTACTTTCCTAGTCGCAAAATCTCCACAAGTCAAAAAGGCTAATATTGACATGACTGGTCAGCTATATGACGGGGGTAGTTTGAAATCATTCCAGCAATTACACTAGTTCAACCTCCCTAATAGCCTCTTCTACTCCTATCTGAGACTGCGTCACGCACTCAGTGCACAGTGGGGAGAGAAACCATGTATTTTGGAGTTCCCTCTGCTTCGGGTCCTGGCTGCCAGGCCAACACCAAGTCCAGTATCTTTCATATACAATTGGTTGTATTGACATTCTGAAGTCCCGCTGGACTCACTTAAACTAAATGGGAGGGTGACTTGGGAGGCTTGGAAGACTGGGAGTGGAAGATGGCCCTAAATAGCCCTGTGTCTGTTGCCATTTCTACTAGACTTCAACTTCTTCAATTAAATACTCTTCAGGATTTATTATACCCCGATAATATTACACAGGATGGGGGGTCGTGCTGATAATATGTGTCCCAGATGTGGGCAATCGGCAGTTGACTTTATGCATATGATTCGGTTCTGTACTGAGGTTGCGGCCTTTTGGGCTTCGGTCCTCCACCATGTGGAGCAGACCCTCTGGCGACCCCTTCCTCAGTCCCCTAAGATGTGCCTTTTGGCTATATTACCAGCTGAACTGGACTCATGATAGACGACTCCTTTCTGAACTCCTAGTAATGTCGAGAAGGGTGGTGGCTCAACACTGGTGTCATGCCAAGACATGAGTTGGCCTTTGCAGGGCCCTGGTATGCATAATTTGTTTATTTTGTGTATTGTATTGTACCTTTTAAAGTGTTAGCTAAATGAGATGAGCAGAAACATCGCCAGAGCAGGATATAGGGGCCATAAAAGGTACTGGGCCCTCTGCGTTGATGGGGGTTGTCCAGGGGTCAGCCAAGTAATGTGAACTAGGGAGAACATGTGTATATTGTAAATTGTCAGGACAAACCTCGCCCAAGTAACACCCAGGGGGTTTGGCTTCTTAGAAGCAACTGTGGACTCCTATTTAATATGGGTTTGTGGATAAAAAAGGTGAATTTCTTTGTAACAACTGAAGGGGGAAATACCATCTGAAGTTCCCGCAAGGACTCTTAAAATATCGGTAATTGTATTTAAGGATTTCTTGTGTTTCTCCCATTTTATTTTATGAACTGTTTTGCCAATGTGTAATCTTTATTTGTGTATGTCCTTTATTTCTGTATTTTTGTAACCAGCACTGTGAAGCCTTTTTTCAGATTAAACGTTTAATTAATCAGCTCTTGTCTCTGTTCTCTAGTATAAACTCACTACTCTGAAGGAAGCTCAGGTAGCACACTTTACTAAAGGGTTAATTATATATGTCTGATTTTTAAGGTGATTTTATACTGTAATTTTGTTGTGTTTGGGGTAACCTAAGACGCCCAGATAGAAAGTCTTGGTGGTGGCAGCAAATTGTAGTACTGGGGTGATAGTGCAGGAGGGGGTTTTTCAGGGGTTAATTTTGTGGTTGCTAGGAATAGTAATAGGTAACCAGGGGTCTGGTATTGTTAACCCATTCCCTCCCATGCTCTCCCCACTGTCTCAGCAGGGCCTATAGCCTTCGCTTGTGACAACTGGTTCTCTACTGCTGCTCCGGCTGAGTTTCAGTGGCTGGAACTGGTTAGACACGCTATACCACATTATAAATTAGTTTTTGTGCACGGGGGACACCTCATACTTCTCATAAAATATGGGACAGATGGTTGTCAGCCCATCACATTCCATGAGCACTCCCCACATAATCTACATCTTGTTTTAAGGCCTGACCGGTGGCTATTGTGTAGGATGACTGATCATGCCTTTTGGCCGTGTGAGATGGGGTATGCAGTGATGCACCTGGGAGCCGGGGGAGGGGGGTTTGGTCCAGGGTGTTGGGTTCCTAGCCTGGCGAGTGGGGTTTATAGCGAGGGGGGAGGGATGGTTTAGGAGAGGGTAGGGACATGTTTACGTAGGAGATTTTTTGGGGGGAGTTATTCTGTTACAGAGGGATAAAATGTAATTTGTATGGCAATCAGAGGGGTCTTACAATGTTAAGCATGATTGTTACTATGCACTTATCAATAGATCATGTACATACCATGCTTGTACTTCCATTTTGATTCGACTGTATTTTGCAAAATGTATGTACCTCACTTGCGAAAAATAAAATTTCTTTGAAAAAAAAAAAAGGCTAATATTACAAGAACTTGAGTAATTTAGTTGTAAACTAAGTGCGCCATAGTGTGCAAATTTCTAAAATTCCCTTTTAGGAAAAAATTTCATAAAAATACCCTAGCATGTTGGAGAGAAAAAAAAAACTGTAATTGCGTTTTAATTTTTTTAATTTTTATCTCTTATTCACATAAAATATTACAGACCATTTAACAAACTTCTTCTGTTGCTATGGCAATCGTATGGACTGTAAGCGCTCATCAGCAGAGCCCACTGATCTTTTTAGTAACACATAGTAACATAGTTGATGAGGCTGAAAAAAGACATGCTTCCATCAAGTCCAGCCCATGCCAAAAACACCCTGTTGATCCAGAAGAATGAAAAAAAGCCCTCTGAAGCCATTTCCAATTTAGCCCCTAGTGGGTAAAAAAAAATCCTTCCTGACTCCAAATGGTAGACAGATAGTTCCCAGAATCAACATCCTATCTGCACTGAAGCCATCTGTCATAATTTTCAATATTGTTCTGTGCTAGTTAGGTATCCATTGCTTTTTTGAAAGCAGCTGCATTATGTGCAAGTACAACATACCGAGGCAAAGAATTCCATAGCTTTACCGCCCTTACAGTAAAGAATCCCTGCCTTTGTTCTAATCAAAAGCGCCTTTCCTCTAGTCTTAAAGGATGACCTCTTGTTCTTACATCAGATCCTTGTGTAAATAATTAATTGGATAGTTATTTGTATTGACCTTGAACGTATTTGTAAATGGTAATCACCCCTCCTTAGACATCTCTTTTCTATTGTAAACAAACACAGTTTGGCTAGTCACTCTGTATAACTCAGATCCACCAATCCCTTTACCAGTTTTGTTGCATATCTCTGCCCCTTTTCCAGTTCAACAATGTCTTTTTTATGAACTGGAGCCCAAAATTGTACTCCATATTCTAGATGAGGCCTAACCAATGATTTATACAGAGGTAGGATAATATTGGCATCCCTTGCATCTACACCTCTTTTTATGCAGGCTAGTACCCTATTTGCTCTTGCAGCAGCTGAGTGACTCTGCACACTGCTGTGAAGTCTATCCTCTATCAGTACTCCTAAGTCTTTCTCTAATGAGGATTCCCCAATTTGTTTCCCATGTAGAGAATATGTAGCAAGTTTGTTTCTACAGCCTAAATGCATAACCTTACATTTATCTACATTAAATATAATCTGCCACTTTTCTGCCCATTCACTGTCTATCCATATCCTTCTGCAGAGAAAAAAAAACAGCTCTGTATGTATTTCCTTACATAGCCTAGTGTCATGGGCAAAGACTGAGATGCTACTTTCAATTCCCACTTCAATATCATTAATAAACAAATTAAAAAGCATTGGGCCCAGGACTGAACCCTGTGGCACACCACTTATAACTTTAGACCAATTTGAAAAAGGTTCCATTTACAACAACTCTCTTCCATCTAGCATTTAACCAGTTCTCAATCCATGTACAGATACCACTGCCCAAACTGAAGCCTTTTCATTTATGTAGTAACTGTTGTGAGGCACCATATCAAAGGCTTTTGCAGAACCCAAGTATACTACATCAACAGCAATTCCCTTGTCCAAATTACTACTTACTCTTTCATAAAATGCAAGTAAATTAGTCTGACATGATCTATTCTTCATGAAACCATGCTGATTCCTACTACTAATATTGTTTGTTATGTTTCCATTAGTGTTTCTATAGTCTCTATTGTACAGTGCTATGGAATAAGTTAGTGCTATATAAATAACAAGATTAATAATAATAATGGGAAAATCTTTGCTCTCCTACTCCAGGGAAGTCAGCTGCCCAAATCCCACCCAACTTCCTCTTGCTTGTCCTTCAGGTGTCCTTGACTGAGTTGGTTTCTGATAATCAGTGGGATGCGTAAATGGAAAAATGGACAGATGTAAGAGGAGGCCAGCTGAATTTAGATGCCCCTGGAAACATTCAGATAATGTGAATATTTTAAAAACTAACTGCAAATGTTTAAGTTTATGTAAAACAATTAACAGTGTTGATGATAAGTTGTCCAAAGCTGCATCAATTAGGAAAAGTAAAATGATTCCATCTAGGAGACACTGCTCTTTTAAATGGGGCTTTTAACCATTTCTGTGGAAGGGAGCTATGAGACCTCTCTATCATTTAAGAGAGTTAAAGACCATATTTAAATCAATGGGCATTTTATTTCTTCTGCATGGTGCAGCTGGTTTTACCTCTTCTCTTTTGTACATAAACCTTAGTGTGAAATAAAACTGAAGTGGAGATGTTAAAAGATGATTGCCCTTTCTGAAGAAACCCCAGAGAGACTGAAACAGAACAAGATCAATTTAGCAGGGATCATATTGTGTAACATACGTCTAATAGAGACTGAATTGGAAATATGGAAATGCAAATACAGGTGAAATTGTCTGTTTCTGCCTTCAAATCCATTTACAGTTCAGTGAAAAGAGTTCACTGGACAATCCCTATGCTGATAGATTATAATGAGCCATGCATTCTACCAGTGCACAATGTAATGGTTTTGCATCAGCCTGGAACGTCAATGAATTCCTAAGTGGATATGATAATCATGGTACCCATGTAGATTCCCAAAATGCAATGCATTTCCCCATGGATTGAAATCCAGATTACTAAACCCTGCACAATATAATTATGTCTTTTTACCACATTACTGTGAGATTTCATTTATGATAACCATTCTTTTTTTTTTCACCAGCTTTCCAAAGTGAGATAAGGGGGACACACAAGACAGTGACATAATAAGACCTAAAGGGACACTAAATGTTCCTAATAATAAAACTCCTATTTCCTTGAAATGGACAGAAAATAATGCCACTATGAGTTACTTGCATGAAATGCGTGGAATCCCAAAAGCTATTGTGAAATAATCCCCACCCCACAGTTTAGGCATTATTTTTCTCAGTGTACAACACTATGGGGGAGATGCACCAAGATGTGATAAACAGGTGATAAAGCAGAGATGACTTCTCCAGTGATATCATGTTCTATATCAATGGTTCTCAACCCGTGCCCTCAGTGGCTACTAACAGGCCAGGATTTGAGAATTTCCTTTTAAGAGCACAGGTGAGTTAATCAATATGACTGAGCCTCTGATCAACACACTTGTGTTCTAGCAGGAAAATTCCTAAGTCCTGGCCTGTTAGTGGCCACTGAGGGCAGGAGTTGAGAACCTTTGTTCTATATTATTCTATGGAGCCTATGCACTAAGGGCGGGATGTTCAAAAAGTCTTCATAATGAAAAACTTGTCAGATCATGAGTTGGTGGTAAAAGAAGGATGATATTTTCAGAAGTAAATCCGTCACGTTTGAAAATTCGTCTAAAGAATTAAAAATGACGGTAAGAAGATCTTAAAAATTGTCTTTCAATTTGTCTTTGAAATGAATATTTTCAAAGAAACAAAAGGCTTTTTTTGTCTTTGAAACAAATTTTTCTTCTCCAAGTTTAGACCATTTTTATTATGTCGGGAAAAAAAATGACGTTAATCAGACAAAAAAATGACGTTCAAACGAATATTTTTTTCTGAAAATACCTTACGTTATGATGGAAGACTAAGCCACACCCACTTTTAAGACGGCTTTTTCCCTTTGACGGAGATGGCAGAATTGGATGCAAAAAAGGACGGAAACATGTCTGAGAATTGACTGATCATGGTGTAAGAACATTTTTATTCTGATTACAGACAATTTCAGTTACCACCACTTTCTGAACATCTCACCCTAAGACTATTCAAGTGGGAGAGATCTTTTGCACATAAACTCTATAGAATAACATAGAAATTAGAGAAGTGATATCATTAGAGAAATCATCTCCTTTTTATCACCTCTCACACCTTAGTGCATAACCCCCATGTGTTTGCATCATAAAGAGCTCAAAAGAGTGGGTGTGGTTTTATAAAATGTAAAATTGTTACATTTTCAGAGAATGCGTCTTGTGCGGGAAGAGAAATAATGGCTAATTCTAACTAAAGGTACTGACATCTTAATCTTTAACCCTTTGAGTGCCAAAAAGGTTTGCAACACATTTCTTTGCAATGCGTTGAATACCTCTGTGGAACTCGAAGGGTTAATCCTAATAGACTATTCACGAGCTAATTGTTTTAGTGCATGTAAAAGCACAATAGCTAATGTTTTTGATTGAACTACCCTTTCAAATTCATTTTGGAGAACCACACCATGAAGAACTGATTCATAGGGGCCATTAGGGTTCTCTGCCCATATTAAGCTTGGTGGAAGTTCTTATTAGGAAGTGTTAGCGTTTCTTTTGTATTCAGAAATTACCTGTCCGTAAGGTAATACTGAGAATATTAATAAAATCCTATACAATACTGTCAGAGTTGTAGTTCAAGAGTAATTCAATGACAAAGTATCCCCCTCCCACCCCTTTTACTGATGTAACACTGCTCAGCCACAGCAGAAGGGAGGTGCCCAGGTAGATTGCAGAGAGGGACAATCTTCAATTAAGATAAGGGAAAAACCTGAAAAACTTCTCAAGGGGGGCAGGGCTTTTATTGTTCTCATAGGAAGAAGATTGTTCACTGTTGTTATCTGTCTGATCTATGGACTGGATTTCACATCTGAGAAGAGATGGCTTGCACTAAGTAAAAGGGGCGGGAGGGGAAACGTTGCTTGTGAATATCTCTCAAACCATAAAGGTTTGAGAGATAAGACTTATATCGTTCTTCATGTTTTTTTTTTAATGCCTACAAAATAAAATAAAGATAAAACGAAGTATTACTATCCCTTTAAGCCATTTATTTTAGTGACATTAGTACCACCCCTCTTTTTCCAGAAAGGCCATTATTTTGTCTCTGACAGTTTACAGACATTACTAGATTTTACTATCAGGCTTGCTAATTGAAAGAGTGTCAGTGAGCCCTGCACTCAGTATGAATGGATAACCGAGGAAGTAATATCTAAAACTGGATGCATTGTTGATTTGACAGTACATTTTTTTTAACAAATCCTAACTTGGGGAACATGGCAATCAGGTATATTTAACCACATTTATTTTTTCTTCTTAGTGCAGTATTCTGTAGTGATGAATAATCAAAGATATGCCTTACATGGAATCTATATTTATGTTATAATCTATACAGACACAGCTGTAAGCAGAGCTTTGTAGATTTATTTTCATGGTGGTGTCTTTTTAATAGAATTGTGTATCTGACTTCTGTATTCTCCATTTTGTTTTCCCTGCCTTCCTCTACAAAAATTTGTGGGTATTTTCCAGTGGTCAGCAGGAGAACCACAGTTGCCTTAGATACTACAGAGTATTCCAAAGCATTGAAAAGGCCATGCATGGAGACACTAGATTGCGAAGCATATGAAGGTAATGGATATAAAGCTTAGCACATTTTACTCTTGAAATTTTGAGTTAAAGGTATAGTACTTAGTTTAAAATTATTTAAATCTATACTTTCTTTTCTGCATTTTGTCAGACTCTAAAAAACCTACCATTTAGTAGATATTACATACAATTATATTTTTCCACCTCTTTCCCTGATGTTAGTTCCATGTACAGTAAAGCGGCTGATCCAGATTACCGACTGGTGTCTTCATGGCAACCCAACTCACTACTCGTATGAGGGAGGCAAAGCACTTTATGTGTGCATCCTTTAATCACTCCTTGAGCATTAACTGAGGCTGATTTACTATCGAAAAGTGGAGAAATTCTGGTCTGAACAAACTGTTCCTTAAAGGAGCAGTAAACTTTTTTTTATAGAAACACATATTTTATAGAGCATTTTCCGCTGAATAAAACAAGGCCACTACCACTGTTGTCAGATGTTTTATTCAAAATGTATAGCCATTCAAATAATCAGGAAGTGAATTTACAGTGCTTTACTTCCTGATGGTTCGAACTGACAGGAAGTGACAGGCAGTTTCTATCACATTCTATGGAGAACTGTATGTCTCTGACTTTCCTGACTTTTCTCTCCATTAGAATTTAACAGAAAATCTAATTAGAATTTGACCACTAGAGGGCACTGATAACGTAAAAAAACTTTGGAAATATAAATCTCTCTGCAGTGGGAGTACCCTTATTTTACTCAATAGGAAAACCCCTACAATATATAATTTTTCATAAAAAAAGTTTACTACTCCTTTAAGGTACAAACAAAAATCAAATGATTGAGTTATACAGGGTTTGTCCCTGGAACTCAAGAGAGGTCTTCAACACACTAACACTCAGGATTTAACCCCTTAACAACCCATGATGTACATGTACGTCATGAGGTTGAGGTCCCTAAAGGACCAAGGATGTACATGTACTTCATGGAATTCTGGGCTCCCCGAGAGGCTGCATGCCGTTCGGAGAGTCCAGATTCGGATCCGTGGAAAAAAAAAGCTATGTGGTCCTTAAGTGACCGCCGAGTGCATGTGCGGCCGGTCCTTAAGGGGTTTAAAAGTTCCATGGGAAACTGGATATTTTGTGTCCCCTATGGTGCAGTTGGTTTGCACATAAATTGTACAACTTGCCCTTGGTACATCAGCCTCATTGAGGTGAATGTATCACAATGATTCAGCCTTTAATCAGGAGAATCAGTTTTAAGACCCTCACCATACACTTGCCTAATGTCAGTTTACTAAGCTATGTACATCAAAATTCCTCTCCTTAACACTACTTATCCCAAGAGGAGGGCAATAGTGAATTCATATGCATTTTAGGACATTCTTTTCTTCTATGCTATGTTTAACCCCTTAACGACCCTTGACGGTCATAGTACGTTATGGGTAAATCTGATTCAACGACCCATGACGTACTATGACCGTCATGGAATTCCGGGCTCCCCCCGCGGCTGCACGCCGTTCTGGGAGTCCGGAATCCAAATCAGAAAAAAAAAAGTACATGTACTTCATGGAATTCTGGGCTCCCTGAGAGGCTGCATGCCGTTCGGAGAGTCCAGAATCGGATCCGTGGAAAAAAAAAGCTATGTGGTCCTTTAGTGACCGCCGTGTGCCTGTGAGGCTGGTCGTTAAGGGGTTAATGCAATATATTAACAAGTTGTTGGGGAAATTATGTGACTTTATGCCATTTTCCTGAGCATGTTATGGGGCTGGGGAATGGGGCTTGCTAATATTATATGATGGAAACTGTCTGCCAATATGCACTACAATGATCATATCCTATAGTGCATACCCCGAAGTGTAGCCACCAACATAAGAGGCAAATATTACCAGGGCTGCACTGGCAAATTCATACATTTGCCCCACTCTGTTTCAGTTTGGATCAGGATGTTGTGAAAGGGCTCACACACATACAGAAATACCTCCCTCTATGAGCACTGGGTAGGATCACCATAACAACCACAGCTCTGTCAATTGATTGACCAGATCAGCCCCTTCATTTTTAAGTGTGTGATTGGCATCTTCAATTTAAATAAACATAAAACTAAGCATTTCTATTTACAGGCAATGTAGGGATGTTTTACCAGGTGTCAATTCTTAATTTCTTGGATGCTATAGCTGTTTCCAAAATATCCAATTGTACAGCGCTGCGGAATTAGTTGGCGCTATATAAATAAAGATTAATAATATAATAATATTTCTTCATAATGCACTGGAAAACTTTCTAGCATCCAAAAGGATAACCCAGCGACTTCCACCTCCTGACCTTAAGCCAAACCTGCTATGTAAAATAACCAGTAAGTTATAATGTTGCAGCTGTTGCTAACTTCCGATATTCCGATAGCATATCTACAGAGTGGATATTTACCTCAGATTTGCAGGTTGATTTTTTTCCTGACAGATGCTGCGCATGTGAAAAAAAAATGGCTACCTGCACAGTTATCTAATACAGCAGCAGCTAAGTGATAGTAATTGGGATTTTCTGAGTTACTTTATTTGCTAAGGAAAAATGTCAATTCTATAGCAGTTTAATGCACAAGGAATTGTAAGTTAGTCTGTGTTGTATTACAATGTTACTTCTCCTTTAACATTTGTGCAGGGGCAAACCCAGATTTCCAGAAAGAGAGTGGGTTCAAAAAAATATAAAAATATGCTATAATGATAGCTAATTGTATTTTGTTTATTTCTGTATTCAAAAGGTCTGTGTTCAAAAGAAAAGAGGAATAATTGTGAGGTAAACCAACTGCACTATAGCGTAAAAATGAAAATTTTATTGGTTTAACCCTTTGAGTGCCAGAGTGGTACAGAATGCATTGCTTTGCAATGCATTACGTACAACTCTGGCACTCAAAGGGTTAAATAAGCTTGAAACCCCTGTAATGCTAGACGGATATGAAGTGCACTGTTTTGCAATGTGCTGGAGATCTGACTAGCATTCAAGGTGAAAAGTTTCAATCCAGCGATCCTGGGGTGTCTGGTCCTTTAAGGACCAGATAGACGAGTTTGATGTGCCGTCCCATGTGACTGATCACTTGGGGCGGCACGTCGAAAGAAGGACTGAAAGAGATTGCTCCGGTCTTGGAGCGATCAACTTCAGTCCACGGTATTACTCACCGCGCTCCTGCAGGAGCATGGTGAGTAATAGTACGTGACACACCAGGACCGTCACTGGTCCTTAAGTGCTGGACCAGTGTGATGGTCCGGGTACGTCACAGGACGCGAAGGGGTTAAATCAATACAAAATTGGAACATTTTTATTTTCCCTCTATAGAGCAGTTGGTTTATGCCAGAATTACTCCATTTTTATTGCTTGAGTGGGCAATTTGAAATCCAAAACAAATATGAAGACAATGGCATTCATGCAGGCTGAAGTGCTCCGAGCTTAGCATTAATGTTCATAGACATTGCAGAGAGTCAGGAACATCTGATAAAATGTTAAAAGCTTTTGTTTCAAGGCTTATGGTTCTCTTTTCTTATTCAATTTCATGTACTGTTTTGACTTCACCTGTACTTGAAAACTTTTCAATAAAATGTGAATTACAAAAAAAAAAAAAAAAAAAAAAAAAAAAAGCTTTTGTTTCACCCTGTACAAAGTCTATATATATATTAAGTACAACAGCAGCAAATATCTCTCACTATTGGGGTGCAACGCTTTCTATCCCTGATCTGACTGAGGCAATAGTGTGCAAGAAAGGTATCTGGAAAACCCTTGTCTATTTGTTCTTGATGTGTGGAACTGAATGATGTCAAAGGGCCATATTTAATAACATTGCTCCTGAAAACTGCATGCCAAATAAGTGATGTGATTAATTTATTAATGTATTTAGCACCAGCTCAACTTTTTTTTAATGAACTAAAAATCCCATTGCTTCTTAAAAAATTGCATTGCATCTGTAGAAACCCGTGCAGCTTTACATGCCTTGAAAGCATGTATTGGCATTGTTAATTCGGAATATAAGAATTTTATTAACTTTGCTGTTTTTTTTGTTTTGTTGTCAAATGTTATTAGCATTGCTAACGTTTCTTAGAAACAATGACAATTTTTACTAGGCCTGACAATTTTTAGAAGCAATATCAAATTTATTAGCAATGTAAATTTTTCTGTGAACAATGAAAATTTTCTATAAGCAATGCAGATTTTTTTTAAATAAGAAATCCTTTATTTCAGGCTCCAAATTACTTTCTGCCATTACTAAATACAACAAACGCAGTTATAATCACTATTTGTTTTGCCCTGCACTTTTAAAGTGCTATTGTATTAACAAGAACCCATAAAAAAAATGCAAACAAGTTAAAAAAAAAAAAAAAAAAAAAAGCACAGATTTTACAAGACAGCAAGTTATGGCTTTATGGCTTTATCTCCTACAGAAGCTCCTCAGTCTCAATGACTAGTCACCACTTGGCGTTCCCAGTCATTTGACCTGGGCAGCTCTTTGTCTTTAATGTGATAATCATGTTTGACAGGAGCATGCTTGTATGAAACACAGACGTAATAAAATGTATGACAGAAAGGAATGTACGCAAGTATTATTAGTGATAATATGTAACATCTCATTGTACATACATAGACTGGACATTCACACATATACATGTATATAAGATCTGTACATAGATGCTTGTAAGGGCTATTCACAATGACCCAGCTCCTTTAACCCTGTGAATACTGGAGATGTGTCTAATGCATTACAAGGCAGTGCTTTGGAGACATCTACTGCATTCATGGGGTTAATTATGATCACTATCCACAGGTTTCAGAGTTAACTCCTTGAGGTCCAGAGGGATACTCAGTCTTTCACCTTCTTGCTGTTGGGGGCTAAACATCCATCATTCTCAGTGTCTGCAGCTGAAGGTCCAAAGACTGACACCACTACCTAAAACTGCACATCTGCTGATTTTTAAGTTAGCCTCATGCAGGTACATGAAGTTTGTAAATATGCAGACTCCATTGAAGGTGACAGGTGCACGCTAAAAGGATAGTATAATCTGACATGGAAATAAATATATAGTAAGTTTTATCTTCAGAGAAAAGTAAAATCTCTCACTGCTAAGATATTTTTATTCAAACGTTATTTTGGTTCATTTACAATTTAAGAGTGCAGTACTTCCATGATATGAACAGCTATTGTCAGTGAAGAGAACCCTCCATAGAACGCTGCAAGAACAGCGCCACTGTACCATTTCAGGTCCTGGAGGTAACTGCTCCCTGAAAATGCAAGTTTTCTCTGCAATAACATTTGAATAAAACATCTCTCAACAGTGGGAGTAAGTTTGTTTTACTTAGAAGAATAAATACTGCAATAATTTCCCAATGTTACACAACACTGTCCTTTAATGTGTACACTGTATACTGTTTATTGTAGAGCCTTATCTCATATTTCATTTGAAATAGTTTTTATATAGTCATAAGGTATATCAGACAAACATCACAAAAGAAATGCTGGATTTTAATTCCAATATACAGCTGAATAGCCCTCTACAAGCAACTGGTTGAAATCGTGTTTGTTTTGCATTCAGTAACAAATAGATTAGGCAGTTTCAAGTTAGGAATCCAATCACAGTGATCAGAAATGTTTAAAAATCAGCACTTACCCCAGTGGGTGCAAGAGAAATCTCTGATGCAATTCACTGGAACATTCTCTAAAGCCCAGGGGGTAATGTTAAAGAATGTATATTGCATGAGAGAACAGTCACTTCATGGCAATGACAATCAGAGGAGGATTTACATTTAAGGCTTCCCTAATCAAAGCACAAGGCAACAGTACATACCTGGGTACTCTCAGGATTTGACCCAGAGACTCTTCAGGGGCAGAGGCTGATTGTTAGGGCTCAGTGAGTTTACTTGTAACTCCTCCCACTTAGTTGCTAGTTCCGGTCACCCTCTGCCATATTTTTTTTAATAGCAAGCCCCACCTCCCCTCCTCCTAATCCTGCCCACTCCAATCTAGCCCTGCCACTTTATAACACTATTCATGTCATTGGGACACTCCCAGATCTTAGTGGACCACAGAGACTTGGGACAAGAGATTCCCAGGTATGCACCTATCACCCTGCTGCCACGTCTCACTTGACTCCACCCCCATCCAATACTGCTTGGCAGAGAAAATTCACATAGCCTAAGCCATAACTATATACTTAACACCTTGGGGGTTAGAGTGGTCTCCAACACATTGCTTCTCAATGTGATGGCAACCTCCCTAGCATCCAAGAGGTTAAGTCAGTGGCAATAAAAGGTAGGTAGAGTGGTACACAAACCAACCAAAGTGTTTTTTTGTTGTGGCAGCACTATGAATGCTCTGGCCACACCCATAATTCAGAACATGGGAGTGGCCCTGCACAGCTGAAACTCCATTCAAAATTTGGTGCTCTAAGCACTTACCTATTCTGCCTTAATGGAAATCCGGCCCTCATGACAATACACATTTTACACCACAAATATTACCACATGGTTTCATGTTGTCACTCAGAATAACCCTACCTTTCTGATGGATCTCACCCCCATGCAATCAGATCACCTCTACAACCAGACTGAGGTCTGTTTCTCATGTTCCCATGTGGGTCATACACAGAGAGAGAAAAGTGGAGACATTCTGAGGCAAACCAGCTGTCCAACAGTGGACAAATGCACATTTCCATTGATTTAAATGGGGTTTAAAACCCTTTGACTGTTAGCGAGGACTCTAATGCAATGGTCACCAATGCACTCTAGACCTCTGTAAAGTTCATTGGCTAAAAGGAACAGCAACATTTAAAATTTAATACACAGTTATTACATTTCTTAAATAAACCAATGTCCAACTGACAATTTTTGAGTGCTTGAGTCATAGACTTCATCTCGCTATAGTATGTTATAGGAACTGGTCCATCTGTTGACCACATCAGAACGTGTGTGCTGTAATAACAGAGGAAGTACCTTTATTTTACTTAGCAGGAGCTTGTATATATAAAATTCTATTTCCAGTTCTCTGTCTGCACCGGGCCAGAAATGGGCAGAGGTCAGTCACAGGCAGCGAATCAGGGGTGGCAAATTTCACAGGAGTGGGCAAGTGGGGTTCGCATCTCTGCCCATTCTTGTGGAAAATCAATTCAGCGAGACTCACCGCTTCAGTGTTCCACAGGGCTCATGAAGACATGGATTGCCCAATCAAATGTGTGTGTGTGTGTGTGTGTGTGTGCGCGTAAACCAATAGATTTCAGTAATTTTTCTTTGTTACCTACAGAGCAGTTGGTGTGCCTCAGAATTGCTCAACTTGGCATATAAACTACTATCTCCTGGAATGTTTTAGTATGAATCTGCTAGTGGTTTAGTCTCTTCTTGTACACTTGTACGTGTCTCCTTACCTATGAATATAAAGTTTCCAAAATGTTTTCATATTGAAAAAAAAAGCTAAGTTTATCTTTATCCACTGTTGAGTCCTTATCAAGCAAACCGGATATCCTGCAACAAGAAACAGTTAACTAGAAAGAAAGGTCTATACAATAAACTGCAGCTATGACAGCACCAAACAAATTGCTTTTATACTTTATTTATTTTGACTTTAGATCCAATGCTTTTGCACCCACTATGTTTACAGTATGTGGCGATTTAAATGTAAAGATGCAGAGAGATGTTCTACCTGCACTGTCTAAACAACAGATCTGAATAGTGGCTGCTGCCTGCCCCTGCAGCCAAACATTGGAGGTTTTGCATTAAGACGTGACAGGAAGGTGATAATCATACCAAGGAACTCTTCGGTTTTTACAGTTTATTACAGTGTCTTCGGGGACAGAGGCTGTTTTACCAGTGGTCTTCAGTTTCTTATGAAACCCTGCCTACTTCTCCTCCTTTTACCTCTGTTCCTCCCCACTTCCCAGCCACTTCTCCTCCTCCTCCTTCCCACCCTATTCTGCCCACTTCCCACCCACTTTATGACACAAGGCTGTTAAACTTGGCTCCACCCCTATTAAACCCCACCATTTTATACCACAAATGACATCATTACCCCACCCCAGTTGCACCAAATGAGCTCTCTCTGGGGGCTCAAGTAGACAAAGTTCCCAGACAAAGTTAAAGGGATAGTAATGTTTCATAATAAAAGCATCTCTAATTAATCATCATAGTATTTGGAATTTGGAGAATGTTATTTCAATTCTGTCAGAGTTGTAGTTCAAGAGTAATTCAATGACAAAGTGTCCCCCTCCCGCCCCTTTTACTGATGTAAGTTTTTTCAGCCAGAGCAGAAGGGAGGTGCCCAGGTAGACTGCAGAGAGGGACAATCTTCAATTAAGATAAGGGAAAAACCTGAAAAGCTTGTCAAGGGGGCCAGGGCTTTCATTGTTTTCATTGTAAGAAGACTGTCCCCTGCTGTTATCTGTCTGGTCTTACAACCAGATTCCCCATCTGAGAAGAGATGGCTTACACTAGGTAAAAGGGGCGGGAGGGGAAACTTTGCTTGTGAATATCTCTTAAACCATAAAGGTTTGAGAGATAAGACTTATATCATTCTTCATATTTTTTTAATGCCTACAAAATAAAATAAAGTTAAAATGAAGTATTACTATCCCTTTAAAGTTCCCAGGTATGGTGATAATATGGAGATGACATCTCCAGTTATATCACTTCCCCAGTTCCTGTGTTATTCTATAGATCCAATGCACTAAGATGTCTAAAGTCAGAGAACTCTTACTGCAATGGCTCCATAAAATAACATAGGATTTGGAGAGTTTAGAACACTGGAGAAATTATCTCCTCTTTATCACATCTTAGTGCATCTCCCAATATCGTGTTGTTTCATTCAGGACTGGGTGAAATAACATGTTTGCCTGAAGTTGCAGAAAGCAGCCACTATAGCAACTATTCAGATCTGTTGGTTAGACACAGGAGGGAGAACATCTCCCTACATCTTTATATATAAAGGAGCAGTAAACATTTTTTTTTAGGAAAATCTACGTTATAGAACTTATCCTGCTAAGTAAAACAATGGTACCAAACTGCTGGCAGTTTTATTCAAAAGTTGTAACAGTTCAGAATTGTTATACTCCCTTGAAACAGTGATCCAAGGAACTTACTTTCTGAAACTTCAAACTGACAGGAAGTGACTTAGCAGTTTCTATGACATTCCATGAAGAACTGTTGCCAGTTACTCACCTATCCTATAGAATACAACAGAATAACAATCTTAAATCTGACCACTAGACCTTTTCAGTCTTAGTACAGTTAAAACTGTTTCACAATAACATTGTGTTAATGTGAAACAGTTTTAACTGTAATAAGACTGAAAAGACACATCTCCTAGCAGTGTGAGCACCCATGTTTTTACAATAAATTGTATTTTTTATAAACATTTACTGCTCCTATAACTCTCCACATAGCATAACAATACAGGGAGATTTACAAGCACTGGCATTATGTCATAATAAATGACACATAACAGCAATATGTGCACTGCTGTCATAAATAGACCCCAGAGAAGCAAAAAATCAAAATACAAAAATACAAGGAAATGTAGGCATAAAGAGGCTGATTTAAGCAATGAGTTGCTCACCCCTCTGTCTCTCAGAGGGGTAATAAGAAGAACTGGAGATATTCTGCAGCAAAGCAGCTGAGCTATAGGAACAAATTAAAATCTCTATTTATTTAAATGGGACTTTTAACCCCTTAAAGTGGAACTACCAACCTAAGTAAAGTTAAACCCCAAAACTTACCCATCTGGTGACTAGCTGAACAATAGTACTAGTCTTCAGAATAATGACCTTACAGAGAAATTCTGCTGCTCCCGGGACTAACAGCCAGGCAACAGCACTTTAAAAGAAGATGCACGCCTGTCCCCTCAGTCACTTCCGGTACCATATGGTACCTAGCAACGACTCCAAGAGCAGACTGGGACTGACAATGCAGACATCGCTATGCAAAGATGTCTGTGCTGTTTCCTGGCGGTCAGTTCTGGGAGTAGTAGAATTTCTCTTTAAGGAGGTAATTATTCCGGTGACTAGTACTATTGTTCAGCTAGTTGCCAGATGGGTAATTTTTGGGGTTTAACTTTACTTGGGTTGGTAGTTCCACTTTAAATACTAGAGTTAAACCCTCGTTTATCCCTTTGAGTGTCAGATAGTTATCTAATGCATGGCACTCAAAGGGTTACATTTAAATAAATGTAGGGAATGATTATATGTATCGTATGGTACAGCTGTTTTATCGTAGAATTATTCCAGCTCTGGTTAGCCTCAGAGACACATCACTTTGATTTGATCAGAAAAACCAAAATCCCGGTCACTCACATTCCATAAAAAAAGCCTGTCCTTCCTCAGAGTGAGGGAATGGATGGTGGGTGCACATAGAGGTACGCGTGTTCTGGAATGTACGCTAAAGAATAGGAATTCTGGGGCAAACCAACTGTATCATAGGGGACAAATGAAAATTACCATTGATTTAAATGAGGCTTATAACCCCTTGAATGCTAGCGAGGTCTCCAACTCATTGAGAAGCCACTAACACTAACACTCAAGGGGTTAAATTGATGGGAGTATTGAAGAATGTTTGTTTGTCACCTGTGGCGCAGTTGGTTTGCTGTAATTGCTACATAATGACTTGAATAGCTGAATACAACACATGGGGACTTAACCCTTTGCATGCCAAAGGGGTTACGCAATGCATTGCAAAGCAATGTGTTGCGTAACCCCTCTGGCATGCAAAGGGTTAAGCAGGAAACAAAAATGGAACATACCAACTGCACCATAGAGGACAAATAAAAATCCTCCAATTTTCAGCTGATATATTTTATTTTATTTTATTTATTGAGAAAACTGTTTTACCAGGCAGAATACATTGAGATTTCTCTCGCTTTCAAGTATGTCCTGGATATATAAATACAGCCATTAACCTCTTGACTGCTACTGAAGTCACCAAAGCATTGATGCAATGGAGACAAATCTAGTATTGAAAGGTCAAAAGCCCATTTAAGTCAATGGGTATTTTTAGTCAACCCCCCTGCCACCAGCGATGCAGTTGGTTTGCACCAGATGTGCTCAGCTTTTTCTTTTATGCTACAATAAAGATTTAATGTTACAAATGTAAACAGTAAGTACATGTTATGGACACAGAACTAAGACAGACAGTGCTTGTAGTTTTCATAAAAAGGCATCAAACACTCATAATTTCCTAAGCATGCAATCGGCATTACAGTCATAGAAATCTAAAAGACAAGTCTCTTGGTCCAGGTCAGAGTTCATGTGAGGGACAGCTCGAAGCCCTCTGACTCCATTTCACTGTTCCACTTTGAAGAATGCCCATTGTACAGAAATGTGCAGTTTGCATTCAGTTCCCATAATGCACCATTAATTAATTGTGTGTAAGAATGCGCATTGACCCGATCTCTCACGGAAAGACATACGTGACTATTTTGGAAAGACAGAGCCAGGGATGCAATGCACTGCAGGTCTCATTAGCTTGGAATAGATAAGGAGAGAAAAAAGAGAACAGACCAGTGTACTGAGTACTGAGCAGATGGATGCACACCAGGATTTCTCCATGTGCTTTTCACAACATATTCCGAGCTCCCAAATATCTCACAGCGTGAATACTGTTGACAAAATTCAGTGAGCGGACCTGTTAATCAGCATATGAACGCTGTCACTTTTAATTTCTCTGTACTCTCATGGGGAACGGGTTATTATGGAGAAGCATTTTCGCACTCCAGGGACCTTCTGTGTTAAAGGTACAGTAATACTTCAAAATTACTAAGCCTTTAAATAAAGAAGAAAAATGCCCCCAGTGGCATCTCTCGAACTCTTATGGTTTGAGAGATAACCGCTTACAAATTTCCCCCCGCCTGACGTCAGCGTTCTAGCTGACAGCAGGGAAATCTGCTCCTGGGATCAGTCGGCGGCTCTGCGTTAATGAAAAAGATATCCTTCGCTGAAAAGGTCTTCTATGTGTGCTTGCAAACCAAACACACGTAAAAGACCTTTTAAATGAAGGATTTCTTTTTCATTAACACAATCTCAGCTCTGCTGCAGAGCCTCCGACGGTCCAGGGACCTGATTTCCCTGCTGTCAGTTAGAATGCTGACATCAGGCGGGGGGGAACTTTGTAAGCGGTTATCTTTCAAACCATAAGGGTTTGAGAGATGTCACTGTGGGCATTTTTCATCTTTATTTAAGGGCTACAAAATAGAGATTAGTAATTTTGAAGTATTACTATCCCTTTAAAGAAAAAAGGTCCATTTCTTGACTACAACTGAAACCTAGGGGGCAAATAATACTCCTCACTGATTTAAATGGGACTTTTAACCCGTTGAATGCTTTCTAGCATTCAAGGGGTTTAAAGTTTAACTATAAGTGGCTCTTAGGCCTTATTCATCAAGTTAAGAGGTAGTCGGTTTAGCCCAAAAACTGCAAATCATGGGTATCCTATTGAAATGCTGCCCTCTATTTAACGACTATCAAAAGGGCAAGATCATAATGTCGTCTGCATTAAAAGGGCTACATCAGAATTCCACTCACATTAAAAGGGCAACATTCTGATGTTGCACGCTTAAGGGTCACCCTGCACTGCCATGTACAACTTTCAATACTAAATCCCAGTGGCATGCGCATATCTGGAGAACTTTATTTTCAAATAAAACAATACAATTTGCCCTATACCCCCACCCCATTAAATGGCAACATTTCAATAGTAAACCATGCATATTCTCTATCTGTGGAGAAAGCAGTGCCAGAACCACTTCCCCATACTGTGCCTAAATATGCCTTCTTCCTCTCACAGGCCCTGGTGACTGAGCATGATGTCATCAGAATGTTCAGTCACCAGGGCATGTGAGAGGAAGAAGGCATCTTAAGGCACATCATGGAGAAGTGGCTTGGGCACTGCTTTCTCCACAGATGGATGGTATGCATAACATTACTCGGAGCAGACGACAAGTTAACCCTTTATATTTAATATGTGGTATATAGGGTAAATTGTATTATTTTGTTTTAAAATAAAGTTCTCTAGATTTGTGAGTGCAACATCATAATACCACTGGGATTTAGTATTGAAAGTTCTACATGGCTGTGCAGGGCAACCCTTAAGTGTGCAACATCAGAATGTCACCCTTTTGATGCAGACAACATTATGATCTTGCCTTTTTGATGATCGCCAAATAGAGGGCGACATTTCAATAGTAAAGCCACATCATGGAGTGGAATGAACTATCCCATAGATTTAAACTGACTTTTAACAATTTGCATGATAGAGTTTCTGAAGCATTGCAAGGAATGCATTGGAGACCTTTGTAACATTCAAAGTGTTAAAAGTCCAATTTAAATCCATGGTAATCTGTGAACATTTCATTTACCCCCCTATGGTGTAATTGGTTTGCTCTAGAACTGCACCATTTAGCTTAATGAATAAGGCCCATTAATGTGCCTAGGAAAGTGTCCTTCATACAGCACTCGGGCATGTATGTATGTTTTGCATTATATCTGCAATTTCCAATGTACAGTAATCTCTATTGAAGTCTGCCTCTAGGTCACACCTCCTCACACAATGGGCTTTAGTTGACCTGAATGACTAGTAATGGACATAGTATTTATCTGATCATAGACTGAAAAAATTGCACTAGGTTAAACTGAGATAAAATGCAAATATAAACTGTAATTAGATATAACTGGCTGCTGTTTAATGGACACCTACCTAGGTTAAGTCCTTTAGACAAATTAAGAGCCGCTTATTCTAAGGGAAAGGTTCCCCTTTAAATAAATAGAAAGTTTGTGACTTTTTACTTCTCTCCTATAATTCAGTTGTTATGTTCCAGAACTGCTAATCTTTTGCAGTCTCCAAAGGGCTCATATTGTTATTAAAAGGAATACATTACAGTTATCTTGAGCTAGGCATTTTGGAGTTATTTTGTAAATGGGTAAAAACTTTAACCTCATCCAATCCCTCAGCTAAAGATATTGCCCAATATCTGAGCATTTTCTTGGACCTCCAAAATGGGCAGAATATGTAAACTCTGTCACTGCTGAAACATTTTAAGTGGCAGTGATATACTTTTGGTCCATGCCACATAATGAGGCATAAATATTTATCTCTTAAAAGGTCAATAAAGATTTATATTTTGTATCTGTGTCTACAAATGTGTGCGTGCGTGACTATGTATCCCCATGAGGACCAGAAGTGTGCACAACATATTGCTATGAAATGCGTTGTGCACACCTATTATCATCATCGGGATATATAAGTTTGAAGGTTTGCTTGTTTGTGCAGACTGTTCTCTACGTTGTGCTAGTGTTTGTTTATTCTTATTCAGTAATCCATATGTGTGCTTTATATGTCTCTTGGTCTAAGATTCTGTTGGCTTTCCTTTTGCTTGTAGCGGAACATGGGGTTTTGGCTGGAGTAGAAGTCCAGAGCAGACGGTAGTTGTTACTTTTTGAACATGTCCTGCAGTGGCCCTGGAAGATACTTGAGTACGGTGTCCAAAATGCTTTCTTCTTCCTCTTCATCTTCATCCCCACAACCAGCTGGAATGGCCTTCTTAGGACGAGTCAAGCTGCCCTCACATGGCTGCTCCATAGCTGCCTTTTCTTCTGCTTCTTTCTCCTCCTTTTTCTTAAGACCATACTGCAATAAAAACAACAATGTATATATTCATAAATACATATCTCTTGTCAATGGTGTCTAGCAGGTAAAATGAAGATTCTGTAAATTCTTATTCATTCCACTGGGACTTTAAACTCCTTAATACTCGAGAGGTCTCTTTGCAATGTGTTTAAAATCTGTCCGGCACTCAGGGGATTAAAGGCACCATTTAAATCAACGGGCAATTTCATGCCTCCTTAGAGAAGCGGGTTTACTCCAGAACTGTACCCACATCTTGATGACTGCAGCCCTAATATGACTATTATAGGAAGTGGCAGTACTGTATATTTGGGAGATAATCAATAGAAATAAAAGGTTGTATACAGGAAACAAAATAAGAGCAAACCAACTGCACCATGAGGAGGGGGTAACGATCAAAATCCCTACTGATTTCAATTAGGTTTTTAACCCCCTTAAATACCAGAGGGATTACCATTATATTGCAAATCAATATTCTATAGATCAGCTAGAATTCGGGGGGGACACAAATACTAAATTAAAGCAACAGTAATGTCCCATAAAAAATTATTCTTGTTTTGTAGCGTTAAAAAAATAAATTATGTGGCACAAATCCTATCTCTCAAACCTTTACAGTTTGAGAGATATTCGCATCTAAAGTTCCCCCTCTCCTGATGTCAGCCGTAAAGCTGACAGCAGGAGATTCCAGTCAGCCAACTTGAGGCGGCTCTTCAGCAGAGCTGAAATTGCGTTATTTAAAGCGGAACTACCACCCGACATAATCTTTAGCTTCACTAAGTCCCCATCTGGTGACTAGCTGCTTAGTAGCACTAGTCGCCAGAATAATTACCTTATTTAATAGATTTCTGCTCTTCCACGGGTGACAGGCAGGACGGAGCGTGGACATCTTGCCATTGTGACGTCTGCGCGCCTGTGCTGTCATTCCGGGTCTAGTAGGCATTGCTAGGAGCCATTTGGCTCTGGCTGGGACTGACAGCGCAAGCGCGCGGATGTCACAGTGGCAAGATGTCCGCACTCCGTCCTGTCTGTCATCCATGGAAGAGAGCAGAAATCTATTAAATAAGGTAATTATGCTGGCGACTAGCGCTACCAAGCAGCTAGTCGCCAGATGGGGACTTAGAGAAGCTATTAGAGGGATATTCATCCCTAAAAATCCTTTTACTCGTGTAATGGGTACCAAATGTCACATTCGAAGTTCCAAATCACTGATAAGATGAGGAAACTCTGAATATAATCCCAAATGATGCTCTGTAGCTCCTGTTCAATGCATGAGACCCGCTCCATGCACATTATAGGAATAAAACAAACTAGACACGAAAAATATACAAAAATATATGTATGTAATTGTGTGTTATAGTGTCTGGATATACCAGAATACATACTCCTCACATATAAATATATATACACATCATCCTACACTATCTCAATGCCCCTGCAACCTATCTAAACGATCGATCGTAAAAAATAAAAATAAAATGTTCAACATAAATATACCAGAATCTACACACTCCTCACATATAAATATATATACACATCATCCTACACTATCTCAATGCCCCTGAAACCTATTCTATCTAAACGATCAATCATAAAAAATCAAAATAAAATGTTAAACATTTTATTTTTATTTTTTACGATCGATCGTTTAGATAGAGCTAGGTTTCAGGGGCATTGAGATAGTGTAGGATGATGTGTATATATATTTATATGTGAGGAGTGTGTAGATTCTGGTATATCCAGACACTATAAAACACACTTACATAGATATATTTTTGTAAATTTTTCGTGTCAGGTTTCCCTCCCCTAGCTATCTGTCTGTCTGTCTATCTATCTATCTTTCTAGCTATCTGCAATAACTTTTCTAAGCTATTTTGTCATGGGGTTCTTTTGTTCCCATAGACTAGATGCTCTTACCTCAGGAGGTTCTGGGTGATTATACTTGTACATTTTTATCTAAGGAAGAAGACTTTTATGTTAGTGAAATTAGCTGTTATACAGCAGTTCTGCCATTATGAGCTGGGGATGAGACCTCAGAGGAGGTGTCTGTAGGACTTTAGTATCTCTACCTGTGACTGGTCTATTTTTGACTTAAGTTTGGATAAGTATTGTCCTTCGTTTACTTGTCTTGCTGGTTTGATTGAGTACTTTATTATATGCACTATTATATGCACTTTTTTGCACTTTTATCAGTTTGTACATTGACTGTGTTGTCACATTTATAACTTTAGGGACTATATGTGGAGTCCGGGTAGGTGAATATCTCGTCACTCTCTTTCATATGTGGATTTAAGATGATTAAATATATTTTACCTTCAAGATGTGTGATTTATAATTCTGGAGTCCTATCAGACCTCCTGTATTTTGCTTTTAAATATGTTTTAATTGTGTGGTTTATTTTTGATCCAATAAACTTCAATACTTTTGTACTATGATTTTGGTTGAGGTCTGCTTTTTCTTTTTGGGGTGTTTTCTATTCCCTGTATTTGTAACCAATGTAGTTCTGGTCCAGAGGTCAGGAATGAGGCCCATTCCCAATATCATTTTGACCCCATATTTAAAAAAAAGTTGCAAAACTCCTTCAAGTCTAATAGTATTAGTATGCACATAATGCTGCTCTATTGTTCTAGGTGTGTTGTTCTAGAGTAGGGGTGGGAAATCTGAGGTACTCAAGCTATTGTGGACTACAGCTCCCATTACCCCCCCAATGAAACAACACATTATTAACTTGCAGTTGTTGCCAAGTGTTGTAATGTAACTTTAATATCTATCATGTGGAATGCACAGAAATATATACACTATATAAAGGGAATTACTAAATAAATTGCAGCTAAGCTCTGTTCTAGTCCTGTGTTCCTTTTTCAGTACAAGAGCACATACAGATATGGCCAGGATGTAGAACCCACCTCCACAAGTAGTAGACCGGTATGCTATCTTAGAAAGCTAAATGCATGACAAAAATATTATGTACAGTATATAATTCATGAAAAAACACACATTTCAACACCAGTCTGAAGAATAGCTCCTGAATATTGTAGTCAGTGCTCATCATTATACCTTCAAATACGTCATACAGAGACAAACAGGTTGCCATGGCAACTCGGTTGCCCAACTGGGTTAACTCCATCACTGGAGAAAGGGCTGATAGGGAAAAGGGTGAGAAAGGTTTTTAAATTCCTGATATCTCTTAAACTATTGAATATTTAATACTGTGATTAGTCACATTTACATTAGAATGCTTTAAGAACAAAAAAATAATTTCTATGTTTTAAATGGCAATCGTCATGTTATACTAACGGTACACTAGAATGCTTTAAGGGAAAAAAAAACATTTCTATGTTTTAAAGGGCAATTATCATGTTTTAGTAGCTGTGTACTGGGAGCAGACATAGCAGAAAGCCCATGGATGTAGTATACAGCCCCAAACTGGCTCCTATCAGGTGTTCAGGCTCTTAGCAATGCAGACATGGGTTGCATGCACTGTCCGAAGAGACCCTCTGTGTTGGGCTTTCAACCCAGATACAGCAAGTATGGGCACCTGAATCATGTAGGACAAGATATTGACTTGAGCAATGCAACATCAATACATCTGGGGAGCAATGGGTCCCATTCAGACCCCTGCTTTGCTCCTCTGTTTTCCTTGGGGGTTCAAAGTTCAGCCTAGCCTAATTGGTCGGTTGGCACCCAGGGGAGCATATCTGCAAATAGGGAAAATACATGATGATAGTTACCCTTTAAAGGGATAGTAATACTTCATTTTAACTTTATTTTATTTTGTAGGCATTAAAAAAACATGAAGAATGATATAAGTCTTATCTCTCAAACCTTTATGGTTTATGAGACATTCACAAGCAAAGTTTCCCCCTACCACCCCTTTTACCTAGTGTAAGCCATCGCTTCTCAGATGTGAATCTGGTTGAAAGACCAGACAGATAACAGAAGGGGACACTCTTATTCCTATGAAAACAATGACATCCCTGCCCCCCTTGACAAGCTTTTCAGGTTTTTCCCTTATCTTAATTGAAGATTGTCCCTCTCTGCAATCTACCTGGGCACCTCCCTTCTGCTCTAGCTGAACAGTGTGACATCAGTAAAAGGGGTGGGAGGGGGATACTTTGTCATTGAAATACTCTGGAACTACAACTCTGACAGAATTGAAATAACACTCTCCAAAGTCCAAATTCTATGATGATTAATTAGAGCTGCTTTTATTATGAAACATTACTATCCCTTTAAGGGCAGAGGAATGAGTAACTCATCTGTTCTTAAGCAGGGATATTGGAATTTAATTTTCTGGCCATAGTAAGCTAAGTGGGGGTTATTATAGTAAGGAGCTGCTTCTTTAAAGTATAGGAAGGACCATGTATATTTATAAAATTCACTATTCTTTAATAAAATTGTAATTTGTATTTTAGGATGAGTTCATTCAGCTTCCTCGTAAATGTTAGTTTTCATATCCTTCTTGTAGATTGCTTTTATTTCTTTCCACTCACTCTGTACTGTATTGTGGATGTCCCTGAAAGGACACAAATAAAATCTCTCCCATTCTTTGCTTGGTCAGGAGCAATATGAGAAGGCCAATTCATTGTGCTTTATCTGCTTCATCTCCCTGACAGGATATGAAAGATTTGTGTCCTTCTGCCTACCTTGTGATTAGACGGGGCATCTGCAGAAGGAATAAGATGCCTGAGGGACATGATAGCAAGAGATATGCCTTTGTTCTCTAATATTAACAGATTCATTGATAACACTGAACTTTCACAAACCTCTACCGAGATGAACCAGATAGCACAAGGTCATGCATAAAATGGGAAGCATGTTACTTTGAGTTTATTTAATCTGGCCCCTGTCATATACAATTCACTCATATTGTTGTTGTTTCAAATTTGTAAGACAATACAGTTATTAGTAAATGGGATGCCATTTTTAAATACATTTTCTTAATGTGGTAATTGTTAGTTATTAGAACTTGAGTTAATTGTGATGGCTTTGAAATGCTGTTGGATTCTGCTTGAGAATGTGAAGTACACAATGACTATGAACCTGTGTAACTAAAGCTAGCCATAGAAACAAAATGGGGTGTATTATAATTGTTAAAGGGATAGTGATACTTCGTTTTAACTTTATTTTATTTTGTAGGCATTAAAAAAACATGAAGAACGATATAAGTCTTATCTCTCAAACCTTTATGGTTTAAGAGATATTCACAAGCAAAGTTTCCCCCTCCCGCCCCTTTTTCCTAGTGTAAGCCATCTCTTCTCAGATGTGGAATGCAGTCCATAGACCAGACAGATAACAGCAGGGGACACTCTTCTTTGTATGTAAACAATGAAAGCCCTTCCCCCCTTGTCAAGTTTTTCAGCTTTTTCCCTTATCTTAATTGAAGATTGTCCTTCTCTGCAGTCTACCTGGACACCTCCCTTCTGATCTGACTGAACAGGAGGGGGATACTTTGCTTGTGAATATCTCTTAAACCATAAAGGTCTGAGAGATACGACTTATATCGTTCTTCATGTTTTTTTAATGCCTACAAAATAAAATAAAGATAAAACAAAGTATTACTATCCCTTTAAATCGATTTATAAAGTGCCAGAATATTCCACAGTGCTGTACAATTAAATAACTAATTTCAAACATATAAAAGACTGACAGTGGTGAGGACCCTGTTTGCAAGAACTTACAATCAAGATGGAGAAGGGGAACAAGTGAAACACAAGATGTGATTTAATTTATTTATTCTTTAGTTATAAAGAAATTTGGCAAATTTCAGAGTTGGTCCCCTAGACTGGTAGGCAGGACAGTATCAAGCTGCTATATTGACAGCTTTCAGACAGTTAAAGATATTGTGTGTAAGCTTTGGATGGATGGGCGAGCAAATTAATTAGTGAAAGCTAGGGTGGGTGTGATGGAGTATGGCAGTGAGTTCCAGAGATAAGGAACTGCTCTGGTGTAACCTTGGAGTTGATAGAGAGAGGTAATGGTAATGAAGCTGAAGATTATTTAGTGAGTGTAAAAGGTGGTTTGGTGAGTAGTTACAGATGACTATGGATATATATGGGGTAGTGATATTGTGGAGGGCTCTGTACGTCAGTGACAAGATTTTAAATGTAATCCTTGCAGACACAGGGAACCAGTGTAGCACCTGACAGAGTGGGACTGCAGAGGAAGCTAGGATGATGCTGCAATAATCAAGCTGATGCATGAATAGGGAATAAACTCTGGTTTTCATAGTAAGAAAAGTCCTATTCTAGAGATGTTCTAGTTTTGAAAGTGACAAGGTAGAGTGTATCTAAGGAATAAAGGAGAGGGAAGAACCTAAAATGTCCCCTAGGCTGTGGGCTTGTTTGGGAGGCATTATAGTGGAGTTCTTCACATTATTGGTGATACCAGGGTAGGTACAGTAGCATGCGGCAGAATATTACAGAAGCCAAGGGGAAGGCAGATTATGATATGAACTGTGATCCTGGAAAGGAAAGTGGTGTATCTTTAGTGCAATTCAGTGTGCCTGCTATAAGAGAGGGAGTCTGGCCTTGCTGGCATTAAAGCCTTATGAACAGCTAAGTATTTGTGCAATGCACTAAAAGATCATATAGTCCAGTGCATGTTCTGAAGCGTAGAGGTGTTGGAAGGTAATGCCAGCATAGCTGATCTGATTGGTTTGTAAATGCCCACCCCAAAACAGGCTGCTGTACTATTATGAAAGAGTAATTATTAGACAAACCAGGTGTACCATAGGGGAAAACAACAAATTGTCATTGATGTGTATGTGGCTTTTAACCCTTGAATGTTAGAAAGGTCTCCAACGTATCACTTCTATGAGGCTGAAGTGCTATTAAGAACTGGAATAACTATGAAGCAAACGAAGTGCACCATAGGGGACTAATAAAACTGCACAGCAATGCATTAACCCTTTGAGTGCCAGAGAGATATCCAGTACATTACCTTGCAAGGTGTTCGATACCTCTCTGACACTTAATGGGTTAAGACACATGCATTTGCAGCCAGAGGGTTAAGGGACCATTAGAATTTTCTAACCATAGTAAGGTGAGCAGTTTTTGTTCTTATTAAAGGGGTTAGTTCTCCTTTAAATGGTTAAAGTCCTAGTGGAGGCGTATGCACCATTATACACTAAATACATTACTACAAAAGCATAGGTGTGGGCACACGATTTTAAGCCAATAAAAAACAGTGGAAAATAAGCCGCTGCTAGCGGATTTGTACTTTACCCCCCAAGGTGTTTGAAGATTTCTTTAGCAGAATGGAAGAGATAAGTATAGAAACTAAAAGCAGATCAAAGAACAATGCAGCAGTAAGATGTATAGTCATTTATGCATTCAGGCACAGTTATGAAACAGAAAACTATACTTTATTATTTATGGCACTGTTTCTAGGATAAATAGGATTATAAAATATTCAGTGATCTTTTGCCTATAAATTATTGAAGGCCCACATCCACTGCATCGCCTACTGACCATACACTAAAGATCGTGCAGCTCAAGAGAAATCAGCAGAAATAGCTGAAGGGGTTCACACAACACTGGGCCAATGTACTGAGAATTTTGGGTGAGGTTTTTTTTAATCCACTATGATGCAATTGGTTTCTCCATTTCTTTTTAGTATCTCATCTTGAGTATCTCACCTTAACACACTGAATGCTAGGGCACTGACAGGCAACCAGATTAGCCATAAGGCCTGCATATTTGACCCACAAGTACGCTAAAAGGATACAAATTCTAAATAGTTGTTGAAAAAAGTGGATTAACCCTTTGGATGCAAGAGATACAATGCGTTGGTGATCTCTCTAGCACCCAAGCAGATAAAGTGGAAGAGTGTATGTTTAAAGGGATAGTAATACTTGCAAATTACTAATCCCCATATTGTAGCTTTGTTAAAAAGAAACGTCTTGCCCCCAGTGTCATCTCTCAAACCCTTATGGTTTGAGAGATGATAGCGCTCAAAGATCCCCCCTCCCTCACCCTTCCCTGACTGAACGCTGAACGTTGACTGCTGGGATATCCGGTATTACTTGCATCAGGCGGCTCTGCAGCATTGCAGAGATCGCTTTTATAAAAAAGAAGTCTTTCACTAAAACGGTCTTCTATGTGTGCTTGCAAACCAAGCACACGTAGAAGACCGTTTCAGTGAAAGAATTCTTTTTTATAAGCGCGATCTCGGCTCAGCTGCAGAGCCGCCTGATGCACATAAGACTGTCGTACGACAGCTTCCCCTGCAGTCAGCGTTCAGTCAGTGAAGGGGGAGGGAGGGGGAACTTAGAGCGCTATCATCTTTCAAACCACAAGGGTTTGAGAGATAACACTGGGGGCAATGAGTTTCTTTTTAACAAAGCTACAATATGGGGATTAGTAATTTGCAAGATTTACTATTGCTTTAAAGGGAACTACGGTTTGAAGCAAAAGTAAAAGGATGCGGGCTTGGTGAGGTGAAAATTGGTGGCGTTCTCTGTGGTAGTGGGAACTTACCTCCCCTTCCCACTGTATGAGAGTGCAAACTAAGGACTTCAAGAAAACCTTCTGAGTCTTAAATACGGCCACAGCTCCGCCTGTTGATCATCACTATGCTAGAGAGATTTCCAATGCAATTCTCTGAAGACATGACTAGCACCCAGGAGGTTAGAACAAAGAAGGATCTTCTCTAAGGCCTCTTTCACATGGATAACAAAACTGTTGCAGTGTTCCATTGCTCATCTCTCTCCTATATTCCACTGGTGATCCAGACACAGGAGAGGCCTGTGCAATAGTCAGCACACATGAGAGCCAGTTAATATTACTGGCTGGTACCCATGTGGGTCAACCATTTATTGGAGGTTGCTATGTACATCTTAACCTCCAAAAACGATTGTGTGAAAAGTCTGCAGGTAGCTCAGTATGAGGTGGTGCTAGACCTTAATTACTGCAACTTCGGTATGTGGCCGTGCTAGACCTTCCTTACTACAACTTTACTGCATTCATAAGATAAAAGCAGTAAAGCTGCAGAATGTTGGACTTCGGTGTGATTACACTAGGTGATAGTTGCATATGTGAAATGCACCATAACCCAGCATTGGACTCTTCACCAATAGTAACATAGCCAATGTAGCATCCTCTGTGTGAATGGGGCTTAACCCCTTAACGACCCATGACGTACATGTACATCATGAGGATGCTGTCCCTAAAGGACCAAGGACGTACATGTACATCATGAGGATGCTGTCCCTAAAGGACCAAGGACGTACATGTACGTCATGGAGTTCCAGGCTCCCCACGCGGCTGCACGCTGTTTGGGGAGTTCGGAATCGGATCAACAAAAAAAAAAAATGCTCCGTGGTCCTTAAGTGACAGCCGCGTGCGTGTGTGTCCGGTCCTTAAGGGGTTAAGGATGAAAAGGACACCTCTTCCCAGTAATCATGTTTCTATACAGCAAACTGAATTAAGAGAACCTTAATGTAAAAAAAAAAGACGCACAATCTTTCTTTCCTCTTCAGATGTGTTCAGCCAGTGAATCCTACTACCTTTACCAAACTCAGATTTAATTATATTTTTTTCTGTCTGATTTACATAATTATTCATTAACTATGTTCTCTGTATTTCTGCTGTAATAGCACTTTAGAGAGAGGCAGTGGATGGCTGCAGAACAAAATATGAGTAGGAATTATCCCTGAGGATATCTCCACTAAATACACAGAGCAGGAGTGGGCAACATGAGGCCCTCCAACTCTTGAGAACTACAATTACCACCATCCCTGGCTGATGATGGAAGTTTGAATCCTCAAAAGCTGGAGGGCCTCAGGTTGTCCAACCAAGAAATAGTGAAAGCTTCTCTTTATTGACGTGTTGTAGACATATGGGAAGAGGTGGAGAGCGAATAAAGATTCAGTCATTGCCCGTCATCTGGTGGAAATATGGGTGGGTGATGGGAGCCTTATTGAATTTGTGGGCACTGAAAGGGTAAGATGTTCTCCCAGGGGAGGTGACTCTGTTCTCTCAATTATATACAAAATGGATGCTTTCTAGATCTGTAATCCTGTTACCAGAAAGATTAGAAGACGGAATTCAGAATGTGGCATAACACTTACTTGTTTGTTTTTGTTTTTTTACCCTTCTAACTCTTTGAGTGCCACAGTGCATTGCATTGCAATGCGGTGGATACCTCACTGGCACTTAAATGGTTAAATATTTGATGGTTGGGGTTAGTTGTTATGCTTTTGAACTACGGTTAGCATTAAGGGTTATTGACCAGTGTTATTAAGTTAGGGGTTAAGATTAATATTACATTTTTAGGGTTAGGGATTAGGGGTTGAAGTTAACATTTAAGTACTAAGGGATCCCCCATGCATTATTTTGCATTACTCTGGCACTCAAAGGGTTAATTTACAGATCGGATGAACATTTATGGTACATATAACTAGAGAGGGCAAAATGATGATTTTCTAATAAGCAAGCATTTTTTCTTACTTTATTCAGCCACACCTAGCAAATACGCACATTCTCTGGATCCAGGACATTAGCTATAGTATCTATATATGAAGTACAACATGCTATCATAATACAAGTCAGACAATTGTGGTCAATGGTACCTGACTTTGCATTATTCTATTACCAGAGTAGCAAGTTGCCTGTACTCTGGTGCCCACTTAAAGGGATAGTAATGTTTCATAATAAAAGCAGCTCTAATTAATCAGCATAGTAGTAATACAATCACAAAGTATCCCCCTCCCGCCCCTTTTACTGATGTAACACTGCTCAGCCAGAGCAGAAGGGAGGTACCCAGGTAGACTGCAGAGAGGGACAATCTTCAATTAAGATAAGGGAAAAACCTGAAAAACTTGTCGGGGGGGCAGGGTTTTCATTGTTCTCATAGGAAGAAGATTGCTCCCTTGTGTTATCTGGCTGGTCTATGGACTGGATTCCACATCTGAGAAGAGATTGTGTCAGGCCGCCCGTCGGCGACCCGGTCTTACCTCCCGCAGTGCCCGGACTCACAGTGGCACTCGGCTCCGGTCCCCTGCCCAGAAGCCATGGCGGCCGCCACGCCGGGTCCCCTCTGTTTCCTTGCGGACCGGCGTCCGCTCTAGACCGACAGGCAGCCCTGTCAGACGCGCACACACTCGCCCTCCCTTGTGTGCGCGCCTCAAACAAGGGTCTGATATTTCCCGGGCGTTGCCATGGCAACGCGGCGCCCGGCTCCGCCCCTCTTCAGCTGCTACTCATCCACAGCCTATATAAACCCTGAGCTCCCTGTACATGGTGCTCAGTGTTACTGTGGCTTCCCTTGTGCTCAGTTGCTTCCTAGTGCTCCTGCTCCTTGTTGATTCCTGGCTCCTTGACCCTTGGCTATCCATTCTGACTCCGCTGACCTCTGGCTCCTTGACCCTTGGCTTGTCTCCTGGACTCCGATGACCTCTGGCTCCTTGACCCTTGGCTTGACTCCTGGACTCCGCTGACCTCTGGCTCCTTGACCCTTGGCTTGACTCCTGGACTCCGCTGACCTCTGGCTCCTTGACCCTTGGCTTGACTCCTGGACTCCGCTGACCTCTGGCTCCTTGACCCTTGGCTTGACTCCTGGATTCCGCTGACCTCTGGCTCCCCTATCCTTGGCCTGATTCCTGGACTCCGTTGCTCGTGCTCGCAGTTCACACTGGGGAGGAGCCTGTGTTCTCTCTCTCTCCAGACTCTCTCCCAGTGTGCTGTTCCAGTAAGAGCGACTATCCTGCTTCTGGGTTCCTGCATCCAGATAGTGAGTATCCATATCTTACTCACCTAACAGAAACACTGAGCCTATATGGAACCCGCAGGAGTCGCGGACGCTATCACCGCCCTCTCCCAGCAAATTGCCGCTCTCACGCAAACCATGCAGGACCTCCAGGCCGGTCAGACTCATCTGCAGCATCAATTACATGACCTGCAGACCAGCTCCGCTTCTTCAGGCGCTTCCGCTCCAGCGATGCCACCTGTAGGGGTACCCCCCTCGGACAGGACGTACACTCCCGAACCCAGAATTCCTCTCCCAGAACGCTACTCTGGGGACCGTGCGAAGTATAAGACCTTCATCACAGCCTGTCAGGTCATGTTTTCTCTTCAACCAAGAACCTATGCCTCTGACTTCATTAAAATACGAACTGTGATCTCATTGCTGTCCGGAGAGCCCCAGACCTGGGCTCATCAGTTGCTACACACCAATGATCCCGCATTGGCTTCCTGGCATTCGTTCCTCCATGCCATGGACCTTCTGTTTGATGATCCCCTCCGGGCCTCCTCTGCCCATATCGCCATGAGGGCCTTACGGCAGGGCCAAAGGCCAGTAGAGGAGTATGTCACTGAATTCCGCTCTTTGGCCATCGAGAGCGAGTGGAACGAGCCTGCCCTGGTGGATCAATTTCGTCTCGGCTTGTCCAATGCCCTGAAGGACGAACTGGCCCGTGTGGGTATCCCTCCTTCTCTTGAAGAACTCTGTCATCTAGTCATCAGGATTGATCGCAGATTACGGGAGAGAAGACTGGAGCGGTCAACCCAACTTGCTCCTCCTCCAAGACGCCAACCTCTACCACCCTCCAGTGCTCCTACCTCCACTTCTTCTTCCGAGGAACCGATGCAGATCGGACTTGCTCGAGGACCTCTTTCTGAGGCTGAGAGAGCACACAGACGTGCAAACAGTTTATGTCTCTACTGTGGCCAACCCGGTCATATGATTCGTTCCTGTCCCCGCAGACCACGTGACCCAAGGGGTAAGACTTCTGATTCAGAGGTGTGTCTTAGTTCAGCTCCTGTCGGTGGCTCTCCTCACCTTTCTGTTTCTCTGTTGTTGCAGTGGACCAGTGACGACATCTCTGTCCTCGCCATCATTGACTCTGGCGCCAGCTGCTGTTTTATGGACCAGGAGCTCGCTAGACAACTCCGAGTGCCCACACAAGTCAAGCCCTCTCCAGTCTACATACAGGTTGTTGATGGATCTTCTTTGCCTTCCGGACCCATTACGCAGGAAACCCTGCCTCTCCGGATGACTTTGGGCAGTCGTCACTCGGAGAAGATAAGTTTCAATTTGGTGGCATCTCCATTATTCCCTGTGATCCTTGGACTGCCTTGGCTACGACTACATAATCCTGACATCAACTGGGGTAAGGGCACGCTGTCATTCTCATCCAGTTACTGTCAACATCATTGCCTGGATACTCCTTCAACCTTACTCCTCACGCAAGACCAGACTTCAGAACCTACTACAGTTCCTAAGCCATATCACGAATTTTTAGATATCTTCGATAAAAGAAAAGCAGACCAATTGCCTCCCAGGAGAGAGTACGATTGTCCCATCGATCTTCTACCCGGAGCTCCTATACCCTTCGGGAGGATCTTCCCTTTATCCGAGCCAGAACTGCACCATCTAAAGGCCTACATCAAGGAAAACCTGGAAAAGGGATTCATCCGCCCGTCAACATCGCCAGCCGGGGCTGGTATCTTCTTTGTGGGTAAAAAGGACGGGGGTCTTCGACCATGTGTAGATTATAGAGACTTAAATCGAATCACAATAAAGAACCGTTATCCACTCCCCTTGATACCCGAACTTCTAGACCGTATTAAGGATGCAACTGTCTTCACCAAGTTAGACCTCCGTGGGGCCTACAACCTCGTCCGCATCAGAGAGGGGGACGAATGGAAGACCGCCTTCCGGAGTAGGTACGGCCATTTTGAGTACCTTGTGATGCCATTTGGACTCTGTAACGCCCCAGCCACCTTTCAGCATTTTCTGAATGATGTATTTCGTGATTTCCTGGATTCCTTTTTAGTAGTATACTTGGACGATATCTTAATATTTTCATCATCCATCACTGAACACCGTGAGCATGTAAAGAAGGTTCTGCAGCGTCTTCGTGATCACCAGTTATATGCCAAGTTGGAGAAATGTTTGTTTGAGACCACTACCGTGACTTTCCTTGGCTTCATCCTAACACCTGGGAAAGTTGTTATGGACCCAAAAAAGGTCTCAGCAGTACTCGAGTGGCCTGTACCCACAGACAAGAAGGCAGTCCAGCGATTTATAGGCTTCGCTAACTATTATCGGAAATTCATCCGCAATTTCTCCCGCATCATCTCACCGATCACTGCGCTGACTCGACAAGCACCACAGTTTCTATGGACACCTGAAGCCCAAGCAGCGTTTGACCAACTCAAGAAGAGATTCACTTCTGCCCCAATCCTTGTTCAACCCCACACCTCACTCCCTTTCTTTGTCGAGGTAGACGCCTCTGACTTTGCTCTAGGAGCCATCCTCTCCCAACGCCACCCAGAGACAGGGCAATTGCATCCGGTAGCCTTCTACTCCCGCAAATTGTCTTCGGCCGAGGAGAACTACGGCATCGGTGACAAAGAGCTCCTGGCGATTAAACAAGCCCTGGAAGAATGGCGGCACCTCCTCAAAGGCTCTTCTCATCTGGTTACAGTCTACACCGACCATCGTAATCTTGAATACCTCCGTGCAGCTCGTCGTCTGTGCCCCCGACAAGCCAGGTGGGCACTATTCTTTACCCGTTTCAACCTGCACATTACATACAGACCAGGTACCAGAAACACCAAGGCTGATGCCCTTTCCCGACTCCCAGTTACCCGTGACAACGAACCCAAGGTAGTAGACACTATTTTACCTTCAACCGTATTCATAACTACTTCAGCTGACGTTATGGAACACATCCGCTCCAGCTCTATCAGCTCCCTTTACCCAGAGACTACGCCACCAATTCAACGATCCAATCACTTCCTGTTGTACAGAGGAAAGATCTTTGTGCCCGAGCCTGTTCGACTATCCGTATTGCAGAGATGTCATGATTCCCGCTTAGCTGGTCATGGAGGAATCAAAAAGACTCTAGATCTCCTCCAAAGACATTTCTGGTGGCCAACTCTCCAACAAGATGCCACTCAGTTTGTGCGATCTTGCACAATCTGTGCTCAAACTAAAGTACCCCGCATTGCACCGGCCGGTCTGTTGCGGCCCCTACCAGTACCCGCTATGCCTTGGGCCGACATCTCAATGGATTTTATAGTCGATCTTCCTCCTTCCTGCAAACACGATACCATCATGGTGGTCATCGACAGATTTACCAAGATGGCTCATTTTGTACCAGTTATTGGGATTCCTTCTGCCAGTACCACCGCTTCTTTATTCCTGTCCTCGGTATTCCGGCTCCATGGCCTGCCCAAGAGTATTACTACCGATCGAGGAGTCCAGTTCACGGCACGGTTCTGGAGATCCTTCTGTGGAAATTTGCAGATTCAGCCCTCGTTGTCCACCGCTTTCCATCCTCAGACCAATGGACAAACAGAAAGAGTGAATCAAGTGCTTGAGCACTACCTCCGATGTTACACTACCTACCTGCAAGATGATTGGCTCCAATTTCTACCCACCGCTGAGTTTGCATACAACAACCAAACCCAAAGATCCATTCGCATGTCTCCCTTCTTTGCCAATTATGGATTCCACCCATCCTCTTTTCCTGGGCTACCTTCTGACTTATCTGTACCAGAGGCTTCTGAACGCCTCTCCCGTCTCGTAAAACAGTTCCGAACCCTCCAACAAACCCTCTTGAAAGCCCAGGAGAGTTACAGAGATCAGGCCAACTGCCATCGCTCTGCCGCTCCGGTCTATCAGGTGGGCGACAAGGTGTGGCTGTCCACAAGGAACATCCGGCTTTCCTGTCCAACCAAAAAGTTGGGTCCCAAATATGTTGGACCTTTCTCCATCCAAAAGGTCATCAACCCGGTGGCGGTTCAACTTCAGTTGCCAGACGCCTATCACATCCATCCTGTCTTCCATGTGTCCTTGCTAAAGCCCTACATAGCCAACACCTTCCCAGGACGCCTTCCTGTCGCACCAGCTCCAGTCATGGTAAATGGCGAAGAGGAGTTCGTGGTTCATCGAGTGCTTGATTCCAGACGCCGCAGAGGCAGACTCGAGTACCTCATCCACTGGAAGGGGTACGGCCCCGAGGAACGCTCTTGGGAACCAGCTTCACAGGTCCATGCCCCTGCATGCATCCGATCCTTCCATAAACGGTACCCTCATCGGCCCGCACCATTTCCCGCCCGGAGGTCGCACCTCAGGGGGGGGTACTGTCAGGCCGCCCGTCGGCGACCCGGTCTTACCTCCCGCAGTGCCCGGACTCACAGTGGCACTCGGCTCCGGTCCCCTGCCCAGAAGCCATGGCGGCCGCCACGCCGGGTCCCCTCTGTTTCCTTGCGGACCGGCGTCCGCTCTAGACCGACAGGCAGCCCTGTCAGACGCGCACACACTCGCCCTCCCTTGTGTGCGCGTCTCAAACAAGGGTCTGATATTTCCCGGGCGTTGCCATGGCAACGCGGCGCCCGGCTCCGCCCCTCTTCAGCTGCTACTCATCCACAGCCTATATAAACCCTGAGCTCCCTGTACATGGTGCTCAGTGTTACTGTGGCTTCCCTTGTGCTCAGTTGCTTCCTAGTGCTCCTGCTCCTTGTTGATTCCTGGCTCCTTGACCCTTGGCTATCCATTCTGACTCTGCTGACCTCTGGCTCCTTGACCCTTGGCTTGTCTCCTGGACTCCGATGACCTCTGGCTCCTTGACCCTTGGCTTGACTCCTGGACTCCGCTGACCTCTGGCTCCTTGACCCTTGGCTTGACTCCTGGACTCCGCTGACCTCTGGCTCCTTGACCCTTGGCTTGACTCCTGGACTCCGCTGACCTCTGGCTCCTTGACCCTTGGCTTGACTCCTGGATTCCGCTGACCTCTGGCTCCCCTATCCTTGGCCTGATTCCTGGACTCCGTTGCTCGTGCTCGCAGTTCACACTGGGGAGGAGCCTGTGTTCTCTCTCTCTCCAGACTCTCTCCCAGTGTGCTGTTCCAGTAAGAGCGACTATCCTGCTTCTGGGTTCCTGCATCCAGATAGTGAGTATCCATATCTTACTCACCTAACAGATTGCTTACACTAGGTAAAAGAGGCGGGAGCGGAAACTTTGTTTGTGAATATCTCTCAAGCCATAAAGGTTTGAGAGATAAGACTTATATCGTTCTTCATGTTTTTTTAATGCCTACAAAATAAAATCAAGATAAAACAAAGTATTACTATCCCTTTAAAGTTGAACTAACAGCTTACAGCAACTTAAGTGATTTTGAAAATCACCTGTATGGTATGTTGACCATTTCTTTATTTAAAAAAATGAATTTATTAGCTTCTAATTTATTATGCATATTAGTCAGGACTCGCTGGCAGGGAGGGAAATTTGGGATAGGCGCTGTGAAGAAGATGAGGCATAAGGATTAGGTGAAATGGTAGCAACAGAGACAGTTGCGAATGTTTGGGGAAGAAAATAGAGAAATTAGAAAGGATGGTGTAACGTGACGCCTTGTATCATAAGCTGGATACCTCTTTTATAGTTCCTTTCTCCCTCAGAATAACAATCCAATAGTAAACTGACCCTCCTGTTCCCAAACATCAGCCGAGACTTGATGAAGGGAAGAACTCTCTTTTATTGACTCAAACACACAGCTTATATACACTACAGAGACTCTTATCTAGATCAGCATGCAAACGAATACTTGGGACAGTGTTTCTATGCTTGACCAATCAGTCACCAGCATCCTTATCAGGATAAGAATGCAGATTAAGACTTGAAATCATACATTCTTAACTGGCTCATCAATAACCTCCTCTGATTGGTCAAGGAAGCACAGCAGGAATCAATTAACATTCCTTAGCACAGGCCTGGAGTAGAGTGGAAGCAAAGCCCAACCCCCTCCATCTCTGCACTCCAGAAATGTAGTGGAAGCAACTATGGCTAAGCTCAGTCTATGGGTGTTTGTCTTTTGGGTAGAAATAGTCTGAAGACATGAGATCCCATATCTCTAACACACCACTATCTCCCATGGTCACCACAGTTCCGTCACAGATGGGAAGGGAGGATATAGAGTGTACTGGAAAGCAGAGACAGGTGAGATCTATAGGCAAAAAGCGTTACAGACAGATAAGGAGTATATAAGCTGAAAAGAGAGTTGCTAAACAGATAGAAGGAAGGGGAACATAGAATGAGAAGGGGAAGAGAGGTGAGGAAAGAGGAAAACATAGCATTTTGATAAAAAGTGGCTCTCAATCTTAACTTTTCGAGTGCCAGAGGGATTTGCAAAGATTGCAGAGCAATGCATTACATTCCCCGCTGGTACTCAAAGGGTTAAATGTTTGAAAACCCTTGTCAAGAGAACTGGAGCTAAGAATCTCTGCTTTAATGGATTGAGAAGGGAGACAAATAAAACAGCCAAGATAAAACATTGCACTTACTGAGGTTGATGTATTATCTGGAGTTATTCTGGGGTAATCCAAATGTACTGGCTAGCTGGAGGGGTCACATTGTGTACATATGAGACCCCTCCAGCTAAATGCTGATTGGCTAGGAGGTGAGGTTACTACAGGGCACATTCCGTTCCCTGTGTAAACCCACAATGCCAACAAAAATGAGCTATTATGAACAGGCATGGCCATATGTAATCAGCCCTGTTCATTTTTTTCCTCCTTCTGGCTCAAGCAACGGCCTGGGTGGGATTTAGGGGGATTTACTTTATTTTGTATAGAAAAGTGGCAGGGTATTAGGGTTTTTTATGTTTATTTGTTTCTGGAGAGAAGATACAGGTCAACCAGGGCATGAAGGATACTACTGGATCTCCAATGTCAAGGTATTATGACTAGGGGGGACTTATTTAAAATTTAAGTGAACGAATTTCATCTGGCAATGAAAATATTCACTGAATTTCTGACTGACTGAACTGGTGGTGGAGGTGTGTGAGTGTGTGTGTGAGTGTTGGAGGAGGGACAACGACACGGAATTAGTTTCATCCCAATGGGCAAAAAATAATTTACCTAATAATTTGGGCAAAGAATTTTTCTTAACGTGCGTAAGTCTACTAGAAAGATCTTTAATACACTGTAAAACAATGTGTTGGGGACTACTAGCATTAAAGGAGTTAGAAGCCCCATTTAAATCAATAGGAATTGTATTTATCAGTAGCAATTACATTGCATAGGATGCTGTAGTTACAACACCACTCTAATATTGAAGCCACGAAAGGAGTGCAATGAAAAATGAAAGGTTAAGGTGCAATAACTTTTGACTAAACTTCTCTCTGCAGTAGGAGCAGCCATGCTCCGATGGTTAATTCACAGCCGTGAAATCTGTTCAAACCTCAGGTTCATAGGTTCTAGTTCCCTCCAGGGTCAGTATCTGACAACCTGCACTACTTTCCTTAACCACAGCTTACCACACCCACAGCTTGGCTTGCTGTGGAGGTCCGGATAGAAATGCTCTGAGATGCATTGAAACGTTGACACTATTCATTTATTATTCACTTACTCACTACATTTTGCTGTGAGTGCTGTTTGTTTCAACTTTTTGTTTTATATATATATACTAGTTTAAAAGCCCGTGTACATGGGCCAAGGTCCGGGTAATGTTGACGCTTTGAGTGCCAGAGGGGTTCGCAACGCATTGTCCTCCAGCACTCAAAGGGTTAAGAGGCCGGTGCTGCTCTGTGTCCTGCCGCTGACGCAGTCATACACTGTAGAGACTGCCCAAAAGCACAGAATGCTCCCAGCACAGAACTCCCAGCATTCTGTGCGTTCAGGCAGTCTCTACTGCGCATGACGGCTTCTGACAAACACCCTAGCGAATTATTATATAGGGTATATATATATATATATATATATATATATATATATATATATATATATATATATGCTTTAAACTTGAAAAAGGGAGCATCGTTCTTGAAAACTTCTCCTTATAACTGAATGCTTGTCCAAAAAAAAAGTTTTATCGCTTACTGCAATACTCATTCATTTGGCCTCTACACCACTGTACTAATAAGGCTAAACGAAATTAAATCTATATATATCCTGTACAAGAAGACAGTGGCACACATCAAGCAAACAACTAAATCAATATAACTTGGTGCATATCCCATATAAAATAGGTATTCTTTAAATATACCTCTCAGGGGACCGAAAACGTTTGGCTAGATGGATGCAATAAAATAACTAACTTCTTCTTCATCATTTGGATTGTGTGCTGTCTCTTACCCAGGCTGAGTATATTTAAAGAATATATATATATATATATATATATATATATATATATATATCTCCTATATAATAATTCGCTAAAACGTGTGTAACGACACAGTCATGCGCAGTACAGACTGCTGCGCATGCTGCAGTCATGTGCAGTAGAGACTGCCAGTGACGAGGCTGATACAGAGCGGGGTGCTCCAAAGGTGCATCCTGCTCTGTATCAGCCGCGGAGCGGGCAGTCTCTACTGAGCATGACTGCACCACGACCGGCTGGCACTGTATCATCCGCAGAGTGGGCAGTCTCTACTGTGCATGACTGCCCTGTGACTGGCTGGCACTGTATCATCCACGGCGTGGGCAGTCTCTACTATGCATGACTGCCCCGAGACCGGCTGGCAGTGGCACTGTGGCCTGTGTAACGGGCTCTTCAACTAATATATATATATATATATATATATATATATATATATATATATATATATATATAATATTCTTTTTGCATTTTACAAAGTACTATCCCCTTTACAAAAATGACAGTTGCCCAAAGTGAAAGCTCTATATTAAAAAAAAAAAAAAAAAAAAAAAATATATATATATATATATATATATATATATATATATATATATCCAGGCATTACATTGATATATAGTTACAATAATTTATTCAAATGGCCAAAGAACATCTGTTAGCCTATATATAATAATAATAATATGTAGGACACTGTGGAAGACATTGACAAATATCCCAAACATGCATGGCTTATCTTCCCTTTCACGTCTGTTAAATTATTAGCAAAACAATCTGGCTTCAGCATGCAGTGAAGTGAAAAGGGTGGGGTGGGGGGGTCTGCTGTCTTGTTTCAAGGTCACCTTATATTAAATGAACCAACTCTAAGAAGAGATCCATGGACCATTGATTCTGTCCCCTCCACTGTTGGGTGACATAGTAATAGATTGAGGAATTCATGGCTCATTGATTCAGTCCTACCACCCTCAGTCAAGAGAGAAATAATGAAAGAACTTAGTACACATGACATGCCTGTCTCTGATAAAGGATGAGAAAGAACTAGCAAACTAGAATTCCATTTCATAATGTATTGGAGAGAAATATATGAATCTGCAGGCACAGCTCATTTTGTGTGCAGGTAAACTACCCTCCTTCATCATGCTCCTGCACTT
Organism: Rhinophrynus dorsalis; assembly: GCA_037306005.1. Classification (NCBI taxonomy): domain Eukaryota; kingdom Metazoa; phylum Chordata; class Amphibia; order Anura; family Rhinophrynidae; genus Rhinophrynus; species Rhinophrynus dorsalis. The sequence goes on along the minus strand of CM074721.1, from coordinate 104,599,242 downwards.
TGGGGTATGTAGTAGGAGAAGCAAACTAAAGGGCTAAATTGAAGCAGGTTTTTGGAATGTCCCTGGTTTTGAATGGATCCTGGTTTTTGAAAATGGATCCTATCTCTGCCCTATATAGTTTGACAGACCTGTACTAGAACATATGAATGCTGTAGTGCATACTGATGCACACATTCTGCAATAATGAATGCTTTATTGTGAGCACACCCCAGACTCTTACCCTATATTATGTACAGGGTAATAGAGGAAAATATACCAGTGCCCTTTCCTCCTTGTTAGTATATAATATAAAATAAGGTGTAACTGTAGAGAAAATAAACATCCCCATAAACTCCACTCACTGCCCTCTCCTGCAATGGAAGGGAATATGTCCAGTATAAGAAGCTTAGTTAATTTGCATTTGGCAGGTGTAGCACCATCAAAGGGATAGTAATACTTCATTTTATCTTTATTTTATTTTGTAGGCATTAAAAAAAACATGAAGAACGATATAATTCTTATCTATCATACCTTTATGGTTTGAGAGATATTCACAAGCAAAATTTCCCCTCCCTCCCCTTTTACCTAGTGTAAGCCATCTCTTCTCAGATGTGGAATCCAGTCCATAGACCAGACAGATAACAGCAGGGGACAATGAAAGCCCTGCCCCCCTTGACAATTTTTTCAGGTTTTTCCCTTATCTTAATTGAAGATTGTCCCTCTCTGCAGTCTACCTGGGCACCTCCCTTCTGCTCTGGCTGAGCAGTGTTACATCAGTAAAAGTGGCGGGAGGGGGATACTTTGTCATTGAATTACTCTTGAACTACAACTCTGACAGAATTGAAATGACACTCTCCAAATTCCAAATACTATGATGATTAATTAGAGCTGCTTTTATTATGAAACATTACTATCCCTTTAAATCTGTTCTACTAATACTATAATGTATTCTAGCATGGAATCATATTAGTCCATCCACCAACATCAACAGCTTCATAGATAATAGTTTATTACTTGGAAAGGGGCAGGGCCGGTGCAAGGATTCTTGTCTACACAGGCAAAAGTGCATTTTGATGCCCCCCCCCCACCAGGGTTGCCACCTTTTCCTCAAAAAAATACTGGCCATAGTTGTGAGTCAGTGAGAGCAGAGCCACAAAAAGTGCAATACCACTCAATGTTGCAAGTTGATGAAGCCAGGGCTGCACTGTGAGCCCCTGTGTGCCCTATGTCACCACCAGAGCAATACAGTTATATGTCACACCAGAGTAATACAGTTATATGTCACCAGCACAGCAATGCAGTTATATTTCACCACCAGAGCAACACAGAGTTATATGTCACCACTTGTGTTGAGCGAGCACCCCGATGCTCGGGTGCTCTGACCGAGCACCGCCGGAGGCTCGAGTGCTCGGCCGAGCACCCGAGCCCCATTGAATTCAATGGGGCGACACGAGCATTACACCAGGCACCCCCTGCTCTGATGAGGGGAGGGTGCCTGGTCAATGCCCCCCTTCATCTCCACAATGCCCCTCTTCCACAATGCTCCCCTTCCACAATGTCCCCCTTCATCTCCACAATGCCCCCTTCATCTCCGCAATGTCCCCCTTCCACAATGACCCCCATCCACAATGTCCCCCTTCATCTCCGCAATGCCCCCTTCATCTCCGCAATGTCCCCCTTCCACAATGTCCCCCTTCATCTCCGCAATGCCCCCTTCATCTCCGCAATGCCCCCCTTCCACAATGTCCCCCTTCGACAATGTCCCCCTTCATCTCCGCAATGCCCCCTTCATCTCCGCAATGTCCCCCTTCCACAATGTCCCCCTTCCACAATGTCCCCCTTCATCTCCGCAATGCCCCCTTCATCTTCGCAATGTCCCCCTTCCACAATGTCCCCCTTCATCTCCGCAATGCCCCCTTCATCTCCGCAATGCCCCCCTTCCACAATGTCCCCCTTCATCTCCAAAATGTCCCCCTTCATCTCCACAATGCCCCCTACCTCCAGTCCCTGGTGGTCCAGCGGAGCGTCTGTAAGATCTGTGCCTCCTTCCGGCACAGATCCCTGCCACCCGAACATGGCGGGCGAGCACATGGCGGTACTCGACGAGTACCGCCATGTGCCGAGCAGAGCGATGCTCGAGCTGATCCGAGCATCGGCCGAGCATGCTCGCTCAACACTAGTCACCACCACCAGAGCAATAAAATGTGTTATATGCCACCACCAGAGCAATACAGTTAGATGTCACCATAAGACAATACAGAGTTATATTTCACTACCACCAGAGAAATAAAAAGAGTTACATGCCACCACCAGAGCAATACAATTAGATGTCACCATAAGACAATACAGAGTTATATGCCACCACCAGAGCAATACAATTAGATGTCACCATAAGACAATACAGAGTTATATGCTACCACCAGAGCAATAAAGAGTTTATATATATATATATATATATATATATATATAGGGCAGCACTCTCACTTAAAGGTGATGTAACACCTTACCAAAAGTTTCCCTTAATCTGTTTGTTTTAGATAATGTAACAGTGCTGTATTGTTGTTTAAAAAAAAAAAAAAATGCTATAGAAATGCAGTTTGAGAGATTTCTTTTTTCACTCTTGACGTTTTCTCCTCATTCTGATTATCAAGACGCTTGATGATGAGAATACAGGAAAGATCCTCCTCCACGATGGTCTGGTCTGTAAGCTGCAGCACTTTCTTTGGCAGAGATTGATATCTAACCAATGAAAGTGCTGCAGCTTACAGACAGACCAGCGTGGAGGAGGATCTCTCCTGTATTCTCCTCGGCAAGAGTCTTGCCGGTCAGAATGAGGAGAAGACGTCAAAGGGGAAAAAGAAATCTCTCAAACTGCATTTCTGTAGCATTTTTTTACAAAACAATAACACAGCACTGTTACATTATCTAAACCAAACAGATTAAGGGAAACGTTTGGTAAGGTGATACATCTCCTTTAAACAGAGACAATCTGGGTGCTGAAGTTGAGTAGAATCCTCATAAGTGTACCAAAAGGATGAAATCAACCAGCACTCGCACAGTTAAGTTCAAATAAAACAGTGTTCAAATAAAATGTTTCAGTGCAGCAATGTGCTGATGAAAGTGAACATGGCTGCACTGAAACATTGACACACCACATTAAACACTGATTTATTTGAACTTAACCCTGCAGGTGCTGGTTGATTAAATTTTGGTGTATATATATATATATATATATATATATATATATATATATATATATACCACCTCTTGACTCTTGATTCCCCCTTTTGCCTCTTTCTCCCCCTCTTGATTCCCACCTCTTGCTTTGTTCTCCCCCTCTTGACTCTTAAGCCCCCTCCCTTTGCCTTTTTCTCTCCCTTTTGAACCCCCTTTCTCCCCTTCCTTGACTCTTGATCCCCCCTTTTGCCTCTCTCCACTTCATGACTCTTGATCCCACCCTTTTGCCTCTTTCTCCCCCTCCTGATCCCCCTCCTTTTGCCTCATGATCCCTCCTCAATTTGTCTCTTTTTTCCCCCTCTTGACCCCCTCTGCCTCTTTCACCTGCTCTTGATGCCCCCTCTTGCTAAGTTGCCTCTCTTTACCCCTCTTGATCTTCCTTTTGCCATTCTCCCCCTCTTGATCCCCCATTTTTCCTCTCCCCACCTTGCCTCTCTCTCCCCTTCCTGATTCCCCCTTCTGCCTCTTTACCCCTCTTGACTTGAATGCTCCCCCTTTTGCCTTTCTCCCCCTTACGTCTCTTTATCCCTCTTGACTTGAATGCTCCCCCTTTTGCCTTTCTCCCCCTTACGTCTCTTTACCCCTCTTGACTTGAATGCTCCCCCTTTAGCCTTTCTCCCCCTTACCTCTCTTTACCCCTCTTGACTTGAATGCTCCCCCTTTAGCCTTTCTCCCCCTTACCTCTCTTTACCCCTCTTGACTTGAATGCTCCCCCTTTTGCCTTTCTCCCCCTTACCTCTCTTTAGCCCTCTTGACTTGAATGCTCCCCCTTTAGCCTTTCTCCCCCTTACCTCTCTTGACTTGAATGCTCCCCCTTTAGTCTTTCTCCCCCTTACCTCTCTTTACCCCTCTTGACTTGAATGCTCCCCCTTTAGTCTTTCTCCCCCTTACCTCTCTTTACCCCTCTTGACTTGAATGCTCACCCTTTTGCCTTTCTCCCCCTTACCTCTCTTTAGCCCTCTTGACTTGAATGCTCCCCCTTTAGCCTTTCTCCCCCTTACCTCTCTTGACTTGAATGCTCCCCCTTTAGTCTTTCTCCCCCTTACCTCTCTTTACCCCTCTTGACTTGAATGCTCCCCCTTTAGCCTTTCTCCCCCTTACCTCTCTTTACCCCTCTTGATTTGAATGCTCCCCCTTTAGCCTTTCTCCCCCTTACCTCTCTTTACCCCTCTTGATTTGAATGCTCCCCCTTTAGCCTTTCTCCCCCTTACCTCTCTTTACCCCTCTTGACTTGAATGCTCCCCCTTTTGCCTTTCTCCCCCTTACCTCTCTTTACCCCTCTTGACTTGAATGCTCCCCCTTTTGCCTTTCTCCCCCTTACCTCTCTTTTGCCCTCTTGACTTGAATGCTCCCCCTTTAGCCTTTCTCCCCCTTACCTCTCTTTAGCCCTCTTGACTTGAATGCTCCCCCTTTAGCCTTTCTCCCCCTTACCTCTTTTGACTTGAATGCTCCCCCTTTAGTCTTTCTCCCCCTTACCTCTCTTTACCCCTCTTGACTTGAATGCTCCCCCTTTAGTCTTTCTCCTCCTTACCTCTCTTTACCCCTCTTGATTTGAATGCTCCCCCTTTTGCCTTTCTCCCCATCTTGATTGACCCTTTGCCTGTTTTCCCCTCTTCCCTGTGACCTCACCGTGTCTGGTGACTGGCTTCAGCTGACTGACTCTGCTCCCGCTGGCCTCCTTCTCAGATCAGCTCTCACATCTCCACTGCTGTTGAGTTAGGTACGGCTGCCAGCCGGCCTACCCGGTGCGTAGCAGACTCAGTGCTCGTCACTGGGTCTATACCCGGCCTGCCCCCACTCACTAGACGCGGCGCTGCGCCAGCGTTTCCAACTTCCTGTCACCTTGCAGACACATTTAATTGGACTAGAGCATGTTTTTTTAACCCTTTGAGCACCAGAGGGATACGGAATGCATTGCAAAGCAATACATTCCGTACCGCTCTGGCGCTCAAAGGGTTAAGAAGCAGGCAGCCCCAGGGGAGCTTCACTGTACATATAAAAAAATAAATGGAAAACCAAAAAAAAATTATTCTCATTTTGGTGCCCCTCCGCTGCGGCACCCTAAGGCGGCTGCCTAAGCTGCCTAAATGCTAACGCCGGCCCTGGAAAGGGGTTAGATATTTGTTTTAGGTTATGTAAGTGAAAATTACATATTTTTAGGATACATACATTAGAAATAATATTTGTATTCCATTTTTGGGTTTAAAGATATATCACCTAGGCAATAATATTTGTATGAAAAATACCTTTAACCCGGTGGACATAAACCCATATATTTATATGAATAGTTATTGAAAACTGTTCCAACATGGCCATATCAAAGAGTAAGGAAAAATTGTACAGAGCAGGTACTCTATGCAAAGCAAGGGGGCATATTGACTGAAGGATTTAGGAATAAATATTATTCAGAGGAAATTATTAGACAAGCAAAGGAAGAGGTATAAAGGAAAAAGGAGGCACAGAGAGAAAATACTTCAACTTAAAATTTATCAGGTAAATTATCATAGTGTTTTCGTAGCTCAACATAATAAAGAAGGTAAGAATTAAAAATATTGTACAGAAGCATTGACAGGTTGCTCGGTTTTGGGTTTATCTGTGGAGAATAAAACTAGAGTGATTTTTTTTTCCAAAAAGTCCCTAACCTAAAAAGTGTTTTATCTCCCAGTATGGCTTTATTAAAACATTCAGGGACAATAACAAGGTGAGGAGGAGGAGTCATAACATATACAAAATGTAAAGCTTGTTAGGCCAGTTATGTAAGTTGAATGACACAGAATTTAAAAACAAGGATACTGGTGCATAAAAGAGGTAATAGAATGAAAAGTACTAAACACGTGGTTTCAACATACTGTAATAGATGTCCACATTCCAATTTTAAAAACCATACTTGATTAGGGATAGACCAAGTAAAATAATCCTAGAGTGGATAGAATTCGATAAAACATCTAATTACAAAATAATGTTTCTGAATCTTTACAATAAAGACCAGAATCCTCCCTTATTTGAATATAGATATGGACATAGTTCAATGTTTGATCTGACTGAATTATAATATAGACATATTTTAATATTAAGAATCACTGGTCACTTGAGTATCTTGGATAGATATTAATGCTAATATTTGTTTTTATTCACGATTTTTAATGATATTTTATAATGTATTATTATGCAATGTTTTATCTGTAAAGTTGGGTGGAAAAAGGGTTAAAGGGATAGTAATGTTTCATAATAAAAGCAGCTCTAATTAATCATCATTGTAAATGGACTTTGGAGATTGTTATTTCAATTCTGTCAGAGTTGTAGTTCAAGAGTAATTCAAAGTATCCCCCTCCCGCCCCTTCTACTGATGTAACACTGCTCAGCCAGATCAGAAGGGAGGTGCCCAAGTAGACTGCAGAGAGGGACAATCTTCAATTAAGATAAGGGAAAAACCTGAAAAACGTGTCAAGGGGGCAGGGTTTTCATTGTTCTCATAGGAAGAAGATTGCCCCCTGCTGTTATCTGTCTGGTCTATGGACTGGATTCCGCATCTAAGAAGAGATGGCTTACACTAGGTAAAAGCGGCGGGAGGGGAAACTTTGCTTGTGAATATCTCTCAAACCATAAAGGTTTGAGTGATAAGACTTATATAGTTCTTCATGTTTTTTTAATGCCTACAAAATAAAATAAAGATAAAACAAAGTATTACTATCCCTTTAAGGGGAATGAATGGTATGGCTTCATATGTGGAAATGGACATTAGGATGGTATATACCCCTTGAGAAAGTCAACTATGTGTAATGAAATACTTTGGGGAGGAGCCTACCAAAGCCGAGTCAGACAATGGAAGACTCTATCTGGAACTGTAACCGGAATACTCTGGAACCAGGTGAGAGACAGGGAAGGAGGAGAACTCTGCACAGGAGAGAGGCTGGAAAGGACCTTTGGAGACTGTATCCATAGTAACGACCGGAGGCTGGAGGCTAGCCACCTGTATGTTTCCCCCCTAATTACCATTAGTTTTAATCTTCCTATGGGCACTCAAAAATTGTACAGTGGCGCTGTTGCTACACCATCCTATGGAGATTTATGGTCCCGGGACCAGAGCTGTCCATAGGATTGTGTAGCAACAGCGCCACTGTACAATTTCAGGCCACTGTGATATTGCATCTAAAAAAATTCAACTTTGAAAATTAATAACTTTTGAATGAAACACCTTTCAGCACTGGGAGTACTCTTGTTTTACTCAGGGGGATAAACCCTACAACATTTTTTTTTTTTTTACATTTTAAGTATTACTATCCCTTTAATACCAATGAAATTGCTTTTGCCTATCAAATTAGAAAGGTATAATAATTACAACTGCATCATTCACTTTGCATGGGGTTTAACAAGAAATCTCTCCTCTGAAGTCAGTCAGTTGCAGTCTCCTGGTAACCGTTTTACAGCTCAAGTGATTGAGGTGTGGCAAAATTCAACATAATAGGAGGGATGAACAGTTTTGCAGTGAAATAGGCACTGGAACAAATGTCTTAGTTCTACACCTGTGTAACACCAATTTTCAATGCAAGATGTATAATAGTCCCCTGTATGCTGTGTATGTCAAAGGGAAAGGAGTGGAGTAATTGTTTGGATTTTTTGGGGTGTTCCTTCCCTCTTTACCTTGTTTAATGTACTAATAAGGCACAAAGAAAAGTGGCAATATGTTATTCCTTTTCTCTGTATGTGTTATAGAGAAGGTGTTCAGGGCTTGCTTGTATTAAAGAGGAAGAGAACTATGTGTGTGTGTTTCAGTGAACAATGGAATGAAGTATGTCCTGGGTGGAGAATGAGGGTGTGTGAGAGTGAGTGTGTTGGGTGAAGAGTGAGAGGGTGCATGTATGTAAGTATGGAGAGAGAGATGGCGTATGTGTGTGTGTGTGGTCAATAAAGAGTGTGTATATGTGAGTATGTGTGTATATTGGGTGTGTTGGGTGGAGACTAATATATTGCATGTGTTTGGTGGACTGTGAGAGAGTGCATGTGTGTTTGAATGGAGAGTGAGATGAGTGGAGAATGTGTGTATCTGTTTAGTGGAGAGCGAGGTGGTGTGGTGTGTGTGATGACAGAGTATTGGCTAAAACTGTGCACTTAGGGCGGAATGCAAGAAATGAGCACATGCGCTGAAGGCATTTTCATGTGGAGTTAGATATTGGGCATATTCGAATGCAGGAAGCCATATACTGAACGCTTCTTGAACTGTACATGAAAAATTTACTTTTACAACAAAACTGCAGACGTATAAAATCATTCGCAAAAGCACTTCCTGCATTAGGCGCATTCTCTATGCCATGCAGACAGTTTGTTCATTCTGACCATGCACACATAAAAATGCGCAGCTGTTTTGGTAATCTTGATTTTTCATGTGCAATTCAACAAAATAATGCGCAAAACTATTCCCTGTTGGTATTCACACTGTAAACAGCGATTGTTCACGTTTCCTGCATTCCTTAGAAACATCTGTTTCATAATGTGCGTTTCACAACTTACAGAAGCAACAATATGCTGATGAATGCTGAAACAGTTTGCTCCTAGTGGAATGTATTTTTTATATGTTTTGTCATCTATTGGAGTAAATTATAATAAGATTAAACATACACAATAGGAGGCGTTTTATTCACAGTGCTAACCTCTTCTCATTTTAAGATTAGGTTTAGGTACAGGTTTTGTAAAGGGGCAATATACATTTGTTGTGGCTTGTTTTGCCCCTTTAAATGACTCCTGCTTAAAGGGATTGCAATACTTTAAAATTACTAATCCCAATATTTTAGTTGTAAAAAAAAGAAATTATTTGCCCCCAGTGACATCTCTCAAACCTTTATGGTTTGAGAGATATTCACTCGCAAACCAAGCACACGTAGAAGCTTTTTAAGTGAATGATTTCTTTTTGATTAACGCGATTGTGGCTCTGCTGCAGAGCCGCCGGACGGTCGTACGACAGGCTTCCACTGCAGTCAGCTACATCTCTGACTTCAGGGAAAAGGGAGGGAGGGGAGAACTTTGCGAGTGAATATCTCTCAAACCATAAAGGTTTGAGAGATGTCACTGGGGACAAATAATTTCTTTTTTTAATACTACAATATTGGGATTAGTAATTTTAAAGTATTACTGTCCCTTTAAATGACTTTCTAAAATATAGCTCTCTGAATTAAATTCCACCCAAAGTGCTACATGAAATGTCAATCATTGTACAAGTTTTAAATATCAGGAATGTGAATTATTTTGTATGACCTTGTCTCTTTCTTACTGTGTGAATAGAAAATGTCAGCAGAAAGTCATTTTTTCTGCTCAACCTTTAAATCCCTGGTTTGATAATTTGTAATGCAATTTACAAATGATCTGTCATACAGACCTTGATCTTTTTCTAACTCCAGTTATTGCTAGTGGGTCTTGATAAGCACCTCCAAGCAATTTGCTTCAAGACGGAAATCAAAATTAGGTTTGATTTAGAATAAGGATATTTCCTATAGTCTAACAATGCTTTATGTATTTAGTTTTAATTTTATCTATAATTCTTAACACTTTAAATGCCAAAGGGGTACGCAATGACTTTGAAGCTATGTGTTGCGTACCTCTCTGTCACTCAGAGAGTTAATAATGTGGATTTTATTTACAAATTTATCAAGAGGTGAAACAGCTCTGTTCGTTAATGGCACTCACATTCCTGTGTTGTTCTAATCTATAGCATGGGTTCACAAGCTTTTTTGCTATGGTTGAATGCTTTTATTTCAAATCAGTGTAAAAGCCCATGTACACAGGCCAAGGTCCAGGTGATGTCAATCCTTTGCGTGCCAGGGGGGTATGCAACGCATTGAAAATCAATGCGTTGTGTACCTCTCTGGCACTCAAAAGGTTAAGAGGCCAGTCCTGTTCTGCGTCCTGCTGCCGACGCAGTCATGCACTGTAGAGACTGGCCGAAAGCACAGAACTCTCAGCATACTGTGCTCCCAGCATTCTGTACGTTCAGACAGTCTCTACTGAGCATGACTGCTTCTGACAAACATTCTAGCGAATTATTATATAGGATGATATCTCTGTGAAACCCCAACAATCAAAACAGTCCTGTTCTGCGTTCTGCTGCCGACGCAGTCATGCACTGTAGAGACTGGCCGAAAGCACAGAACTCTCAGCATACTGTGCTCCCAGCATTCTGTACGTTCAGATAGTCTCTTCTGAGCATGACTGCTTCTGACAAACATTCTAGCGAATTATTATATAGGATGATATCTCTGTGAAACCCCAACAATCAAAACATAAACTCCTTGGATTCTATAGAGGTCTCCAACCCTGTAACATTTGAGAAGGAACGTTGTAATAACATCAGTTATATCTGAACTAGTGTAAAAGCCTGTGTACACGGGCCAAGGTCCAGGTAATGTTAACCCTTTGAGTTCCAGAGTAGTACGCAACGCATTGCTTTGCAATGCGTTGCATACCCCTCTGGCACTCAAAAGGTTAAGAGGACGGTCCTGCTCTGCATCCTGCTGCCAATGCAGTCATGCACTGTAGAGACTGGCCAAAAGCACAGAACTCTCAGCATACTGTGCTTCCAGCATTCCGTGCATTCGGGCAGTCTCTACTGAGCATGACTGCTTCTGACAAACATTCTAGGAAATTATTATATAGGATGATATCTCTGTGAAACCCGAACAATCAAAACATCAACTCCTTGGATTCTATAGAGGTCTCCAACCCTGCAACATTTAAGGAGTAACATTGTATTAACATCAGTTATATCTGAACTAGTGTAAAAGCTCTTGTACACGGGCCAAGGCCTGCGTGATGTTAACCCTTTGAGTGCCAGAGGGGTACGCAACACATTGCGGCGCACTCGTTGCACTGGCAGCGCATGCGATGCAGTCATGTGCTGTAGAGACTGCCTAAATGCACAGAATGCTCCCAGCATTCTGTGCATTCGGGCAGTCTCTACTGCACATGACTTCATCGGACATACATTCTAGCATTTTATTATATAGGATGGTTTTGCCACTGTAAATGTATTATGCTAAAATGTATCAGACAACTTAACAATTTGATCTAATATTTTTTTCTTAAGGGATGATCTTATTTAAAGCTCTTATATAAAGAAAATTATATTGTTACTGTTTCATATGTAGCAGTCTTCCAAACCACTACTGACAGCCGAAGAACCACACACAAACTGTCTTTCATCCCATCCTTGTTCCTCTGCCCACCATTAACCCCTTGAACTTATTGAGGGAATCCTGGGGTTTAACAGAACCAGTTTTGAGTACCAGTGTTTTAGAGACTAGGCTCCTAACACTAATTAATTTTTTTTGGATTGAATATTCTGAAATGTTTTTTTTCCAGTTTGGGTCCTAGTAACATGTATATAGTACTGAGCAATTTCACACATACATTGATCCTTGTTTGAACAATACTTTTTATATGGGGTCCTGAAGCCAGATAATGCCAAAGGATGTGTGCTATTCCTGATGAGAGAGGACTTCCGATAAGTATGTAACACTCCATATATACACTCCATGGAGGTAAATGTAGGGACAGTGCGGACAGACAGATCTTACTCATGTCCCATATAATCACACATGCTGGTTTGTTTCAGTATCCAGTCATAGTCACTTTTTTATATAACTGTTCTGGAGTAAGTATAACAGCACTTAATTCAAACAGCACTTAATTCATACAGCACTGAATTAATTTAGTACATTACTGGGATGAAAAGTTTTTCTGAAATTAATTGTATAAACTTAGGTATATTTGTGTATAGTTATCATTTTTAACCCTCAGGCATTCAAAGGGATAAAGGCTTTCAATTGTTATGGTAAGCAAACCTTGTTCACTGGCCTTTTCTTATTACTAAAATTGTCCATTAATTTTTTTATATTATTATGTATGGCAGTATCTTCTAAGTAAGTTCATAAGTTTGGTCTTCAAGGTCAACCAGCAGGCCAGGATTTAAGGATGTCAATGCTTGAGCACAGACATGTTAGTCAAAATGAGCAAGCCACTGATTAACTCACATGTGTCTCATCTATGTGGAATCTGGGATATCCTAAGTCAGTGGTTCTCAGCCTTTCTAGTGCCACAACCCTTTGATAAAATTTCCAAAGTTGTGGCGACCCCTAACAGTAAAATTATTTTCGTTGCTCCTTCATCGCTGTCATTTTGCTACTGTAATGAACTGAAATATAAATATCTGATGGTTTTAGGCGACCCCTGGCAAATCGTCATTCGACCCCCAAAGGGGTCCCGACCCACAGGTTGAGAACCACTGTCCTAAGTTTTAACCTGTTGATTTTCTCACTTCCGCATAATGAGGCATATCTCATTTTCTAAGGACCGTGTGTTCAAAAGAAAAGTGGAGGCATTCTGAATCAAACCATTTGCACTATAGGGGAGAAATAAAAAAATACATTTTAACCCTTTGAATGCTTTGTAATGCATTGGAGACCTCTTTAACATTCAAGGGGTTAATGTCTCCATTTAAATCAATGGTAATTTTTGGAATTTTTAGTTCTCCACTTTTTAACATTTGGCCCTTAACGCTTTGAGTGGGTACGGAAAAGCATTGAAAACCCCTCTGGCACTCAAAGAGTTAAGATTTTATTGCTACTGAGTTCTGTTCCTACAGTTTTGGCCTATTTGATCAGAAAATGTTTTCCATTAAGTATTAAATAATATTAGTCTAGTTATTGTTCCGATAATTTGAATTGTAACCTAAATCAATGTCAAGTCCTTTGGTGATAGTAATGTCTCCAATGCATTGCTAAAAACCTGTGTGGTTTGCAAGCACACCTTGTAGACCGTTCCAGTGAAGGATTTCTGTCTCAATAACGCAATCTCGGCTCTGCTGAAGAGCCTCTGCCAATCCTGGGACCGGATTCCCCTGCAGTCAGCTTCAGTGCTGACGTCAGGGAAATGGGAGGGAGGGGGGAACTTTGGTCCCATAAAGGTTTGAGAGATCGGGCTGGGGGCATTTAGTTTAGTTTTGTAATGCCTACAGTTTGCTTAAAGGGATAGTAATACTTCATTTTAACTTTATTTTATTTCGTATGCATTAAAAAAACATGAAGAATGATATAAGTCTTATCTCTCAAACCTTTATGGTTTAAGAGATATTCACAAGCAAAGTTTCCCCTCCTGCCCCTTTTACCTAGTGTAAGCCATCTCTTCTCAGATGTGGAATCTGGTTGTAAGACCAGACAGATAACAGCAGGGGACAATCTTCTTACAATGAGAACAATGAAAGCCCTGCCCCCCTTGACAAGTTTTTCAGCTTTTTCCCTTATCTTAGTTGAAGATTGTCCCTCTCTGCAGTCTACCTGGGCATCTCCCTTCTGATCTGGTTGAACAGGGGGGGGGATACTTTGCTTGTGAATATCTCTTAAACCATAAAGGTTTGAGAGATAAGACTTATATCATTATTCATGTCTTTTTAATGCCTACAAAATAAAATAAAGATAAAACGAAGTATTACTATCCCTTTAATATGTGACCACACTATCCCATTAATAGAACATTAATGAACACAACAAACATGACACTCGCTACTGAATCCTGTTACCTGTATACCTGTCTGAATAATTTAGATCTTTAACCCTTAAGGACCAGAGGGGTGTAAATCAATGCCTTGCACAACCTTCTAGTCCTTAAAGGGACAGTAATAGCTGAATAAAATTGCAGCTCTGATTGATCCTCATATAACAAGGGTAATATTATATAGCACTATATTTCAATAGCTTACATTTGGTAGTTGAAGAGTAATTCAGTTCTAAAGGATCCCCTTCCGTTCCCTTTCACTTACGTCATGATGCCTCTGTAAGCCAGCTGGATGGAGCACAGCAAGGGACAGTCTTTACTAAGCATAAGAGAAATCCAGCACTCCTTTGTGAAGGGGGCAGGGTTTTCCTTATACTCAGTGGATGAAGATTGTCCCTTTCTGAGTGCTGTCCGATCCCACGACCAGATTACACATCTGAGGGGAGGTGGCTAAATGTAGGTAAAAGGGGAGGGAGGGGGATACTTTAGAAATGAATTACTCTTGAACTACAAAACATAAACTATTGAACAACATCGTTACATGGCCTCATTATATGAGGATCAATCGGAGCTGCATTTTTATTCAGCTATTATTATCCCTTTAAAGTGTTAATGACTGTCTGCTCCTTTATCTGTCAACCAATTTTTATCCATGCACAACTGTTAACATTACATGAATACAAAGTAGCTCTGCATCAGATGCTTTTGAAATTTCCAAGCAGATACCAACTACTCAATAAATGTCATTGACTTCCTCAAAGAATTTGGTTACAATAGCTCCCAGTAATAATCATTTTATCCAAAATCTGTCTTAAGTTTTTGCCTTTGACAAATCTTTGGCTATTTTCACACGTGGAATTTGAACTGCTGCTATATTTGAATAACCAATGCTCGCTGCCTGTCACTGCATTGCATTCCCCTTTGAGCTGATTCCAACATAGAGGCTGTAGACTGAAGGGGAAAGGGCCAGCTCCCATAGATGTCAGTCAAACATGAATGATTGATGTCAACATATGTCAGCTTGTAATTAGATTGTTGAGAGGACCAGTGCAATGATTGAATAACTAAGTCAACTAAGTGGTCAACATGAAGGCCTCACAGGTTACCACGTAGACCTTCATAACTGCAACTCTACATTGAACATTGCTATTCCTAGGTAAGTTGCATCAGTCTGAACATTTGGATAAATTCGGTTTACCCAGTCACCTCTGAATGGCTCAGTAAGGTGATGTGCACCCTATATTTTTATGTAAATGTACACAGCCATGATGTCACCTGGTATAGTCAAATATGAATGTAGCCTTCATGTAGCTTCACCAATATTTCTGTAAGGAAAAACAAATCTATGGATTCTTGTTCAAGTCCGATTCCTTTTAGAATTAAAGCACCATGTTAGCTTTACACTAATCCTATGGTTCAGAGCTGAGCAGGTGTTGTCCTTTAAAATAAATGTAGAGGTCTTGCAATTACCATGCTAATCTCCCTAAGAACATTTGGGTGAATGCTATTTAGAACAGGTGCTTTATTTGCCTTTACTTAATCAAACTGCCCTTTGTGAAGTGTTAGTCATGTCTTAGTTCATGGTAATGTCAAGATTTAATTATTCTCTAAAACTTCTATCAGTGGTACTTTTTACCAGTTTTATGTAGATGAAAGTAAAATGCTTAGCTGAAAGTAAAATGCTTAGTGTTTTGCATTATCATTAAAATTAAACTGTCACTTTAGTCCTTTGAGTGCCAGAGGGGTCTGGCACTCAAAGGGTTAAAGAAAAGTAATTTTGAGAATTAAACGCTGCTTAAAGGGATAGTAATACTTCGTTTTAACTTTATTTTATTTTGTAGGCATTAAAAAAATATGAAGAATGATATAAGTCTTATCTCTCAAACCTTTATGGTTTAAGAGATATTCACAAGCAAAGTTTCCCCTCCCTCCCCTTTTACCTAGTGTAAGCCATCTCTTCTCAGATGTGGAATCTAGTTGTAAGACCAGACAGATAACAGAAGGGGACAATCTTCTTCCTATGAGAACAATGAAAGCCCTGCCCACCTTGACAAGCTTTTCAGGTTTTTCCCTTATCTTAATTGAAGATTGTCCCTCTCTGCAGTCTACCTGGGCACCTCCCTTCTGATCTGGCTGAGAAGTGTTACATCAGTAAAAGGGGCGGGAGGGGGATACTTTGTCACTGAATTACTCTTGAACTACAACTCTGACAGAATTGAAATAACACTCTCCAAAGTCCATATACTATGATGATTAATTAGAGCTGCTTTTATTATGAAACATTACTATCCCTTTAACCCTTTGCCTGCCGGAGGAGTAATATACATATTTTTTTTAAATTAACCTTTATTTCTTGGTGGCACATACACTGTGCTGTGAATGAATCAAGATCACACAGTGGCGGCATTTCTAGTAGTACAGCTTGCCATGAGTTTGTCCTCAAACTGGCCTAATACTTACACTGTGAAGGGAATTGGCATACAGTGCCACACTGTATCATCAAAATAAAAATGTTAATTTTTTGAAAATATATATTTTAAAGAAAAATGGGTAGTATAACACAAAGGCTGTTTTCAGTTTTCTGCAAAACAAACTAAATTTCTCCTAGGGTGGTTGTTCCAGTTTAAGCAAGCTATGCATTCACAAGGCATGGGTGCTACACTAACTCTCCAGGGGCTAGCTTCTATTACAGGTGCTAATTTTATCTCTGCTTTTATCTCCAGTTTTTAGCATAGACTTCAATAGGAAAATATTTGACAAAACGAGAGTTAAAGGAATAGTAATGTTTAATAATAAAAGCAGCTTTAATTAGTCATCGTAGTATTTGGGCCTTGGAGAGTTTTATTTCAATACTGTCAGAGTTGTAGTTCAAGAGTAATTGAATGATAAAGTCTCGCCCTCCCGCCCCTTTTACTGATGTAACACTGCTCACCTCAGAGCAGCAAGACTGTCCAGATGGATCTCAGAGAGGGACAATCTTCACTCCTCATAAGGAAAAACCTGAAAAATCTGTCAAGGGGGGCAGAGTTTTCATTGTTCTCACAGTAAGAAGATTGTCCCCTTGCTGTTATCTGTCTGGTCTTACAACCAGATTCCACATCTGAGGAGAGCAGTGTTACAGTAGGTAAAAGGGGTGGGAGGAGGAAACTTTATTATTCAATTACTCTTGAACTACAACTCTGACAGGATTGAAATAACACTCTCTGTGGCTCAAATACTATGAAGAGTAATTGGAGCTGCTGTTTTGTGAAACATTACTATCCCTTTAACATTTAGCACCTGCATTAGAATCTGGCCCCTGATCTCTAGATTCTTGGAACACTGATTTACATATCTTTCTTATCGCAGTGTTTCATTTTTATACTTTAGCTATATTCACTGTTTTTGCATATATATATATATATATATATATATATATATATATATATATATATATAGATACTCATCTTCTCTGTGCATTCCACTCCTCATCAAACACCAAGTTGCCCAAATGCACGCAAGGATTTACAAAAACAAAAAACGTTTAATAGAAGGCAGGTCAATGTTTTGGCCCTTACTCAAGCCTTTATCAAGACAATGTGCTACACAAACAAGAATAATTTTACACCCTTAAAGGGATAGTAATGTTTCATAATAAAAACAGCTCTAATTAATCATCATAGTATTTGGACTTTGGAGAGTGTTATTTCATTTCTGTCAGAGTTGTAGTTTAGGAGTAATTCAATGACAAAGTATCCCCCTCCTGCCCCTTTTACTGATGTAACACTATTCAGCCAGATCAGAAGGGTGGTGCCCAGGTAGATTGCAGAGAGGGACAATCTTCAATTAAGATAAGGGAAAAACCTGAAAAACTTGTCAAGGGGGGCAGGGCTTTCATTGTTTTCATATAAAGAAAATTGTCCCCTGCTGTTATCTGTCTGGTCTTACAACCAGATTCACATTCCTAAACCATAAAGGTTTGAGAGATAAGACTTATATCGTTCTTCATGTTTTTTTAATGCCTACAAAATAAAATAAAGTTAAAATGAAGTATTACTATCCCTTTAAAAGTAAAAATGGAACCCACTACATTTCCTTTCAAAAAGCAATGGCAATTAATGTAAAGCATCCATATATCCACAATCACCCCTAATCACCCACATATATTTATACAACTTTGCCAATATACATATTAGAATTAAAATATACACTTGCATAAAGCCTTGTGTTGGAATCCAATATAAGTATCTTGTCTCCCATTGATTATACATTTTGTATTTAGTTTTATCATTTTCTTTACTTATTATATCCAGAGAGCATTTTAATCTGTGTTCCAAGTGTCCTTTACTGATACCAATGGTTTCTCTGAGATACTACAAACATTCATAAAGTTTATCTTTGGCAGTGATTTGGCATTATTTGATGAGGATGAAATGATAGATAGTAATATAAAACTCTGACACCTGTAGCTGACTGTGAGGATCCGGTTGCTGAAATAAACTGGATTACAAACTGGAAGATGAAACAGGCTATAAATGATCTTTCTGTTTAACACAGTGGTTCTCAAGCTTTTTTTGCTCAAGGCATATCTGACATGCAGTCTGGCATTTTCGGGGCACCCCTGGCATTTCATGTAATTTGTTAAGGGTTTAATAAGGGTTACAAATACATAAACATAGAGTTATTGTTAGACCTCACAACTAAAATAAACATATTGTGCATAGCAATATTCTTAAATATACAGTTGTAAGTCTACATTCATATTTTAGTCAAAGCATTATAGACACAATGGGGCACCCTAAGTGGATGTCCGTGGCACACCAAAGTGCCACAGCACCCTGGTTGAGAAACACTGGTTTAACACTATGTTTGAGAGCTATTTGACAGAGGACTCTTGGAACAGTTTAAAATGCTGTTGTATAATCAACAGGAGACAAGATAATTATGTCATATTGGGTTCTGACACAAGGCTTTGTGCAAGTGTATATTTTAACTGTTATATGTATATTGCCAAAGTTTCTGTTTAATATCACACAGGAGTTTTTATAAATACATATGGATGATAAGGGGTGATTGTTTATATGTGGATGTTTTACGTCAATTGCTATTGTTTGTTGACAGGAAATACAATGGGTTCCATTTTCCTTTTGTTTGTGTAGCACATTGGTTTGATAAAGTTCTGAGTAAAGGCAGAAACATTGACCTGCCTTCTAATAAATGTTTTTTTTTTTTTTTTTGTACATCCTTGATTTACATTTAACATCTATCACACACGCTACACACACACACAGACAGTACACACATATACACAGTACACCACACACACACTACACACACATACACACACACACTACACACATATACACATATACACACACACTACACACATATACACACACTACACTACACACACATATACGCACACACACACATATATGCACACACACACACACACTACACACACATACACACACACACACACACACACTACACACATATACACACATACACAAACATACACACACATACACACACACACACACTACACACATATACACACTACACTACACACACATATACGCACACACATATATACACACACATACATACGCACACACACATACAGACACACACATACACACACTATACACACACACACACACACACACACTTTCAACCTGGTGTACTAGTTGGTTAGCACTCTCTATATCAGTGGTTCTCAACTCATGCCCCTAGATCCCACTAACAGGCAGGTACTTGAGGATTTCCCATCTTAAACACAGACATTTTTATTCACTCACCTGCACACAAGTAGAGAAATCCTAAAGTCCTGGCTTGTTAGTGGCACATGCTGTGAACCACTGCTTCTTTGATGAAGCCTTGACTATTTTGGAAAACTATCAAGTCCCATGCTAGCAACTCCCTTGTCATAAACTCTTACAATCAATATATAAAGATGGATCCCATAAGAGAGAAAACATAATTGTTGCATGCTCTGCTCTTTGTATACAATGGATACCTTGTCTCGTATCTGTTGCCGGACTTTCTCTCTCTCAGCTTCCATCCTGGCATGCTTGGCCTTCCGCTCCTCCTCTTGTTGGCGCAAAGCTTCCTGCCTTTCCTCCTCCTTTTTCTGAGCATCAGGATCTTTTTCCTCTTCACCTCCCAGCATCTTCCCCATGTCCTTTGTTGCCCCTTAAACACATTGAGACATGACATATAATTATAGAAAAATGTTATGTAGGAAAAACAAATATGTTAAGCAGAAATGGAGTAAATCAGGGCAAGCAAAGGAGACGTCTATAGCATTCAAGGGTTTACAATCCACACTTAAATCAGAAGGATTTCTGGGAATCCCTCCCCCCATGGTGCACTTCACTTGCTCCACAATTGGTACATTTATTTTTAGGTATACCGGCCTTAGTACACCATAGGGGAAAGCACAAACTCTCATTGATTTCACTGGGGTTTGGAAAGAGAGATTTCTAATGTATTATGAATCAATGTACTTGAGACCTCTCTAGCATTAAAAGCATTAAAACCCCCATTTAAATCAATGAGAATTTTGTGAATGCTGTTCCCTATGGTGTAGTTGTTTTGTCACAATTGCTCTACTTTTGTTTTTGTGCATATGACCGCTTGTTTCTTCTCCTCCAACCTCAATCTGTATCTCTTTCTTTTTCTATCACTGGTCATGGTACTCCTACTCATTCTGTTTTCTATCTTATTTCTCACAAATATTCCCCTGCTTGTATTGTATTGTATATTTTAGTTATATAGCGCCAACCAGTGTACTTGTCACTTTACAGTTTACATTTGATATAAAAGGGGTACAATAAGTGCAGTGATTAAATACTTATAAAGACAATCATAAGGGGAACAACAGATGAGTATACATGAGGATGAAAGGTCCCTGCCCTGTAGAGCTTACAATCTAAGTATAAGATGGGTGACATACAGATACGATCTGGTAGAGGAGGAAGTGCAGTTTTTGACATATGAGATACTGTTTTCATAGTATACCGTTGCTTTATTTAAAAGGTGCTCTTTTAGTTGGATTTAAAGCTGTTGAGGGTTGATGCTTGGTGAATACTGGGTGGTAGGGCGTTCCAGAGGTAGGGGGCAGCAAAGGAGAAAGCCTTCAGTCGTGAAACAGTGATAATGGTTAAAGGGGCTGAGAGTTATCCACCATGAGTGGTGCCTAGTGGAAGTGCAGGAATATGGCGGGATATCAAAGATGAAATATAAGGCGGGGACAAGGGATGGAGAGCCTTGAAGGTAATGAGGAGGATTTTGAATGTGATACACTGCTTTATGGGAAACCATGACAGTGATTTTAAAAGTGGTGGGGTGAGTACTGTTCTAGAGGAGCGGAAGAATATTCTGGTGGCTGAGTTAAGAACTGATTGAAGAGGAGCGACATGGCTAGTAGGAAGACCGATAAGTAAAGAGTTGCAGTAGTCCAGGCGAGAAAGGATAAGCGCATGTATGAGGGTTTCCGTTGTAGAGTGAGAGAGGAATGACCATATTTTTGCTATATTCCGAAGAAAGAAGCGACAGGTTTTGTTACGTCATTAATGTGGGCGGAGAAGGAAAGAGAAGAGTCCAAAGTTACCCCGAGGCAGCGTGCCTTGTCTACAGGGTAAATTGTGTAGACTTTGACAGTTATAGAGAATGGAGGTGTTGTGCAGCATTTAGGAGGGAAGATAAGGAGCTCATACTCTTTCCCTTTAATCTATAGGTTTGTCACTCAATCCACACTATATCTGTTCTCTCTCTCTCTCCATGTACCCACTAGTGTAGTGGAGTCAGGGAGGGCTAACAATAAGCCCTGGTAAATGCTTCCAGCCAGGTCTCTTCTCTGGGGGAGGTAGGAGATGGGGGCATTGTAGAGGGGGGTCATGGTGGTGGTGGTGGGGGGGCCGTGGCACTTCTTACACCAATGCCCGGAGGCTTCTAGTTACGCCTCTGATATGTGGGCAAAGGGTGATGTTTAATTCAATAAAAAGGCTGGGGCCATCAGGAGGGCATCACACACGCTCGCACCCACTGCCTTGTATTGTCTGTTTTTATACCTA
The DNA here is from genome assembly GCA_037306005.1 of Rhinophrynus dorsalis. Taxonomy (NCBI): domain Eukaryota; kingdom Metazoa; phylum Chordata; class Amphibia; order Anura; family Rhinophrynidae; genus Rhinophrynus; species Rhinophrynus dorsalis. The sequence goes on along the minus strand of CM074721.1, from coordinate 104,577,430 downwards.
TTATTATTTAAACCCTTATGTGCCAAATTGGTATCCAATGCTTTGCTTTTCCATGCTCTGGATGTGCCTCTGGCACTCAAAGGGTTAACCCATTGAAGACAAGAGGATTGTTCACTGTATTGCCTCAAAATCTGTTGCACACTTCTCTGGCTCTAAAGGAACTAATTTCTCTTCTCCACCTTCCTCCTCTCCTCTATTTATGCTATCTGGACTCACTCATTTCCTCCCTCACTAAATTTATCCTCTGTGTGTTTTTTCATTTCCCTTTCCATACTCTCATCACCTCTTATCACGGCCCTCTCACCAGTTTCTCTGCATCTCTTCCCTGTTACATCCATCAAACCTCAACCCCTTTTACCTCACTGTTATCGCTCTTTCTCCTCTCTTCGTCACCTTTCTTCTATAGATAAGATAAATACATTAATGTTTTTTTATTGCATTACTTAGAATGGAAATCTGTCCAGCAAAACATAAGAAAAAAAGCATATTTTCTAGCTTTTTTCATACTTCTGCAATTGCATTCGGGTGATGAGGTATTCTGAATTTTCCAATTCGGAATACATGCAAAAATGGCTCAAAATATTATAGCAAATATCCATACTGATATTACATATTAACAGTATGGTCTTTGCAATGCTCTTTTGATCAGCTGCGTAGGCCTTCCAGGCTTGGCAGCTCAGGGTTACTGAGTCTGGGAAAAGGGTCCTTTACATCAATAACCTAAATACATTTTCAACAAATACTAAAAAAACCCGAGCACCATACTTGCCAAAAAAAGCAAATAAATAAACCCTGATCCCTGCTTTTTTCACAGCCAGACCACAGTGAGGAATAAAAATGAATTGGCTTTTATATAGTCAACCCCTGTTTACGTTTTTCCCATGCCCTGATTGGCTGGGAGGAGGGGTTATGTATATTAATTTCCTTAACAAAATTCTAAACTGAAAAATATTATGGGGTGACTGGACCCCATATTTTTACTTTTTCCAGTGTGGCTAACTATAGCATCCATGGCAATGTTGAGGTTTAATCTAGTTTGCGGATGGGATCAGGGTTTTCACACCACTTCTCATGGTTAACATCTTTGTTGCCATGGCAGCAAGATCACTAGATGGGATGGTTGGGGTGGTAGTTTTTTGTTTTTGCTCTTTTTTTTTTTAAAGTGGAACATCTTGTTTAAGCCCACCATTGCTGGAAAAGCAAGACTGCTGCGGTGAGGATGTGGAAAGTGTGCTCCCTTTGGGGTCATTAGGAGCATTTTTCAGTGTTCCAAAAATAACTAAAATCAGGTGTTTTTGAGTTTCACAAATACAGTTTAAGAATACAATTCTGGCCCTTAGTCAAAATGTGATTGCAAGACTGACCAGATGGAAATATCACACATTTAGGAAATGTTTCTGGCTAGAACAGAATATCAGCCAAAGATTGATTAAGCCACTGCTGACCGATGTAGGCTTGCCCCTTTCCATTTGGGAAAACCAAACCCAAAGGTTACTTGCTTACGCAAACCAAATAGCAGAGATTTTCAAATAGCAATGAGCCTGCCAAGATATATATAGCAGACTCCACAGGACGTGTGTGCTACCCAGGATGCAATTTTGTTTAGCTCACATATGCCATTCACAAAGAAGAGATATGCTGAACAACATTATACTGATCCTGCCCAATTGAGACTACAGCCACAAAGTAGCATGTAATTCTTGCCTGAATTAAAAAAGCAGCTAATCCCATATGCATGTTTTGATCTAATATCTTAGTGAGGTACATCCATTATCTATTGGCATCTATAGGCAAGGAGTCCATATCTGGATTCCCCTTATGGAGACCAACCCCTATGGTTATTTTGATAAGCAAATTGAAGATCAGAGACGCTCAACTAGGAATGAGACTGCACGGTATATAGCATGTTCTGTAGGACAGTATCCAACCCAGGATACAATTTTTTTTTAAACCTTTAGGGTGTCTCCCTAGGCTCTCAGTGCCTACAGAAACCAGCTGCATCTTCCTGACAGAGTTCAAACAAGTTTGAAATGTACATTCCAGTGCATAGAGAAACTGCCTGTCATTTTATAACTGAAGAGCCCTTCCCTGCTTATGTTTGCTTGTGAGTCTATCACAGTTGTTGTCTTGTTTTCGAAAAACCTTAGTGTGTCTCCCTAATGGTAAAGAGTAATCCAGACACAGACCACATAGTCTATGTGCATAGGCAAAAACAGGTAATGTGTATGCTCAAAGAAGACTTGCTAAAATATGATGCTTCTGACTGTGCTGTGATTATCCACAGACCATATCATTTCTGCTAATGTTTGTTTTCGGTGAGACTTTTCAGCTTGCCTTTGCAAACTCTTATGGTGCTTCCCTAAGTGTGAAGGATAATTCAGATATGGACTCATGTTTTCAGTGGCTAGGGACACCAGCTTCATCTAACCGATGGGGCCCAAACAATGCTGAAACACATCCAAATGGCTGGGGGTTTAATGCCACTTTGCACATGCACTGAGTAAGTGCATTTTTTGTTTGTCATATTTTATTTTTTCCTTGAGTTAACTTGTATTTTGACAACCACCCTCCACTAAAGTAGCTGATGCTTTTCTCTTAGGAGGTGCCAAAGATTGAGTCCTGGGTTAGGCTCCCTTGTATGCAGAAAACGCTAAGGTAAACACCCCCCTCTCCCATCTTCAGACCTTCTGGCCAGGGAGAGAAGGATCGGTCATTAGGCCCTCTAAGCCCTCAAGGTGAGTGGGGCTGAAGACTGAAATGGCCGCACCACGCACTGTCCACTCAGCTGAAATCACAGAGCACTGGTGGACAACAAAAGAAGCACCATGACTGCACTGACCTTGGGCTTTCAATACAATACATCCAGTGTTAGATGTTATTCCTGTGCAGGGGGGACTTGCCTGTAATTTCAGAACTGAACCACCCTTTTTGACTGATATCACATGGAAATTTCTCCTCTGTAATGATACTACAGCGAAAAGATATGATGCATCTGACCAAGCAATTTCTGTTTATGTTCATTCTCTTTCAGCCTCTCACATATTCTGGCTAGTTTTTGAAAACTCTTAGGGTATCTCCATAAGGGGGAATGCTAATCCAGACATGGACCCTTTGCCCTTAGTGCTTAAAGGGATAGTAATACTTCGTTTTAACTTTATTTTATTTTGTAGGCATTAAAAAAACATGAAGAATGATATAAGTCTTATGTCTCAAACCTTTATGGTTTAAGAGATATTCACAAGCAAAGTTTCCCCTCCCGCCCCTTTTTCCTAGTGTAAGCCATCTCTTCTCAGATGTGAATCTGGTTGTAAGACCAGACAGATAACAGCAGGGGACAATCTTCTTTGTATGAAAACAATGAAAGCCCTGCCCCCCTTGACAAGTTTTTCAGCTTTTTTTCCCTTATCTTAATTGAAGATTGTCCCTCTCTGCAGTCTACCTGGGCACCTCCCTTCTGATCTGGCTGAACGGGGGGGGGATACTTTGCTTGTGAACATCTCTTAAACCATAAAGGTTTGAGAGATAAGACTTATATCGTTCTTCATGTTTTTTTAATGCCTACAAAATAAAATAAAGATAAAACGAAGTATTACTATCCCTTTAATGAAATAAGCTGCACTGCACTGATGAGGCTCAAACAAAACTGAAATGTACATCTGGGGTCAGCTGGCATTTCTGTTCAGAAGTAACTCCCCCGTTTTTTGGGGAACTGGACCTCCCTTTTGGGGACTAATTTGAAATGCACATAGAAATATATCCTCTGTAATGGTGCTGTAAAGCTAAAATGATGCTTCTGAGCAGTGACTAGCCATAAAAAAGCAATTTCTGTTTGTGTTCATGCTCAGCAAGCCTCTTACTTCATTTTTCTTGACCCACTGACTTTGTAAGCTCAAGGCTATTAATTAGAGGGATAGGCTCAGTCAGTCAGTGATAACGTGAATATAATGGCCATGTTTCTATACCCTTCCTCCATATGAGGATTATTAGAGAGGGGTACATTTGTAATTGATGGGCTCTGTACATTCCACAATAATCCACATTCACTGGTTAACAGTTGCCTGTAGCATTATGTGTATATTTTAAATAAATAGATATAAATTGGGTATTAGCTATCACGTAAAAATTACTATAAGAAATTATATAGTATTAACCCTTTAAGGACCAAAGGAGTATACAGTGCATTGGTTTTTAAAGGCTCAACAGACCTGGCCAGATTGAACAATGGATTTCTGTTTATAGCATGACTATTTCAGTAAAACATTAAAATATAACAAGTATAATTACTATGGTACTGAATACATTTAAAAGGCATAATGATACTGAAAAAAAAAGATGCATTCAAAGGTGTTTCCTGCTAAATAAAACAAAACTGACAGAAGATGATTCATTCATTGCAGCTTAATGCTGACCACAAATGCACGTTTCTACTGATGCCTATGGAGTGCTTTTCATATTTGACTGAAGTTTCTCACAACCATAGTCTTTTCCTATATAATAATTCACTAGGATGTTTGTCAGAAGCCGTCATGTGCAGAAGAGACTGATGCGAGCTGCAGTCATTCTCAGTAGAGACTGCCCGCTCTGCAGTCATGCTCAGTACTGACTGCCCAAACGCGCCGTGGCTGATATGAAGCGGGGCACTCCGAATTCAGACCAGTGTCCTCTCTGCGCACCTTCCTGGGACTGCTTCACCAAAAGAACCCAAATAATGCCAAATGAAGAAACCCTTTCCTTCTGAAGGTAACATTTGTATCCACAGTACCACAATCTTCCCCATTCTCTTCACTTCCAAGTAATGGACTCACCTACAAGAGATACATTGATATGCAGCTTTATTGGATTTTGGCGAAACTTAGAGAGATACCTCTCTAGTTCAGTTGGAACTTTGATCTTGAACAGAGCGATTTATCCTTATAATCCAAACATGATCCTTTGTGCTTTGCACAGATGTCTGTGTCAGCCTGCACTATATTACAGTGACTGAGACAGTATACTCCTATATAAATATACATTTCTATCTTGTAAAGACAAAGTTAGTCTTAATCTGAATGTTTATGTGATAATGCTTGACGTGGTTCATCCGTGTTATTATGTTTGACATGTAATTGCCACAGTCTCTGTCCAATATCACCTATGTCATATGCACAGTCAGCCTTCATACACAGGTATCCTCCTCATAATCCAGATAGCATTAACAGATGCATGCATGGCACTCCATTACTATCTAACTTAACAAGCTGATGTTGATGCTGAATTTACTATCGTCTCTGACATCTGATTGAACTTTAATGTAACATGTCGATACAATGTGGCAACTTTATGCTTAACTACATTGGACACAGCATTGCATTAATCAATCAAGTTGACATAAAGTATCTTGCACTCTCAGATCAGGGCTATCTTTGACATGTGACAATCCAAGTGAGAATAGATTTTCTGGACACATAAGAAACCCTATATGCCTAACTATGATGAGCCTGACAACCTGAGCGTTTAGCGTTGAGATGCGCTGGCATCTCGAATGTTTAAGTCAAGCACATCTTATGGCTGAAAAGTTTTCTCACTGTTCGAAGTCAAATCTCCTTGACATTACCGACAACACATCTGTTCAACATTGTTTCACAACATTGCTTTATCTCATTAGCTTTATTTTTTCATACACTTGAAGATAGCACTCAGACTTATTCATGATCCCTCTGTTTTCTGGTTCTCCCATTGACAGTCATAGATCTCAGAACAGTCAATTCTGAATATTACACTCATAATCCGTATACGGTAGCTGAGGTAGCACACTATCACTGCACTGTAAATGACGTCATCACTACTCACAGTCGCCTGTGTTGGTGAATTTTTGTGTTCACTAGGGGTATAAAGAAGGGGTCACATCATTTGCTTCTTATCTTGATGAAGGTTACAAACTGCTAAACAAAACATTGATCTGTGAATAAAAGCCTAATTTTTTACATCTCCTGAAGAGATGTATATATATATATATATATATATATATATCCTATATAATAATTCGCTAAGTTGTGCGTAACGCCCAACATGCGCAGTAGACACTACTGCACGTGCGGCAGTCATGCGCAGTAGAGACTGCCCGCGCTGCGGCTAGCGTCCAGCTCTGTATCAGCCTGGCGGGGGCAGTCTCCACTGTGCGTGACTGCCCCGCGACCGGCTGCCAGAGGCACTGTGGCCCGTGTAACGGGCTGTTCAACTAGTATATATATATATATATATGTATAATTATTTTTTTCCCCTTTGAGGGAAGATAAAGTCAGTAATGACAAACATCTCACCTTGGCACTTAACAGAATTTAATGTATATAGGCACATATCAAGAACAGTATTATTGGTAGTGTATGGTACAGGGAAGCTGTGCATATACACGCTATTTCTCAGAGAGTTTGTCTGAGAGTAGAAAACAAGGCCACATTGCTCTGAGGAATCCTCAGCTTCTGACATTAAGCTGGAACTGCTGTGGCTTTCTAACAATGCCTAAAGGTTGTTCACAAGCCCTTGGAGTGCCAAAGCATTCTTTATGCATCTCCATAGCCGTCCCCTCTCAGCTATACAGAATAATTAGTATAATAACCCAATATGCAACATCAGACAAATATTGTTTTGTTTTTAGTGACCCATTGAATTTCACCATTAAGAATATGGATGTAAATGACATATTGATCATTTTGTAGAATGTATTATATTAACATAACATTATTTAATAAGCTGTCTTTAATTGGAAATTCAGTTTAGCTACTCCTCATTACATAGGTCCATGAGAACTTTGCTTAGAAGGGGGATCATATATTTTAACCCTTTGAATGCTAGAGTCCTCTTTAAAGGGGTAGTAATTTTTTTAATGAAAAAATATATATTGTAGGGCATTTCCTGTTGAGTAAAATAAGTGTACCCCCACTGCTGATAGATGCATATTATTATTGTTTAAAACTGTGTTTTATTACATTAGCAGTGCCCTCTCGTGGTCAAATTCCAATTAGTTATTCTGTTACATTCTAATGGAGAAGAAAGTCAGTGACTTACAGTTTTCCATAGAATGTGATAGAAACTGCCTGTCACTTCCTGTCAGTTAGATCTATCAGGAAGTAAACACAGTAAATTCACTTCCTGATTATCTGAAACATTATAAATGTTGAATAAAACAACTGACAGCAGTGAAAGTACCCTTGTTTTACTCAGCAGGAAAAGCTCTATATCATATAGGTTTTCGTAAAAAAAATTTACTTCTCCTTTAACACATTGCAAAAGAATGCTGGTGACACCTCCAGTATCATAGATGTTTAACCTTTTGAGTGCCAGAGGTGTACGCAATGCATTGCCCTGCAAAGCGTTGCATACAACACAGGCACTCAAATGGTTAATCTACATGTATGTTTATTATTATTATTTTAAGATTTTTGATAGAAATTAATCAGATGTATTAAAAGTTTTTCAAAAGTCAGTCTGAATAGATAGCAGTATATCACAGGATCATTGACTTCTCTGTTAGACATTGCTTATTTCAACTCTGTACAGCAGGGAAGGACAATCTGAGGACAACTACAATTCCCATCCTCCCGATTGAAACTGTAGTTATCTATAACTGGAGGGCCTAAGGTTGCCCATTCCTGTTATAGAGTTCCTTCTTTAACCCTTTGAATGCTAGAAAGGTCTTCAGTACATGATCAAGCCATTCACTAGAGACCTCTCTATCTTCCAAAGTGTTTATATGAAACTATTAAGCGCTGTTTTGGTTAAAATAGTAGTATACTACAAATATGGAAATATAAATGTTGTAGGAATGTTAGGAGATGCTTCTTTCTGATTTATTACAGAGCTAACTTGCATTTTCTGATAGCTTGAATTCAAAATATTTTGCTTCCCGGTAGTGCTGTTGTTACAGCCTTCTATGTTAAGCTTGTGTCTGTGACACTCAAATTTTCACAGGCAGTAATAGTAACAGCTCCACCTGGTGTCTAAAAATCTTAAACTCACACTCTCAAAAATTGCAATTTTCTCTGTAACTTTTGACTGAAGCACCTCTTAACAATGGAAGTGCCATTGTTTTAATTAGCAGAATAACCATACAGTATATTTATTTTTATAATAAAGGATTACAAATAATAACAGGGCAATGATATGTAGACTGTACAGTAAGTTCTATTCAAAGTAAGGCACTGCTCATTGACCTACACTGTATAAGCAATTGCAGCTCTAGTTACTGTAAGTAGACATTTAATTATTGTAATGGGAATGGGCCTGTTACTTGAAGGTCTTGTTAGGCCCAGAAAAACAGCCTGTGAAAGACTGAAAGACGCAGGCTTTAAAAATGTCCCTTTGGCCTAGGCACCAGGGATCTGGCACCACAACTTTGAACCAGTGGTTGCACGGATTAGCCACCAGCACCCGTGACAGGTTTAAAGGGACTTAACAGACTATGGATGGGGAATTGTGTCGTTGACAAGCAATACCTTCGATTGCCATAGGTGTCCCCCTGCACGGTGCCATAGTGTTGAAAAGTTTCTCATACATTATGTTGCTGGGCAGGTAGGCACCCTCCTGATTGGCCAGGACCCTGGATGACACGTTTAAATGTCCCCCATAGACTTAACATGAGGACAAGTCGGCAACCCAGGGATTGGCCGGCTGGCTCCCATTCGAGGGTGCCTGGTGGGCTAAAGACTGTTGTGATGCTCATGGCCAGGATTGACCACGTTATTCATTGCTCTGGATTGGCCAAGGCTGGAAGCGGACAATTCAAAGAGCGTAAAAGATGCTTCAACCAAGTGTGCATTGTTTGATTTTGTGTATTACAGCCCCCTTTGACCATTGTATCCGGCCCCACTCCTTTGTTACATTGTCTGCCTTTCACCCTTGCCCATTATATAGCTAATTCGATCATGTCTACCCATTGCATCATGCCTCATTGTTTCATAGTGACTGCAGAGAGCAAATATCCTGTTCTGAATTAATTATCCTTCATAATTTAGTGTCATCTGCAAATATTGATATTTTGCTTTCTATATCTATTTCCAGGTCATTTATAAAAATGTTAAAAAGCAGAGGACCTAATACTGAACCCTGAGGTACTCCACTCTCCACCTTAACTGTATTGGAGAATTGTTCATATACAACCACACACTGTTCCATATCCTTCAACCAGTTTTGTATCCATTTGCAAAGGTTATCACCTAGCCCCAATTTCCTTATTTTATACCCCAGCCTTCTGTGTGGTACTGTACCAAATGGCTTTGCAAGTTTTAGATATACTACATCAACTGCCTTACCATTATATAAGTTACTACTTACATCCTCATAGAAGCTGAAAAGATTAGTTTGGCATGCTGTATTCCTCATAAAACCATGTTGATTCCTGCTAACGATCTTATTTTTTGTGTTGTAATTCTGAATATAATCCCTTATTATTCCTTCTTCCCACTACAGAGGCCAAACTCACAGGTCTATCATTCCCAGGTTCTCTTTCAGTTCCCTTCTTAAATAGAGGCACTACATTGGCTCTACGCCAATCTTGTGGCACCGAAACTGTGGTGAGAGAATCTTTAAAGAGTAAATATAGGGGTCTTGCTAACAATTTGTCTACTCCTGTTGTACTCCTTTGTTGGCATCTTGTGATTTAATACTGTTAAAGGTGTATAAAAAGAGCTGTTCTCTCACCAATAGACTGTGGTTGTTCTGGAACAAGACGGAGTCCTGTCTCTCTGTACAAGAATGGTCTAAAGGGGCTTCTTTTGACACCCATTCTAGGAGAAAGCTCTGAAGAACTACTGGCATAGCTACCCCTTCATAGCCAACCTCTGGAGCGAGAAACCCGTCACTATGGCCTAAGTCAGCCCAAAGACTTAAGTTTCTGTTACAATAAAGTATTTTGTTTGTTTGAATGCCATGGTGTATCAGGCAAACTGCGATTTAATTATCTTAAAACAGGCTATTTTATCGCCTAGAACAACTCTGGTGATTTTCAAGCTTTAAAATCATTTAACCCCTTAATGACATGTGACGTACTATGACCGTCACGGTCCTTGAAATACTCAAGGACCGATGACGGTCATAGTACGTCACGTACTTTTTACTTACAGCGCTCTACCGGGAGCGCTGTAAGTAAAAAGAGGGCCTGAAACTGACCGCTCCAACATCGGAGTGATCTCTGTCAGGCCCCATAGTGACGCGCCGATACACGCGACAGGTCACGTGTACCGGCGCGTCCAAGTGGTCCTATGCGGTCCTTATGGGACGAAACATCCCAGGACCGCTGGTCGTTAAGGGGTTAATCATTAGCCATTTTATTTATTTAGAAAACTAGTTTCTGAGTTATTCAGGTAGATATTATATTATATTATATTATGCTAATTAAGGCTTTCCAAGGGGGAACGTCTTGTCTTCTCCATAAATTATCGCCCTCAATCACTGAAACTGAGCCTTGGGCAATGCAATACTGAGTGGTATCAGTGAATGGGGGAAGGCTAAAGCACAGACCAAATCTGAAAGTGGAGATGCCTTCTGTCTAGTCTTCAGAAGATAGCTCGTGATTGGCCATGCTGCCAAGAAAGTATTAACCCTTTCAATGCCAGAGGGTTGTGCAACTCATTGCAAAGCAATGCACTGCATTCCCCTCTGGCACTGAAAGGGTTAAACACCGAGCTGATCTTGTGATAGTTAGGGATAAATGGACAACGTTTTAGTTAGTATAGGTTTTTTGGTCCTTTAATTGTCATACTCTAAATCTATATTCTATAAACTGAAAAACTAGTTTTCTAACTAAAAAATAGCTACTACTACACTTTCACAATCACCAAAGTTGTTTTTGGTAGATAGTGCCATTTTATAGAAGCAAAAGCTACATGATGACCTCTTATCTTAGTCCTGGATCAGTCTGCATGATGTATTATTTTAAAACTAGTTCATGGTCTATTAAGATTAATTACCTTTGTAACATAAATAAAAGAATATCCCCTTTGTCAATTCTCTCCCCCCTAAAACATGAGGTAGTCTCTTTGCATGCCGTGAGGTGTACCCCCAAGTTCTACAGATTTCTCCCTGCTACTATCAATAAGATGGTATCCTTTAAAAATGTTGCATGCAAAAGAGTTTGTGACTACATGGTGCATTTACCAGGTCTCCAGTGGCGTAAATAGAAGCCACCGGGTCCTGGTGCAGAAATTGCCGCCAGGCCCGGGCCCCCCCCCATCTTCACGTTGCCCCATGTACATCTCCTACCTCCATCTCTCGCGCGGTTCTCAGTTATGCAGAGCACTGGGAGATGATGTCATCTCCCAGCGCTCTGCATTACTAGAGCGCCGGGAGATCAGCTGAGCTGCTGCAGGCAGGGCTGTGGGCGAGTGGCGATGGGTTCGCAGGGGGCGGCCGGGACCCTTGGAGTGACGGTACCCGGTCGCAGGTGCGACCCCTGCGACCCCTGTTGTTATGCCACTGCATGTCTCCATGACTAAAACTGCACTGTACTGGCCACTCTCTCCCCTTCTCTGCGTGCTCTGCCCTGTCATTCTGCACACAGAGAAAGGGAGAGAGAGACCAGAGCAGTGCTCAGTAACATCGCTAGATAAAGTAAGTGAAAGCTTATATCAGCGCTCCAGTTTATCACTAGATAAAGGAAGGCAAAGATTATATCAGTGTTCCATGTTAAAGTTACATAAAGTAAGGCAAAGCTTATAGCAAAATTGGACTTAAAGTGACATTTTCACCAGATGGCTAAGGATGATGGGAGTTGTAGTAATTCATTTGGACTTGAAGGCAATGTTTCATACTGCAACTTAAAAATCTGTCTCTTTCCTGCAGTGTGAGATTCTCATGTCGCCCTTTTAATCATGGCAACATGGTTAATATGCCATATAGTCACACGCTCTTTTGTGTGCAACATTTTTAAGGTGAACTAATAAGATCATGTGGTGTATGGTTCAGCCAATTACAGGTTGCGGTATCACAGTCTTTGATTGGAGCTGAAGATTCTAATCATTCAAGCTTTGAAGCATAGAAAATGTTTTCAGTGTGTACTGAGCAATATGTCAATGTGAACTAATTTTATAAATCTGTCCTCTTCTGGTTTATCTTGTCATTTCTGGAGGAACTTTCTATTTTTTCATGAAATGTTTTGTTTTTTTGAGGGGAAAACAGACATAAGGTATTTGCTTATAACTGAAATACGTCTGTGCATGGAGATTTATTTTTGATGTCTTATTTTCTTATATGTATGACATATATTACATCTCTATTATTTTAGCGCTTTGAATGCTGGGGAGGGAGGGGCATTGCAGAGCTATATTTGCTCAACCATCAGGCGTTTATAGATTCTTTTTTAACACTTTCTGAGTTCTACTAAATGTGGTGATGGCCATAAGCTGAGAGCTACTAGGCTACAGGGTAAGGGTCTCACGGTACATGCATGGGGATACCCAGCAGTTGCTTAGGGCCTCCTGTTTCAGGGGGGCTCACTTTGGATTCCCAGCAGTCCCAGTTATACGGAAAAGAACAAGTTTAATCCTGTGAATAGATTGCCAGGAAGAAATAAGGCTGCTTTGGGTGCACAATACATAAGTGTGGCTGCTTTCGCCAGAAATTGTAAATGAAGAAAATAATGGCTAAAATTACATTTAAGAGAATTCTAAATATTTACCCATACTTGGTGGCCCTCATGTGATAATTGTGGTAAAAAAGAGACACTGAGGATAATGGACAAATCTACCAGTGCAACTCCACTTACGTTAGCCTTCAATGCTATTAGCTGAACTCATGGATGTGTACTAGAGTGTATGATAACTCCAGTGCATACTGACGCACATAGTCCACCATCATTAGAACCTTAATTCCAGCAAGCCTCAAACATCTTCCCCATAGCGTGCCAAGGAAAATAGGGTAAAGTTCTCCCACTTACCACTGCATCTTGTTTAATTCATCACATAAACCAAGGTGTAGACAAAAGGAATACCCCAAAATACCCATACCCTCACGCTGTCTCCCCTTGGCACAAGCATCATTAAGGGGAGCATTTAAATTTCTTAGCAATTTGGTATTAAGCAAGCATAGTACTTGAAAATCAATTAGCTTGGAATCATTTTTGTCCATCTCCTCATTATCACTTTTCACCAAAAGCTGATGCAGGCAAAATGCTGGTCCTCACCCACAGTGAGATATAAGAGCAAGAAAAATATAGCAGGTTAGTTTAAAAAGCTATATCCCTGCCATTCCACAGCTAATGGAATCAATACCACAATGTGTTAGAAAGTCATTAAAATGAAAACTTGTAGTAATACGCTTGTATTCCAGTTAAAGACAATGGCACTAGGTCAGAATCATAATTTATGAATAAATGGTAATGTTTTAACCCCTTAACACTGCACGATGTGCCAGGATTGTCACAGAATTTCATCCTTTGCGAATAGATGATAATTTTGGTATGCCATGGGTTAATGATCACAGCACTCCCAGGGAGAACAGTGATCATGCAAGGAGGCTGTAATTAAAGGGATAGTAATACTTTATTATTACAATCCCTCATATTGTAGATATTTGTACAATAAGTTAATAGCCCCCAGGTTCATCTCTCAAATCTTTATGGTTTGAGAGATAACTGAAGGCAAATTTCCCCCCTCCCTCCCCCCTTCCCTAAAGTCAGCATTGTGCTGACTGCAGGGGAAGTCTGTCGTATGACAGGCTTGCGGCTCTGCAGCTGAGCCGCAATCCCATTAGTGAAGAAGAATTATTTAACTGAAACAGTCTTCTACATGTGCTTGGTTTGGATTCCATACACCTCTGGCACTCAGAGGTTTAAATGAACTCACCTAAAGGCAGTCCTGCTGAGGATAGGGGTTGGGAAACAAAATCATAAGCAATATACTGAGCCATACTGGCATGTTATGGGTCCAATGTTCACATCCTATATAATAATTCGCTAGGATGTTTGTCAGAAGCCGTCATGCTTAGTAGAGACTGCCTGAATACACAGAATGTGGGAAGTCTCTACAGTGCATGACTGTGTCGGCGGCAGGAAGCAGAGCAGGACCGGCCTCTTAACCCTTTGAGTGTCAGAGGGGTACGCAACACATTGCAAAGCAATGTGTCGCGTGCCCCTCTGGCACTCAAAGGGTTAACATTGCCCGGACCTTGGCCTGTGTACACGGGCTTTTATACTAGTGGAGAATAATTCTGAAGCAAACCAACTGCACCATATAAGACAAATAAAAAATCCTCAAATTCCCATTGATTTAAAAGGAACTTTTTAACCTTTGAATGCTAGAGAGATCACCAACACATTGTGTAGGATTCAATGGGTTAAAAGTTCCATTTAAAATCAGTTCAGAGTTTTATTTTATCCCTAGGATGCAGATGGATGGCCACACAATTCCTCAAGTTTTCTTTTACAACAGAGATAATGAGGTGATGTTTTGGTAGATCAATAGATAGATCAAAAGATCAATAGCTAGATATAGATAGATAGATAGATAGATAGATAGATAGATAGATAGATAAAAGAGAGCAGATGCAACGTCTGAAACTGCCAGCCACTCACTTCACAGAAATATTGTAACAAGGTACTATTGATTATTTCAGCACTAATTACTTTTTTCCTTTCAGTACCAATAGTCTGATATTGTGCTCTGGGCCCCTGAGTGTTTAGGTCTAATTAAAATGTGTTGAAGAAACTCTGTAGGTCAATATGTATCTGAGTCAACTGAGACCAAGGTACTAAGGAGAACTGGGGGTTATGCACTAAAGAGTGACAAAGAGGTGAATAAGAAGAGATAACTTATTCAAAGTGATAAACTCCAAATCCAGTGTTATTCTGAAGCCTATCCCTTAGGATCTACCAAGATGGAGACATGTTAGTACACAGTTAGTACAATAGCCCTTGGTTTACTTCAGAATTACTTTGATGGGGAAGGGGGAGAAGATACAATTTGATAAGGGCCCAGATTGGTTATATTGTGTCATATTTGCACCAATTATATCTCATCATATACACTAAGATGTCTTCACCATCAACAAACCTCAAATTTGCCAACATTGCCATGTCTTTGATGGTGCAGTGTCTACTTCAACAATGGCTTATTTGCACATTGAAATGCAGCCATATGAGCTCTGATAGCCATACTTGGCAACTCTCTGTTTTTTAGGATAAATCACTGTGTCTTAGTGAACTGAGGCTAATTCTTCGAGGTGACTTTAACAACTAGTATTTATATAGCGCCTTTCTCCCATTAACCGAATCGGCAGCTGAAATAATAGATGTTATTATTACACAATCAATGGTACTCATTTATCAGCCTCAGAAGGATGAAGGGCTGAGTTGACCCTGCTGGGATTCGAACCTGCAATCTTGAGGTTTGAACAGGATCCAGTCAGGGACTTTACCACTGAGCTATCTCACCAGCCAAGGCTAATTCTGCCCACTTCTCATACAATCTGCCTACTTTCCACTCTGTTAAGTCCACTCCCTACCTATTTCACCTTTCAATCCAGATTAAACCCCACCAACCAGACTGAGCATAATTTAAATTGCAAAATTTAGATCTGTCCATTTGCTGCCCACGAGAACTCTTCACCAGCTCAGCAGAAGGAAGTTCCCAGGTATGTTACCTATCCATTTACCCTTATGGAATGTAGCAGAGTCTTACATGAATCAGCTGTTAAGGGGGATATGCATTTTATAACCCTTTGAGTGTCACAGGGATGTTCAACACATTGCAAATCAAAGCGTTCCACATCCCTATGACATTCAAAGGGTTAAACAAGGGCTGGTGGTATGTGTGGGACTAAAGTTTTAGTGCTTTCTCTCAGCAAACCGTCTAGTCCATCCTAGCACGTCACCAACATTATGACAACCTCATATGGTAATGAGCCCCCTCCCCTTGTACAGAGAATTCTTTATGTACATGGAGATGTGTGTTATTTTCTCCATGGTAAAGTGATCTCCACACATCTCCAGACACACTTTGCAGTTATATCAACCTTTAGTGTATCCTTCCACCAGTTCTCCTTAGTGCCTCAGTAATCACTGCAAAGCAATTATCAGTTGCAGCAAACAAAATTATTGAGGCTGATGAGTTACTGAGTAAACCAAGCACACCATGGGGTAGAAATAAAAAAATCCCAATGTCACACTGATTTAAATGGGGCGTATAGCCTGTTGGACACTAGAGAGGTCTCTAATGCATTGTGCAGCAATATGATTAGCATTTAAGGGGTAAAAGCCCCATTTATATCATAGGGAATTTTTATTTCAACCCCATAGTTTACTTGGCTTCCTCCAGAACTACTTTGGCCTCATTTTTTTAGCTCTGTGAGAAAGAAATAAGTTACAGGATATGAATCTTACCCCCCAAGGCCTGTTTCATAACAAAATCCATTTTCCTTGTCCGAGTTGGGTCCTACTGGTCACAGAAAGATTGGCATCCAGTACAGATGATGGGAAACACTGTTAGAGACATAATGTAAAGGAAAGCAAACATGAGAAATAAGCCATACAGACAGATTATACAATAATAACATTTCCTCAATAATAACCATTAATACTTGAGTGCCAAAGGTATGTACTAAGAAGAACCTGAGGAAACCAACAATACCATAGAGGACAAATAAAAATTACTAAAGTTCCCTTAGTTTTTACCCCATCAGTGCTACAGAGTATGCCAACACAAGGCCTCTCTAACAGTTAAAAGCTTCATTTAAAGGAGCAGTAAACTTTTTTTATGAAAAAATATATATTTTAGGGATTTTCCTACTGAGTAAAATAAGGGTACTCCTATTGCCGAGAGATTTATATTTCCAGAGTTATTACAGTTTAAACCCATGTTTTTTTACATTAGCAGTGCCCTCTAGTGGTCAAATTCTAATTAGATTTTCTGTTAGATTCTAATGGAGAGGAAAGTCAGGAAAGCCAGAGATATACAGTTCTCCATAGAATGTGACAGAAACTTCCTGTCACTTCCTGTCAGATAGAACTTCAGGAAGTAATCACAGTAAATTCACTTCCTGATTATTTGAACTGCTATAAATTTTGAATAAAACATCTGACAGTAGTGGGCGTGACATTGTTTTATTCAGCAGGAAAAGCTCTATACAATACGTGTTTTCATAAAAATAAGTTTACTGCTCCTGTAACAAATTAGCCTCCACTACACTTTGCGGTAAGAACTAGAGTGTATAAACATTTAATGCATTACACTGCACTCACTCTGCCAATGGCACACAGCCCTGAATGACTTCCATATGGCATGTGCAGGGCAATGGAGTCAGGTTACACCACTTTTCTCTAAGACTTTTTATATATCGTTAAACAAGGCAAAGGATTGATACTCCCCAAAACACCCATAAGTAACATCAGGAGAAGAATTTTAAAAGTACAAAGGTTAGAAAATAAGTGCAGAGCACTACTAGTAAATAGATTCCATAGCCTATTTTAGTGTGGTGATCATACTGGTACATCCCCCCTCCTGTGGCATTTTAAAGGTTAAACATTTTATTTGTTCAACCCAGTACTGTAGTGTTTTCAATCTCCCTGCACCAGAAACCTGTTAATTACACGTCGTTGAGCATGAGGGGATGTGACTTTTTTTTTTCTAACTAAAATAGGAGCCAGGTCTATTTTTTACCACCAGCTATTAGGTGATATAAACAGCAACACTCCAATTTACCATGAGGATGATACATCAAATGCAGGGCAGGCTGGAAGAAAACATTTAAAGGGGTAGTAATGTTTCATAATAAAAACAGCTCTAATTAATTATCATAGTATTTGGACTTTTGAGAGTGTTATTTCAACTCTGTCAGAGTTGTAGTTCAAGAGTAATTCAATGACAAAGTGTCCCCCTCCCGCCCTTTTACTGATGTAACACTGATCAGCCAGAGCAGAAGGGAGGTGCCCAGATAGATTGCAGAGAGGGACAATCTTCAATTAAGATAAGGGAAAAGCCTGAAAAACTTGCCAAGAGGGGCAGGGCTTTCATTGTTCTCATAGGAAGAAGATTGTCCCCTGCTGTTATCTGTCTGATCTATGGACTGCATTCCACATCTGAGAAGAGATGACTTACACTATGTAAAAGGGGCGGGAGGGGGAAACTTTGCTTGTGAATATCTCTCAAACCATAAAGGTTTGAGAGATAAGACATATCGTTCTTCATGTTTTTTTTTTAATGCCTACAAAATAAAATAAAGTAATTATATAGTAAGTATTACTATCCCTTAAAGGAGGTGTTATCGGTATACATGTATATGTTTACTTTTGTATAGTATCTCCACTGTATTTGTGATTTCTCAGTTAGTATTTATTTTCACCTGAATGAGAATAAGAAAGAGAGGCCTGGCTCTTTAGAATTGTGTAAACATTCTCAGGCCAGTGAATTGTAATCGTTCGATAAAACGAAGTATTACTATCCCTTTAAGTGGAAGAATGTTAAAAGTCATCGCACACCACTCTGGCACTCATAGGGTGAAGTGGAAGGATGGTGAATGTCTCCATATTACAAGGTATTGCAAACACCCCTGACTTTCAAAGGACTGAGTAGATGAATGGTGGCTATGCCCATATACCAAGGCAGTACACACCCTTCTAGAACTCAAAGGATGAACAGATGAATGGTGGATGTTTCAGTGTAAAAAAAAGGCATTACACACCCCTCTGGCTTTCAGAGGGTTTTGAGTAAGGATGGTGGCAGTGTCTATGAAATAAGGCATTACACACCATTCTAGCACTCAAACAGTAAATTGGAGACTGATGGATATGTGTGAATCAATGTGTGTGTGTGAGTGTGCCTGTGGGTGTATGTATATGTGCATCTATGTATGTGTGTGAGTATGAGATGTGTGTGTATGCATGTATGTATATGCATGCATGCATGTTTGTGTGTCCGAGTATGTATGTCAGCTTTTCAAAATCACAAATTACTTTGAATATTGGCCCTCTCTCTACAGGACCCCAATATGTATCACCGAAGCAATGGTGGAGAGCGGGCAAAAAAAAATGGAAATAAAAAACACTGCACAACAGAGTCTGGTACGAAAGTGGGCAGAACAGGACAGAAAGCAGGTAAAGGAAGTCAGAGAAAGCGGCTCAGTCCCCGGAGACACGATAATGAATACTGAAAACCGGACACGCAAAGACAAATCTACAGCACTCCAAGTTTGTACTTCTGGAGCACTTTGTGTTCTAAAACTCATTATGATAAAGAATTTCCCTTCTATCTTGTCAGAGCTGCTTGAAAATCTGATTGATGTTTGGGCTTGAGTTTTGCCAGTCTAAATTCATAATTAAATTCCACTGTTTTTCCTTTGGCCCAGACTGGTCTGTGTAATGTCTTGTTAGCAAAGGAATCATGGCTTCTAGGCCACATCCTACACGTTATCTCCCTCCTATTTACTGTTACTTAAATGATGACCCAAGGCTAATTTGTCAGCTGTTTCAAATTTCCTCTGTCATGTAATTAACAATATGGCTAGATCCAGCTTTGAAGTGAAATTCTATTTATCTGCAGATTGTTTAGTTTGATATATATGTTAAACTCATCACAGCTGAAGCCCCTAAACCACTCTTTTAGAACAGAAAATGTAGGACCAATGCAACCCATGTTTGCTACACATCCCAGAGAAATGAATGATTTAAAGGGATAGTAATGTTTCATAATAAAAGAAGCTCTAATTAATCATCATAGTATTTGGACTTTGGAGAGTGTTATTTCAATTCTGTCAGAATTGTAGTACAAGAGTAATTCAATGACAAAGTATCCCCCTCCCACCCCTTTTACTGATGTAACACTGTTCAGCCAGATCAGAAGGGAGGTGCCCAGGTAGACTGCAGAGAGGGACAATCTTCAATTAAGATAAGGGAAAAACCTGAAAACCTTGTCAAGGGGGGCAGGGCTTTCATTGTTCTCATAGGAAGAAGACTGTCCCCTGCTGTTATCTGTCTGATCTATGGACTGCATTCCACATCTGAGAAGAGATGGCTTACACTAGGTAAAAGGGGCGGGAGGGGAATCTTTGCTTGTGAATATCTCTCAAACCATAAAGGTTTGAAAGATAAGACTTATATCGTTCTTCATGCTTTTTTAATGCCTACAAAATAAAATAGAGATAAAACAAAGTATAACTATCCCTTTAATCATAAGTATCCTTTTTAACCAACTGGATACATGTGATACTGTCCAATGAAATGGACAGATGTTTTTCCTTTACACAAAAATTTGCACCAGGAAAAATGTACCTGTTGAAGATTAACCCTTTTGTGTGCCCTTTCTGGCACTCAAAGGGTTAAGCCCATTGGTTTTAGTCAGTTAAACCTGCCTGCATTGCCTTTCTGTGCTGATTTGCTGTAATGCTTTATGGACGTTCCCGAATACAAGTCATTATACAGATATGCATATACATCAAACATGAATATGTCATCACAGACACATGCATGCAAGCACTCACCCTAGCTCCCTCATGGAAGAAGTTGGTGGAAAGGGTTTTTCTCATGGGAATTAAAGCAGGAAGTGGAAGGCCCTATTTCCCATCAACTCTTTTCCCATGGCACACACACACACACACATACCTGAGTTAACTGCTTGAGGACCAGACAGGTGAGGGGAGTACAATGCATTGCTTTGCAATACGTTGTGCAACCCTCTGGTCTTTCGTGGGTTAACAGATAAGGTATGATTAGTTCATACATTTTTTACAACATGGAGTGTAGGTAATAAGAAAAAAACCTCAAATGCAAACATACCATATAAGTTATGATATTGCAGCATTCTACAAAATACAGCTATGATAAACTAGAAATATTTAGGTGGATGAAGGACATGCTATTTACAATGAAGGGATCCTATTACTAAAAAACAACTTTGGTGATTTTGAAAGAGCTTCCAAATCCACCCGTAAGACTGTTGTCCCCCTGTAACAATGAGAGTGTTAAGCGGCAGTTAAAGGGGGAGGTAATGTAGGAGACAGGAAGTGCCTGCAGGGCATATCTTTGTTTGCATAATCAAAACAAGCTATATAACTAAAAACACATTAATATCACTTTCTACAAGGGAAGGACAAGGGAGTAGCCTGTTGGTGTTTCTGGTGGCCCTTTCATCTATGTCTTGCTTAGATCAATGTACTAACAAGATGTAATGGAGATTATATATGTGTACATCATTTACCTGTTCATGGTATGGAGTTAGCATGATGGGCTTGATGGCATTAAAGTTCTGTGCTGGCTGTGTGTGTCTGCCGGCATGCATTACATATGTTATACAGGAGGCAAATATAGCCAAGCTGATACTTTACTGGCTACATAATCAGGTTTAGGATGCAAGCTTTCAAGACCTCTTAGGTCTCTTCCTCAGGCATGCCTGAGGAAGAGACCTAAGAGGTCTTGAAAGCTTGCATCCTAAATCTCCTTATTTAGCCAATAAAGGTATCAACTTCACTATATTTCGCTTCTGTATTTCTACGGCTAGCACGGTACCAATTCTCATCTGGTTACATACGTTATACAACATTATACATTGTAGTGCAGATAATGACTTTACAGGCCAATGCTGCTGGGTCTGCCCTGGCAAACGTGTACATTCTCTCCAGTGTCCCCTTAATGATGTCAGATAGTTTCCAGGCTGACATCTTTTTACAGACACAAAGACATAACTGGTCTTTGTGAGCACTACCTGTATCACAGTATAAATACATCTTCCCCACTAGATGGGATATTCTCTAATGCTGATGTACTAAGAAGAACTCTAGAAATTCTAGAGCAACCAATTGCCTCATAGGGAACAAATAGGAATTCTCATTGATTTAAATGGGTCTTTAACAGAAGAACTTACTTAAAGGGATAGTAATGTTTCATAATAAAAACACCTCTAATTAATTGTCATAGTATTTGGACTTTGGAGAGTGTTATTTCAATTCTGTTAGAGTTGTAGTTCAAGAGTAATTCAATGACAAAGTATCCCCCTCCAGCCCCTTTTACTGATGTAACACTGTTCAGCCAGATCAGAAGGGAGGTGCCCAGGTAGATTGCAGAGAGGGACAATCTTCAACTAAGATAAGGGAAAAACCTGAAAACATGTCAAGGGGGTCAGGGCTTTCATTGTTCTCATAGGAAGAAGATTGTCACCTTCTGTTATCTGTCTGGTCTATGGACTGGATTCCACATCTGAGAAGAGATGGCTTACACTAGATAAAAAGGGCGGGAGGGGAAACTTTGCTTGTGAATATCTCTCAAACCATAAAGGTTTGAGAGATAAGACATATCATTCTTCATGTTTCTTTTAATGCCTACAAAATAAAATAAAGATTAAACGAAGTATTACTATCCCTTTAAGGTGGTATTATCGGTAAGCGTGTATATTTTTACTTTTGTATAGTATCTCCACTGTATTTGTGATTTCTCAGTCAGTATTTATTTTCACCTGAATGAGAATAAGAAAGAGAGGCCTGGTTCTTTAGAATTGTGTGACATTCTCAGGATAGTGAATTGTAATTGTCCAGCTGCAGACCACAACAGAGTTCAAATACAAAAAGTAAATAGATTTAGCTTACTGCTGAATGAAAGATGTATACCTAGGTTAGTCCTTCTTTTTTAAAAGATGAGACCCACTTATTCTAAGCATACAGTTCCTCTTTAATTGTATGTAAAAAAAATTAAAAAAAATATCAGACTGCAATGTTAATGGAATGACATCAAACATTATTGCAACCTTCAAAACAATCTTAGTGATCATAATTGCTGAATGTTATGGGAATTATCTGAAGCTGATTGCCAGTTCATGTAAATGAGGGTTTGGGATTGGATGCATCAAGCAACAGGATCCCAAGGAGAGATTAGCTGCTCATCAGAGTGGATTAGACATTGCAGTGTCAACATTTCTGTCACAGATTGGACCAGAAGGACTGTGGCTGATAAAAATGCTTGATGGAGCCATTTGGCATGCTCAGATTTTATAGTCATCAATTATGGTTTGATATGGGTCAGTGAACTGCTGACTGTGTTGCTAAGGGGTTGTTTGCACAAAGTAGGTCTGTGGAGACCTTTACTTCATCCATCACCTCCTCAGCTTCTATGAATTCTGTTGTGGCCTATCCTAAAGTGACCCAGATTTTTACTGTATAACGTCAAACAAATTCACACTGTATCACTGCATTGAATGCATCATAGCTATTTACAGAGGGTATATATTACAAGCTTTTCTATTCAAGGCCACAGATAACTGAATATGCACCTTCAAATAAGTGCAGCCATTGCAACTCCTTTGGAGTGCTGTATGCATGGATGATGTCAGCTTCATCAGATGACAGATATCCGATGCTGCACAAGAGAAACTGGCCAAACAGGCCACAGTGCATACATACCTTGCTGTAATTGTCCTATGACTCTTGCCAGTCTCAGAAATCAGGCTTTATTATTAAAGAAATGGAGAAATTCTGAGGCACGCCAGCTTGTGTTTTTAACCCTTTAACCCTTTGAGTGCCTGAGTGGTACCCAACGCATTGCAAAGCAATGCGTTGTGTACCACTCTGGCACTCAAAGGGTTAAGTGTCAGAGAGATATCTAACCCATTGCTTTACACTCAAAGGGTCAAGCTACACTCGCTGATTCATACATTGTCCCAGAGAGGCTAATGCACTAAGAAGAACTATATTGTTTCGGAGCAAACCACCTACACCATCTGGAAAACGTCACAAATTCCCCTTGATTTAAATGGATTAATCTCTAGCATTAAAAGGGTTAGAATCATTGAGCAGTATTATTTGTCCTGTACGGTGCAGCTGGTTTGCCCCAGAACATGGCAATTTTTAGAAACTGTGAGGGCCCCCAAAGAATTGTGAGCGGAAGCTCCCCTATACAGGAGAAGGTAACTTGGAATCCTCTTCAGTTCAGCTGTAGGCTCCCTTTCTGTTCTTTCACTATGTGGGAACAGCATCCCCATTTCTATGTTACACACATACCTGGGAACTCTCAGGGTTTGACCCTGAGACTCAGAGTTTTGGCCCAAATCTCAGGGTCTCAGGGTGAAGAGACAAAATCTCAGGATGAGAGAGTTCAGTGCTACCTGTTATATATTCTGCTCCAGTTAAATGCTTCTTTAGTCTCTAAACTGGTGCCACGTGTATCAGAAAGGCAGAGGGAGAAGTCCTGATTGATTTGTGTGTGTTCATGAAGTGATATCTGTAAGTTGCTGTATATTAATGTCTCCGTGAATGCTGATTGGAGCGACTCTTGATTACAGCAATGAGGGATATATCGCTGCTAATCTATATTGTGGGAAATTTAAAGGTTAATATTTACACAATCTCAGGGTCAGCTCATTTTGAAAGTTCCCAGGTATGGTTATGCAAAGATTTACATTACCTCAAATGCATACAACTGGGACTACTGGATCTCTTAGGTGAGGGCCCTGTAAGCAGGAGTTGTAGTCTGTTAGCATATGAGGGATCTCACATAGCCCACCTGTGGTGAAAGTCACACCTGGTTTAATACATACTCTGACCCACTATCCTATCCTTGCCGTTGGGAAGAATTTGTGGGAAAACTAGCTTACTAAATCATTTTTTTTATTGTGGAATTGCTATAGTAGGTACATGGAGGCTGCTAAGAAAGCAAGTACTTCTGTGGCTATTCAACTGCAGAGTGGGGACAAATGAAAATTCAAACTACTTTAAAGCGAAACTAACACCGCTAAGAAACTTTGTTTGCAATAATTCCCTATCTGGTGACTAGCTGCTTAGTAGCGCTAATCGCCAGAATTATTACCTCTTTATGAAGAAATATGCAGTCATCCTCGGCTGACAGGCAGGACGGAGCGCGGACATCTTGCCCTAGTGACGTCCGCACGCCTGCACTGTCAGTCCCTTCCGGAGCCGAATGGCTCCTAGCAACGCCTCCTACAGCCGTCTGGGACTGACAGAGCAGACGCGCAGACGTCACTAGGGCAAGATGTCTGCGCTCCGTCCTGCCTGTCAGCCGAGGATGACTGCATATTTCTCCATAAAGAGGTAATAATTGCTGCTTAGTAGCGCTAGTCGCCAGATAGGGAATTATTACAAACAAAGTTTCTTAGCGGTGTTAGTTTCACTTTAAATGGGGTTTTAACCCTTTGAGTGCTAGAGAGGTCACCAACGCATTGAGAAGCATGTGTTGGCTACCTCTCTAATATTCAAATGGTTAATGGCCCAATTTAAATCAATGATTACAATCAATTAGTTTGCTCCAAATGCGATCCAGTTGTTTTTAATGCATCAGCTTCTGGGTCTTTGCATGAATTGCCTAAATAATCCCAAGAAAGGAGTATAATATTGACTTTATTATCCAATAGAAATGTCTATAGCAAACAAGGTGTTACAATAGCTTCTAGTTCCATTATATGGATCTGGTCCCCTAGAATCTAATGGCAGAATAATATGTGACTGGAGAAGCTGTGTGTGCTTGTTTGCTGGTTGTTGGAATTTGTATCCATTCCAATGATATCTGGGACAGCACAGAGAAATAGTGAGACTAGAAAAGGCTCATACAGTTTTCGCTAGCTCTATGTTTCACTTTGTGCCTTTAGTAAATCAATGCTGTGGAAAATCAATAGGTGGATAAGCCAACCAATGTGGACATAGTATATAATTCAATTTACCTTCTCAACACTGTAACTTGGACGTTTGCTGCATGTATTCAAGCAATAAAAAAATTCAATGTGCATGTCAAAGAAACATAATCCAATCATATTATTTATTCTTTAAAGGGTAATAATGATCACTTTTTCAATAAATCCGTTCATCTCAGCCATTTGGTTGGGGAGGTGGCAGAAAACATATCCCCTTTTGGCTGTCATTCAACCAGGTGTATATGGTTCTCAGCCACAAAATCCTGTATTCTATGGGCAGTACACATAAACCCTCTGTCTTAGGCTTTCAAGTCAGAAAGTCTACAGCAGACATGTCAAACTCAGATACAGTCATGGGCCCCATCCTTAACATTAACCTCTAAGGGGGATCCACATCACTTAAGTTTGGGAGAGGTTAGGCTTCTGTTGCGCGATGCAGGAAAGGTGCGCAATCGCTATTTCCCATGTGAAAACCACTAGGGAATAGGTTTGCACATGATTTTGTTGAACTGCACATGAAAATTCAAGATTCGCGGACGGCTGCGTATATTTATTTTTTGTGGGTGTGGCTAAGATTAACGAATCTGTGTGAGTGGAATAGCAAACACGCCTAATGCAAGAGCTGCTATTGCAAATTAATTTATACGTCTGTGTACTGTTGTCGTAAAATGGAATTTTTTTATGCGCAATTCAAGAAGCGTTCGGTATTTAGCTTCCTGGATTAGAACATGTGCAAAATCTATCTGCGCACAAAAATGCTTTTATCCAATGTGAAAGTTTCTTGCATCGCGCCACTGGAGACATGGACAAGGGAGGGTGGTGGAGGCTGGGACAAAATAGATGTCTGGGAGGAGGGCAGTGGGTGGAAAAGTGAGGAGGACTAGCGTAGATGGGGAGATGGGGCAAAAGGAAGAAAGTGTCATAGAAATAGGAACTGAGAAAGAAGAACAGTGAGTGCCCTCTGCAGAATTCAAGATGTCTAGAGTTATCATGATTAATTTGTTCCTTCAATATCCTGAAAATATTAATAAAGATTCCTCTGTGTATTTTTCACTTGCCTGCCCCTTTATAAGCTCGCTGATCAGTGCTGCTATGGCTGCACTGGGCTGGTAATCTGTTTGATATTAATTTAGCTGTTTCCAGTCTCTCCACCAGAAGTAGCTAAGTCTGCTCTCAAACATAGTTACTCTGAGTCCCAGCAGACATAGCAGCACTGGGCAGGGAGCTTAAAAATGAGGTAGACATGTCAAAATACACAGTGCAATCTTTATTAATATTTTCAGGACATTGAAGGAACCAGTGACTACTAATGACTCTGCTTTCTCCAAGCCAACAAACACTTAATGACAAAAGCAGAAAGAAGGAACCTCACTGTAGTGTTTGGTGTTGTTTAAATTGAGTCATAACATGCATGAAACATTTGAGGGATGTTAGAATCTTGTACCAACAACAACTTCAATTTAAAGTACTGCCAAGCACTACAGTGAGGACTCTTTTGTTTGTTAATGGTATTCTGGTGGGCCAGCCCGACACTGGTCATATGTCTGATTCATAATAATTAATGTCTAAGAAACAGCCTGAAATATTCAGTTTCTTCTTTCCACACACACACTTCTAGGAATCTCCAGTTAATAAGAAATGATTTGCTTTCCTACTTCAGAGAGTTAAATACCAGCAGCAGATGCTGGGGAACCTGATAACCGCTCAATACAGTGTGGTCTTCCCAATGAGAAACATCTGTCTTGTTTTTCTCTTGTCCCTTCTTCTTACATTGACAGAGATTTAAACCTTTAAGTATATGAGAAATGTCATTCTCTATGGCACTCAGATGGTTAAACTAACTACAGTGCACAAAAGAAAACAATCTGTTAATTATTTGGGGGATGACCTAGGTCAGCGGAAGCCAACCCTGGTACTCAATAGCTACCAAAAGTGCATGTTTTCAGGATATCCCAGCTGACACACAGGTTGACTAAATAGTAGCACAGTCAATTTAATTAGTCTGCCTGTACTCGCTTAAAGATATCCTGAAAACGTGCATTGTTGGTAGCTTTTGAGGACCAGAGTTGGCTACAGCTGAACTAGGCTATACTGATCTCTGACAGTGAAGCACCCTAAATTGTGAAGCCCCTGTGCATGTCCACAAGATTAAGCAGTTCTGTGGGGCAAAGTGAATTACAAAATTGAGATACTGCAGGGGGTCGCAGCTTAGCAGGGTGGGGGCCGCATGCAGTCCATGGGATACATGTTGGTCAGGCTTAGTCTATAGGAAACTGCATCATGAAAGACAGTTCACTGGTCGATGCAGCACTTATACACAGTGGGAACATAAGGTTTTTTTTTTTAGACCCATCCCAATTAGCCTGCTGGGGCTCACAATGCAGCATCCAAACAAAACGGCTGCACCACTCCACAAATAGTGTCAGAAAGACAATCATAAATAATTTGTTATTTGTATCAAAGGTAAAAACAGTTACCAAACATCAGATGTAAACTCACAATCTCAGGTCTTCGTATTACAAAGTGATGTATCCAGTCTTCGAGTTTCGCTTTATGCACGCTTATTCATGACAATAGAGTCATAACCGCAAACTGTTACAAATTTAAAGATCAAACCTCCAATCATCATCATTCAATTGTGAGAAAACCAATCATGTGTCAGTAGAGATCCAGGCTTCTACACAGAGTACCTATATGCTATCCCGGAGACAAAGTATCCATGGTCCATTCGGTACTACTATGTATCATAAATAGATTGGAAATCCTTGACACAATGTAACTAAATGGTATCTGCTGTGAGGCCAAACAAGTAATCTCCTGGACAGACTCACAAGCAGTCAAAAGTGTCAAGTTCACAAGCTCACATGAACTACCACATTTCTGAAAAGGGTCCAAAGACAACGCAGAAATGTGGCTTTTCAGAAATGCGCTGTCTACTGACACATGATTTGTTTTCTCACAATTGAATGAGGATGATTGGAGGTTTGATCTTTAAATTTGTAACAGTTTGCGGTTATGACTATTGTAAGTGTGCATAATGTGAAACACATAGACTGGATACATCACATTGTAATATGAAGACCTGATATTGTGAGTTGATGTCTGATGTTCAGTAACTGTTTTTACCTTTGATACAAATAAATAATTGATTTTTATGATAGTCTCTATGACACCATTTTTTTCGATGTTCCTATTTCATTGGGGCTGGAGGGAGTCTCGGCTTTGCACTTTGACACTGTAGACTGGAACACTTGAAGCTCAAAGCTGGATCCTGGGAGACCAGTGAGTTTCCTTGTTAGTAACTGTTTCTTTTCCTGTGTTGCTTACAATGCAGTCCAAGCTTCATTGGCAGGTCTGCCAATGGGGCACTATCCAAGTGATAGCTGTCCTTCACTAAATTTGACCTGTGCAACAATGCTGGCTTTGCAGCTACACTTTAATGAACGAACCCAAAAATGTTGCAAAGGATCTTACATTTCTTGTTTAGCAAAATAAGTCACTCTATGACACATGGAAGTGTCATAGATTGATGGGCCTTTGATTGATACATTCATTTTAGTACTCATTCATGGAACCTCAGCCTGTCAGATTGTCTTTGGGGGTCTCGGTATCCCAGAAACAGGCAACCAGATTTACCTTAAAGGATGCATATGTGGCCCTCAAGTCCACCAAAAATTCAACACATTATAGTTACAAATTCTAAATAAGAATTGAAGAAGTTTATTTTATCCTTTGGATGCTCTAGAGGTAAGGCCTGGATTACATTGCAGGTGTCATGCTATCACTAGTTTTATCTCACATATTCCTACTGGTGTCTACTTGGAAATGTTCAGGTAATAACAGTGATACAAACATCAGTGGTATCCAGTCCAAAGGGTCTTACGTTCAAAAGAAAACTGCAGCAATTCTAAGTGAATCCAACTGCACTGTAGGGAACAAATAAAAATACACATAGAAATCCTCCTTAAATACTGGAGAGGTCCTCAACACAATGGTTTGTAATGTACAGCAGAAGTCTCAAGCATTCCAGAGGCTAAAAGATTCCCCTGATTCTCCCCCTTGTCTGTCTCTGCTGCTTTGTGAACCCAGTGCACCAACAAGAGGACAGAACAGGAAGAGACTGCTGATACCCCCCCTCTGGTGTATCTATGATTAGCTGTACAGACAGATTCCTTTCCTGGGCAACACAGGTCCCCCTAGACCCTATATACAGGACTTGAAATCATGACATAGCTAATCTATGGGGAATGTGCGTGTAACCAGGATATGTGACTGAAAGCTACAAATTTATGGTATGCATTCCAGTTGAGGGGATCAGTTCTCTGATCCACCTCTAATGGTGGCTGAAAAGAGCCATCTTGGAGCTGCACAGAGTGGCCCTTAGCTCTTTTACTACATTTGCTCCCATAGTAAAACTAGGAAACTCCCACTGCTGACAGGTGTTTTATTCAAATGTTATTGCAGCTCAAGCTTGAAATGTTTTGCTACAATATCTCAATGGCCTGAAACTGTACAGTGGTACTTTTGCTACAACACCCTATAGAGGTTTATGATCAACTAACCAGAGCTATCTATAGGATGGAGCAGCAACAGCCCCACTGTAACATTTCAGGCCATTGTTGCTACACCATCCTATGGAGGTTTATAGTCAACTAACCAGAGCTGTCCATAGGATGGAGTAGCAATAGCGCCACTTTAACATTTCAGGCCTTTGAGAAATTGCACCCAAAAAATTCAGGCTTGAGCTGCAATAATATTTGAATGAAACCCCTCTTAGCAGTGGGAGATCCCTTGTTTTAGTCAGGAGGATAAACCCTATAATATATCTTTTTTTACATATTAAATTTTAATATCCCTTAAACACTTTAAGTGCCAGAGAGGTATCCAATGCATTGCAGCACAAAGGGGGAGATGCACTAAAGCGTGATAAAGTGAAGGTGACTTCTCCAGTGATATCACTTCTCCAGTTCCTAAGTTATTCTATAGAGGCTATGCACTAAGATCCCCAAATTTGAAGAAATCTTACTGCATTGGCCCCATAGAATAACATAGGACATGGAGAAGTTATTTCCACTTTATTACTGCTTTGTCACACCTTAGTGAATCTCCCCCAATGTGTTGGACACCTCTATGGTGCTCATAGTTTTAGACCAATGAACATTTTTACTTCTCCCCCATAGTGAAAGTGCCATGCTATAGAATTGCTCACCTTTTCCTTTGTGCATGAGGTCATAGGCATGGGCGTCCGGAGAGGGGGGCACTTGCTCCACCCCCTACAATTACCCCCTCCATATAAACAAAGGGTCTGGATGAGCTGGCCTCTGGGTCATATTATGGCTTTGCCCCACCTGGAAGCATTTCTACATACACCCCTGACCATAAGATCTCAGTCTCCATTAGTCCTGAGTCCAACAAATGAATTCCTTGAATGCTAGAGAGGTCTCCAACACTGCTTAGCAATGTGATACATACCTTTCTAGCATCTAGGGAGTTAAAGCAAAGTTCAGCCAGCTTTAAAATGTCTGGTCTGTTTTATTTCCAAAGGTGTGAAATGAACTGTAGTTTTACTTATTCAAATCTAAACTTTACATGAGCTTTGAGCAATGATAAATTAACCAAATGATAAACTATACCTGTTATATCTGGATGGTGTTAAGAGACATATGATTGTAATAGGTGCAGCTGTACCATTAGTCTTCTAAGCATACACAAAGGATTTCCACTGATCAATCAAGGTAAACGTGTAGCTAATCACACACAACTGTAGTAATCTTATGTTATGGACCTTAATGTAACTGCTTCAATAAACCAAGTGGTGCTAAGTGACTTTTTTCAATAAACTAAATGGTTCATGTCACAATTAGATTAATTATATATGAGACATAAAGCAGATTGTTTTCGATTTCTCTCCTGTTAACCCTGTGAGTTCCAGATGGGTATCCAGCTCATTGAAAAGGAATGGCCTAATGGCAGCAATGAATCAGTTCTGTGTGGATTGATTCTCCACAATAAATCATGAATTCTTTGAGTTTCAGAGGGGAGTGCAATGTATTCAAAGGGTTAATCCGTAGTAGCTAGCATGGCTATGGAGATGGACATAAGTCTTGATGTTGGACTGAACCCCACACACCTCTCATTGAAACCTTTGGTTAATCCATTGATGACCAGAGGGGTGTTCAAAACATTGCCAACCCCTCTGGTCCTCAAGTAGTTAAAGTTAATGCAGGGCAGGATCTAGGTAAGACACTCTGGGCACCCTTAGTTTCACCCATGGCAATACCCTCACTGTTCACATGAACCCACCTCCCCAGTCCCAATCACTGTTTCCTGGCATAGAAAATACCCTTGGCTTATAATAAACAAGAAAGAAAGATGTTTTAACCCCTTGTTTTCTCTCTAGCAATGTGCTGGAGATCTCTGTTTCGTTAAACTGGTGCAAGGACTTTGAGATTGCTATGGCCACACCTACAAATCAGAATGTGGGTGTGGCCAGCATAGTTAAGGCACCCCCTGTCTGCACAGCCTATTGGGAAAACTGGCCCTTTGTTAATGTCTACCCCTTCAAATATACTCATATCTTGGAAATCCATGGAAACATGCCAGTATATGCTAAAGGTGTTTGTACGTAAGCACAGGTAGAGGGACATTGTTTTCAAGCCTATATATTAACCCCTTAGTGACGGCCGCGTGCAGACGCGGCCGTCACTTAACGTCCGTCTAACATTTTTTTTTTTTTTTTAAACAGAATCCGGAGTCCCCGAACGGCGTGCAGCCGCGCGGGGATCCGGATTTCCTGGACGTACATGTACGTCCTCTATCACTAAGTGACACCCACAGAGGACGTACATGTACGTCCATTGTCACGAAGGGGTTAAAGGGGAAGTACCCCCTAGATGAAAAAAAAACAACTTTTCTTAATAAATATGAATGTGTTGCTAGTTTTTTATGTCTGCCCTTGAGCCACAAATTCTTCTGGTTTCCACTTCCTGCTGCTGTTTCTTTTCTTTCTTAACCCTTTGAATGCCAGAGGGGTACGCATTGCTTTGGTTAAACTTCCCACTGATGATCAAAGGTCAGCCCATTAATGGAAATTTGAAAGTGCAGCATAAGATGAGAAAGTTGGGTGGGGTTTGGATTGCTGACATCACCATAGTATAAGAAATTGCGAGCAAAGACTTTCCCAGTTGCCACAGCAACAGAAGAAGCTTGTTCTACTGATTTAATATTTTTATATAAAAAAACAAAGTTCAGATAAACATAATAACCCAGACTTTTTTAATTTTCTCCACTGAACATGTTACTGTATTTTTCTCAGTTCCATTCTAGGAGGCATCGTCCCTTTAAAGGGATAGTAATGTTTCATAATAAAAGCAGCTCTAATTAATCATCATAGTATTTGGACGTTGGAGAGTGTTATTTCAGTTCTGTCAGAGTTATAGTTCAAGAATAATTCAATGACAAAGTATCCACCTCCTGCCCCTTTTACTGATGTAATACTGCTCAGCCAGAGCAGAAGGGAGGTGCCCAGGTAGACTGTAGAGAGGGGCAATCTTCAATTAAGATAAGGGAAAAACCTGAAAAACTTGTCAAGGGGGGAAGGGCTTTCATTGTTCTCATAGGAAGAAGATTGTCCCCTTCTGTTATCTGTCTGGTCTATGGCCTGGATTCCACATCTGAGAAGAGATGGCTTACACTAGGTAAAAGGGGTGGGAGGGGAAACTTTGCTTGTGAATATCTCTCAAACCATAAAGGTTTGAGAGATAAGACTTATATCATTCTTCATGTTTTTTATGCCTACAAAATAAAATAAAGATAAAACGAAATATTACTATCCCTTTAAGGCAATGCAAGATCTGCACAAGCAAATTTGTACATCCCCTTCTTATTTTCCATTTATGAGCATTTACTAATACTTATTCCTTATTATCTTTTTAATTGCCTATCCTTAACACTCAATTCACTGAATACATGTTAACCCATTGATTACCATTTAGGTATTCAATGAAGTACACTCAAAGAGTTACAGGAACACTAATGCCACAATAAATGTTGATCTTCTGCTGATGAAGCAATCATGATGCACTTCTTTTTCATGATTCCTTGTGACATGCAAGGGGCAGAATTGAGAAAAAAAAATCACAAAAGAAGTAATATGTTTTGCAGTGTACCTGAGTAGGAGAATATTGTGGCACAATCAGGATCCTATTGTTCTCCATGTACCTAACGGGTACATGCTATTTGGCCAATTGACAACAGTGTGTGTTTAATTAGGCATCCATTGTGCTTAGTAAGGATGGATAGTATTTCTCTTTGGGCTCTATTCGAGAATGAATCTAAAGAGGAGAAATTTTGGAGCAAACCATCTGCATTATGGGGACAAATAAAATTCCCCAAGCCCTTTGAATATTTAACACATTGTGCAGCAATTGGAGCATTGGATACCTCTCTACCATTCAATAGATTCAAAACTCCATATACATCAATATATATTTTCATTTGTCACCTGTGGGTAGGGTAGGCTGACCAGACCTCACTTTTAATCGGGGACGCATAGGAAAAATGCATACTGCAGGACTGTTTGATTTCAGTGAAGCACTGCAAAATGGTTATTTCCTTTGTGTCCCCGGTTAAAGGTGAGATCTGGTCAGCCTAGGGTAGGGTGACAAGACCTCACCTTCAATCGGGGACACATATGAACAATGCATACTACAGGGCTGCTTTGATTTCAGTGCAATCCTGAAATATGACTATTTCCTATGTGTCCCCAGTTAAAGGTAAGGTCTGGTTACCCTAATTGTGGGTCAATTGGTTTACTCTAAAATTTCTTCCTGAATAAGGCCCAAAGAATACTGCTATTACTGCTATTCGACCTTACTAAGTACAGTGAATGCATAATTAACCACACACTGTTTGTGGTTAGCTTCCAGAATCCAGCCCTTTGTGTAATTAGATTAGTTTTCTCAACAACTGAATCAAAAATATCTAAAACTATTAAACTGATTAGAAAACAACATTAGTACTTATAGTCAGTTTACATAGATACATTTAAATGAACAGTAACTCTTTGACTATATATTCTGCAAGTGCATGATATATAAAGGCAAATTGCCTGTACTTTTAATTATTTTTTCCATATTCACCTATTTTTTTACACTTATATGTACCTAACAATAAACTATCCAATATTTCTTTCGGAAACCATTCTGTATGGGGCTGTGAAAGCAGACATTGTAGATAATGTAAAAAACACAGTAAAACAATGTAGAAAAGACTTTCACTGTAGCATACAGATGAATCAGTACTGTGGGGAGATTGTAAGATTTTATAAATATCCCAACTCTCTCTGTCAAAGACAGAATACTTCCCAGATTCAGAAATTCAGTGACCTCACTGTCAACGACATAAAAGTATAAACAAAATCGGTGAAGATGAAAAATAAAAGTATAGGAATTTTACTCTTACAGAATATATAAAGTAAAATAAAAAGTAGCCCTTTATTTAACTCTTTGAGTGCCAGAGGGATAGTAATACATTGCAACACATTGCAATGAATACCTCTCTGACACTCAAAGGGTTAATGAAGCTAAAAGCTATGTACGTAACACTTCTACTTTTGACAATTGAATGACAGAGGGGTACTCAACA
Source organism: Rhinophrynus dorsalis (assembly GCA_037306005.1). Taxonomy (NCBI): domain Eukaryota; kingdom Metazoa; phylum Chordata; class Amphibia; order Anura; family Rhinophrynidae; genus Rhinophrynus; species Rhinophrynus dorsalis. The sequence continues at coordinate 104,542,199 of CM074721.1, read as the reverse complement.
CGTTGCTGAGCAATGCGTTGCACTACCCATTGGCACTCAAAGGGTCCAAATGAGGCTTTTAACAACTTGAATGCTAGACGTCTCCAAAGCATTGTTCCAACACAGGAGACAACTTAAATTTTTCAATAATTTAATGGGCTTTTAACTGCTTGCATGCTACAGAGGTCTCCATTGAATGGCTTCAATGGGTTAAAAGTCCCATTTAAATCAATGGGAATTTTCATCGGTTGCCTGAGGTGCAGCTGGTATGCTCAGAACAGTAACTCTTTAACTTCTAGAATATGACCTTTTGTGAGTCCAGGGATGCAGTGTGTCATTTAACTGTGTGACAATCTCTGTATGTTTAAATGGCTGATATACAATTCTCTATCTATCTATCTATCTATCTATCTATCTATCTATCTATCTATCTATCTATTTTTACATATATAAGGGATCAAAACATTGACTGTTTTCAATAAATATTAGCAATGGAGTAACTGGTCATCGTAAGGATCTGGCGCAAACATTTTTTGCCCCCGTAGCTCAAAAATATTCCTGACGAGTGCCAGTCCATGATTTTCTATTGCTGCTACTGCTGCTACCAGGTCACTAACTGATATCGAAAGAATGCCGGCTCAACAATATATATATATATCACTTAAGGGATCAAAACATTGACTGCTTTCAATAAATATTTGCATTGGAGTAACTGGTCATCGGAAGGATCTGGAAACATGTTTTGGCCTTCGTAACTCAAAAATATTTTCACACATACATAACTGGAACCTACTGGACCCTGGGGCAGATGGAGTCCCCTTGGAGACTGGGCCCCAGCACAACTGTACCCCTTCTGCCCTTGCTGTTATGCACATGCTCATCTGTATGCTGTAGAAGCAGGTTTTCTACATTGTTTCACTGTAATTTTTAAAAATGTGTATTAGTATGGGTGAAAGCTTAATATATCCTCAGAGTGTTGATTACGACTCTTAATGATCTGACACCCAAGCCTGTGCATTAAGTATCATGAATTCATCCTCCTCCAGTGGCTTAGGGTTCTATATAAATAAATAATGCAGTCATTTGATATGACTGTCATATGAGGCTATTGATATGAGTGATTTCCTCATTTTAAAAAGCAGGGCAAAGCAGCTGGTTGCTACTTCGATCAATCAGTGCATTAACTCACAAATAAAGCTGTAGTATGGGTTTAAAGAGATAGTGACCCTGTATTCTGACTTCTGGAAGCCCATAACATGTAAAGTCAAATTGTCTATACTTTTTTAGTATTAATATTTATTTGTTTTTCATCTCACTTCTTGTCCTACACTTTTATGTTCCTGACATTGAACTCCTTAGAGAGTTTTCGGTCAGAGACTGTGAAAGAAGGGAACTTACAGTCAGGTATATGAATGTGTAAAAAAGAGCCAAAGAAAATAATAATAATCATGATTAACAAGTATAGGCATTTATACTTTACATATTGTTCACTTGCAAAATATGTTAAGTTAAAATAAAGGGTTACTATCCCTTTAAATGAAGTCCCAAGTGCTGCAGGTAGTTGCATGCTCAGTGTGATTGTCAATGCTGTGGCCTTGTTCCCTTGCCCAGACAGTATGTATGGGGATTTGTGGCTATCAGTAGGCAAGAGAACAAGGCTGAAGGGGGGTAGACAGTGTACATGGGGTTCTATGGCTAAGAGTGGGCAAGATAACAAGACTGGGGGGCAGCTGGTAGTCACGAATCCTCATGGACGCTGCCGGCATCCTTTTAATATGTTGCACGCAAAATAGCATGTGAGTACAGTCCGCATTCAGCATGTCTCCCTGATTAAAAGGGCGACATGAGAATCTCACACTGTAGGAAAGCCTGAAACACTGCCTCTCACATTCTCAGCTCCCCATCCCTTTGGATTTTTTATCGCCAGCTTTATTTTAAACCTTTATGGAGTCTTCAATCTTTGCAAAACAAAAAATATACTGCATGACTCTTTAGCAAACAAGTGGTTAACAAATTAGTTCTAGTGGCATCTTGTAGGTACTAACAACATTGCTGGCAAGGGGAAAGGGAGCTGAGAAGGGGAGAGGCAGTGTTTCAGGCCTCAACATGAGAATCTTGCGCTTTCCTACAGTTTGAGATTTTCATGTCTCCCTTTTAATCAGGGTGACATGCTGAATGCTCCCTGTAGTCGCACGCTATTTTGCGTGCAAATTTTTCAAAAGTGAACTGATGCTGCCTGACCCCCAGCCTTGTTCCCCTGAAAGTGCACAACATGTATGAAATATGATATAGAGCAGAGGGGATGATTGTGTACTGCTTGGTGTACTGGTTTTTTTTAAGCCTTTGAGTGCTACAGGGGTGTACAATGCACATTCCTATGACACTGAAAAGCTTAAGGGATTGATGCTGTTCGTGGTGCTGAAAGGAACTTCTTCACTCAGTACTGACCAAGTGGGGAAGCAAAGAGAATGTTCTCAGACTTCAGGATTGTCATACTGCTGGTGATGTGTGAGGGAGAGCATCCCTTCCACATTGCCAGCAGCTCCACAACCCTCCCTGCTTCACTGATGAATGAAAATTAGTAAACCTGTAGAAGGCATGTCATTTTGATGTGGATGTGGGCAGATTTTTGTCTGATTGAGGGAGATATGACGTTGAAGACACTATAGAGCATACTAACAAAGTGCCTTCAACACTGCTCTGACAGGACATCAACATTATGAGCCCTCTAGTACATCTGGGCCTTTGTGTTCATGCGATATCAGTGCATCAAGTGCATATGCTTATATGAACATCAGTTTAACATATGGAGAAAGGTACAGGGGTGTAACCAGCGCCGGGTTTCCCAATAGGCAGAGTAGACAACTGCCTAGAGGGGAGCCTCAGTTGTGCAAGTCACACCCACATTCTGAATTGTGGGTGTGGCCAGAGCAAACTTAATGTCTCCCCTTGAATGCTAGCTAGATCTCCAGTGTATTGTGGAGCACCTAGATTTCCTTGCCTTAGGAAGTCTGGGATGTAACTAAGGGAGGTGCAAAAGATGAAGTTGTGACTAGGCCCAGTGATCCAAGGGGCCCCACTGTATCTGCATTATCTAATTGATATCCGTGGTGCCGGGCGGGGGCTCAAAGGGGGCAGCTGGGCCCCTGGAGTTCCAGGGGCCCAGTTGCAGGTGCGACCTCTGTGACCCCTATTGTTACTCCACTACACTTTACCAGGGGTTAAGTGTTCATTTAAAATGAATGTAATATTTATTTCTTCCATATGTTGCAGTTGGTTTGCCCCAGAATTCCTTCAGTTCTCAATGTGCGCACAGTGGAATAGTGACTTACATGAGTCCTACTGAAAATTAACAAAGCAGCTTCCAGCTAAATAATTAATTCTACTTAGTGTTTCTCACTGTATACTGCCACATAATGGGCTGCATAGAAAGTCTCTTTGTATTAAATGGGGATTTTAACCCCTTGATTGCTAGAGAGTCATCAAATGCATTCAAGAGGTTGACCTTTTCAGTGCCAGAGCCTTCGCAATTCGCTGCGTACCCCTCTGGCACTGAAAGGATTAAAAGGCCCATTAAAAACAAAGGGGATTTTGGGGGGTCTAATTTGTCCTCTGTCGTGTAGTTGATTTGTCCAATAATTATTCCATTTTACTTTGTGCATATGGTTTAATTAACATACCTGGGTTTGACCCTGAGAATCAAGGTTTTGAGCCAAATCTCAGGGTGAAGGGTCAAATTCTCAGGGTGAAAGACTTCAGGGTTTCCCAATACATGATTTGAACCAATGAACTGCTCATTTAGTTTATCAGTTGGTGCCATTTGTACCATAAAGGAAGTGGGAGAAGTCCTGCTTGCCTTGTATGTGTCCACACAGTAATATAGCTATGTTGTACTGTGTTAAGGCTTTCTTGTGGGCCAACCAAACACCACTGGGTTAGAGCAAGCAGAGCCATATCACTTAGGATCTAGGTTCTGAGGAACTTCATTGGTTAAAGAATCTCAAGGGTCAGCATATTTTTGAAAGTTCCCAGGTATGCGAATGAAAGTGTCCAAGCTAAACATCATTCTACTTGCTTCACTTAACCCTATAAGAGCCAGAGGTCTCAGCAACACGTTGCTGAGCCCTCCGGCACACAAAGAGTTAACCCTCACAAATTTAAACTTACAGATCATCTACATTTTCTGGAAATGACAGAAAAATCAATTTATAATAAAACACTGTAGCTTTTTTTAAATTGAGCTAAAATGTATAAGCATACTTGGGTTAGCTTTAATGCACATTTCCCTACTAAATAAATCATGTTAAGTGCTGTTTTTAGAGTAAGTTACTGTATAACCCCAGACATAAAAATATGCAGAACTACATTTGTGGAGGAGGGATACAATCCACGTTGTGTGTGAGAAAATTTTAATCAAACTTCTTTTTAATAGAATATGTACACCTAAAAATGCAACAGGGTATTTTATCATGAAGAATACTTTGAGAAACTGAAAAAACTTAATCCTGCTTACCTCTACCAGGTAAGCATTTTTAAACACTAAACCCCACCCCCTTCTTTCCCGCTCAACCAACCTTCCGCCCCCCCCAGCTCACCCCCAGATAGGGTGAAAGCGGGGAATGTGTGCAGGCTCATTGTCCTTTACGTGGCTTCAGGTGCCATTAGGCTCCTTCCGCCATCTTTTGTCTTCAAGTATGTACATTAAAGTTGTCCTTAAGTGACCGCCGCGGGGTTAAATAACTGAGCTTCTGATGAACCTAAATATAAGAAAAGTATAGAGGCCCAAGCTCCTTAAACGCACATCTTATTTCCATAATATCTCCAAATACACAGGCAATGAAGCAATCCTCTTACCCCTTTACACCGATCATGATTAAGCTCAGAGTGGCGCGAAACATGTCGATCTAAACATCCATGCATCAAATCAAATGGTACCCACTGGCTATTCTCCGGCTGTTTCTACATGAATAAAAGGTACACTTGGTCGTTTTTATTTTTGTATTAAATAAGATCATTATTGATTTTATTCTCTGCAAGGTACTGCAATTATTTAAAAGCGTTAGTGCACCTATCCTTCTTGTATTTCTTCTGATGAACCTACCAGTGCACATATAGGAAAATCCTGAAGACATGGCCTGTTAGGTGCCCCTGAGGTTTGAACCACTTTTCTAATCTTTGTATATGCTCGACTTTTGACTAATATAACACATAGGAAGTTTTGAGTGAGGTTTTGAAATATGCAATTGTAAAGTGTTAGTGATGTCCTAGAAAAAAATATTTATCATTTTAAGTGCTTAAAAAGTTCAACTAAATGCAACAAATCCTATCTCTCAAACCGCTATGGTTTGAGAGACATTCACATTTAAAGTTTGCCGTTTTCTGCTGTCAGCTGTAAAGCTGACAGCAGAAGTTCCATGTCGGCCAACAAGAGGATGCTCTTCAGCAGAACTGCAACAGTGTTATTTAAAACAAATTACTTAATTGGAACATTCTACAAAGTGTGCTTGCAAACCTGGCACACTTTGTAGACCTTTCCAATGAAGTCATTCTTTTTAAATAATGTGATTGCAGCTCTGCTTCAGTGCCGCCAGTTGGTCCCTGGACAGAATTCCCCTGCAGTCAGCACAGCACTGATGTCAGGGAAAGGGGAGGGGGGAACTTTGAATAGGAATATCTCTCAAACCATAGGGGTTTGAGAGATAGGATTTGTTGCATTTAGTACAACACTACAAAACGATAAATATTTTTTCTTGGACATTACTGTCCCTTTAATTTCAAGGTGTGTGTGTGTGTGTGTGTTTGTATGGATCAATGTGTGTGTATGTGTGTATGGATCAATGTGTGTCTGTATGTGTGTGTTTGTGTGTGTGGATCAGTGTGTTTCTGTGTGTGTGCGCTTGTATAGATCAATGTGTGTGTATGTGTGTGTATGGATCAATGTGTGTGTGTGTTTGTATGGATCAGTGTGTATGTATAGATCAGTGAGTGTGTGTTTGTATGGATCAATGTGTAAATGGATCAATGGGTGTGGGTGCGTGTTTGTATGGATCAATGTGTGTGTATGGATCAGTGTGTGTGTTTGTATGGATCAATGTGTGTGTATGGATCAGTGTGTGTGTTTGTATGGATCAATGTGTGTGTTTGTTTGGGTCAATGTGTTGGTGTGTATGTGTTTGTATGGATCAATGTGTGTGTGTGTGAATGTGTGTGTATATGTGTTTGTATGGATCAATGAGTGAATTTGTGTGGGAGAATGAGTGCACTTTTGAGTCTGTGTGAGTGCATTGTGAATTTCTCCATGTCCATTTGCATGTGCAATAGTGAACGTCAGTGAGTTTGTGTGGGTGTTTCTAGGGGTCCATTGATGTATGTGTGTTTATGTGTATGGATTAATGTGTGTGAATTTATATATGGATCAATGTGTGTCTGCGTGTGTGTATATGTGTTTATGTTTATGTTTGTGTGTGTGTGTGTGTATATGTATGTTTGTGTGCTGTGATATAGGAAATTATCTCCTTTTCCCACGCTAGAGAACACATTAGGGCATTCGGGAAAGGAACCTGAGGGCAACACACAGCCCTAGGGCCACCTGTTGCCCACCACTAAAGACCACTCTGTGTAGCTCCAAAATGTTCCCTATCAGCCATTCGACGAGTGAGACCTGTTGTGTTGGAGTTTCACCTGGATACAGACAGTCTAGGGAACCTGCATCATGCAGGGCAGGAAATTGTCTGAACAATGCTGCACAGAAGCATTGGGGATCCCCTTTCAGACCCTTGTTCTGCTCCTCTGTTTATGTGCCAGGGCTCTCAGATGAGCAGATCTGCGAATGACAGTTGGACTTTAATGTCTCCAAATCAATAGTAATTTTCATATTTTTATTTGCCCCCTACCATGCAACTGTCTTGCACCAGAATTGCTCCCCTTAATTTCTGCATATAGCCCTAAAACTCATGCTTCATGCCCAGTGTGAATGAAATTCTTCAATTCACCATAGCTAAACAACCTATCTCATCCATTTAAAAGATACCTGCAATTGATACAGGCTCATTGATTTTCTTAAGCAAATGGAATCTCGTGGTTTAGGAGCATTCTGGAGGAAGGAAGGAGGTTAATAGCAAATGGAGGGATATGTGATGCAGGGAGATGTCCCCAGGGTGATAGGATAAGTAAACCCAGTAAATGCACTGCTAGACAATCACTTCCTGCAAACTGTGTCAACCCCCCTGGCACCAGTCACTGAACTAGTTATTTTAATCCCGTGACTACTTGGGAGCCTCATAATTCAGGTCACCTTTGTTTTTAACAAACCGTGTAAACCAGATATGGACAACCTGAGGCCCTCCATCTGTTGTGGACTACAACTCCCATCATCTTCTCCCAGCCAGTGGCTGGCAGGAGATGATAGGAGTTGTAGTCCTCAACAGCTGGAGGCCCTCAGGTTGACCATCCCTGATTTACACTGCGGAAGATTGGCTATGGTTTGCGTTACACATGCTAGATAGGTAATTAACCCCTTGAGTGTCAGAGAGGTATAGAAAACCCTGTAGTTGAATGTTTTTCACATGCCTGACACTCAAGTTAACCTGCCAGTGCTTCCATTGCTAAGCTTTAACCCCTTTAACAACCCATGACGTACATGTACGTCATGGGGTGCATGTCCCTAAAGGTCCAAGGACATACATATACATCATGGAATTCAGGGATTCAGGGCTCCCCGCGTGGCTGTGCGGCCATGGTCCTTAAGTGCCGGCCGCATGCACGAGCTGCCGCTCATAAAAAGGTTAAGACAAAATGGAATGTTGGAAGTTGTAGTTTTGTAAAATCACAAAAAAGACCAATTTTGAAGGTTCAATACTCTTTTAACCCCTTGGATACTAGAGACATATCCAACACATTGTTTCTCTGAAATAAACATTAAAAAAACTGATAAAGGGATTGAAGGGTTTGAGTTATAAAGGGAGACTAGCCAAACTGGGTTTGTTTACATAAGAGAATAACTATCTAACGGATTGCCATTTACAAATATATATTCAAGGTCAATATAAAGAACTCTCCAATGAACTATTTGCTCAAAGAACTGAGAGAAGAACAAGATGTCATCCAGTAAGACTAGGGGAAAGGTGCTATCGACTAAAACAAACAAATGGATTTTTTTTACTGTAAGGGCAGTAAAGTTCATGGGAAAAATGAAAAATACACAACAATTTTCTTCTGATAAATTGTGCTCAGTTAGTTGATTTTTAACAGGGACTGGATAAAAAGTATGAATGTTTGCTCATACCATCCAAGTGTCCCTTTTTAGGGGGTATTATCCTTTTTAGACAAAATATCTATGTTCCTTCAACCAATTTTAAAGGTTCAAGACTTTTTTTAACCCCTTGGATGCTAGAGACATCTCCAACACATTGTTTCTCTGCAACAAACGTGAAAAAAACTGATAGAGTTTGGAGGATCTGACTTATACAGAGAGACTAGCCAAACTGGGTTTGTTTACAACAGAGAAAAGATGTCTAAGGGGAGATATGATTACCTTTTACAAATTTATTTATTTTTATTTATTTAGAAAATGTTTTACCGGGAAGAATACATTGAGATTTCTCTCATTTTCAAGTATGTCCTGGATAGTTTTCGGTAAAGGGTTACATATTTACACAAATTGAGAAACATTATATATATACATACACACATAAATATATATATATATTAAAAAGTTATATATAGTTAACATACTGTTTTTAGATATAAAGAAGCATTTACTTTTAAGGATTTTAAACTGGGAGAAGATCTGATTATTTCAGGCAGATTATTCCAGGCTTTCAGAGCTCTGAAGGAGAAAGCAGATCATCCTGCCTCTTTCTTGTAGAAATATAATTCAGGTCAATACAAAGAACTCTCCATTTAACTATTTACTCAAAGAAGTGATGAAAGACCAAGAGGTCATCCATTACGACTCGAGGAAAGGCACTTTTGACTAAAACAAAGGCAGGGATTTTTGCATAGTAAAGGCAGTAAAGTTATGGTATTATTTGTCTTGGGATGCTGTGCTTACAGATACTGCAACTGCTTTCAAAAAAGTAATGGGTACCTGTCTAGCACAGAACAATATAGAGAATTAGGACAGTTGGCTTCAAAGCAGATAGTGTGTGGATCTAGGGAAATATCTGACTGCCATTTGGAGTCAAAAAGGATTATTTTAACCTAATTGTGGCTTCATTGGAAAAGGCTTCAGTGTTTTTTTCCTTCCTCTAGATCAACAGATGTGATTTGGCATGGATTGAACTTGATGGACAAATGTATTTTTTTCTGCCTCATCAACTATGTAGATAAATGAAAGGTTATGCATTTGGGCTTTAGAAACAAACATGCTACATATACACTAAATGGGAAACAACTTAGGGAATCCTCATTTGGGAAAGATTTAGGAGTACTGATAGACGATAGACATAACAGTAGTGTGCAGAGTCACTTAGCTGCTGCAAGAGCAAATAGGGTACTAACCTGCATAAAAGGGGTATAGATGCATGGGATGCAAATATAATTCTACCTCTATATAAATCATTGTTAAAGCCTCATCAGAAATATGAAGTATTTTGGGCAACAGTTCTTAAAAAATACATTATTGAACTGGAAAATGTGCAGAGACATTCAACAAAACTGAAAAAGGGATTGGAGGATCTGCATTATAAAGAGAGACTAGGCAAACTGGGATTGTTTACATTAGAGAAGAGATGTCTAAGGGGTGATATGATTACCATTTACAAATACATTTGAGGTCAATACAAAGAACTATCCAATGAATCATTTATTCAAAGAGCTGAACTAAGAATGAGAGGTCATCCATTAAGACTAGAGGAAAGAAGCATTCAACTAAAACAAAGGCAGGTAGTTTTTACAGTAAGGGCAGTAAAGTTATGGAATTATTTGCCTTGGGATGCTGTTCTTGCAGATACTCAAACTGATTTTAAAAAAGTAATGGACACCTATCTAACACAGAGCAATATTATAACAGTTGGTTGTTGATTCAGGGAAATATCTGGCCACGATTTGGAGTCAAGAAGAAATGTATTTACCCACTTATGGTTTAATTGGAAATGGCTTCAATTTTTTGGGGGGGGTTTGCCTTTCTCTGGATCAACTAGGGTGATTTGGCACGGGCTGGACTTGATGGAAGCATGTTTTTTCAGCCTCATTAGTTATGTTACTATGTATGTTACTAAGTAGTTGGATAAATCTCTAGCAATCGGGGTTTAAGGTTGATTTTAAATCTTTGGTGCAGAAATATTTTTCTTTTAAACTTGAAACTTATAACATGATACAAGACGTCTTAAAAATGATTGGAAATATTTAATGTAACACATTCATTTTCACTTGAAAAAAATGTGTCACACTGGACATACAGAATGCACATGAATGTGTCCTTACCCTTTTATAGATTTTCTTGTTATAATTTATGATTAATTACTTAATTTTTAAGAGGGATTGGATAAAATGTATGAACATTTGTTCATACCTCCAAAGTGTCCCTTTTTAACAGGAGCTAATGTCCCTCTGAGATGAAAATCCCTATATCCCTCTTTCCCTCCCTGACGTCCCTCTTTTAGGAGATGAGACTGTGTAGTATTGTATCACATTGCTCTACAGTAATAAAACTCACATTAATGTTTGTTTAAAAGGGAGCATATGTGTTTACAAATTACTCTGTGTAAGTAAAATGTTCTGGTCTTGCTCTAAATAATTTATTCAGTAATACAAAGGGGAAGCAATAGGTCATCAAGTGACCACCTGCTCTACCCCTACTCCTGCTCCCAACACCAAATCTTAAAATAAATGTGTCCCCATCTTTGGACATTTGATGCTCTGGGAGCTCTGTTATCTGCTTCTTTCATTCTCATGATCACAGTGAGGAAGAGAGAGGCATAGAACAGTGGCAAAGGCAATGTATACTTTATATTGCCTTTGTCATGTGGCTCCCCCAGCACATGTGATCATTGTAGCAGCGATCACATGTGTGGAGTCACTGGGGAAAGGCTGAAACTGACTGCTCCGGTCCTGAAGCAATCAGTTATAGTCTCACTGGCAAGATCACAGAGCGCCCAGATGTGAGCTGTGATCATTAGGTCTTGGAGTGCCAGGACCGTCACTCGTCCATAAAGGATGGAACTGTGTCATGGTCCTGAAATGTCACTCATCATTAAGGTGTTAAACCCCTTAAATGTTACAGAGATCTTCCCCATGTTTTGGAGACCTCTTTAGCATTCGAGGAGTTAAAAGAACCATTTATATTAACAAGAATTTGTTTTTGACAAGAAAGAAAATAATGCAGGTGGCACTGTTATGAGATAGACAACCAGATCTACTATAAAGTGACCAAATAAAAATAAAAACCATATATAGTATCAAAGCACTATATTTACAATGATCTGGGGTGGACAGACACCATTAACCCCTTAACGACCGGGGAATCCGGAAGGGGAAGTGACTTAACGACCACGGAGCAATTTTTTTTTATTGCTCCGTTGGGTTCTGGACTCCCCGAACGGCGTGCAGCCGCGGGGGGAGCCCGGAACTCGATGACGGTCATAGTACGTCATCGGTCGTTAAGTCAAATCGACCCTTGACGTACTATGACCGTCAAGGGTCGTTAAGGGGTTAAACAACAAAATACACAATAAAGGAAAAAGCGCTAAGTATAACTATAAAAATACACTTTTATTTAAAAACTAAATAAAACATAAAATGTGAAATATAATATACTGGCATAATCTCCTATCGAAAGTTCACAGCTACAAATATCTTCTGGACAAGTCCACTGCACATTTTTCCAGTGGGCTGATTTTATATTGTTCCTATATTTGATATTTTTCATTGTGCTGGCCAGTTGGATACACGGTGCTTCAGTTCTGTGTTGTCCAGCTATTTATTAGGTGTCTACATTGTATATTATTAATTGTTTTTCTCCAACATTTGCTTATCGTCTCTCTTGTCCAGCAGATATTTGTAGCTGTGGACTTTTGATAGATGATTATGCCAATATATTATACTTGACTTTTTATGTTTTATTTAGTTTTTAAATAAAAGTGTATTTTCATAGTTATACTTAGCGCTTTTTCCTTTATTGTGTAAGAATTTGTATTTGTTTATAATGAAGCCGTTGGTTTGCCTTTGAATTGTAACAGTTGTACCACTTTTCCTTAGTACATTCGTATACATTAAAGTGATCATCACATGATCTAATGCACACCCAGAAGTGTAGCAGGAGCTAACCTCTTAACCCTTTGAATTCCAGAGCGATATGTAATGCATTGCAAAGCAATGCGTTGCATACCTCTCGGGCAATCAAAGGGTTAATGCAGAAAATTAACTGTGCTGATGGATTCGTATATTCCCCCATCATTTATTTTACAAAAATACAATGGAGACCTCTCAAGCTGTCATACGGTTAATATGTATGCCTTATATGATCAATACTTGTCTGCACAATGCAATGAGACCTTTATTTCCATCTATTTCTTTACCCCATAAATCAAGTTGGAGAATTCATGATTATAGGTACTGTGAGTCCTTCATTTAGAGTCAAAGTTATTGACTGTACAATCATTCATCATTAAATATTAACAAAGCCATTTCAAAGTCAAGTCACCATAGTGCCAAGTACATGACAGATGTACACAGCTGATTTGTGTTCCTTTACTGTAGTAACACTATCCATAGGGCTATATGATCATACGAAAAGTTTAGGGGCTGGATTCTACTACCAGTGCTAATTTTATCACTGCCTTTATCTCCAGGTTTCCTCTTAGACTTAAATAGGAAAATATTTGCTAAATTTAGCACCGGCAATTGAATCCAGTCCTAGGAGTTCTGGGGCAAACCAACTGCACTATAGGGGAGAACTAAAAATTTGAAAAATTCCCATTGATTTAAATAGGGATTTTAACCTGTTAATTCTAGAGAGGTTGCCAATGTATTGGTTTTCAATATGTTGGAGACCTCCATAGCTTTCAAATAGTTAAAATCCCCATTTAAATCAATGGGAATTTTTAGTTTTCCCCTATAGTGAAAATGGTTTGCCCTAGAACTCCTCCACTTTACTTTTGAACATACGGCACTATATGAGGTGCAATTCTGGAAGCTAAAGAGGTGTATTTGTGGAGTAAATCAATGCACCATAACAGTAAATAAAACATCCCACTGATTTAAATGGCCTCTTGGCCTCATGTCATGAATGCTAGAGAGGCCTTCAGTGCAAGGCACAGCAATGTATTGGTGGCCTCTCAGGCATTCGAGGGGTTAAATGCTCCATTTCAACCAATTGGAATTTTTGGAATGTTTATTAGTCCTATAGGGTGAAGTTGGTTCTCTCACCAGAATAGCATCTCTTCAATTTTCAGAACTGCCCCTCTGGTGTGCTTTTTTAGTGCTTTGGGGTCTCAGCAAAGTAAAAGTATGTAATTGTTAAAGGGATGGTAATACTTCGTTTTATCTTTATTTTATTTTGTAGGCATTAAAAAAACATGAAGAACGATATAAGTCTTATCTCTCAAACCTTTATGGTTTAAGAGACATTCACAAGCAAATTATCCCCCTCCCTGTTCAGCCAGATCAGAAGGGAGGTGCCCAGGTAGACTGCAGAGAGGGACAATCTTCAATTAAAATAAGGGAAAAACCTGAAAAGCTTGTCAAGGGGGCAGGGCTTTCATTGTTTTCATAGGAATAAGAGTGTCCCCTTCTGTTATCTGTCCAGTCTATGGACTGCATTCCACATCTGAGAAGAGATTGTTTACAGTAGGTAAAAGGGGCGGGAGGGGGAAACTTTGCTTGTGAATATCTCTTAAATCAAAAAGGTTTGAGAGATAAGACTTATATCATTCTTCATGTTTTTTTAATGCCTACAAAATAAAATAAAGTTAAAACGAAGTATTACTATCCCTTTAAGGTACTTATACACACAGTGATTTAGTGATTGAAAACCATCCAATTAGGTTGAAAAGAACCAGATTGATCAGTTATCCTACTGTGTGTGGGCCATCTCAATCAGGTTGAACTAACTCAATTGATTACCTTGATCTTGTCTAGGGCTCTGAGACTGAGTCATTCAGATCTGGACTGACCCTCACACAGTCCAATAAACAGGAATTAATCTGTGTATAGGCAGATATCACTGGCAGTCTGATCACTCAGCAATCTGACTGATAGTTGATCAAACTAAATTCTCACTATGTATGACTACTGTATGTCCAGCATTTCAATTGGTGACAGAGGCCATTATTTACTAAAAATATAAATGTTTCGTTCAATGTAGGAGATTGTAAGAACTATTTTTCTGTAAAACCCCATTACAGCAATTTACAGAAATGTGTAGATTTGTGCTTGTATCTTTGCTGGATGTAAATTCAGTAATAGTATATGGGATATGTTTCTGCATTTTTACATGAAAAAAGGACTTTTCTCTCATATGGGGGTGCATGTACAAATCCACTAGCGCAACTCCACTAGTGTATGCACTATAGCATATGATCGCTTTACTGCACACCAGCACACATTCTGTCTTTTCTAAAGGGATAGTAATGTTTCATAATAAAAGCAGCTCTAATTAATCATCATAGTATTTGGACTTTGGAGAGTGTTATTTCAATTCTGTCAGAGTTGTAGTTCAAGAGTAATTCAATGACAAAGTATCCCCTCCCGCCCCTTTTACTGATGTAACACTGTTCAGCCAGATCAGAAGGGAGGTGCCCAGATAGACTGCAGAGAGGGACAATCTTCAATTAAGATAAGGGAAAAACCTGAAAAACTAGTCAAGGTGGGCAGGGCTTTCATTGTTGTCACAGGAGGAAGATTGTCCCTTGTTGTTATCTGTCTGGTCTATAGACTGCATTAACCCCTTAATGACCAGCGATCGCAGGGTGTGTGGTCCTTTAAGGACCCGATAGAGAATTTCGGTGTGCCGCCCCACGTGACTGATCACGTGGGGCGGCACGCTGAACTGAGGGACTGAAAGAGATCGCTCCAGTCTTGGAGCGATCAAATTCAGTCCCCGGTATTACTCACCGCGCTCCTGCAGGAGCGCGGTGAGTAATAGTACGTGACGTACCAGGACCGTCACTGGTCCATAAGTGCCGGACCAGCGTGACGGTCCCGGTACGTCACCGGACGCTAAGGGGTTAAAGGTTTGAGAGATAAGACTTATATCGTTCTTCATGTTTTTTTAATGCCTACAAAATAAAATAAAGATAAAATGAAGTATTACTATCCCTTTAAGACTTTAATGCCAGCAAGCCCCTTACACATACCTTGGAAATTTCTGGATCTGACCCAGAGACTCTGGCTTTTATACTTAAAGGTTACCCTGGGACAGAGGCTGTCCCTCACAGTTCAGTGAGTTCCCCTGAAAAACTGCCACTTCTGGTCACTGTCTACCCTGTTCTTCCAACTCCATCCATTTTAAAGGCAAGTACCTCTCTCTTTATGATACAACATGTGTCATTTGGGTACTCCCACCCCCATAGCTTACTGGATTTCTGTGTCTTGTTTAATACATAGGGGATTATGCACTAAGGCATAATAAAGAGGTGATAAAGAGGAGATGACTTCTCCAGTGATATCACCTTTCAAATTCCTATGTTATTCTATGGAGCCTATGCGCTAAGATTTCTCCAGCACTGGGGATTTTAGTGCATTGGCTCTACAGAATAACATAGGAAATGGAGAAGTGATATCACTGGAGAAGTCATCTGTTCTTTATCACCTCTTTATCACGTTTTAGTGCACAACCCTCCTTGTGTTTAAGAAGCTATAGCGGCAAGGAACATCCAAAAATGCCCAATAGACCACTCCCTTGCCCTCCTTTAGGCACAATGGATGCTAAGGGAAGAATATTTGGTGTAATCAGTAAGTTAGCATTAGGTGTAGGACTAGTAACCTATTCTAGGTCCTGTTTTTGGCAGAATCATCTTCAGACATTCATCCCATTTATACCCATCCTAGAAATACTGTCACAGCACTGCCCGTGTGGTTAATAAAACATTGACTGCTTTAAAGGATAGTAAACTCTATATTAAAGGGATAGTAATACTTCAAAATTACTATCCCTTATATTGAAGCACTTTAAAAACTGAATTAAATGCCCCCAGTGGCATCTCTCAAACCTTTATGGTTTGCGAGATAGCTGCTTTTAAACTTCGCTCTAACCTGACGTCATCATTCTTGCTGCAGCAGGGAAATACAGTTCCGGGACCAGTGGAGGCTCTTCAGCAGAGCAGAGATCTCATTATGGAAGACAAGATCCTTCACTAAAACAGTCTTCTACAGGTGCTTGGTTACCAAGCACATGTAGAAGACCGTTTTAGTGAAGGATCGTTTCTTCTATAACGAGATCTGGCTCTGATGAAGAGCCTCCGCTTGATTCAGTGAACGGATTCCCCTGCTGCAGCAAGAACGCTGACGTCAGGGGAGAGGCAGGGGAGAGCAAAGTTTAAAAGCAGCTATCTCGCAAACCATAAAGGTTTGAGAGATGCCACTGGGGGCATTTAATTCAGTTTTTAAAGGACTTCAATATAAGGGATAGTAATTTTGAAGTATTACTATCCCTTTAAACTTTATCTCTGAGTCTTCTATATCTTTTTTTTATAAGATATATTCCTATGTTTAATTTCATACATGTTTGTAATTCAATAGATAGTAAAAGCTGAAAGGATCCCACTCCCTCCCATTCTGGCCACGTTCCCTTGCCTTTCTGTCTGGTCTGGATGGATTCAGTGAGGGACAATCTTCAGTAAGCAAAAGGAAAATCCTGCAAAGAAAAGAACAAGAGGGCGCCCAATAGTGTCTTCAATGACAACTGGAAATAACACAGTAAAAGTCTTCAATATTTGTACTCACAATTGAAGATAGTTGTCATTGACTTATGCCAACAAACATCAAATATGCGTACATAGAAATTATCCTGTCTCTGTTCAGGAAACTCCAGGCTGTCTGAATCAGGAAAGAGAGGTGCTGCTCCAAAACTTTGTAAAAATGATTTAATTATAAAATATAACAAAATAAATGACAACAATGGTCTTGTGCTACTAACAAAATATCCCTGCCAATAACACAACGTTTCACCGATAAGCTGCTTTCTCAAGTTGTAGGCAGACGCACAGTCAACATAAGAAAGGTAATCGCAGGGACAAATAAAAATCACCACTGCTTTTGAGACTTCTCTAGCACCTAAAGGCTTAAAAGCCAGATTTAAAGCAATGGCATATAGGGGAATCTGCTTTTGTCCCCCTTTTGCATATTTGGTTTGCCCCAAATTGCTTCACTTTTTTCTGCATATGTCTTACTGACATGCTGAAATTTTGGGGCAATCGAATTGTCATTGATTTAAATGGTAGTTTTTAACCCTTTGAATATGAAAAAGATCTCAAACGCATTGCTAATGCTTTGAGAGACCTCTCTTGTATTCAGGTTGTTAAATCCCCATTTAAATCAAAGGGAAAATGGAGATTTTTATATGTATTCCCTATGTGAACTTGGTTTGCCCCTGAACTGAATCATTTCTTAGTACATCAGCCTCAGCATGTGTCATGAATTACAAGACTGAACACAGATTCATAGCATGTATACTGGTTACGTTGTATTCTTTGGAACAGGTCTGAAAATTGTGTGTGTAGTGCTATTATTAAAAAAAACTAAGATATGTCAGAAGACCATGTCTGGTCCAGATTATCTATCTATCTATCTATCTATCTATCTATCTATCTATCTATCTATCTATCTATCCATATAAAACTCACATAACCCCCTATAACTCTCTTCCATCCGGGTGCTGTTTAACATTTCTTCAATACAAAAAGTAAACAAAAATGCGCTCACGGATTTTCTTGTATCAAAAACTATATATTATAAAATCACACCATTTTCAAAAAACAGCAGCATAGCAGCTTTTTTTCTTGTATCAAAAAATGATATATTATAAAATCACACCATTTTCATAGCAGCAAAGTTTCAGTCCTCTACACAGGACCTTCATCAAGCTAAAAGAGCTGTATATAAATGCAATTTATTTATATTAAAACTAGTTGAAGAGCCCGTTACACGGGCCACAGTGCCACTGCCACCCGGTCGCTGGGCAGTCATGCACGGGCAGTCTCTACTGCGCATAACTGCAGCACGCGCAGCAGTCTCTACTGCGCATGACTGCGTCGTTACACACATTTTAGCAAATTATTATATAGGATGTACTCACCACATGGATCAAACCCCGGGAAATCCCCACCGCGTGACACTGAGAGATGCCAAATGGCTAAATCTGTCACTCCAGAAATGTGTAATGAGAGACGTGCGCATGGTCATCCGAGCTGTCAACATAAGCCAACGGCATATCGCTTGCTATGCTGCTGTTTTTTGAAAATGGTGTGATTTTATAATATGCTAGTTTAACCCCTTAACGACCGGCGGTCCTGGGACATTTCCGTCCCATAAGGACCGCATAGGACCACTTGGAGGCGCCGGTACACGTGACCTTTCGCGTGTATCGGCGCATCACTATGGGACCTGATAGAGATCGCTCCGATCTAGGAGCGGTCAATTTCAGGCCCTATTTTTACTTACAGTGCTCCCGGTAGAGCGCTGTAAGTAAAAAGTACGTAACGTACTATGACCATCATCGGTCCTTGAGTATTTCAAGGACCGTGACGGTCATAGTACGTCACATGTCGTTAAGGGGTTAAAAGCCCATGTACAAGGGCCACAGTGCCACCCAGCAGCCTTGGTTGGTGCCTGGAGCCTTTCTGCTCACTTCCCACGCTGCAGTCATGCACAGTACAGACTGTCTGAACGCTCCATGGCTGATACGGAGTGGGGCACTCCGAATTCGGACCGTAGTCCTCTCTGCGCACCTTCCTGGGACCAAGAGGTGCGCAGAGATGACTCCAGTCTGAATTTAGAGTGCCCCACTCCGTATCAGCTGCGGCAAGCTCGTGCAGTCTGTACTGCGCATGACTGCAGTGCGCGCAGTCTCTACTGAGCATGATGGCTTCTGACAAACATCCCAGTGAATTATTATATAGGATTGCTTTTGATACAAGAAAATCCATGAGTGCGTTTTTGTTTACTATATAAATATGTTTATATATATATATATATATATATATATATATATATATTATTTATCTTAGAATAGCTATTGTAGGCTTCAGGAATGTTTGTTCTTTAATGATAAGCAAGTCTATTTCATCCTGGATCAGATGCAATCCCCAAGTTACTCTGTGGTTTATAGAGAAAACTAATTTCCTGCAGCTGAAAGACTCAATATCTAGCAGAATATCACTTTGATATCTGCACCAGCTCGCTTAGCATACACCGAAGCAGGTTTATTATGTATCATGTTAATATGGGCAGGCAGAGTAATATTGGGTGTCCAATCAGATTTTTCTCTCTCAAACACTAAGGGAAATAGGGAAGCATATGGGAAAACATAGTTTATAACGAATTAAATATCACACAAAGAGACAGAAGGGGGTAACTCAGTGATAACACACTTATGAAGCTGTTGAACAAAGAGTTAACCCTTTCAGGGTAATGCGGTATTTTTCATCACTATGCACAAAGCATTTTGTACAATCTGTCTGAAGAAAATCTTGTATTTATTAAACTGTAAGCCAATAAAAGGCTTTGTGAGGTGCAACTTAATGCGTACTTTGACACTGGGCATGCTATTTTATCTTTTTGTAGTTCAGTTAGTAAATAAATGAGGTCACAGTATCTGTGTGTGTGCGGGGGGGGGGTGTTAAAATATGATTCTATGAAAAAAACTGGGGGTAGAAACAAGTTTCTAGCAATACGCCTGCCTAACACCAATTCACAGAGCTACATATGCCAAAAAGTCTCACTTTACCAATGATTGCACCAAGTGGAGAGCAGTGGGGCAGTTTATGGGACTTATGGGTGTGTTGCTTTGATCTACCTCTTGTTTCATGCTTTGCACATTCAGGCTGAATGATAGAAAGGATTCCAAAGCAATATGTTCTGGTCTCTTTAACAATTAAGGGTTAGAAGACCAATATAAAATCAGTGGAAACTTGGGGGCTTTTTAACTGGTATACTCTAAAGTCGCTCTTTATTGTGTATATGTAATCTACCCAGTTGCATCCATATGGGCATGATTTGCATAATTACTCCTCCCCACTCATTTTTTTTCTACCCTCTAGTAGGAACGTAATAGGCTGTGGCCACCAAAGGAGGAGTGAGGATTAGTGAAACTGTGGGGAGTGTATGAATCCGCCAATGTAGCTCCATTCAACTTCCATTCTAGTGGCAGCACCACAGGGCATGCACTAGATCAGTGGTTCTTATCCTTTGTTCTGCTCAAGGCACCTCTAATATGCAATATGGAATTTTTAGGGGCACCCCAAAATATTATATGTCTCTTGTCATAGGTGTAATGAAGGTTACAAGTATATAAATATGGTTATTCTAAGCTTTTACAATCAGAATAATACAAATATATTCTGCATATTAATTTCCATTAATACACATTTTAAATTCAACATTCACTTTTTGTTAAAGTTTTTATGGAGAAAAGAGGTCACCCTAAGCAGGTGTTCGTGGCACACAAAAGTACAATGGTACTCTGGTTGAGAATAACTGTGGTAGAGCATATAATCACTGCAGTGTGTAGCAGTGTACAGCAGTGTACAATCTCTGTGGTTGATAAGACATTAATGAGAGTAAGCTCCTTATTTATGCCTTGTGGCATATGCAAGAAAATAGTTTGGATCAATATGCCTTATTTAATAAAAAGTGTTAAAGACGACACAGAGGAAAGGAATGCTCTGAAAGCCTTAAAGTGGAACTTTCACCAGAATGACATAGCGCAGCAAATGATAATTACATTAGCGATATGCACAAACTTCGTTTTATTTTCAAGTATAATTGCTGTATTAACAAAAAATAACCTTTTATGCAGTAGGCGTTCTCTGACACTGTGTTGTCAGCCCCTTTTGGTACCTTTAGGCACAAAGGCATTCAACTCTCCAATCATGGAGTTGAAGGGGACGGACAGCGCAGACACACATATGCCATCTCTGCAAGATGTCTCCGCTGATCCCCGTTGGCTGTCTGCTTAAAAGATTATATTTTTCGTTAATGCAGCAATTATATTTGAAAATAAAACTAAGTGTGTGCATATCGCTAATGTAGTTATCATTTGTGGCGCTATGTTATTCTGGTGAAAGTTCCGATTTAACCCCTTAGTGACGGCCGCGTGCAGACGCGGCCGTCACTTAACGCCCGTCTAACATTTTTTTTTTTTTTTCTAAAAGAATCCGGAGTCCCCGAACGGCGTGCAGCCGCGCGGGGAGCCGGATTTCCGGGACGTACATGTACGTCCTCTGTCACTAAGTGACAGCCACACAGGACGTACATGTACGTCCTGTGTCGCGAAGGGGTTAAACATCCATATCACTCTCCCCTTGGAGCAAGGGTCATTAAGGGCAGATGGTTTGCATACATAGCTTATTAAATTGTAGTTAGGTAGGTGTAGGGCTATAAAATTGATTCAGAACTCATTTTTGCACAGAATCATAACTGTACATTGACCACTGTCATAGAGGTTACAGAATCCCTAACTACTAAACCCAACTGAAAAGCAAAAAGCACAAATAATAAGCAGTTTAAATAAATACATTTTATTTGGGCAGCTATACTTATTTGCTTTTTACAAAAGTCTTAACATGTTGCCATGTACATGAAGGGATGTTTTTAGGTAAAATGGCCCTCAGTGGAAAATGCAAAATGTACCCCTCTCCAGGATTTTTTTTCATGAATTTTGTTTCTGCTCTATGTGTTTCTGCAGTCATCTGCTGCATTGCCATAGGCTGAATTCCGGAAGTGCTTGATAAATATCCCCAAACCACTCTCTGTAAGGAAGAATTACTAACACCTTAAACTTGTGGTAATCCTTCTCTGATATCACTGAGGTGCTTTATGCATCTTTGTGATAAACTAGGCTCTGGTCGGACTTCTGGTTGCAGGTGGATCTCTACTTGTGGCAGTACTGCAGGTCCACTTATTTCATACTTAAGTGCTGAACAGCACTTCACAAATAAGGCACTGGCATTGCAAGGGTAAAAAATGATATTAGAGGTTCCACTGAACCATTACCAAATATAGCCCATAGCTTGTAGTCCATAGCTTTAGAAACAAAGCATTATGGGTAGAAAACCTTAGCTGCTGTAGAACATTCAAAGAAAGACTCCAACCACTGTTCCACTTCATGAGTTTGTGTTTTGAAATGATAATGATTACAAAAACGCAGAGTGACTGACAGCTCTGCTTCCCAAGAGGTTCAGAAGCAGACACTCATAACTGTTAACATTTTATAAATATTTCCAGGGACACTTTTCCACTGGGTAGTCACATAACAGAGTGTCACTAGTAGTCCACACAACAGTACCTTGTAGCACGATGTCAAAAGAAAACCTCATACAGCAGATTAAGAGCAACACTTAATAAATGGAAAAGGAAAATGGTAAGGGAGCACTCTTAATAAATAATAACAGTTATTCAACCCTTTGAGTTAAAAAAGGATATGCAGTGCATTGCAGAGTGAATCTACTCTGTCTCTCAAATGTCTGAGAAAATCACGTGTACAGTGGAAGAGACACTACCCACACCTGGATACTACATGGAATCATATCTGTGAGCATGTTGGGAAGCTCAAAGCGTAGTAACCTCTAAATAACAAGCACATAAGGCATACAGAATATGGGGTAAAATTACATTTTAAAACCATAGACAAAAGTTGAGACAATAGGATTCAGGGGCTGTGAGCCAAAACCATGAATGGTCCCTAGAAATCTGATATATCAGGCATGCTAACTGGATAGTTTAACCCCTTGGGTACTAGACACGTACAATATATTGAAGAGAAAAGCACTGGGAATGTGTTACTCATCAAAGGAGCTAAGTAAACACACACACATGCACACACACATATATACATACATACATGCATACACACATGCCTGCACACATACACACACATTCATACATAGATAAACAGTGCCGCCTGGCTTCACCTAATGTCCAAACAGTATTTTTTATTCCATTTTATGGGAGAAGTGATCCATCACTTCATGACTGTTCAAACTGCTGTAATTTTTGATTAACGCAAATGTCAGTGAGTGTACCCTTGATTTATCCAAGGGGAAAACCCTGAAAGTTATGTTTTTTCATAATAAAAATGTACTGATCCTTTATTGTTGTTATTTTCTTTTGGGTGAGGGGCAGCACTATACTGATTGCTGATTAGGGAGATCCAAACTACCCAGGCAGCTGTTATACATAATCATCCCCACACACCATTTCTCCCATACCATTAATTAGATGTATTTTTCTGCATTACAGGATTTGGTGTTCACCAGTACTGGACTCACATGATGACCTTATTGGGTCTGGTTTCTTGGTTCCACATTTCCTCAACTGGCAGCTCTGGGCAATGTATAACTATGAGCTCTCAGTAGAGGTAGCATGAAGCCAGGAAATCAGCTGCATTTAGGAGAGCACCAGAGCCCAGTGCAGGAGAACACCAAGTCCTATACTACAGATGAATAAATAAAGATATGAGACGCAGAACAATAAAATATTAAAACTGGTAGACTGTGTGGTGCACTATTGAGTGCCTGCACAGAGATGTATGAGGAACATGGGGAGGTTCGGAGATTGGTGTGGTGGCAAGGTCAACTTTCCTATAAGTGAACAATGCAAAAATGAGAGAGGCAGGTATGGACTGAAAAGAGCGAGAGAGAGGGAGCCAGAGTTAGAGTGAGTGGCTGAAATGTGTGAAAGGGTTGGGGATGAGGTGGAAACCTATTGGAGAGGTAGGGGTGGTGTGAGAAAGGATGGGGAGGGCTGAAAGATGTGAAAGAAATGGGAGTGGGCTGAAAGGTGTGCAAGAAGCAATGGTTGGATAAAGGTGTGACAGACGCAGTGGGGTCTTGAAAGGTGTGATAGATATAGGAGAGGAGTGAGAAAGGCAGAGGTGGGCTGAAACATGTGTGACAGAGGCGGGGATGTGTTGAAAGGTATAAGGGATGCAGGGTAAGGCTGGAAGGTGTGAGAGGGGTAGTTGTGGCCTGTAAAGTGTGAAAGGCAACAATAAACTAAAAGTTGAGAGAGAGAGCCAGTGGAGGGCTAAAAATTGAGAGAGAGGCAGTGGTAGGCTGAAGGGTATGACAGAGAGATAGTGGTAGGATGAATGGTATGACAGAGAGATAGTGGTAGGCTGAAGGGTATGACAGAGAGGCAGTGCTGGGCAGAGAGATGTGAGTATGGAAAGGGTGATGTAAAACTAACTGGCCTTCCTCTTGCCCACCTAACCCCACTACAGTCCATAATGAACTCAGCAGCATGACTAATCTACCTAAACAACTGCTTCTCCAACACCAGTCCCCTCTGTCAATCCCTAAACTGGCTCCCATTAGCACCCAGAATTAAATTCAAAATCCTGGTGCTCACCTATAGAGCCCTTACTAACACCTCACCCCCCCTATATTTCATCTCTCATTTCCAAATACACTCCCTCTCGCCATCTTCGCTCTGCACACGAACTTCTGCTCTCCACAGCTCTTATCACATCCTCCCACTCCCACCTACAGGACTTCTCCTGTGCTGCACCTCAACTCTGGAACTCCCTACCCTGCCCCATCAGACTCTCCCCCAGCCTTCAAATCTTCAGATACTCCCTGAAGGCTCACCTCTTCAGGGAAGCCTATCAACTACCTCCATAAATATTATCACCAAGAACCAACCATTCCCTGGACCACTACACTCACTAGCACTTCTCTCTCCCACCCACTGACCGGCAGCTTATGTGGCAGGAGACACTTCTACCCAACAGCCCTTATACCTTCTGTATCCTACCCACCTTCCGCTAGACTGTAAGCTCTCACGAGTAGGGCCCTCTGATCCTTCTGTTCGCCACATATGATTTGTACTATTTAATATCTTTGTATGTCTATCCCCTATTGTAAAGCGCTGCGGAATAAGTTGTCGCTATATAAATAAAGATTATTATTATTATTATTAAAAGAGAAACAGCCTTATATATGTTTACACTATATCCCCTTACTATGCTTCTTTTATCCTCTAGTACTTTAGCCCCTCTCACATTGGAAGAGAAGTCTGGGGTTTACAGGAAGGAGTCCGAATGGCTACTGATCTGTTGTACAAGGCAGCACTATCTTGTACAGTATTGTAAGTTTGTTTGTTCTTTTTCTATAGAAGGGGGTGAATTCCACATTCTAAAAGTACTCTGGCAAGCTCCGGTAATTAAATGGTCCGTGTACCTGATGCCGCCACTGCTCCTGCCTGCTCATTATTTTGCTGCTGCTTCAAGATGTTGAAACATCAAGTTGAAATAAAAATTGGTGCCCCAAAACCTTGTCCATGTCCATAATTGGAGGATGACAGATGAGAGGGAGTGAATGAGAGGGCCTGGGGTGATAAAATAACAGGGGTAGGTGGAGGAGAAGAAGCCAGACAGCAATGAAGCAAAATGTCACAGTCAGTGTAAGAACTACACTCCTGCTTTCATGCTTACCTTGAATTCATGCTGCCCCCTTCAATATACATTGTGATCCAAAATTTGTAAGCAATGCTTGTTGGCTTGCCTGGGTTCATTTGAACGTGCACACTCACATAATTTACCTAAGTAACTAATACACCTTTTTTGAATGTGCGTGCTCTGTGATAATACAGGCAGGGTATCACTCCTTTATAAGCTTATACTTGATTGCATGTTAATCGTGGGGAGCAGGGTCAAGCAACATGGGAGGGGGATGGATATTAACTTGAAAATCTTGGGATTGCTGCTTTCTATCACAACACACTCATCTGATAACAGCATTCAAATCAAAGCATTGTATAACATTGTTTCAGACCCCAATTAATGAAAAGATAGTAATTCCCAGGTGAAAAAGTCCTAAATGGCACTTTCACGGATCCATAGAACACACAATAACTCTCTACGCAGGTTGCCACTAAGACTGCACTGGTTACATGACCACAGAAACATCACTGTGTATATGGATGACATTATGCATACATACCCTGCAACTGTAGCTTTTTAGCTCATGCATTTTATAAAACAGCATAAACAATTATACCTTTTTTCAGAACAAAAAGGAGGGGGAGGTCTGAAGGGTTCATTCTGCAGGTAACAGAAACTCAGGCACAGGAATGAGCACAGGCATACAGTGTAATGAGAACTAATTAACAGAACAGAAAAATAGACATTATTATGTCTATGGCCATTCCATGAACATATACTGTTGTGTCTAGCCTTTATCAGATCAGTATACACAGATAATGTGTGTTTTAGAAATTTTATGGAGGCAGTAGCTGTGAAATGTTGGTGGGTACATACAAGTAATATATATTTTTTATTTTTACTATAATAGAGTCACACCCACAAAGAATAAGATATAATACATTAAGCTTACGAGACAGCTGCACTATGTCTTGAGTCTACTGTACTAATTCAATATGTCAATATCTGTGAACTGAGATGTTTCAAAACAATGGACATATTGTTTGCTAGTTGTATAAACACAGTGCATCTGTTTAAATGCTGAGCTCCTACCAGCTGCTGCCAATAAACCCAAGTATATGGGACTATGAGGAGCTGTCCTTTCAGCACTGAATGAAGCAGGGCTGGGCAACCTGAGGCCCTCCAGCTGTTAAGGATTACAGACTCCATCATCCAATGGCTGGTAGGGGATGATGGTAATTGTAGTCCTGAACAGCACAAGAGCCTCACTCATGGGATACTGTAACTGTAAAATCAACAGTTATAAAGACAGTTATTTTCTACCAAAACCCAGGGACTATACACACAAACCAAGAGTGGAGCAATTCTGGGACAATCCATCTACACCAGGGGTGTCCAAGTTCACTCCTCAAGGGCCACAACAGGCCAGGATGTAAGGATTTCCCTGATTAACCACAGGTGAGTTAATCAGTGGCTCATTCATTTTGTCTGACTCACCTGTGCTTAACCCCTTAAGGACCACGTGACTTGCTATGACTGTCACACATTTTTTGCCTTAAGGGCTGGTGATGGTCATAGCATGTCAGGTACATTTTACTTACAGTGCTCCGTGATAGCTGTAAGTAAAAATGAGGTCTGAAATTGACTGCTCCAAGTCTGGAACATCTCTCTCAGACCCCAAATCTAGGGTTACCAGACCTCATCTTTAACCGGGGACACATATGAAAATAGAATACTGCAGGGCTGCTTTGATTTCAGTGTAATCCTGAAATATGCCTATTTCCTATGTGTCCCCGGTTAAAGGTGAGGTCTGGTCAGCCTACCCACATTGGCACAGCGGTATGCGTAACAGGTCACACATACCGGCATGTCGGTAAGCATCAAATTGGTTCTTAATGGAATGTAACTTCCCTGGACCACTTACATCCTGGCCTGTTGGTGGCCCTTGAGGACTGAATTTGGACACCCCTGCTATAGAGGATATATAGATTTTCCATTCATTTCAATGGGTTTTCAACCCTTAAATGCTAGAAAGCTATCCAATATATTGTTTAAAATGTAATTTAAATGAATTGAAATCTGGGTAAATTCTAATTGTAGAATGGTATAGTCTTCAGATCCAGTCTTCAGGGCAAACCAGTTTGCAGGATCTCACTACTTAACCCTCTGAGTGCCAAAGGGGTATTGAATGCTTTGCAAAGCAATGCATGCTGTAGCCCTCTGGCACTCAAAGGGTTAAACACAGGTAGAGGAATCGCAGTCACTAAACTATTGATTAGCCACCTGTGACCGACCAGGGATAACTTGAAAACATGCTCTGTTGGTGGCTAATTACGTTATCCAATGCATTCAAAAGGTTTACCCATTTAACCCCTTAAGGACCCATGACGGTCCTGGACCGTCTTGGGTTGTTATACCCTTAAGAACCCATGACGGCCCTGGACCGTCATGGAATTCCGGGCTCCCCACACGGCTGCACGCCATTTGGGGAGTCCGGAATCAGATTCTGCAAAAAAAAAAAAGGTCCCTGGTCCTTAAGTGACCGCTGCGTGCGTGGCCGGTCCTTAAGGGGTTAAGGACCAGCAGTCCCGCAATCTGTTGTTGTTTAAGGACCTCTAAGGGAAGTCTGACATGCCGGCACACCGAACAGGGGACTGATAGTGACTGCTCTGGTCTTGGTGTGGTCAATTTCAGTCCCAGCTGTGAGTGAAAAACACGTGATATGCCAGGACCGTCACTGGTCCTATACACAAAAAAAGCAGTAGCAGTCCTGACATGTCACTGGACATTAACAGGTTAAAGTCCCCATTTAAATAACTGGGAAATATTATGTAGTTAGTCTGTTCTTCTTTTCAGCATAAACTGTCATTATACCTTGTGTTAAAAAAACATAAAAGAACACTTTTCTGTTTGTGTTTGGATGTAACTAGATACATCTTTTGGATTGCCAGAGAGGTATCCAATGCAATACGATGTGTTAGATATCTCTCTGGCATTCAAAGGGTTAAGGTACCATATACTCACCAGGGGAGAAGGATTATCATGGGGATCAGTTAGGTACTTCTAGCCTAGAATCAAAACCTGGAATTGTTTACACCTGACTGCAGAATTTGGCATAAGCAATTGAAATACTATTATGGTTCAATAACAACTGATGGAGTAAATAATCATGAGCAAAATACATTTTCAGCAATTATATGAAATATTGAAATAAGTAGCACATCCATGTTAATATCAAATGGATGGGAGGATTATTAATGTGAATAAAATATGTATTTTTTTGTATCGTCTGCTATACCAGTTCTTCCACAGAGGATACCGTTATGTTTTGACTCAAAACCAGCATCACTGATTTATTTACCCCATGTCATGCGTTTAATCAATGGATTACCAATTATAAATTAGCAAATAAAATTTTATTTTTTTTAACCAAATAAGAGAAATTCTAGGTAAAAGTAAAGGGGGGATTTATGAATCTGTAGAAGAAGATAATTTTCTGCTTTTGCTAGTGGAGGTAGGCTTACTACTCATGTGCCTGAGGTGTTCTAGAGCAGTGGTTCTCAACCCATGCCCTCAGTGGTCACTATCAGGCCAGGACTTAGGAATTTCCCTGCTAGAACGCAAGTGTATTGATCAGAGACTCAATCATATTGATTAACTCACCTGTGCTCTAACAAGGAAATCCTCAAATCCAGGCCTGTTAGTGGCCACTGAGGTCACGGGTTGAGAACCACTGTCCTAGAGTATATAATTGCATTAGTACATAAGCGTGCACATACACTGCCACTGGTAATATTTAATGACAGCAAGCCAAAAGCACATCCCCAATTGCATGTGCTAGAAAATAGTTTTGCCAATTTTCTCTAGATCTTGTTATTATATAACTATCGTAAAAAGGCAGAAGATATGAACACTGCAAAATGTCCATTCACTTTCCTACTAACCTCTCAATGGGGCAAGTGACACACACAGGACAATTACAGTACTAATCAGGGGAGGGCTGGCAACATACAGCCCAGAGGCCAAATAAAATCAAGTTGCCCATTTCTACTATCTGCCGAGCCCACTCTCCCAGCCCACCCCTGTTTTGTTAATTTTAAAATTGTCCTTAATGTTGTGAAGTAAGACAAGTGATACCACAGAGCTTACAGTTAAAATGGGGCTACATTAGTGATATTACAGTGCTTACAATTTAAGTAAAGCTACACTATTGATGGCATAGAGCTTACAAGGGAAACGGGCTATACTACTAGTGTAGCTCTATTTGGATTGTAGCTCTGCGTTATCATTTGTATTTAGATTCATTTCAAATGTAAGCTCTGTGGTATCACTAGTTTAGTTCCATTTACAAGTGGGAGATTGAGTGAGGCAGTGGCCCACCAGCCCAGACACATGACCATCCCAGGGGGCAATTGCCCTCCTGCCCCCCAGGCCAGCCCTCACCTGGTACTAATCATACAAATACAGCACTGGCACAAAAGGATATAACAATGTGATTCAGCGCTATTACATGCAGTGGAGCAAAGGCATGTATTTATATAATTCAGTGCTATAACATGCCCTCGATCAAAGCAATTTACTAATATGATTCAACACTGGATCAATGTGATTTACTAATATGATTCTATGATATAACATGCAGAGGAAGTAATTTCTTTGTCATTTGCTTAATGACAATTAACTAAATTACTCAAAAATTCTCTTACTATCTATACCCCATGGACAAAACACTAAAAAAGACCCCCCCCCCACTTATGTCAGCTAAACTACGGAATAGAAAGTCCTGGATCTCGCTTTCCTTGATGAATATCTAATATTAACCAAGATCTATTAGTTGGTGTTGTGTCTATGCAATTAGAAGAATAAGATTGAATCAGAAGCATATTCAGAAAGGTAAAGAGATGTAATTCTGAAACCAACTGCGCCAAAGGAGATGAAATGACATTTCCTTAAATCTCCATTGTTTTAAATGGGGTATTTAACCCCTTGAACACTAGAGGTCTTCAGCATATTGTAAAACAACGTGTGGGAGACATTTTTGTATTAAAGGGGTTAACCATTTACATGCCAGGGGGTAATGTGTCACACCCCAACGCTGGCTCTCAAAGGGTTAATCTACCTCAATGGAAATTCACATTTGCCCCCTTTGGTGCAGATGGGTTGCACCAAAATTGCATCTCTTTAGCTTTTTTGTTCCTTTTTACTTGGGCCCTTGGACTTGATTGTAAAAAGACAGAAAAGTAATGCACATTTATTACACGATGCTTATACACAAGGAATGGGCAACACGTGGCTTCCTGTCTGCTACTGATGGACTGGATTTCCAGTGATGTTCAGCAGGCCATCGTGCACAGTCCCTTAAGTTAAGATAATATAGTCAAGAAATGGGCAGCACCCATGTTACCAATGGGAGAGTATTCTTGTCTTAGGTAGATTTGTGCCTGATTGCTGATGTGGAGGCATATGCGCTATATTTATGGAAATACAAAAGCACACTTAGGTCTTCAAGATGAAAATAAAGATCAAAGTGTATTCATTCATTCACTTATTTCCTGTCACTGTACTAAGACAGTGTCACTGCACTAAGACATTCAGGGAAGGGGGCTGTACATTAACATAAACCCCTTGGCTACAGAGGTAGTCAACCTTTGGACCTCCAGCTATTGGGGATGATGGGAATTGCAGCATTTAACTTCTGGAGGTCCAGAAATTACCCCCCCCCCCATATATTGTATATGCCAGCAAGTCCTAGCAGGGGCATAAAAAAATGCCTGTCTCTTTCACCTTAAAACTAGGGTGGTATATAAAAGTGCTATATTACAGTTACAGAGAATCAACACTATCAACAGTGTGATCTCATAATAAGGTGATGCATTATACATGAAGTTATACTGTACATTAAGATTTCCATTCAGGTAAAGAGGTGTGTGGTTTTGTAATGTGTGAGGTGGTGTGGAGTGGCTCATTATTAAAAGAACTGTGGTGGATAAACTAAGAAGAACTGGAGAAATTTGAGCTACTGGGGATTAATAAGCATTCCCATTTTTGTAAACAGCGCTTTTAACCCACTGAATCTTGGAAAGGTCTCCAATGCATTGCTTTGCATTGCATTGCTCTAGCATTTAAGCAGGGGAGGGCTGGCAATTTGTGGCCTGGAGGGCAGCTACAATGAAGTGGCCCGATTTTACTATCGTTCCAGCCATCTGTCCCAGCCCACCCTCTTTTGTTAATTTTAAAATTGCCATTAACCTTTTGAGTGCCAGAGGGGTATGCCACGCATACCCCTCTGTCACTCAAAGGGTTAGTGTTGTGAAATAAGGCAAGCAATACCACAGAGCTTACAATTGAAATGGGGTTACACTGGTGCAACTACGGAGCTTACAAAGTAAGTAAAGCTGCACTAGTGATACCATATTACTATATGGTATCTAAGAGAGAAATGGGTTATGCTTCTAGTGTAGCTCCACTTGGATTGTAGCTCCATTTCAATTGTAAGCGCTGTGGTATCACTACTGTAGCTACATTTGTAGCAAAAAGAGGTAGTGGCCCACCAGCACAGACATATGACTGGCCCAGGTGGCGATTGCCCCCCTGCCCCCCAGGCCAGCTCTCCCCTGCATTCAAGTGGTTAAAAACACCATTTAAATCAGTGAGATTAATAACTGCATGTATATCACTGAGAAATGTAGCATTCAATAGATTAAACGACTCATTTACCTCAATACAAATCTCTAGCATTCAAGGGGTTAAAAGCCCTATTTAAATAATAGGAAATGTGAGCTGCTTGTATTTTCCTCTGTGAGTCAGATGGTCTGTTTCCGAATGAATTAGTCCAGTTCCTCTAAGTGCACCAGCCTCATCTACTATCCCCCTCCCATAATAAACTTAGCCTGTGACTGACTCCTCCTGGCTGTCAGTGCACAGGCACCAATGGACTGAGAAAAGTGGTGCAGTTCTTGTGCAAACCAAGTGCATCTTAGGGGAGCAAATAAAAATTCCCATTGATGTAACCCCTTGAGTGCCAGAGAGGTATCTAACACATTGCGTTGCAATGCGTTGTATACCTCTGTCACTCAAAAGGTTAAACGGATGATTTTTAACTCGTTGAATGGTGACCTCTCTAATCAAACAGTTAAAAATCGCATTTCAAGCAATGGGATTTTTTGGAGTTATTTGTTCCATACAGTCGCTTGGTTTGTACCTGTATTGCACAACCTTTCTTTAGTACATCATCCCCACTGGTCCACAGAGTCCTGGCAAACACGGAGCTGTCCTTTCAGCACCATGAGATTCCTCCATTCACAGATTGCCTGACACCGCACTGAGATTGTAGCTACAACCACTGAACCGCTAACGTCTAATTGCATTTACAGAAGGAGATCACTAACCTCGATTGCTCGGGAGATGACAGTGAAATGTTCCCAGGATATTATGTCAGGGTCCGCAGCTCTTTAATTGCTCACAAGGAGGCAGAGAGTAACTCTCAGCTGCCTGTGCTCCAGCTGATGACTCCAAACAGTCACTCCCTTCACTCACTGACGCTCTCTCTCCCCTCCTCCTGCCACCTTCGTCTCTCTCTCTTCTCACGGGGGAGGGAGGAATTGTGTTTTTTACTTATTGATTGATAGTGATCTGGCTCAGTTTCTGCTTCAATAATCCGTCATAAAATCTCTTCATCTTTCACCTTTTTTGTGTATCCATGCTGAATTTTAAGAGACCCCCCCCCTGCATCTAATGTAGCTTTACCCTTTGCGTGTCAGAGGGGTAGGCAGCGCATTACTTTGCAATGCGTTGCGTACCCCTCTGGCACTCAAAGGTTTAAAGAGAACTAACACATCCTAATAATAACCTCCCCTTACTACGCTAGAAAATCCTAATGACCTCTGTGAATTGTATGCTTGTGCCTTTCTTCAAGAGATGGTGGAGGACATAACAGTTGCAAGCAGGACCTCATAATACAAACTCTGGCCCATGTGAGTGGTAACCTTAACCCTTAAATGACAGGAGAGATTGCAAATCATTGGTTCGCAATGTGTTGCATACCTCTCTGATCCATAAAGGACTGCCTGGTTTAGCTTAACCCAGACCAGCCTCGCTCAAACACTGCCAGCACTTAAGGACCACAGTCCAATTTTTTTTATTTGCGGACCCCATGCAGGGTTCCCTGAATGGCATGCAGCCACGTGGGGAGCCCTGAAATCCATGAGTGCCCTGGCACCTCATGGGTCCTTATGGCTCACCAGCCATGACATGCAAGGACTGTCATGGGTCCTTAAGGTGTTAAAAAACTGCCAGCAAGCAGCAAGTCCTCCTCCATGGACATGACATTAAAGGGACATAATGTCCAATAATAATAACTTTATTTTGTAGATTTAAAAAAAAAAAAAAAAAAAAAAAATTATATGTCGCAAATCCCATCTCTCAAACCTTTATGATTTGAGAGATATTCACATCTAAAGTTCCCCCTCCCTCCCCTTCTCCTGATGTCGGCTCTCTACTGACAGTAGGAGATCCCGGTCCTGGGACCAGCCGGCGGCTCTGCAACACAGCCGAAATCTCTACAATGGAATATAATTACTTCATTGGAATGGTCTACAAAGTGTGCCTGGTTTGCAAGCACACTTTGTAGACCGTGCCATTGAAGTAGTTCTTCTTAAATAACGCTATTTCGGATCTGCTGAAGAGCTGTCTTGAGTTGGCTGACTGGAATCTCCTGCTGTCAGCTTTGCAGCTGACATCAGGAGAGGGGGAACTTTAGATGCGAATATCTCTCAAACCATAAAGGTTTGAGAGATGGGATTTGCACCACATAATTTGATTTTTTTTAAATCTACCAAACAACATAAAGTTAGTATTGGACATTAGTGACCCTTTATGGACTGATTAAAGGGATAGTAAACCCCCCAAAAAACTGTAAGCCAAATGCTAGAAATAATAAAAACATACTTAACGCACTCATTCCCATCTCTCAAACCGTTATGGTTTGAGAGATGTAATAAAATAAAGACCTCTGCTCCCTCCCCGTTCTCATGCATCCGGTGTATAGCGGACGTCATGAGATCCTGCTTCTGGGACCAGACAGTGTCTCTTCAGGAGCGCTGTCATCTTGATATCTAGGTATAATTACTTCATCAGAATGGTCTACAACGTGTGTTTGCAAGCCAGGCACATGTTGTAGACCATACCGATGAAGTAATTATACTTAGATATCCCAATGACAGCGCTCGTGAAGAGCCGCCTACAGTCAGGTGACCGGATTTTGCCTCTGACAGCTTTACAGCTCGTCAGGCAGAAGGGGGAGGGAGCGGAGGACTTTATTTTCTTACATCTCTCAAACCATTACGGTTTGAGAGATGGGAATGAGGGAGTTAAGTATGTTTTTATTATTCATAGCATTTGGCTTACAGTTTTTTGGGGGGTTTACTATCCCTTTAAAGATGTTATTAATTGAATATAGGAACAAGGGCACAATTCATAGGGCCAATTTGATTTTCTGGCCATAGTAAGTAAATTTAGATTGTAAGCTTTCAAGCAGGGACCTCACATCCAGTGTTTCACTCTACGAAGCACTCGTAACCCTGTATTGTCTAAAGTCTTAAATTTTAAAGTGCCGGGTACACTTGTGGTGCTATATAAAAAAACACATTCATTAATTCAAGTGTGAGTGTGTGTGTGTTGGGGGGGGGGTATTTGTTTGGATGCATTACATCTCCTGTAAACAGAAAGATGTGGGTAGTGTTGGGGGCAGGGATGACCTTGCACTTTGACAGCACTGCTTTCTCCAAAGACTGCCTCCTTTAGAATACAACCTACATTTGACCTTCTTGTAAAGATCCTAATGAGATACTTCATTATTCCTGTCATCTCTGCTCTACTGGCCATTCTAATATTAATCATGCCAGACTGCAACTAAAATAACACTAGCTCCCTTCTAAAACTTGTCCCAGTCAAAGTAGGAGTATTTTTAAATTAGTTGTGAAGCAACCAGAGCCATAATGTCTGACGTTCTAGGTTTGTTTAACCCTGTCTCTCGAGAAGTACATTTTATTCTCCAAGCGGTAAGGTTCATCTCCCTGAGTCCCAGAGTGTGTGTCTTGCTGTTCTTGTATGTACTGCAGGTGCAATTCAATAAGCAAAAGAAGTGCAATTCTGGAGCAAACTAACTGCGCCATAGGGGAAAACTAAAAATGGCCATTCATTTTTATGTAAATTGAAATTTTAACTTCTTGAATGCTAGATAAATCTCCACTGCATTGAGAAACAATGAATTTGAGAACACTCTGTATTCAAAGGGTTAAAATTTCAATTTACGTCAATGGGAACTTAGAGTATTTTTATATCTCCCCTATTGTGCAGATGGTGTGCTCCAGAAATGCAGTTCTTTAATTTATTGAATTGTACATTATATTTTGATATCTTTTTACCATTTTGTTGTTTTTTTGGGTCACATTGTTATTCCCTCAATGGCTGTATATATTTTACGTTAACCCTTTGAGCTTCAGAGAGGTATCCAATGCATTTCAGCACAATGCAATGGATACCTCTCTGGCACTCAAAGGGGTAAATATGAAAAAAAAAATTATATATATATATATATATATATATATATATATATATATATATATATATATACACTATATACTCTCTCTCAGAAGTGTTGCAGCTGCTCAGACAGAGAACATATGAGCAGCAGCATGTCAATGCAGGGTCAGTTTGATGCATGCCTTCAGTTTCAAGGGTCATTCACTAAGTTCCCCCAGGATCCATATTTTCAGAGAGGAACCAATTTAATCATATTATTAAATAGGAGAGAGAGAGGCTGTTCTGGTTGCACAACATACCAGTATGCTATTGTCCCAACAAATATTAACGAAGGCTAATGAAGGCAACTACAACATTTCACCCTTGAGGATCCAGAGAGGTGCACACTGCATTACTTAGCAATGTATTTTTTTCCTCTCTGGCCCTTAAAAGAATGAAAGGAAAATGGGTTCTTAAAATATTCCTATACTTCAGGTTTCCATTCACAATATCTCTAGGGGCCTCAAACGTTGTTGAAACACCCCTGCTTCTATGTAATTTGCAATCTCCCCAAGTCTCCAAGCCAAATGCTTATAGCTATAATACATCACTTAGCACTGAAATTGCAGTATCAGGCACTTGATGCAGGATTTGTGTGACATTACATGCATTTATGAGGGTCAGCATAGGAATAAAGAGTTAATGTCTGAGACAATCATATGCAAAACAGAATATTCAGCAGGAGGCATGTTCACCTTGGGAGACAATGCAGGCCAATAGATTAGGCATTCCATCAAGAAGGTGGTCAATCATTTTTTGGGTAAATATAGTCCATGCTGCATAAACATAGGCACATAAATCCTGCATGGTAAATGCAGAAGGGTCCTGTAAGGTCACACATGCTCGATAATACACAAGTCCAGGAAACATGCAGGGCCACGCAAAGTACCAAAGCCACAGAGGTCTTCCCTAAGTAACATGCACAATGTGTGGGCAGGCAGTGTCATACTGTAATAGAGTGCCAGGGAAGTTCTAGAGAAATGGCCTGATAATGGATTGTAGAACCATATCTATGTATTGCAACCTGTGATAGTCCTTGGTTTGTGTACTAAAGTGTGCTTCTGCACATGTATCATGTCACCCATACTATTTTACAGAGGGCTGACCAACAGAGACATTAAATAATGTTCACATCCACATGTCATCGTTTAGCTCTCTTTCAGACCATTATTCAGCCATTGTAATATCCTAGATGGAACCTGGATTTATCAGCAAAGAACAACAATCTCTATCCTGTATCCAGTGGCGTCAGGCTCTACACCACTTTTATCAACAGGTCCTGTGCATTGACAGCAGTGGTGGATATGAGAGTGGTCATAATGATTTGGATAGAGAAAGCTGTAATGGTGGTTCACTGAAGAACACATTGGTGCATGCTTGATGTTGCAAAAGGGTAATGTCATTCTCTGGAGCTGACAGTCCTCATTAGCTTTGGTTCAGTGTTGTGAGACAGTTGTGAGACAGTCCATGATTGGTTTGGTGTTCTCTAACCCAGTGGGACCAATGGTAACAACATCATTGCACAATCCTGATATCATGGCCAACCCAAGCAGCAATTACTAGTATGGACAATCCTAACTGCAGCAGTTTGATGAACCGGTCAGTTGACAATATTTTTTGAGTTTGTCATATCCTAGGCACATCAAGAAGTATCCCTTAACCAAAAACACACCTTAAATGTCTTCTCTAACAGCCAGCTGCGTAGCTGACAGCCATTTGCATGGTCCTAATCAAACAGCCGTAGTTCATCGTTTAGTACTGAGAAGTGTGGAAATATTTTTTGGGGAGTATAAGTGGGTTATACTCACCTTCCTAACACAGTTTATGTGGCCACACAGCCATGTTGCCACCATCCTTATTATGTAAATGTGCTACCCTAGTAGGCTGCCTAGTTTGCTTAGTGCTTTCACTGGACTTGACTGTTCCTGTACCTAAAGTAGAGCTTTTACAAATGCTTACTAAAAATAAAGGAAAATCAAACTATATGTCACATTTTCATTTTTAATTTCTCATTAATGCATCCCTGGATACATTGTTCTTCTGGCCTGCTCCAATATAAACTATATGCAAACAATCAATCAGTATGACAACACATATACATTGAAAGACCTTAGCCTTGCTGCTGGCATGTGTTAAAATCAAATTTTATTACAGAGCAGTACTGAGTTTTGGATTGATTATATCTATGTCCTGTCCATTTTGTGGGAGAGCTGTTGCTACTGCTCCTTATGGACAATAGCTGTACGTAGACTACAGTAGGAACAGCTCCACCATAAAATGAACCCGTTATAAATAAAGCCAAAATAAGGAGACACTCATCAAGAACGAACAACGCTTAAATATTTGGTCATTGGCAGGGTTAAGGAAATATTTAGTTCTCCATCTTTTGGAGACTACAACTCTCATTATCCCCAAGCAGCACCAACTCTCCTCCCATTTATACTTTTTCCTCATTCATCCAGGTGATCCTGTTTAAGCTCCTCCCACACTGTGATATACTTTGCATCACTGGAACACATCCATACCAGTTCTTCTTAGGTCTCCAGTAGTTGAAAACTAAGTTGGTTCCAGAGAACAAATATAAATTTCTATTGATTTCTTTAAGGTTTTAAAGGGATAGTAATACTTAAAATGTAAAAATATATATGTTGTAGGGTTTATCCCTCTGAGTAAAACAAGGGTACTCCCACTGCTGAGAGACATTTTATTAAAAGAATTATAATAGTTCAAACTTGAATTTTTTAGGTGCAATATCATAGTGGCCTGAAAATATACAGTGGCGCTGTTGCTATACCATCCTATAGAGATTTATGGTCTACGGACCAGAGCAGTCCATAGGATGGTATAGCAACAGTGCCACTGTGATATTGCACCTAAAAAATTCAAGTTTGAGCTGTTATAATTTTTTAATAAAATATCTCTCAGCAGTGGGAGGACCCTTGTTTTACACAGTGGGATAAACCATACAACATATATTTTTTTACATTTTAAGTATTACTCTCCCTTTAACCCTTTACTGCTAGAGAGGCCTCCAACAATTTAAGGGGATTAAATACCTAATTTAATCCATGAGGACCCTTAATTGCTTTTATCATAAAGCAACCAGCTTCTGCCCTAACTTCAAATGGTAGATGGAGTTATACAATAAATGGAAATTAACAGTATTTAAGAATTTTCACTGTAAATAAGAATACATGATTATTTATAGGGCATAGCAGTGTTAAAAGACTTCAATATTCAATAATAGAAAGCAGAACGGCAAGGTGAATAGGTCACAGTCAGATCAATAAGGTAAGACATTTAATATACAATAATTCATTCACTGGGCCTTATGTACACAGTGGAGCAATTCTGGAACAAACCAACTGCACCATAGGGGACAAAATGCCATCAATTTAATTGGGGCTTTTAAGCTTTTGTGTGGCAGGATATAGCCAACACATTGCTTTGCAATGAAAATGGATACCTCTCAAAGGGTTCAACTCTTGAATTATAGAGAGGTCTCCAACACATTGCTATGCAGTGCACTGGAGACACATCTAGCAATCAAGGGGTTCAAAATCCCATTTAAATAAAGAGGAATGATTAATTGTTCCCTATAGTGTTTTGCATGTGAATTGCTCCACTTTGCCATTATTCATAAGGCCCAGTGTTGAGGTGAGGGGGGGGGTGTTACATTACAATATATATATATCTCAGTTGAAATATCCATATTTTGCTAACAGCTACATTCCTGATTTATCCTTTACTATCATTTCACTGGTAGGTGATAATGTTCCCATTGAATAATGCAGTGTGTAAATGATCACTACATCCATGTCTATAATATCATCCTATATAATAATTTGCTAGGATGTTTGTCACGATGCAGTCATGCCCAGTAGAGACTACACACATTCGGGCTGTCTCTACTGCACATGATTGCATCGTGTGAGTGAGGCGACGCAAGACAAAGCAATGCATTGCACAGTGAGGTAGCAGCCTCTTAACCCTTTGAGTGCCAGAGGGGTACGCAACGCATTGCGGAGAATTGCATTGCCTACCCCTCTGGCACTCAAAGGGTTAACATTACCCGGAACTTGGCCTGTATACACAGGCTTTTACACTAGTTTATAATAACAAAGAGAAACACATTACACACACAGAAATCAAAAGATTGGCAATCCTGCTAAAAGTCACATGACTATAGGCTTTTTGCAGAAAGCACATTGGATAAGTGAACATTCCTATACACTCTGTGTATTCAAGGAATTCATCCTTTGAGTGCCAGAGGGGTACGCAATGCAATGCATTGCGTACCCCTCTGGCACTCAATGGGTTAAAAGCCCCATTTAAATAAATGGGAATCCGCCCCCATGGTGCAGATGGTTTGCTCCAGAATTGATCTTCTTTTGCATTTGGCAAAAAGCCTATAGCCGTGTGACTTTTAGCCTCTATCTTTGTGAATAAGGATCCCTGTGAAAAAAAAAAAAAAATCAACAAATATTAACCCCTGAGTGTCAGTGAGGTATGCAAAGTATTGCTTTGGATAGCTCTTTGGCACTCAAAGGGTTAAAGCTCACCTCTGAGAATTGAATGTCTACATCACAAGACTGTTTCTGTGTTATTCCTGTGTACACCTAGAGTACAGGGGAGGTGGGGAGATTTATTATCATGGTGGATAGAGTAAACAGACATTGTGGGCATATTATGTGTCTGCAAATGCTCGGGGCAAGTGCAAATGCTCTGCAGCTATAATTCTAGACAGGGGACTTGCCAGATTCCCAAAGAGATCCAGGACCTGGGCCAGCCTAATGCATTATTATTGTACTGGACAGTCAAATTGCACCATTACTTGTAGAAAGATTAGCACCATTACAAGTCCCCAGCTGGCAAGACCAGGAGCTTTAAGCATCAGACCAGGGACTTTTTAATTACATAATATATCATTTATTGTTTTAGTAATAAATACTTTTGGTATAGTAAGTAATACGGTACATTGAACATTAATTATTGAACACAGCAAGATGTCATTAACATGTTAGCCCCTCAGCCAGAACCTAGCAACAACCTTGCTTACACCGCTATTTGCTGCAAGGATCTCCAGCTTCTCACACTCAGACTGGTGTATAAAGAAGAACTGGAGCAAGTGCACCACAGAAGACAAATAAGAATTCCCATTAATTAAAGGGGATATCATTTTCTGTTCAAATTTGTATATTTCCATCTCATAAACCCCTTGAGGATTAGGTCACAAGTATTCCAGGCTAGAATCTTGCACAAAGATTACCATTGGCACATGCTTATCAGGACATCTGCAGATGCACAGTGCTTATCAGGACATCTGCAGATGCACAGTGCTTATCAGGACATCTGCAGAGGCACACATGCACAGTGCTTATCAGGACATCTGCAGATGCACAGTGCTTATCAGGACATCTGCAGAGGCACACATGCACAGTGCTTATCAGGACATCTGCAGAGGCACACATGCACAGTGCTTCTCAGGACATCTGCAGATGCACAGATGCACAGTGCTTATCAGGACATCTGCAGATGCACAGTGCTTCTCAGGACATCAATAGTGAATAGGTAGGACAGGTATTATGGACATTAAGTTTAAATATATTAAACTTCGGAGCTAAACATATTTTTAGGAATCAACCAGGAATGTTAAGAGGCAATATAGGCATGTGTATAAATATATTAAAAATAACCCCAATATTTAGGAGGCAGAAGTAAAATTCTTTCATCTGGAAAAATATTCTACCCCAGAGGTAGGATACTCCAAAACCAGTTCTGTGGGAAGAGGCCTAAGCAGCATTGTAGAGACCAGCACAGTGGGACATAGCTAGAGCCAACCCCTGACCGTGGAGGCTGTCACTCCTTTCTCCACCACCCTTCTTCATCATTGTGGGAGAGACTTCCTCTGGCCAGTTCTACTGCCATCCCTAATCTGCCATTCCTGCACCTAAGTGAGAGTGAGTGTCAGTTTGTGAGACTGCTGGTCGTATATGGTCAAAAGAAACATGGAGGATTTCTGGGGGAAGCTATTTGTAACACAGAGGAAAGTAACAATTCCAACTGATTTAACTGAATATTTTAAACCCTTGAATGCAAGATAAACCTCCATTGCATTGCCTTACAATTTGTTGGAGACCTCTTTCGCATTTGAAGGGTAAAATACAAATTTCAATGAAATTTTTAGTTTTCCTTACGGTGCAGTTGTTTTTTCCCAGAATTGTTGCATTTTGAATATTTGGCCCTGAATGTGTGTGTTCGAGAGATGAAGTGTATGAATTTGTGAGACTAAGCCTGTATGTGTGTATGTGTTTATGAGACTGAGTATGTGTGTGTGTTTGTAAGACTCAGTGTATGTGTGTGTGTGTGTGTGTGAAAGACTGAGTATGTGTGTGTGTTTGTAAGACTGAGTGTATGTTTGTGTATGTGTTTGTGAGACTGAGTATGTGAGTGTGTGTGTTTGTGAGACTGAGTGTATGTGTGTGTATATGTGTGTGTATGTGTTTGTGAGACTGAGTGTACTTGTGTATGTGTGGTGTGTGTATGTGTGCATGCATGCGTACGTA
This sequence comes from Rhinophrynus dorsalis, assembly GCA_037306005.1. Taxonomy (NCBI): domain Eukaryota; kingdom Metazoa; phylum Chordata; class Amphibia; order Anura; family Rhinophrynidae; genus Rhinophrynus; species Rhinophrynus dorsalis. Next base: position 104,499,533 of record CM074721.1, on the reverse strand, counting down.
TATGTGTGTGTGTATATGTGCTTGTGTGCGTTTGTGTGTGTGTATGTGTATATGTGTGTATATGTTTGTGTGTGGGTATATGTTTGTGTGTGTATGTGTATGTATGTGTATATGTTTGAGTGTGTATGTGTGTGTGTGTATGTGTGCATCTGTGTCTGTGTGCAGTGACATAACTAGCCATTGGAGAAATCTTAGTGCATAGGCTCCATAAAATAACATAGGACTTGGAGAAGTGATATCACTGGAGAAGACATCTCTGCTTTATCACCTCTTCATCACGCCTTAGTGCATCTCCCCCATTGTGTCTAAGGAGTTGTCTGAGTATGTGTGTATGTCTGTGTGCTTGAGTGTGAGATTAAGCCTGTATATGAATAAATTTTGAGTTAATTTGTGTATATATGTGTTCATGGTTTTTTTTTAGACAGAGTGTGTGGGTTTGTGACCGTGTGTGCATGTTGATTTTGTGAGAAATAAATATGTGTTTCTGTGTGTGTGTGTGTGTCTATGAGACATAATGTGTGTCTGACTGTGATTGTGAGTGAGAATGTGTTTGACTGTCTGTGAGATTTGTGTGTGCTTCAGAGTGTGGGGGTATCTGTGGGAGATTGTCTATGTGCAAGAGTAAATGTCCATGTGTGTGAGATTGTGTGTGTATGTGTGAGAGAGAGAGAGAAAGATTGTGTATGTGTGAGAGATTGTGTGTGTTTGTGTGTGCTTTAGTGCATAATCTAGGAGGCAGCAGCTGGCAATGGATGCAAACATCAGTGGGACCAGTCTGCAAATTTGTACATTTATCTCAATGAATGGAGGAGGTGATGTAGGCCTAAATCAGGAAGTGCTTCATGACAAGCCTAATTACATAATCTATTCTCTTAACAACTCAGAAAACTAGTTTTATAAATAAAAAAACATTTAACACAACATATAGGTGAATTTGTAAGCATTTTCAAAATCACCAAGGTCTTTTTTAGTTACACCTTTTTACATATATTGTAATAACCAATGTCATCTGTTATTTCATCTCAGGCAGCTAGCATCTTCAAAATGATTTACTTTAGGAGCCCTAGACTCTGAGCATAAAACGCATTGTAGAGGTCATTATTATACGGCAGCACTGCAATTGCTTAACGAGTTCAAATGTAGCAACTGTTAATGTTCTTTTTTTTCACTCTAAAATCCTGGTGGTTTCCTGCTATGACATTATGACATTAAGGATCTGTAGCTTGATGGGATTAACCCATTGAGTGCCAGAGGAGTATGCAATGCATTTCACACCCCTCTGGCCCTCAAAGGGTTAATTATTTTCCCTTCTAGGAACAAGCATCAGTCAACGGTTGAACATTATGGACCTGTGCATTTTTTTCAACCTAATATCTTATGTTACTCTATATGTAAATAGCTGACATTGGGAAGCCACATTAGGCTCTGACAACATGAAACTAAATATATTTTAGAAAAGTGCATTAACAGTTGATACATCCAAACTTATTATAATTGCACTGCTGCCTTATCATAATCCTTAAGATAATTCACAACTTCAGATATTTCACCTAATAAATAGTCACGGCCATTTTATTTAAAGGAGCCATAAACTTTGGATTTTGAAAACCAAAACAAAAAAAAAACAAAAAAAGCAAAATACCAAAAAACTAAACAAAAAAAATATATTTTTTTAAATTTATTTTGTTTTTCCTACTCAATACAACTCACTCAAACATTTTTTCTTCAAACAACTGTTGTGTTCATTCCAGAGCATTGTTTCTATCACTTTCTATACATAGTCACTGACTCTTACCCATAGGGTGCATTATAATGAGAATTTTGCCTTTTGTACACTAGTTGGTGTTGTTGCTAACTGTAATAAGTGTGAAATGAACAATCTCTCAGCAGTTGTAGTACCCTTGTCAGGGACAGATTTACCAGTAGGCATAGTAGGTAACAGCCTAGAGCTCCAAATTTTGAGAGGAGCCTCAGTTGTGCCGGTCACACCCACATTTTGAATTGTGGGTGTGGTCAGAGCAATTACAATGTCAGTGCAAAAGTTTTTTTTACCCCTTTACAGGTTATTATTTAATCACTCTAGATACCTAGGGGTTAAATATTTTTTTGTCCTTGTTTGTTATAGGCGAAGAGTATTTTCTGTTCCAGCAATTAGTGGATAGGACTGGAGATAACACCATGTGAAGAATAGGGGGTGCGGACATGGGTGGAGCGAAATACATAAAAATCATAAAATGGGTATTTTAACCTCTTGAATGCTAGAGAGGTGGGCAATGTATTGTGAGACAAGAACTGGAGACCTAGCATTTATAACAACTTTTTATGTCCCCTATAGTACAGTTGTTTTTCTCCAGAATGGACCCACTTGTGTTTTGTGCATATGGCCCTATAGTGTATAAATATTTCACGCATTAATTGTATCACTTTGCAGTATCCTTGGGCAGACAAACAAAACCCTTTATCCTTACTTCATTTATAGTAACTGTAAGACTTGGTCTTTGCTGCATGATCTGAATATACTACACAGCAGAGCTGGAATAGAGACAAATACCTGTCTTGGTACTCAAATGCTTTATAATAGTACTTTTACACATGTTTAACCCTTTGAGTGCCAGAGGGGTACGGAACGCATTGCGGCTGATGTTATAGACAGAAATGGATTACGTCTGAGGCAAACCAATTGTCATTGTTTTGCAATGCGTTGTTACCTATCTACCATTAACCCCTTAAGGACTGGGTGTGTGCAGCTGTCACTTAAGGACCACGGACGTTTTTTTGCTTATTTTTTTTGTTGAATCCGATTCTGGACTCCCCGAGCGGTGTGCACCTTTATGGTTTGAGAGATGAATGCTTCTAACGTTGCCCTCTCCCTCCCCCTTCCCTGTAGTCAGCATTCTAGTTGACTGAAATGAAGAGAGTCGTACAACTTTCAGGTGGCTCTCCAGCACAGCCGGATCGCATTCCTGAAAAAGAAAACTTTCACTGAAATGGTCTTCTACGTGTGCTTGGCTTGCAAGCACACGTAGAATACCGTTTTAGTGAAAGTTTTTTTTTTAGTTAACGCGATAGCTGCTCTGCTGCAGAGCCGCCTGATGATCTCTGACCGGATTTCCTTGAATCAGCTAGAATGCTGACTACGGGGAAGGGGGAGGGAGAGGGCAACTTTAGAAGCGTTCATCTCTCAAACCATAAAGGTTTGAGAGATGACACTGGGGGCAATACTTTTTTTTTTAAGTAGTACTTTGCTATAGGGATTAGTAATACTTAAGTATTACTATCCCTTTAAGTGGTGAAACTCCCCATTACAGTAGCAGCAATGTCCCATAAAAATGTTTCCTTGTTTTGTAGAGTTAAAAAAAATAAATTATGTGGCATAAATCCATAAAGGTTTGAGAGATATTCACATCTAAAGTCTCCCCCGCTTCCTGATGTCAGCTGTAAAGATGACAGCAGGAGATTCGAGTCGGCTGACTCAAGGAAGCTCTTCAGGTATTTTACAATATCGCTATTTCGGCTCTGCTGCTGAGCCGCTGGCTGGTCCCAGGACCAGGATCTCCTGCTGTCAGCTAGAGCACTGATGTCAGGAGAAGGGGAGGGAAGGGGGAACTTTAGATGCAAATATCTCTCAAACCATAAAGGTTTGAGAGATAGGATTTGTGCCACATAATTATTTTTTTTTAAACTCTACAAAACAAGAACATTTTTTATGGGACATTAGTGTCCCTTTAAATCAAAGAGACTCGGGATGTTTATGCATCCTATGTGGTGCAGCTGGTTTGCTCTGCAATTACTCAAGTTCTTACTACAGCAGTCATATTTAATAGTGTGGGACTACAGATATATAACATTGAGATTGTTCTGGCCACACCTACAATTCAAAATATGGGTGTGGCTATCACAGCTGAGGTGCCCTTCAAAAATTAGAGCTCTGGGCAATTGCCTTCTCTGCCTATTGGGAAATGAGGCCACACTGAGAATACCATATACAAAAACAGTCCATATGGATTAAGAGAAAACAGGCCAAATTCATCAACATAAACAGAAATTTTGGAGCAAACCATTTACACCATAGAGGACAAATAAAAATTCCTACAGATGTAAAAGAGACCTATAACCCTCTGAATGTTAAAGAGGTCACCAATGCATTACAAAGCAAAGCACTGGACACCTCTCTCTCTTACTGGTTTAAAAAACCCTTTTAAATCAACTGCTATTCTGAGAATTTTTATTTACCCAACATAGTGCAGTTGGTTTGTTCCAGCATTGTTCAATTTCTTCTTAGAGGCTGATATTAGAAGGAAAATGTAAGCAATTATCCTTCAAACCAACTGCAATTAACAATTCCCATCGGGTTAAAGGGATAGTAATTTTTAAAATGTAAAAAAAAATATGGTCAATTGACCATAAATCTTCATAGGATGGTGTAGCAACAGCGCCACTGTTCAATTTCAGGGCACTGTGATATTGTACCTAAAAACTCAAGTTTGAGCTGTAATAACTTTTGAATAAAAAACCATTCAGCAATCGATGTCCCGTTGTTTTACTCAAGGGGTCAAACCCTACAACATAGTTTTTTGAAGATTTTAAGTATTACTATCCCTTTAAATGGGGCTTCTAACCCCTTAAATGTTAGTGTAGTCTCTATCCTATTGCTTTGCAATGCTTTGAAGAGACTTATAGAATTCAGTGAGTTAATATCCCTAATAGAATTTCCTTTCAACTCTTTAGTGGAGTTGGTTTGCTCAAGAATTGCTTAAAGGGATAGTTATACTTCGTTTTATCCTCATTTTATTTTGTAGGCATTAAAAAAAATGTAGTACGATGTAAGTCTTATCTCTCAAACCTCTATGGTTTGAGAGATATTCCAAGCAAAGTTTCCCCCTCCCGTCCCTTTTACCTAGTGTAAGTCATCTCTTCTCAGATGTGGAATGCAGTCCATAGACCAGACAGATAACAGCAGGGGACAGTCTTCTGCCTATGAGAACAATGAAAGCCCTGCCCCCCTTGACAGGTTTTCAGGTTTTTCCCTTATCTTAATTGACGACTGTCCCTCTCTGCAATCTACCTGGGCACCTCCCTTCTGCTCTGGCTGAGCAGTGTTTCATCAGTAAAAGGGGAGGGGGATACTTTGTCATTGAATTATTCTTGAACTACAACTCTGACAGTATTGAAATAACACTCTCCAAAGTCCAAATACTATGATGATTAATTAGAGCTGCTTTTGTTATGAAACATTACTATCCGTTTAAGGTCTTCTTATAAACACTTTGAGTGGCAGACTGGTATCCAATGTTGGATAGCTGTCTGGCACTCAAAGGGTTAAATCAGCCTCTTAGAATATTACCATCAATGGAGCAATTCTGGGGCAAACCAACTTGGCTTTTGCAATGCCCTTGAATCCACCTGTAGCATCTCAATAACAATTACAGGGATGTTGCAGTAGAAGCCATACACACCTTGGAACAGTAGCTCTCAAGGGATGCTGATCAGTCTGAAAGCTAATCAAGAAAGCTAATGACACTATTTTGTTTGCGGCTCTCAAACAATTTGGAAAGAATTAAACGTCAAAGAAGGCAAATATGTTGTTAACTGCAATTTAACTTCCAAGCAGAGCAGCTGTGTCACCAAATGCCAGCTCATTAGCATCTGAAAATCTGATTGAAAGAGATCAGATGCTTTAGAAATCTGAATGGGAGGTTTGGATCTAACCTTTGTACTCAATTGAAAAGGAAAAAAATGTTTATTTTGGTGGTTGCTAAGAAACCAAAGAAGCAGACTGGAAAGGAGCAGATACTGTAAGTAACACAGGAAGGGAGGGGTGAAAGAAGCTTCTCTAACTGCAAGAGTGTCTACGTTGTGATATCATAAACTAATACATTTCACTAAGTCATTTGTCATTCATAAAACAGGAGTCTAGTAGAGTATCAGTGATACCTTTATTGGCTAATCGACATCTAGCCAATGAGATCACTTTGGCTTACTGACAGAACGCCTCCGTCATCGGAGGATGCTGGGTAGAGGGACGGGAGCAGTGTCAGAGTGGCAAACTGCGGCAAGAGCAGTTTACCCGTAAGTAGGATGCAGGGCACTCTTTATACCTTAACTTTCATGCAAATAACATTTTTTTTTTAAATAATACCAATTTAAACTTATTCGCTAAGTAATCTACCTAATGAGTATAACTTGTAAAGAGGTGATAGATCCACTTTAAAGGATGAGTACATTTTTTTAACTGAACAAAAAAAAAATACATTGTAGGTGTTTACCTGCTGAGTAAAACCAGTTCTCTTACTGATGGGACATGCAATGTTCCAAAGTTATTACATTTTAAGCTGATGTTTTTTACTGAACAGTGTTGTCTTGTGTCCAGAACCCCCTACCTAAGTAACACATCTGAAACCTCTCTAACATTCAAAGTTTTAAAAATTTCCATTTAAATTAATGTGAATTTGCTGAATTTTCCTTACAATCCTATGGTGCAATTTATTTACTCCAGATTTGCACATCTTTGGCTTAATTGATAAGTCCCATAGTTTGCATTGTATCTGCATAGATTTTATATAATGATCTCTGTTGAAGTCTGCCATTAGTTCACACCTTCCCCTAGCATGCAATAGCATTAAATAACTCTTAAAGGGTTGTCTGGGTCATTTGCGTTTATCAAAATGTAACTGTAACTAATTATCAGTAAACTATGAGAGAGGTCAAATGAAAAGAAAAAAAAAAAAAAACATTTATAGAGATAACCAGCTGTTAAGAACACCTTTTTAATAGCCACGTATTCCTGGGTTCTAGACCCTTTTAAAGGAGAACTAACACCTTGTAATAATAACATTCCACTTAACTTAGTACTGCCAGAAGATCCTGTTCTTGCACCTTAATTTAAGATGATATGTGCATAAAGGCAGAAAACACAACTGCTGGCAGGTTTTTCAAACTGAAGCAGACAGAGTGCATGAACCTGCTTAAATCTTTAAAGTGATAGTAATGTTACAAAAAATAGCAGCTCTAATTAATCTTTATAGTATTTGGGCCACAGAGAGTGTTATTTCAATACAGCTAAAGTTGTAGTACAAGAGTAATTGATTAATAAAGCATCCCCTTCCCGCCCCTTTTACCTAGTGTAAGCCACCTCCCCTCAGATGTGGAATCTGGTCTCTTGACAGGGCAGCTCACAGCAAGGGACAATCTTCTTACTGTGAGCAAAAGGAAATCCCTGCCGCCCTTGACAGGTTTTTCAGGTTTTTACTTATGCTCACTGGAGATTATCCCTTTGTGTGATCCATACGGATATTCTTGCTGCTCTGAGGTGAGCAGTGTTACATCAGTAAAAGGGGATGGAGGGGGATACTTTATCATTCAATTACTCTTGAACTACAACTCTGACAGTATTGAAATAATGCTCTTCATGGCCCAAATACTATGAAGATTAACCAGAGCTGCTTTTTTCGTGAAACATTACTATCCCTTTAAGAACTCTAGGGATGAGAAATGCATTGCATGCTACTTTGGTCATACAAAGATTAACCCCTTGAGTTTCAGGGGAGTGAGCAAAACATTGCTTTGCAATGCATTGCTCACTCTTCAGACACTCAAGAGGTTAAAGGGATAGTAATACTTCGTTTTAACTTTATTTTATTTTGTAGGCATTAAAAAAACATGAAGAATGATATAAGTCTTATCTCTCAAACCTTTATGGTTTAAGAGATATTCACAAACAAAGTATCCCTTCCCTGTTCAACCAGATCAGAAGGGAGGTGCCCAGGTAGACTGCAGAGAGGGACAATCTTCAATTAAGATAAGGGAAAAAGCTGAAAAACTTGTCAAGGGGGGAAGGGCTTTCATTGTTTTAATACAAAGAAGATTGTCCCCTTCTGTTATCTGTCTGGTCTTACAACCAGATTCACATCTGAGAAGAGATGGCTTACACTTGGTAAAAGGGGCGGGGAGGGGAACTTTGCTTGTGAATATCTCATAAACCATAAAGGTTTGAGAGATAAGACTTATATCATTCTTCATGTTTTTTTAATGCCTACAAAATAAAATAAAGTTAAAACAAAGTATTACTATCCCTTTAAGTTCGTAGAGCAGAGATGGACTCTTTTCAGATGTTCTGTTTTGATCAAAAGAACAAGGGCAACATTCATTGGGGGGCAATTAGGATTTTCTGGCAATAGTAAAGTAAGGTCATTTTATGGAGGTGTTAGTTCATCTCTAAGCCTCTTCATCTCTAGGTCAGCAGTCTGAATACAGTTATTTTTATTGTGGTGACCTTTTATTAATCAAGGTTTTATTCAAGTGGTAATACAGAGTTTCAACATGAATTTTTCTATAAATATGTAGGTGTTATCACTATTGTTACTTTAGAAAAACCTGCTAATCTCAACTTAAAGGAACAGTGAACTATTTTATGAAAACCTATATGTTATAGAGCTTTTCCTGCTGAGTAAAACAAATATACTCCTACTGCTGTCAGTTGTTTTATTCAAATGTTACAACAGTACAAATAATAATGAAGGGAATTACTGATTTACCCATTTGGGACTTAATTGGAAATGGCTTCAATACAATTTTTTTCTGCCTTCCTCTGGATCCACAAGCGGGATTTCACAGAGTGGAAATATTCTGAAGCATATCATATTGGTCCTGCCATTACAACAGTCCAACCACGAAATGCCAGGAAATTCCTCTCTGAACAAGAGAAGAAGCCAACCCCAGACGTACATTTTGGCCTTGTTGGGCCTCATCAGTGAGATGTAGCTGATCTCTCTAAGCATGATATGCTTTAGGATATTTCCTCCCTGTAAAAGGCACTAGTGGGCTAAAAGAGACTGCACCCTGGGTAGGAGAACAAAACAGGAGGGCGGCCAATAGTGCCTGTTATCCCAACTTTATCATCAAATATAAATTAAAGAATAATACTCACAAGTGGAGTTGTTACTCAAGGGCTTATACCCATAAGTAACCCAATTCGCATGCAGGGATATATACCTGAAATAAAAAAATTAAAAAATACTGTTGCGCTTCACCAAAAGGCCAAGAGATATAAATGATCAATACAAGAAATATTACAATATATAAATATATCAATAAACCAATATTACAATAGATATATACCAACAGACCAATAATAATCCAAATAAAGGTCTGGTAATTAAGAAGTCCACAAGATGGATCCTCGCTGCTCAGTTTCAGTGGTAAGGGTCTCCACAAACAATAAGCTGAAAAACAAAAAATAAACAACCGGTGCAGAAGATTCCTCTAAGTGTAGTAATAAAAGTCCTTAATCCTTCACCAACACCAAATAACAAATGGAAATGTACTCACAATCTTCAGAGGCTCATCTGCCTCCAAGAACTCATGCCTGCACTGGCTCACACCCCAGTATGGTGCTCCCAGGACCAACTCCGCTCCCCCAATGGATAGGAACAAATGTGGAAGTATTGGCAAGTAATGGGTATATCCAAACCCAACACTAAAGCCAACACAACCTTATTATATTATTGAATATAACCAGGCACCCTACAATAGGGGACTATAAAAGTGACACCAGTTACTATAACCAAATGTATTAAAAATAAATAAAACACTATAAAAGAGTAGACCTGTGCACGGGCAAAATTTTCGGTAAAATTCGAATTCGGACGAATTTTTTTTTTTCTAATTCGGATGATCCTAATTTCGGACCGGGCCTATTTGATTCGGACGAAATTCTGATCCATTCCGAATTATTCGGCCGAATTTAACATGGGTTAAATTATAGCAGTGCGCCTCCGTACACGCTGCTATCATTCTTTGCAGACAGGGTGTGCATTTAGAAAAAGATCCATCCCAAAAACGGACATTGTCGTACATTGAAAGTCTGTGCATGTCACCTCTACTCTACCATGGGATGCCAGTCACAATGCAAACGTCGAACATCGAAAACCCATGCCTGTCATTCAATATAGCATGTTCGAACATCGAAACCCCATGCCTGTCATTCAATCTAGCATATGTTTGAACATCGAAACCTCATGCCTGTCATTCAATTTAGCATATGTTCGACATCGAAAACCCATGCCTGTCACATCCTACTCAACATAAGTGGTCGACTCGAACATGGACAAACTACATGTCACATTCTATGTTAGTACATGGGTAAAGATTAAGGTTTCATTTTCTGGTACCAGCCTCCTACCCTACTGTCCCTCTTTAGTACCCAAATTCCTCTCTCTCGTTTTCCTATCCTGATTTCCCCTCATATCAGATAACTCTATGTGTATATACATTGTGGAGTTTCATACTACATCAAGAATAAACATCAGTGATTGTAATGTGATAGATGTAATGTGTTAACCCTTTGAGTGCCAGAGTGGTACGCAATGCATTGCAAAGCAATGCGTTGCATACCACTCTGGCATTCAAAGGGTTAAAAAGAAAAATGGAGACATTCTGTTGTGAACAAACTGCAACACAGGAGAGAAATAAAAAAAAATGCTTGACATCTATACTGAAGAGGGGTCCACAGCATTGTCTTAGTATAGCAATATCACCGTTTTCCGTGAGTGTGCAATACAGGGCTCTACGATAATTGCTGGGCATTTCCCAACGTCATAATCAGGGGATGATGGGAGTTGTATTCTAACTACTGTTAGGAAACACATAAGTGATGCACATTCATCTCCCACCTAGAAATTATTTACACACGAGGCAACTCCCCCAAGTAATACCTAGCCCCTTTCCAAGTGAAAGGACTTCCAGAAAGGCTTCAGATCTCTTAGTGACTCACCTGTTATTGCCAGTCAGCGGGACCCGGAGAGTAGGAGGGGGTGATGCTATGGCTGCACGGCATGGTGCTCTTAGTTGGTCACTTGTCGCAATGTTGAAGCCAGCACCTTCTGGGTGGAGACACCTCACAGCAATCCTGTTCAGGACACATCATGCACTGTTGTGCACTCATACTACGGATCCCAAATGTTTAGACTCATTTCGTACAGGGGGCACCCTCCTGTATTTGTAAAACCTCTCTAGCAAATCTGGGACGGTAGACCTATTTACTCAAGTCTTGACTTTAGGTGGGCGATAAACAATATAAAATAGGCATAATGTTTCACTATCACATAATTTACGTCACTGAAGCAGCCAGCAGGCATCGCCACTGAGTGAGCATAGGGCTGCCCGGCTGCTGACAGTCACACTGATGGGATGGGACACCCTGCAACACAGAAATGGCGGAAGAGCACAAAATAAACATGCTATGGGACGGTAAATTGCCGCCCCTGTCAAAGTGCCGCCTGGGTCCATGGACCCACTGGGACCCATGTAAGGGCCGGCCCTGTATTCGAACAAATACCTAATATTTTTTTATATTTTGCACAGGAACAAATATTACTTGCTCTTGCAGTGGCAATAACTGGAACTAATGCTGGCTGCCTACCTATGCCTAGCCTAATGCTACCTGCCTGCCTACACAACAACTGTTCACTCTCTAATCTATTCTCTCTCTGAGCTCCAACAACCCAATGAGGAAATGCAGGCTGTCAGTCTGTGTGACTGTGTCATTAGTCCAACCCCCATCATGAAACGAAGAAGGCTATTCGAATACAGACAAAAGAGGGAAGTAGTGCATGAAACGGAGAATGGAATTGGACTAGAGACATGGAGGGAAAATTATGGAGGGAAAGTAATTGAGCGCGCACAGGAAGTACAAAAAAGTCCTGGTCAAAAGTAGTCAAAACTTTTGGAAATGTGTCGATTGCCGAAACTTCCGAAAGTTTAGACGAATTTCGGACCTGGGCTGTTCGGAGTCGGATCATTTTTTCCGAATGACCCTTGAGTTTCGGATTGGCCGAATGTCTCCGAATGACCCCATTTTCGACGAAATCCGAATGTCTCCGAATGAATTCGCACATGTCTATAAAAGAGTACAATAATGCAAACAAAAATATATATCCTATAGTAGGCAATCACTAGGACAATAAATATAACTGGCTTAACGTGTTTCGTGGCACTTATGCCACTTCATCAGAAGCCAAAAATAGGTTAAAATTGCTATTTTTTGTTTTTCAGGGATATATATACCTGCCTCTGATCGGGTGCTCTCTTTGCACACTGGGTAGGACACCATTCCTATAGAGATTGCAAATTTGTATTGCAGGCTTGTTCCTAGCTGAGTGTCTCTGACTTCCACTTTACAGATCTTCAGACTCTCCCTGAAAACTCGCCTCTTCAGGGAAGCCTATCAACTGCTTCCATAACCATTATGAGCAGGGCCAGACCAACAGCCAACTTCTGCTCACTCTTATTCCCTCCTGTAATCACTCTCCCACCTGCAACCCAATCACGACATCATTGTTCAGTCATTTTCTCCCAAACAGAACCACTATGTGCCGGGACCACTGCACTCAATAACACTTCTTTCTCCCACCCACTGAACGGCAGGTCATGTGACAAGATGCACTTACACCACATAACACTTACTCCTTCTATGTCCCACCTACCTTCCTGTAGACTTTAAGGTCTCAGGAGCAGGGCTCATTGATTCTTTTGTTTTCCATGTTCCATTTGTACTATTTAATATCTCTGTATGCCTATTCCCTATTGCACAGCACTGCGGAATACGTTGGCGCTAAATAAATAAAGAATAATACTGATAGCATAACAAAGAACTTGGAGAAGTGGTATCACTGGAGAAGTCATCTCTGCTTTATCACTTCTTTATCGAACCTTAGTGCATCTCCGTCCTACGCATACACATTTACAAAACACATACACTTAACCATGCATCCAAACAAAATGCTTCCACTTAACCATGCATGCGCACATCATCCCTTAAAGGGATAGTTATGTTTTACACTAAAAGTAGCTCTAATTAATCTTTATAGTATTTGGGCCATGAAGAGTTTTATTTCAATACTGCCAGAGTTGCAGTTCAAGAGTAACTGAATGATAAAGTATCCCCCTCCCGCCCCTTTTACTGATATAACACTGCTCACCTTAGAGCAGCAAGGTGGTGTCCAGGTGGATCTCAGAGAGGGACAGTCTTCAATTAGCATAAGGGAAAAACCTGAAAAACCTGTCAAGGGGGTCAGGGTTTTCCTTATGCTCACAGTAAGAAGATTGTCCCTTGCTGTGAACTGTCCGGTCAAGAGACCAAATTCCAAATCTGAGGGGAGGTGGCTTACACTAGGTAAAAGGGATGGGAGGGGGATACTTTATCATTCAATTACTCTTGAACTAAAACTCTGACCGTATTGAAATAACACTCTCTATGGCTCAAATACTATGAAGATTAATTGGAGCTGCTCTTATGTGAAACATTACTATCCCTTTAACTCCCAGATTATTGAGGCTGGAAGTCATAGGTTTAAACGGCTTTACAGTTTTTCATCTATTTGTTCGTGCTGTAGTATTTTTCACCCATTTGTACTTTCTGCATCTTGAATTTGATGAAGACCTGTCTGCCATTGAAAGGTTGGAGGCCCCTTCAAAAAATGACAATGTTTATTTCTTCCCTATGGTGTAGTTAGTTAATTACAGAATTGCTCCCACCTTCAACTATTCATACAACCCTTGACGCCTAATTATTTTTTTGCCACCCCCTTCTCTAATCCTTTCCATCTCTACCTCAATCAGTCTGACAAATTCTACTAAAAATGGAACAAATCAACCCACCATTACAAAAGATTACACACAAAGCAAAGGGAATGAGCACTTATCTGACTTTAGGACCGTATAGAGTGGGATGTCTGCTTCTGCTTTGCTTTCCAATTTACCTCAGTGAAGTGTGTTTTCGAAAGCCTTTATAGGAATTCTCTTTCTGTTTAGTTTGCATAAGTGGCAGTTTGTTCCGAGCCCACCTGTAATTTGTTAGAAAACATCATTTTGTCTTCTTGTAAGAATATAAAATGTCATTCCTATCGAACAAGAGCAAAGGTAGTTGTACTGCACCATGTTTGTATAAAACATTGGCACAGTTAATAGATGGGAATAAAGGAAAATTTGTGTGAAATTTGGTAGAGGTGCCTTTTATTTTACCTATCAGGCCATACTCACAAAGTAAGTTAGGAAAAAATTCAAATTCTCCTTGATTTAAATGGATAGCAATGTTTCACAAAAACAGCAGCTCCAATTAATCTTCATAGTATTTGAGCCATAGAGAGTGTTATTTCAATACTGTCAGAGTTGTAGTTCAAGAGTAATTGAATGATAAAGTATCCCCCTCCTGCCTCTTTTGCCTATTGTAAGCCACTTCCCCTCAGATGTAGAATCTGGTCCTGGGACCAGACAGGTTGCAGCAAGGGACAATCTTCTTACTGTGAGCATAAGGAAAACCCTGTCCCCCTTGATGGGTTTTTCCTTATGTTCACTGAAGATTGTCCCTCTCTGAGATCCATTTGAGGTGAGGTGACCAGTGTTACATCAGTAAAAGGGGCGGGAGGGGAATACTTTGTCATTCAATTACTCTTGAACTGCAACTGTGACAGTATTGAAATAACACTCTATACCACCCTAATACTATGAAGATTAATTGGAGCTGATTTTATTGTGAAACCTTACTATCCCTTTAAATGGGAGTTTTCAATCTGTGGATGTTAGAGAGAAGGTTAATCAAGAACTTTCTAGCATTCAAGGGGTAAAAAAAAAAATTGACATAAATGGGAATTTTTTTCTTTGTCCTCTGTGATGCAGTTAATTAAACCCCCTGAGTGCCAGAGAGTAGTGTTGAGCGAGCGTGCTCGGCCGATGCTCGGATCGGCTCGAGCATCGCTCTGCTCGGCACATGGCGGTACTCGTCGAGTACCGCCATGTGCTCGCCCGCCATGTTCGGGTGGCGGGGATCTGTGCCGGAAGAGGCACAGATCCGAAGACGCTCCGCTGGACCACCAGGGACTGGAGGTACGGGGGCATTGCGGAGATGAAGGGGGCATTGCGGAGATGAAGGGGGACATTGTGGAAGAGGGGCATAGACTCTATGCCCCTCTTCCACAATGTCCCCCTTCATCTCCGCTATGCCCGTCTTCCACAATGTCCCCCTTCATCTCCGCTATGCCCCTCTTCCACAATGTGCCCCTTCATCTCCGCTATGCCCCTCTTCCACAATGTCCCCCTTCATCTCCTCTATGGCATAGAGGAGATGAAGGGGGACATTGTGGAAGAGGGGCATAGCGGAGATGAAGGGGCACATTGTGGAAGAGGGGCATAGCGGAGATGAAGGGGGACATTGTGGAAGACGGGCATAGCGGAGATGAAGGGGGCATAGCGGAGATGAAGGGGGACATTGCGGAGATGAAGGGGGCATTTGGAGATGAAGGGGGCATAGCGGAGATGAAGGGGGGCATTGACCAGGCACCCTCCCCTCATCAGAGCAGGGGGTGCCTGGTGTAATGCTCGTGTCGCCCCATGCATTTGAATGGGGCTCGGGTGCTCGGCCGAGCACTCGAGCCTCAGGGGGTGCTCGGTCAGAGCACCCGAGCACCCGAGCATCGGGGTGCTCGCTCAACACTACCAGAGAGGTATCCAACGCATTGCAATGCAATGTGTTGGATACCTCTCTGGCACTCAAAGGGTTAATGGAAAAGTGACACCTCCAAACATTAACCCCTCACTTACCTTACCTAATCTAATGGCCCTCATGAATTTTGGCCTTGTGCCTTGGTTCAAGGATGGAAGCGGACATGACAGTTGCTAACAGGACCAAACAGGACGCAAATCCCACTCACTACACAAGGTAATCTTAATCTAAAGCTAAACGCGTTTATAAAAAAAAATCTTCAGGAGCATTTTAAATAAAAATTAAAAATAAAAAAAAAGATAGGGACTCGCTTGAAATATTGGGGAAATATTGAGGTACCTTGATGTGGTGAGCGAGCATAACCATATTTTGGCCAAACTATGAGAACAAAAACCTCAAATTTATTAACAGTGGTATCAAATTTATTAAAGTGGTATCAAATATACTTTATACAGGGTTCACATTGATAATTCACATTGAAGAGAGCAGGTCTTTTTATCTGTTCTAACTGAAAAGGTATGCTCATGAACTCTGTCTACTTCAGTTTGAAAAAACTGCCAGCAACTTCCATGTCTGCCTCTATGGGCATGGCATATAGGCTAAAACTCAAAGAGTCCAATAGGATTTTCAGTTCATAGCAAGTAAATGCCACCTATGTAATATGATTATAGAAAATGCACACTAATTATTGGTGTCCTCTATGTCCTAACATCAGATTGTTTGTGATAGGCATAAAATAATATACCTGTATGAATGCAATGTTCCCTTTACCATAATGGAATATATTGACTTATTTATGAGACCATTCAATGGCATGCTTTTTAAATGATGCGCGCAAAAGAGTGTGCCACCAAATTACACAGTTACCATGTCGCAGTGATCAAAAGGTCGACATGAGAATCTCGCCCTGCATGACAGCGTGAGATTCTCATGTCGCAGGAATAAACGTTGCATGACAGCATCTGGGTTACACTTTCTCTCACCCTGTGTAGCAGCTGGTGAGCTGATCAATCCAGTTGCATCAGTATCCAATGTCACGTTCATTTGATTAGCTCGCCGGCTGTTACACAGGGTGAGAGAAAGAGTAATCCAGAGGCTGTCATGCAAAGTTTATTCCGGCAACATGAGAATCTCACCCTGTCATGCAGGGCGAGATTCTCATGTCGACTTTTTGATCACTGCGACACGGTAACTGTGTATGCACGCTCTTTTGCATGTGACTTTTTAGTAAGTTTACCCCATTCAATGGCCAGTCCTCCCTCCTCACAGCATCATATAAAGGGGGATGTACTAATTGGACCAGACTCCAAAATAGGCACTGGAACCAGTCTGCATGTGCTGCATCTGTCTAACCCCTATGTACTAAGCTATCAACGTTGTAAACTCTCCTGCTTGCTCCATGTGTTGAGCAGTGTGGGAGTATATTAGAGTTTTGGAGTGTCCTCTTGCTTGTTCTACCCTTTGTACTAACAAGGCACCAAGGAAATATATAATGAGTCTATTTTTGTACACATGCTATAAGGGAATCATTCAGAGTTTCCTTGCATTAAAGTCTTAACAATGGCGGCGTGTGTGCACTGGTATGCACAAATGTCAGCGGGAGATTGCGGGAGAATCTGCACCAGGCAAGATATATGTGCATTCTGCACAGCTTTAAACCTCTTGAATGTGCACCCATTGCAATCCTACTGTATTTGTAGTAAAGCGCTCACATGGATGCGTACATTCCAGTAATGCAGGCTCAGTCCTTCAGTGCAGGAAATGAGCTTCGCTAGTGAATTCGTACATTTCCACCACTAAGGGTGTGAATGGCATTCTGTACAAAGGCATACCGGTTACTGTGAGATTTTCTTACCCATTGCCTATCTGCCATGCATTATGAGTGAATACATGGCTGCTTTCTTCCACATGCATCAAGGGATGGGCAATGTGGAAGGGAACAGGCTAAGTGTAAACTGAGCATAGAAGAAATCATCCAAAAATTCACCTTTCTCCATAGAACAACTATGCGGGTGGCGTTAAATACTTGTTTCCACTGAAATTGCTTGCTGGAGTTAATATCAAGAATGTATTAAATGTGCCTGCACATAGAGGTGGAAATTCACTAATTTAGGGAAAGTGCACCTTATATATAAATGTACAGAAGGGCAATTTTGGGGCAAACATACTCCATAACCCCAATGACATAAATAGGGATTTTAATGCATTTAATGCTTGAAAGGTCCCCAAAGCATAGTTTTGTAATGTGTCAATGACCTTTCTTGCATTTAACAGATTAAAATCCACATTTGTATCATGAGAATTCTGCATTTGACCCCATGGTACACTTAGCTTGCTCCAGAATTACACAAATTGGTTTCCTACATAAGGTTTAGTATATATATGCACATATCACATACATAAGGCCTGTATATATATATATATATATATATATATATGATACTAGTATTGAAGGCCCGTGTGAACGGGCTGGGGTGTTGCCAGGTGGCCTCGGCTGGTGCTTGGGGGATGGCACGTTCGAGCAGTCTCTGCTGCGCGTGACTACTGTGCGTGATTGCGTCATTCGGACAGTCTCTACTGTACATGCACGTGTTACGCACACAGGGAGCTTCGCATCCTAGCAAATTATATTATAGGACACCTCATTTGCATAAGTCCCAGTATATATAAGCCTAAATCATGTATATAAGGGCCCGTACATAAAAGGATAGTTCACTTACATAAGTCTGACTAGATATAAGCTATAAGCACAGCTCCTGTATATAAGGTCCAATACATATAAGTACAGATCATATACATAAAGCCAAGTATATATAAACACATAAGGCTGAGTATATAGCACAGCTCAATAGCATAAGGCCCAGTATTCTGCAAGGTTTTCACAAAAACACTATCAAGAATGGACACAATACTTAATGTGGCACAGAAGAAGCAGACTTCAGGAGCGGTATCAGTACAATGGACAATATCCAGACATTGCAGCAAATTATAGAGCTAAATGATGATTACAGCCTTCCACTTTGCATAGCGTTCATTGACTACAAAAAGGTCTTTGACTCAGTGAAAAAAGCAAGCAAAAATAACCAGATTAACCAACTCTGTGAGACAATTAGAGTTTAAAGAAATATTTGATTCCCTTGTTTAGAGATCAAAGAGTAGCAGGCACTTTTTCAGATGTAGTGAGAAAAGAAGAGCATTGTTGTATCAAATTCAACCCTTACATTTACCTATACCTTTCTCCCCTGCTATTGGCATCTTTCTTAGGGGATACAGTGTTGCTGCTCTACAGCTGTTAATGGCTCTTCACTTCACCCTACATCTAGTGAGCTTCCCTCTTGCTTATACATGATGTGATGTCACTAACTTCTCACCCAGAAGTTTGGAAACTGGGTGGGTTTGGGAAAGTGATGCTTAAGATGAGGTGGATCATTATAATGAACACACTGTACATTACGGGGTTGTGAACTTGTGACGCAGAACTGCAGCAATTTGGATGGGTGGGCTCAGTGGTTAGGCCAGTGGGTGCAACAGGTCACTACCAGGCATCCCTAAAAATCTGGTGCCCTAGGCAAGTGCCTAGCTTGTCTACTGGTAAATCAGGCCCTGTATGTATAAGCACAGCTCATAAACATCATAAATATATGCCCCAGTATTTATATATAAGCACAGCTCACATACATAAGCCCCAGCGTATATGTAAGCACAGCTCATATACACAAGGCCCTGTGTATATCTAAGCACAGCTCATATACATAAGCCCCAGTGTGTCTAAGCACACCTACTGGTCTGCCACTGAGGAAGTCCACAATTTGTGAAGAGACGTATACAACCACCAATTGACTGAGGAGGACCTCACACCTGAATGTTATGCAGAGGTAGTTTTATCAGCTGATGGCTTTTAGGTATGCTTCTTGCCCTCCCAGGCCTGTCTGAGTTTTGGGAAAGGAGTGCATACCCATACTGGCAGTAATGAAAGCCATACTCTTGCCCCTAGTAGCATGGCTAATAAGTTTTTTCATTTTTGGGCCAAACAGTTGCACACAAATGTCAGAGAGAGACTAAAAATGTCTTGGAGGATTGATCTGTTGACCAAATTTTTAGCCAAAGAGTAAGTAAACCAGGCATTTATCCAACTGATCATTAAAGTGATAGTAATGTCTAAAAAAAACTTTTTTGCATTTAGAAGAGCTCAAAAAGCTGATCTAAATGCAAAAAAACGTATCTCTCAAACCGCTATGGTTTAAGAGATACGGACGTTTGAAATTTGATTTCTCCTACTGACAGCTATAAAGCTGTCAGCAGGAGATTCGTGTCGGTCGACACGGAGGCGCTTGAAAAGTGCCGAGATCTCGTTACTTACACAGAATCCCTTTATTGGAATGGTCTAAAACGTGTGCCTGAACACTAGGCACATGTTTTAGACCATTCCATTGAAGGGATTCCGTGTAAGTAACGAGATCTCGGCACTTCTCAAGCGCCTCAGTGTCGACCGACACGAATCTCCTGCTGACAGCTTTACAGCCAGGGCCGGCGCTGCCATTAAGGCAGAACAGGCAGCTGCCTTAGGGCGCCGCAATGGAGGGGCGCCGAAAAGAGGGAAGTTGTGTTTTTTTTTTTTTTTTTTTTCCTGCGGTGTGTCACATAGACGCCGCGAGGGAGCGCTTGGTAGACAAATCAGCGCTCCCTCGCAGCGTCTATGTTACACACTGCAGAGAGACCCAGGCTCTGTAGTAATACAGAGCGCTGAGAGATGACATTATCTCCCAGAGCTCTGCATTACTGAGAGCAGCGCGCGGGAGCCTCAGCTCTGTGCCGAAGGAGGCACAGAGCTCTAAGCTGTGGCACGCCACTAGACCACCAGGGACTCAAGGTAGGGAGATGAAGTTGAATTTTGGAGATGAAGAGGCATTGTGGAAGGGGAATTATGGAGATGAAGAGGCATTGTGGAAGGGGAATTATGGAGATGAGGGGGCATTGTGGAAGGGGAATTATGGAGATGAAGGGGCATTGTGGAAGGGGAATTATGGAGTTGAGGGGGCATTGTGGAAGGGGAATTATGGAGTTGAGGGGGCATTGTGGAAGGGGAATTATGGAGATGAAGGGGCATTGTGGAAGGGGAATTATGGAGATGAAGGGGCATTGTGGAAGGGGAATTATGGAGTTGAGGGGGCATTGTGGAAGGGGAATTATGGAGCTCAGGGGGCATTGTGGAAGGGGAATTATGGAGATGAAGGGGCATTGTGGAAGGGGAATTATGGAGATAAGGGGTATTGTGGAAGGGGAATTATGGAGTTGAGGGGGCATTGTGGAAGGGGAATTATGGAGATGAAGGGGCATTGTGGAAGGGGAATTATGGAGTTGAGGGGGCATTGTGGAAGGGGAATTATGGAGATGAAGGGGCATTGTGGAAGGGGCATTGTGGAGATGAAGGGGCATTGTGGAAGGGGCATTGTGGAGATGAAGGGGCATTGTGGAAGGGGCAATGTGGAGGTGGGGAGAGTGTGGAGGTAAATATGTGGGCGGGGGCAGGGGATTGTGGCAAGGTCGGGGGGGGGCATCAAAATGCACCTTCGCCTGTGTATACAAAAATCCTTGCACCGGCCCTGTTTACAGCTGTCAGTAGGAGAAATCAAGCTTCAAACGCCCGTATCTCTTAAACCATAGCGGTTTGAGAGATAAGTTTTTTGCATGTAGATCAGCTTTTTGAGCTCTTCTAAATGCAAAAAAGTTTTTTTTAGACATTACTAACACTTTAAGTGCTGCTGCATCTGCAAGTGGTAAGCCTGTCTTTTTAGAAAGGTGAGAAAGAGGAGTGTCAACAGCTGGGGGTAGCCGACTTCTGTAGTGGGGATAAATAGTTTCTTATCAAGTGACTTACATTCCTCCAGAATCACCTGGTCCAAAAAATGATGGGGAAGAAAAAGTGAAGCATCCTTCTTACACCTCTTTAAAATGTCAGGGGATGAAGAACTAGAATCAGTGGTCTCAGAAACCTTAAGGGTCTCCAAAACTGCCCTAGTAAGTACCTGAACAGGTGAATTAGGGTCTTCCTCAAATTAATCCCCAGCAGTAAATGAGGAATAAAAATCATCGTCATCAAATTCCACATCCTCAACAGGAGAATTCCCCTCTCCTTGAGGAATTCCTCCTCCAAAAAAATGACTGGATGTTCTTTTGGGGGAAATGGAACAATCCTGCTTCCTGGACTCACAAATTTCCTTAAAGGGATAGTAATGTTTCAAAATAAAAACAGCTTTAATTAATCTTCATAGTATTTGGGCCATGGAGAGTTTTATTTCAATACTGTCAGAGTTTTAGTTCAAGAGTAATTGAATAATAAAGTATCCCCTTCCCACCCCTTTTACTGATATAACACTGCTCTCCTTAGAGCAGCAAGGTGGTGTCCAGGTGGATCGCAGAGAGGGACAATCTTCAATTAGCATAAGGGGAAAAACCTGAAAAACCTGTCAAGGGGGACAGGGTTTTCCTTATACTCACAGTAAGAAGATTGTCCTTCGCTGCAACCTGTCTGGTCCCAGGACCAGATTCCACATCTGAGGTGAGCAGTGTTACACTAGATAAAAGAGACAGGAGGGTGATACTTTATCATTCAATTACTCTTGAACTACAACTCTCTCAGTATTGAAATAACACTCTCCATGGCCCAAAATACTATGAAGATTAATTGGAGCTGCTTTTATTTTGAAACATTACTATCCCTTTTATAAAGGAAGGAATATCATTCACAGTACATATTAGGGCTTCAACCCATGCAGGCTCCTGTTCAGGAGAAGAGGGACCTGCAAGTTGCTGTGTAGGAAAAGAGGGGCATAATGTACCGGTAAAGTCCATAGGAAGATCAGTCTGATTTGAGGAGCAAAGGGGGAATGAGGAACCCCCTGAAGTGCTGGTAGTCTTAGACTTGACCATGTCTCCCTTGTGCTCAGCCACAGCCAGTAGACCCTCAAAGAAAGAAGACAGGACAGGAAATATGTCAGAAGGAGATTCAGCCCCCAGGAACAGAGAGCTGAAAAACAGATGGCCCATGGGTCCAGTGCAGTGAAAAATAAGGAGGGAGGCATAGTGCTTCCCCTTCCTCCTCCCTGAAGCCAGGAGAAAAAAAACAGGCCTCGTGGGAGAAAGTTCTTCTCTCCAGCTGGCTTGAACAGCACTATGGATCTCCAACCATTGTAAATGTTCGCCACTCCCCTCATAGCAGTAAAAGAATAGACAAATAGACAAACAAGCCCCTCCCTGAAGGCTCATTGTGGCAAATGTATAAACAGTACAGTGGGTGTATTCTGGGGCAAACCAACTGCACCATTAAATTCCATTAATTCCTTGAATTCATTTAAAAGGATATCTGGTCACTGTATCTATGGTGCAGTGGGCTTGCTTCTGAATTGCTCCAAGTATCTCTTTATACATGTGCTTAAAGGGATAGTATTATTTCACAATAAAAACGGGACCAATTCATTTTCATAGTATTTGGGCCATGGAGAGTGTTATTTCAATACTGTCAGAGTTGTAGTTAAAGAGTAATTGAATGATAAAGTATCCCCCTGTTGCCCCTTTTACTGATGTAACACTGCTCACCTAAAAGCAGCACGACTGTCCGGATGGATCGCAGAGAGGGACAATCTTCAGTGAGTATAAGGGAAAACCTGAAAAACATGTTCACAGTAAGAAGATTGTCCCTTGCTGTGAGTTGTCCGGTCAAGAGACTAGATTCCACATTTGAGGGAAGGCGGCTTAAACTAGGAAAAAGGGACGGGAGGGGGATATTTTATCATTCAGTAACTCTTGAACTACAACTCTGACTGTATTGAAATAACACTCTCCATGGCCCAAATACTATGAAGATTAATTGGAGCTGCTGATTTGTCAAACATTACTATCCCTTTAATGTGATCAGATCACCAGTCTAACCCTTTTAGTACCAGACAGATAACATACAGATTGAATTGCAAAGGGTTAATGTGGGCAGTTTAAATAGCCCACATTAAACCAGTGCAATTTTGCGATGTGGTCGATACGTATGTCCCAACAAATATAATAGTTCAAATAAGATATCTTTGTAACAATAAAATAGGGGAAAATAGTGTAGTAGGATCCATCCTTTACCAGATCTATTTCAGGTGGGAATTCTGGTTAAATACCAACAGGACAGATTGGGTCTAGCTATCAGCAAAGCAATCCTAGCATGAGTCATTTCTGTTTGTCTAAGAACCGTCTATCCAGAAAAATAAATATCACATGGGTATTCCAATTTCAGCTTGCAACTTTTATTATTTTTTGTTGGCATTGTTACGAGCAGATGAAAACTGCTGTAGCAGATCATCATTTTGTTTCTCTGGGGACTCAATATTAATCCTAGCTGCCTCTTTTCGCTTTGTGTGTTGTTCAGGAAGTGCTGGTTCTAATAGGCAGCGCTATTATTCTGACAGGTGGTGTAAACAATGCAGAATCACTCCAGAGTGTGCTCCAAGGCACACCTGGGCTCCCCATTGTTACTTCTGCTTTCAGCAGATATTGAGCATAGTGCCAGCCCTTCTATCACTCAAAGGAAGAGGCAATTTAATAAAAAGGTATCAGGCATCCTTATTCTGCAGTGGTGTTATATGATGTTGGCATGCAGTGGCCTGTTGTTCTGCTGGTCTCATGTAATTCCAGATTTAAAAAAAATGTACCAGATCATAAACCTGCCACGACTTGGATGAAAATCTGCCCTGATCAAAGGGGGTTAAACGATGTGTCTCATTTACCTATTCAGCACAACTGATTAAATGGCAAATATCACATTTTATTAAGAGCCTAATGTTCAGCAAAAGAGTGGAGGAAATCTGGGGCAAACCAACTGCATCACAGGGAAGAACTAAAAATAAACCATTGTTTTAAATGGGACATTTAACACCTTCAGTGCCAGAGTGAGATCTTCAATGCATTTCAAAGTACTGCTTCGGGAAAACACTCTAGCATTCAAGAGTTTATATTAATGTGTAACAATTATTATTTTGTTCCCTGTGATACACTTGGTTTATATTAGAATTATTCCATTTCTTATTCATACATCAGATTCCTTTTGCATGACTTAACCCTTTGTGTGCCACTGCAATCGTCCACAATTAGGATTGCCAGACTAGCCCTTTAAGACCTAACACTTATGAAATATGCAGCATGTATCATCAGGTAACCCCATCAGCAATGCACTGCACTGCACTGCACAACCCTCTGACACTCACAGGGTTAAACTATGCACCTCCTCCCTCTTCATGCAGTACATCCTATTAATGGGCAAGTATCACATTTTACTAAGGGCCTTAATTTAAAAGATAAGTGGAGTTATTCTGAGGCAAACTAACAGCGCAACAGGGGAGACTGGAAAATCCATTGATTAAATGTGGCTTTTAAACTCTACAGGCCTTATGCACAAAAGAAAAGGTTAGCCGTTCTTAAGCAAACCAGATTCACTATAGGGACAAATAATATTTCCCATTGATCAAAAGTAGCCTTTTAAGCCATTTAATTCTATAGAGATCTACAAATAACTCCTCAAGGGGTTAAAATCCCATTTTAACTAAATGGAAAAGATAACTTCTGCCCCATGGTACAGTTGGTACATTCCAAAGTTGCTTCCCTTTTCATTTGTGAATAAGGCTCCTGTGGTAGGCTGACCAGACCTCACCTTTAACTGGGGACGCATAGGAAAAACGCATACTGCAGGGCTGCATTGATTTCAGTGAAGTACTGAAAAATGGCTATTTCCTATGTGTCCCTGGTTAAAGGTGAGATCTGATCAGCCTATCCTGTGGAAGCAGAAAAAAAATCCTGGGGTGGGGTTGCCTGTGTGATATGGGGGGTGGAGGTTGTTCGGAACCTAACCCCTTTTCTTGTTGAGTAAAATAAGGGTACTACTGAAAGTTGCATATTTGCAGAGTTATTATAGTTTAAACTCATGTTGTTCCACATTAACAGTGCCCTCTAGTGGTCAAATTCCAATTAGTTATTCTGTTATATTCTAATGGAGAGCAAAGTCAGTGACATACTTGTCTCCACAGAATGTGATGTAAACTGCTAAATCAGTTAGAACTGTCAAGAAGTAAATGCACAGGAAATTTACTTTCTGCTAATTTGAACTGTTTTTATAAAAAGAAGTGTACTGCTCCTTTAAAGCCACATACATTTTTTGGTGTGTAAACAGTTCTCCTAGAATGCTTGGGTCAGGCTAGAGAACCCATTTCTAGCAGTCTATGGGTAAGCTGGACAGACAGCCAAATTAATTAGGGACACATATGGAAAAACACATATTATAGATCTGCTTTGATCTATCGCAACCCTGAAACAAAGGGGTGTCCACATACATTTTGCCAGGGAGGAGCAAATGTCACGGACTCCAGAGTAAATAATACACATGACACAGGCAGAGTGAAGTTAAAAACAGTCTATTAAGATAAGCAAGTAAGCACTTCCCCAGCCTTAGTAGGAACAGGCGTGAGGACAGTGCTGAGTCCACTACCCAAGGATTGACACTGAACTGTAACTGGTTCTCAGTAGCCTATAGAGATAGATGGGAGCAGAGCCAGGCTTGGTTCTATACCTCGCAAATGGAAACCTGGAACACCAGGAAACCTGATCACTGGAGCATCAGCTAAACTCCCAGACACAAGACAGGCAGACAGATGCCTCGAAGTAGTGACTCTACCATGGAGTGGTAGAAGGAGCAAGACAGAGAGTAACTAGTACTGTGAAAGAGTCACAGAACCGATCTACTAGGTAGGCAAAGGGCGGAGGCAAGAGAGTGGAATGTAGCCAGCCGCAACACTTGTAAGTATGTGAAGGCAATACTGTACGTAGGCTACAGAGTGTTGGGTTACACAACAGGTGACTAATACAGTGGCACAGGATGGAGGCAACAGAGAAAGAGGCAACCAGCAACTCTACCACAGAGGTAGCAGTTGAACTACACTGATGTAGAGCACCCACAACTAGCCCAGACAGGTGGTAGTCAGATTGGAGCGAAGAACAGCACAGAGCGTAAGTCAGACAAGCCACAGTTGAGAGCAAAATCGGGTAGTCAGCCACAGCCAAGGTCAAAACAGAGTGGGTAGTCGGACAAGCCAGGGTCATACACAGATCGGGTAGTCGGACAAAGCCACAGGATCAATCAGGCGTAAAAACGGCAGCCAAGCAAGGGTCAAACGAGAGCAACACTGAAGAAACGCACAGATACACCTCGAAAGGGCAACAAGTCCTAGCCTCAATGAGGATTATAAAGTAGCAGAAGGAGGCAGGACCCAATCAGGCCCAACAGAATAGGCCCATAAACAGGCGTCCGTGCCAGTGCCTGTAACATAACTTTAGCAATGATGAAGTGGCCTGAGGCCATTCCAGTTGGCGGCCATACAAAGGTAAGAGCACAGAATCACTTAGGCCTCAAATGGAGACTGTGATAGTACCCCCCCTTTGACGACCTCTTCCCCACAGAAGAGGACCAGGCTTGAGTGGAAAGTGAGCATGGAACCTGTGGAGCAATGCAGAAGAGTAAACATTACCACTTGGCACCCAGGAGCTCTCTTTGGGACCGTTCCCCCTCAAATGCACAAAATACTGAAAATGACCTCTGACTCTGCAGGAGTCCAAAATGGACTGGACTTCGTACTCCTCATGGCCCTTGACTTGGACAGGACCAGGCCGGACCGGTACAGTGGCATAGCGATTACAAGTCAAGGGTTTGAGCAGGGAGACATGAAATACATTATTAATGCACATACCCACAGGAAGTTCTACAGTGTAAGGGACAGGGTTAATCTTACGAACAACCTGGTAGGGACCTCCGAAACAAGGAGCCAGTTTCTTGCAAGGTACCCGGAGACTGAGATTACGGGAGGACAGCCACACTCTCTCCCCGACTAAAAAACACCGGAGTCGGCCTGCGCCGACGGTCAGCATGCTTCTTACAGTGCTGAACGGAGCTCTGCAGGGATCTTTGAACTTGTACCCAAGTGGAGTGGATCTGCCTAAGGTGCTCATCCAGAACCGGACTATCTTGTGCTTTGAAAGACTCAGGCAGTAGAGCGGGCTGGAACCCGTAATTGATCAGGAAACGAGAGTTCTGAAAAGAAGAGCTTATGGCAAAATTCCTGACAAACTCCGCCCACTGTAACAAATCTGCCCAGTTGTCTTTGTGGTCTGAAATTAAAAAGCTTAGAAACTGTTCCAAGCCTTGGTTGCTTCTCTCAGTGGCACCATTAGATTGGGGGTGGTAGGCGGAGGAGAATGACAATCGTATGCCCATTTGCCCGCAGAAGGCCTTCCAGAATTGGAAAATAAACTGGCTCCCTTGATCAGAGACCAGTACTTTGGGTACTCCATGGAGCCTAAACACCTCTTTGGTGAATATCATGGCCAACTCTTTGGAGGAGGGAAGCCCTTTCCGCAGCACAAAGTGAGCCATCTTAGAGAACCTGTTGACAATCATCAGTATGACCGTTTGACCCTTAGATGCCGGTAATTCGACCATGAAGTCTATGGATAGGTGTGACCAAGGACGTTCACCATTAGGGACTGGCTGGAGTAGTCCCACAGGAAGATGCCTGGGAGTCTTACTATGAGCACATGTAGCACATGCTGCTATGAAGGCAGAGCAGTCAGCTCTGAGACTGGGCAACCAGAATAAGTGAGAAATGGACCAAATCAGTTGATCCTGGCCGATATGCCCTGCTGCCTTCGAGGAGTGATATGTCTCCAGCAATCTGGGACGGAGTGGTTCTGGAACAAAACATTTACCACTGGGCGGTAGTCTGGGATTACAGAATCTCCTCCCCCAATGGGGAGGTGATGCTAGTGCGAATAGTCACCAGAATATGATCGGAAGGAATGATGGGAACCGGTGGGCTATCCACCTCAGGATCCGATCCAAATTGTCTAGAGAGAGCTTCGGTTCTGACATTCTTGGTACCAGTCAAATACAAAACTGCATAGTTGAACCTGGAAAGGAATAATGCCCATCTGGCCTGTCTAGGCAACAAGCTCTTGGCCTCAGACAGATACGTCAGGTTTTTGTGGTCAGTGAGGATTAGTACTGGGGAACTTGTCCCCTCTAACAGGTAGCATTCCTTAAGTGCGAGGATAATAGCCAGAAGTTCTCTTTCCTCAATATTGTACAGACTCTGTGCCCTAGACAATTTTTTTTAAAATTACCCGCATGGAAGTAGGGGTTTACCAGGAGCTGAGCTCTGATTTTTTGCTTTTCCCGCAAAAAATTTTGCCTTTCTGCCTATGCAAAAATGTCCTCCTTTTTGCCTTTTTTAACAAATTTTCCACCTATGTTAACACATTTTCTGCCT
This sequence comes from Rhinophrynus dorsalis, assembly GCA_037306005.1. Taxonomy (NCBI): domain Eukaryota; kingdom Metazoa; phylum Chordata; class Amphibia; order Anura; family Rhinophrynidae; genus Rhinophrynus; species Rhinophrynus dorsalis. The sequence continues at coordinate 104,470,691 of CM074721.1, read as the reverse complement.
TTTTTAACATATTTTTCGCCTATACTTCCTATACGTACTACATTTCCCACTGTAATATGACTTCTTCTGAGGACTGAAGTTTAGAAATTAGTGGCTGAAAGTCAAAGTAGTGAGTCTTACAGCAAAATTTGGCTTGAAAAAAATGTTAGCATGCAGAATGCATTTGTCCTTTGCCCACAACACTTTCTTGCTTAAGTGAGACTGGCACATATTCAGGATGATATCAAGTAATAAAAAAAAAAATTAAGTACAAACTACAATGTGGCAGATATGTATTGTTGTGGTGGTGGTGGGGGACTGGCATGGTGTGATTTGTGTATGTATTTTTACCATCATGCTCTATCCTCCTTCTCAGATTATTGACACATATTACTTATCAGTCATAGCAGTGGTCCCAAGTGGGGTAGATGGTAGCAAGCCTTCTTCACATCCATCCTCTACCTCCTCATCTGTGCTGCTGTTAATATATGTGTCCTGGCTTTGTCTGTCATGTGTGGTTTCTGCTACTACTACAACTACTGCCACTATTACTAGGTGTCAAAGGTGTAGCACTTATAGCAGCAGCTCCAGAGGTATTCGTCATATCTAACACAACCTTTGTTGCTGGGTACTCAAAACAGGTGTGTGTGGCTGAGTGGGACTTGGACTTTGAAGAGGCAATGATGCTGAGGATGACTGTTAGGGTGACTGTGTGCTTTTTGACATCTGTATTTGTCCAAGGTCAGACTTTCCAATGGCTTTCTCAAACAGTTTATAGACTGGCACAGTGCTCCTTAAAAGTGGCGGAAGATACAGCCTTTGACTTTCTGCTAACCTTATAGCTCTGACATCATCCTCAATCTCAACTTCATCTGTATCTGAACAAGAGAAGGATACTTGAGGGATATAGTCTAGATCTGCATCATCATCAGTCATCCTCAGCAGCATCAGCATCACCTGACAGTTCTTGCCCACTACTACCCTTATATTCCTTTAAGCTTTTGGAGGTCTAAAACGATTTCTTTTTACTTTTACTATAACAAATTCACTACTACTTTGAGGACAGGCGTTTTGGTGTCTCACTGTCTGATGCAGCAGGCGGTTCAGCTGCTACACCTTCCTCTATTATGCTGTTGCCAGCATCATCAGCACTCGAATGTGACTTGTTGTTGTCTTCAGTGTTCTTCTTATATGGTTCTCTATTTCTACTGGCACTGGTGGTGCTGGACCTAGGTTTGCTGGGACCTTGACAAACTGCATCCTCCCTTGGAGTAAAGGGATCATCATCATTGATTGCACACTCTGCAATAACCATTGCTGCACTAGATTTTTGGACTACTACTTTACTCTCATGTCCCTACACTGCTCCTCCCCCTTCCCTTGTGCGTTTGCTGGACATTCTGCAACTACACTGTGTTTTTTTACTGTACAGTGTACAACACAACTGATGGAGCTGTATGATGCCTTGCCTAAGCCCAGTCAGCTGTTTGTCCCTGTCACCTAAGATATTTCATTTTTTATTCTTTTTTATTGTCTTATCACAGTCTGTCCAGACTTCCCCACCCAGCACAGGGACAATAACAGCAGGATCAGCAAGCAAATAGGTTGCCTGTGTCTTGCCTGTCAGTCACATGGAATTTTGGAGTATATGGGGGACAACCTCCTTCCTCCCTTCTTATCCCCTAGAGTGCCCCCAGACTCCCCTAATACAGAGAACAAATGTCCTACCTAAATGACTTCCTAAACTAAGCTTCAATTCCCCTTTATTTGCCTCTCTCTCCTCTAGCTAAAAAACATGCTGCTCTCTCCTCTCTCAAACACAGAATGGCTGCTGTAAGAGCCTGATGGCCTTTTATATGGCTGCAGAAAACTTTTGTGTGGTATAGAAATATTTTTCTTCCCATTGATTTCAATGGGCGGAAAAGGCAGAAAAGAAAAATTGCACTTTTTGCAGGAAATGTTTAACCAAGTGGAAGGTGCCATTATTTGCTGATTTCAGTTTGAGGCAAAAATTTTCGCCCATCTCAACTCAGATGCATCAACCTCCAAAGTAAAGAGCAGGGCGGGGTTGGGATGAGACAAAATAGGAGCCCTGTCAAACACAGCCTTCAATTCCTCAAATGCCCGGATAGCGCTGGGGGACCAGTTGGACGCATCTGCCCCCTTATGTGTCATATCAGTGAGTGGTTTAACCACAGAGGAGAAATTCTTTATGCATTTTCTATAGTAATTCGTGAATCCCAAAAAACTCTGGATGGCCTTCAAACCCACTGGACGGGGCCACTGCAGAACTGCTGATAACCTGAGAGGATCCATGGCCAGCGGATCCATATGCAGATCACATATCCCAGAAATGTCACCTGGGACTTGTGGAACACTTCTACAACTTACAGAATAATTTGTTTTCTCTTAGTAATTGTAGAACCTGAGTCACATCTGCCTGATGTCCTTCCAAGGTCGGAGAGTGAATAAGGATGTTGTCCAAATATACTACTACACACTTCTTTTGTAGATCTCTTAATACATCATTGATAAATTCTTGGAATACTGCCGGAGCATTGCATAAGCCGAATGTCATCACTAGTGTTGAGCGAGCACCCCGATGCTCGGGTGTTCGGGTGCTCTGACCGAGCACCCCCTGAGGCTCGAGTGCTCGGCCGAGCACCCGAACCCCATTGCATTAAATGGGAGGACTCGAGCATTACACCAGGCACCCCCTGCTCTGATGAGGGGAGGGTGCCTGGTCAATGCCCCCCTTCATCTCCGCAATGTCCCCCTTCATCTCCGCAATGTCCCCCTTCATATGTCCCCCTTCATCTCCGCAATGTCCCCCTTCATATGTCCGCCTTCATCTCCGCAATGTCCCCCTTCATATGTCCCCCTTCATCTCCGCAATGTCCCCCTTCATATGTCCCCCTTCATCTCCGCAATGTCCCCCTTCATATGTCCCCCTTCATCTCCGCAATGTCCCCCTTCATATGTCCGCCTTCATCTCCGCAATGTCCCCCTTCATATGTCCCCCTTTATCTCCGCAATGTCCCCCTTCATATGTCCCCCTTCATCTCCGCAATGTCCCCCTTCATATGTCCGCCTTCATCTCCGCAATGTCCCCCTTCATATGTCCCCCTTCATCTCCGCAATGTCCCCCTTCATATGTCCCCCTTCATCGCTGCAATGTCCCCCTTCATATGTCCCCCTTCATCTCCGCAATGTCCCCCTTCATCTCCGCAATGTCCCCCTTCATATGTCCCCCTTCATCTCTGCAATGCCCCCTTCATCTCCGCAATGCCCCCTACCTCCAGTCCCTGATGGTCCAGCGGAGCGTCTGCAAGATCTGTGCCTCCTCCGGCACAGATCCCTGCCACCCGAACATGGCGGGCGAGCACATGGCGGTACTCGTACGAGTACCGCCATGTGCCGAGCGAGCATGCTCGCTCAACACTAGTCATCACCAAATATTCATAATGACCACTACGAGTGTTAAGTACCGATTTCCACTCATGCCCCTCTTTAATTCTGACCAGATTATACACAGCCCTTAGATCACGCTTAGTGAATATTGTTGAACCTTTAGTTCCATGATTAAAGGCATGGGATAAGTGTTCTTAACCATCAGTTTGTTTAGCCCTCTGTAGTCGATGCAAGGTCTCAATTCCCCATCGTTCTTTTTCACGTAAAAGAAACCATCACTGGCTGACGAGGAGGACTTGCGAATGATCCCTCTGACCAGGGCATCAGACACGTACTCCTTCATGACACGATTCTCCTCCACAGACAGAGGGTACACCCGACCCCTAGGAGGTATGGCTCCCAGAATCAAATCAATAGTACAGTCGTAAGCCCTATGTGCCAGCAATATACTAGCCTCAACCTTGTTGAATACCTCTTTGAAAGATTGGTACATAGCAGATAGCGAGGGAGAGGTACCTAAAATTCTTGTAGACTGCTGTAGACAAGTTTCAGCACAAAAGGGTGACCAGGACACAATGTCACAAGTCTGCCAGTCTATCCTGGGATTGTGAGTCTGAAGCCAAGGAAACCCCAGAATGACTGCAAAGTGAGGAGACTTTAAAATCTGGAACTGTAGGGTCTCCACGTGGAGCATCCCTATCCTTAGGACTAGTGGACAAGTCTCATGAGTCACGTGTGATGGCTGCAGAGGTCTACCATCAATAGCTTCAATAGCCAGAGGAGAGGAGCGAGGCAGCAGAGGAAAATCATGAGTGGCCACAAAGTCAACATCATAAAATATTAGTTCTAGGTCTGTTAGGAAGTCACAGTGCTCATCTCTTCTGGACATGGACTGGGTTCTCTGATTCAGCACCATAGACTTTACTTAAAGACTGTAGTGTTGGCTGAAGCAGAGACATCTCTAGTTGGGGCAATAGCCCAAAGTGCAAAAACAATGGGCACTAGACAGTCTACATGTATCCAAAGATAAAGGTGTCGTTGGCACATGCAATGACCCTTGGGGAACAATGCATTTCTCCAGGGGGTCCTCAAGCAGAATTTCTGAAAAGGCTGGCTGATGGGATAAGGGGGGACATTTTCAACCAACACTCATTGGGGGATTGTTTGTGGTATGCCTATCAGTTGGCTGAACTGATAGGATGTTTTCAAGGTGGGCAAAGACTGAGATCGTCTTCCAGTTCACCATTTCTTTGTTATTCTAATAAACTAGTTAATTCTTGAGTGAATCCCGTTCAGTCCTGATTTGTTCTTTTACCTCACTGAAATGTGAAATGCCACATCTAGAACAAGGCTAGTAATCCAGCCTCCATTTCATCAACATTTATATTAGACATGTTTTATTTAAAACAACAGTTTATATGATATTTAGCTTTACTTATTTATCAGTTAAACCAAATCACTCAGTTTATCCAAATCTTTCTTCAGAGAAAAGCATCCTGCTCTGGATGTCTTTCCTTACACAGTTTAGTACCATCAGCAAAGACTGAAACATTACTTTCAATACTCACTTCTACCTCATTAATAAGCAAACAAAAAAACATTGGGTCCAGTGACTGAACCCTGTGGCACTTCACTTACTGCTTTAAACCAACTTGAAAAGCTCAAGCAATATTAAGGGTACGAATTTTGGTATATGTGCATAGTAGGCGTAGAGACTAAAAATAGGCGTTAGGTAGGTGATGTAGGTGTTAGGTAGATGTAAGGACTACAAATCAATTCCAGTGCTTGATTTAACAAGGAATCAACTCTACTTTTACCGCAGTATGTCAACACCCTGTTGTGCAGCACTGTGGAGTATGTTATCTTGCATTGCTTTGCATTGGTGCGGGGGTTATTAAAAGCCATATTTTAATAAATGGGAGTTTTCATTTATCCTCTGTGGTACAGTTGATTTGTTAGTGAACAGATTTTGTAGGCCCATATTTAAAAAAGCTAACTGGATTTAGACTAGGGTAAACCAACTGTACAATAGGGGACAAATAAAAATTCCAGCTAAATAAAGTTGGTCTTTTAATCCCTTGAATGCTAGAGAGGTCTCATTGGAGACATACAAACACTCCTTACTGGTGCGCTCTACCGGACCACTGTAAGGTTTCTGACGTTCTCTTCCTTTGGAGTAGGGGAATCCCAGGGTGCTGCAGCTTCCATTGTAGTGAGGTCGGTACTTGCCTCTTCTTCATAACCTGAACAGACAAAAACACAAAAAGGGAAGGGCAAACCACTCCTAAGTGTAGCATTCTCGAGCAAATGGAACTATCCCGCTAATAAGTTCTACAAGATACAGAGGCTAAATCCTGCCTCTGGAGATAAGCACTTGTACTGGTTTATGCTACCAGATAAGCAAACCATTCACCCAGACTGGTTTCTAATAGGACTTAGCATGCATCAATGCTCCGGTACAAACAAGGTCAGTAGAAAATGTACTTATTAATATTTAAAACATTTAATTATGTAGTAGCAGACCCTACGCGTTTCATGAGTACTCTTCCTCACTTCCTATCTCCAGAGGCAGGATTTAGCCTCTGTATCTTGTAAGTAGTACTTACTAGCGGGACAGTTCCATTTCCTCGAGGATAGTACACTTAGGAGAGGTCTGCGGTTCGCTTTTTGTTTTTTTTCTCATTGGAGACTTCTCTGGCATTCAAGAAGTTATAAATCTCTATTCAAGTGCATGGAAATGTAGGAATTTTTATTTTGTCCCCATGGTGCAGTTGGTTACTCCAGAATAATTCCAGTTTGCTTTTATAAATATGGGCCTTAGTGCTCTCCTGACCGGCGGAAATGTACTAAATCACTTAAGCCATAAACTGTCCCCCTAAACTCTACTTGCTCGAAGGGGATGGCAGTATAGTGAAGTGTATGGGAGTTACGGTGGTGTTTCTTTCATGAACGTCTTGTTTTATGTAATGTACTAACCTGATGTAGACTGCCTGACTGCATTGCCCTATACATGCTAAACAAAGTTTCTTGGATCGGGATTACTATTGAAATGTTGCCAGCCTACATAGCGACCCTCAAAAGGTCAACATCAAAATGTCTCCTGCATCGAAAAGGCTACATCAGAATGTCACCTGCATCAAATGGGCAACTTCAAAATGTCTCCTGCTTAAGGGGCGCCCTGTCATTTAGGCTCTCTGTCTTTTTCCCCCCTGGATGTTAGTGCTGTGTGTGTGCGAGTGTGTGCTCTGGAGCCTGGCTTCGGCACACATTTGTTCTTATTATAAAAAATTGAAAAAAAAAAAAAAATCTTCGCAAAAACCCAGAAAAATCTCCAATTCCTTCTTTTTAGGCTACAGATTTGTGCATTTCGAAACATAAGAGCTGTAGAAAGAGCAATAGATAAAATTAATGGCATACTTCTAAATGACCGCAAAGTGTTTGCTGGGAATTTTAACCCTCTGAGTTCCAGAGGGGTATGCAATGCATTGCGTTGGGCACCCCTCTGGCACTCAAAGGGTTAAATCTTACTATGAATGTGAGTCTGAACTTGGAGCTAGAGCAAAGGAGTTCACAAATCTTTAGCTCAACAGTATTGGAGAAGACATGGATGATGATGATGATGATAGACTAAAGGAAATGTTTGGCAAATATGGACCAGCTCTTAGTGCTAAAGTTATGACTGACGAAGGTGGAAAGTCCTAAGGCTTTAGCTTTGTCAGCTTTGAAAAGCACAAGGATGCACAACAAGCTGTGGATGAAATTAATATCAAGACCATTTATGTGGGCCGAGCCCAGAAGAAGGTGGAAAGGCCGGCTGAGCTCAAAGAAAAGCTTGAGCAAATGAAACAAGACTGAATCACCAGACACCACGGGGTTAACCTTTATGTCAAAAATCTCTATGATGGAATTGATGATGAGGGATTAGGGAAAGAATTTTCTCCTTTTGGCACCAACAGTAACATTTTGCTTTGTTTGCTTCTCTTCAACTGAAGGAGCCACCAAGCCAGTCACTGAAATGATTGGCAGAATTGTATCCACAAAGCCCCTGTATGTTACTCTGGCAACAAGCTCATCTGACTAACCAGTATGTGTAGAGGATGGCAAGTGTTTGCACAGTACCCGGTACTGTGACCAACCCTTACCAGGCTCAAGTATGCCCTGGAATGTCAACAGTTGTAGGTTAAAAATGACAACCTATGCATGCCAGTGGGTTCCACAACACATTGTCTTGAAATTCCAATGCGATTGTACACTCCTCTAACACTCAGAGTGAAATATATAGAACTGTTGAAATTCCGGGAATACCTGAGTTCCAAAGGTTTGAGCAATGCGTTGTTCATTCATCTTGCACTCAAAGGGTTATTCTAATCTATTTATTTGAGGAATTTAACATATATGAGGATTGTTACAAGTAGCCTTTTGGGTGCCAGAGAGGTATTGAACATATTTCAAAGCAATGCATTACAGAACCCACTGGCACGCAAAGGATTAAAATATGACAACTATCACTGCATGGGACCCAACCAGATGCCACTGGTACACAAAAGCGACTTATTTGAAGACAAAAAGTGCACCGAGGAGAGTGATGGATGATATAGCCATAGTCTGGATTCACGAGCAGCACAGTCAGTCAAATGCCCCATTTCTTCTTCTGCTCACAGAGGGCCACAAGGAAGAGCATCTACATGGCAGGGCAACCTTTAAGCAGGTATCATTTTGATGTTGACCTTTTGATGTGGGCAACATTCTAATGTCCCCCTTTTGATGCAGGTGACATTCTGATGTTGCCCTTATGAGGGTCTCCATGTAGGCAATGACATTTCAACAGGATTCTTTGGGACTGCCAGCATTAACGTGTGTGCACTGTGTGTACCAAAGAGATCATATACCCTAGTGTATTATATAGGATAATGAGCAGAAGGCCAATGTCCCAGCACAGAAAATTAGCTGTACTGGTGATTTGTAAACCCACCACTAAAGTGTAGTTGATACAGATGATTCTGCTTCCAATGTTTTTGTCATAGGACATGTTTAGGTAACAGCTTGCATACTAGAGAAGTCTTATCTCCTTGGATGTCAGAGACATTGGGGTGAATGTAGACATAAAATTCTGTCTTTACTAAGATAAATGTGCTAAAAACTCTTCCCTTATGTCACCAGATAATAGTGCAAGTCTTTATGGTTGTTTTGGGTTATTTCTGTGGAGCTGAAATTGTGTAATCATAATTACATTCCATTTCTCAGTTCTCTATTTCTTTAGTTTGGCCTGTCCACAAAGGCTTGTCATTGGCATCTATTTTTCTATTCAGATTCTTGTGATCAAATCAATTCAACCTCTTATGTTCATAACTGGGGGGAAAGCCCCTTTTTGGGGACATAAGGCTCATGCAGGAGTGGGATACAATAGGGGAGGACTGACCTGGGGGGGAGGGGGCAATTGCTCCCTGAGCTGGTAGGCCACTGCCTCACTCAATTTCCCACTTGCTGCTGTAAATGGAGTAAACAGAATTTATGGAACTACACTAGTAGTGTCACTCAATTTCAATTGTAAGCTCCGTAGTATCACTAATGCAGCTTCACTTCAATTGCAAACTTTGTGGTATCATTAATGTAGCTCTATTTCCGTTGTAAGCTCTGTGATAACTAGTGTACCACCATTTCAATTATAAGCGCTGTAATATCACTTTCCTTACTTCATCACATTAATGTCAGCTATAATATTAACAACAGGGGGTTGGTAGGGACATTGGGCTAGTGTGATAGTAGAAATAGGCTGCTTGTTTGTACTTGCCACCCAAGCCAAAACTTGCCAGACCTCCCCTGGGGTACAAGGCTTTGTTTAAACACAAATGTCTGCATTTCTATGCAGTATAATAGTACTGAACGTTGAAAAGCAATCATAGGTTTGAAAAAGTCTGGCTCAAAAAATGTCACACTCTGCTGTGTTTGTAATCAAGATACTCGTACTTTTGGAAAGGAGCCCTTTTTTATATTGGTTTGTACAAATGTCTGCAACAAAGAAAAAATATGGATAAGAAGTAACCTGTTTCTTCAAAATATATTACAAATAAATACAATGCAACTGGAGAATTATATCAATACATGTGCAAAGGGTTATATTTATGTCAACAAAAAACTAAAGATATTGAGGTCTGGTGAAAAACAAAATGGGGGTGGTGTCAAAAGGTTTGGGAACCACTGATCTGAAGAAAAAAAAATAAATCTAACAAAGGTATTTTGTCAGGGCTGTTTCAGGAGAGTCTGCAAATGGATTTATTGATATGCCTAGCTGGGCCTTTTACCTCAAGTGTGCCAGTCACCTCAGACATCATTTGTGGTTTTGTTTCCCAACACCTATACCTGCTGCCATATGCACATAATAAAGAGGAGCGACTCCAGGACAAACCAACTGAATGTACAGAACAAATAAAAAGCCCTCAAATTCCTGTTGCTTTTTTTTACCCATTGGATGCTAGAGAGGTCTCCAGCATTGCACTACAAAGTATTGGAGACCTCTCTAGCATTCAAAAGACCAAATTAAATTATTAGGGTTTTTCATTTTTCCCCTATGGTGCAGCTGGTTTGCTCCATAGTTGCTTCTCATTTCTAGTTTACTTGGGCCCCTATTTATAAAAGAGACCATATTTAGCCCTCTGTGTCCTTTGAAATGCATTCCGTACCCCTCTGGTACTCAAAGGGTTAAGGTACTTGGGCTCTTATTTATATTCTGGAGTAAACCAACTGCGCCAGAGGGGACAGATAAAAATTCCTGTTAAATTAAATTGGGATTTTAGGGCTTGAATCCCCCCCATCATAAATAATAATAAAAAAACAACCGACAGCATGTCTTCAAGCATGGTAAGCAATTCAATTACCTGTGCTATGAAGAAATACTGGTTAAAAAACCCCAACTTGGGTGATAATTTTGTGAGCGTTTTCACCCACACACAATAAAACACCAAAATATGCCATTCAATTCCATGCGTTAGGCACTAAAATAAGTTAAGGGACCCACTTTAATGTGTGAAATTCTGCACCCACTTTTTTTGGGCGCATAGTCCCTTAACACATTTGAAAAATGCTGTAGTAGGGATTGAACCTGAAAAAAAATGCATTAAAAAACCAAAGTCAACAGTGGATGTATTGATATGGGGCCCTAAGCCCCATATCAGTACATCCAAAGCAATCCTAGCCAATCAGCTTCTAGTGGGTTTTATCATCTTCCCCCTAGAAGCCGATTGGCTGGGAGGTGTATAGGCACCCATCCCAGCTAATTGTAAACTGGAAAATTCCCTCATTTGGACTCGGGCAATGGAGCAAAGGGTATAGAGGGGGGGCCTGTATTACTGTGCATTTCTGCCACTGTCATTGGAGTCAGTGGCAGCCGAGACAAATATATCTATTGGAAGCTCTTTTGTGTATTACATGATGGAATAACTTTTTTAAACTGGAATGGCAGCATATTGTTTTAAGAAATATGCCAGACTGCATTTAACCCTTTGAGCTCTTGAGGGGATACCCCTCCGATGCTCAAAGGGTTAAGTCAGGCATATCTTGGGGGTATTTTTTTAAAAACAAATCTTTCGTTTAAAGGGATAGTAACACTTCGTTTTATCTTTATTTTATTTTGTAGGCATTCAAAAAACATGAAGAACGATATAAGTCTTATCTCTCAAACCTTTATGGTTTAAGAGATATTCACAAGCAAAGTTTCCCCCTCCCGCCCCTTTTTCCTAGTGTAAGCCACCTCTTCTCAGATGTGAATCTGGTTGTAAGACCAGACAGATAACAGCAGGGGACAATTTTCTTTGTATGAAAACAATGAAAGCCCTGCCCCCTTGACAAGTTTTTCAGCTTTTTCCCTTATCTTAATTGAAGATTGTCCTTCTCTGCAGTCTACCTGGGCACCTCCCTTCTGATCTGGCTGAACGGGGGGGGATACTTTGCTTGTGAATATCTCTTAAACCATAAAGGTTTGAGAGATAAAACTTATATCGTTCTTCATGTTTTTTTAATGCCTACAAAATAAAATAAAGATAAAACGAAGTGTTACTATCCCTTTAAGTTTTTTTTATTTTACAGGACAAATATGAAAGACGATAAGAAGAAAGAAGATGGAAGATTAAGAAAACAGAAGACGGAAGATTGAAGAAGAAGACAGACAGTGGATGACAGGTAAGTGTTACACAGATATGGGTTTTAGGCTAGCGTTACAGGTATTCTTGAACTTTACTGTTATGGGTAGTGTGGGTTTAGTGTTTGGGAGGGATACTTTGTGTTTGTGCTAACGATCTGTGCTTGACAGTGTGTCAGTCACCAATTATTACCTCCTTTCCTTTGATGTTCCCATTATTCACTCTATTTAGAGTACGTTTCTGTGGTCTAATGTCTGTTGTGAGTTAAGCTGGTAGGGCAATTGAATCGCTAGCACTGTTTGCAAACGGGCTAATATTGCTCTACCGGCTGTTTTATTTGCCTCATTTGAATTAAGGCCTTAATGCCTTGAATGCTGGAGAGGTCTGCATTGCACTGCAAAAGGGTTAAAACCATAGTAGTGTTTCATAATAAAAGCAGCTCCAATTAATCTTCATAGTATGTGGGCCTTGGAGAATGTTATTTCAGTACTGTCAGAATTGTAGTTCAAGAGTAATTGAATGATAAAGTATCCCCCTCCACCCCTTTTACTGATGTAACACTGCTTACCTCAGAGCAGCACGGTGTGTCCAGGTAGATTGCAGAGTGGGACATTCTTCAATTAACATAAGGGAAAAACCTGAAAAACCTGTCAATGGGGCAGGGCTTTCATTGTTCTCACAGTAAGAAGATTGTCCCTTGCTGTGAGTTGTCTGAGCTGTGGATCAGATTCCACATCTGAGGGGAGGTGGCTTACATTAGGTAAACGGGGCGGGAGGGGGAAACTTTATCATTTAATTACTCCTGAACTACAACTTTGACAGAACTGAAATAACACTTCGCTATGGCTCAAATACTAAGAAGAATAATTGGAGCTGCTGTTTTTGTGAAACATTATTATCCCTTTAAAAAGTTCTATTCTAGTACATGGGAATTTAGGAATTTTTACTTGTCACCTATGTGCAGTTGGTTTACTCCAGAATAACTCCAGTGTGCTTTTATAAATATGGGACATATCTCCCATTTTCAAATGGTTAAAGAGGGACACTTTTGTTTTAGGTGGTGGTGCTGGGGGTGTGACCGGTGGTTGGGGCATTAGAAAGAATGTTTAGGCTACTTAATAATTTATTGGCAGCCCTTGAAATAATTGAATAAATGATTAGAACAAGACCAAAGTATTTTATTTAAACAGACTAATTTAAAAACACACCTATACAAAAACAAATTTTAATGTGAGCTTTAGTTCTATTAGAGCAATGCGATACACTTATACACACACTGCACATTCTGCTTTCCTAAAAAGAGGGACACTGGTATAGGGAAGAATTGCAGGGGGATGTGGATCGGAAAGAGGGACACTTGGGAGTTATGTCATTGGCATTTTTGCCTCTCACTGCTTCACCATAAGTAGTACACCTGTCTAGCATTCAAAGTGTTAAAGGGATAGTAATACTTTATCTTTATTTTATTTTGTAGGCATTAAAAAAACATGAAGAACGATAAAAGTCTTATCTCTCAAACCTTTATGGTTTGAAAGATATTCAAAAGCAAAGTTTCCCCCTCCCTCCCCTTTTGCCTACTGTAAGCCATCTCTTCTCAGATGTGGAATCCAGTCCATAGTCCAGACAGATAACAGAAGGGGACAGTCTTCTTCCAATGAGAACAATGAAAGCCCTGCCCCCCTTGACAAGTTTTTCAGGTTTTTCCCTTATCTTAATTGAAGATTGTCCCTCTCTGCAATCTATCTGGGTACCTCCCTTCTGCTCTGGCTGAGCAGTGTTACATCAGTAAAAGGGGTGGGAGGGGGATACTTTGTCATTGAATTACTCTTGAACTACAACACTGACAGAATTGAAATAACACTCTCCAAAGTCCAAATCCTATGATGATTAATTAGAGCTGCTTTTATTATGAAACATTACTATCCATTTAAAGGGATAGAATACTTAAAATGTAAAAAAAAAAAATATGTTGCAGGATTTATCACACTGAGTAAAACAAGTGTACTCCCACTGTTAAATGGTGTTTTATTCAAAAGTTAATACAACTCAAACTTTAATTTTTTATGTGAAGTATCACAGTGTCCTGAAATTGTACAAACGGCAATGTTGCTACATCACCACTGTACAGGTTCAGACCACAGTGATACTATACCTAAAAAAATCTAAATTTGAGCCGTAATAACTTTTGAATAAAACAACTTTCAACAGGCGTTGAAACAGGCATTCCCTTGTTTCTACTCGGGGATAAGCGCTATAACATGTATTATTTTTTTTGTGAATGTGGGCTTTGTGGTAATTAGAAAGATAAACCATATGAAAGAAGGCAGCCCAGGATCTTGGCAGCAGCTTATGGATCCTGCTTCATTTTCTGCTCAGCCTGCTGGCATCATCTATAGCCAAGTGTGAGTTAGATGTGGACAAAACAGTTGCCTGTCAGGTGGAAAGCCTTCTGTGACAGAGCAGAGTATGAATTCTAGAGAGCCTGTGAGGTCAACCGGGGTAGTGAAATTAACCTTTTAAAGGGATAGTAATGTTTCATAATGTTTCATAATAAAAGCAGCTCTAATTAATCATCTTAGTATTTGGAGAGTGGTATTTCAATTCTGTCAGAGTTGTAGTTCAAGAGTAATTCAATGACAAAGTATCCCCCTGCCACCCCTTTTACTGATGTAACACTGTTCAGCCAGATCAGAAGGGAGGTGCCCAGGTAGACTGCAGAGAGGGACAATCTTCAATTAAGATAAGGGAAAACCTGAAAAACCAATCAAAGGGGGCAGGGCTTTCATTGTTCTCATAGGAAGAATAGTGTCCCCTTCTGTTATCTGTCTGTCCCCTTCTGTTATCTGTCAAACTACCAGACCTGGCATCGACTGTGCAGATTTCTCTACTACTAACATAGACACACTGTTCCACAAATATAACACCTAATTAATATCTTCCTTGGACCTGCATGCTCCCCTCCAACATCGACACTCCCGCCCCAGGAATCCCAGGCCCTGGCTAAATTCTACAACCCGTATGCTACGCACCTGTTGTCGAGCTGCAGAACATCTCTGGCGAAAGTCTCATTCTGTTGCCAACTTTCACCATTATAAGTTCATGTTATCCTATTTTAATACAGCTCTCGCCCAGACTAAACAGCAATACTTCTCTAACCTCATCACTACCCACAGATCTCACCCACGTGACCTCTTTAAAATCTTTGATTCTCTTCTCAAACCCCCAACCTTAGACTGCTCCTCCTTCTCCAGCACTCCACAGGACTTTGCAGAGTTTTTCAAAAATAATGTACCGTCTATCCAACAAACCATACCCTCTATATCCTCTCCTCCTATACACTTGATTCTTAGTCCACCCCGAGCAACCCTCAGCTCGTACTCCCCTACAACAGAGGAGGAGGAGGTATCTCTTTAACTGTCCTCCTGTCCACCCACTACCTGCCCCTCGGATCCCATGCCCTCTCACCTTATTAAGACTCTTGCTACTACTCTTACTCCCAGCCTTACTAATATCTTTAACTCCTCTCTTTCTACCTGAACTTTTCCATCCTTATTCAAACATGCAATAGTCAGACCTATACTCAAAAAACCCTCACTCAACCCCACCTGTCTTTCAAAGTACCATCCAGTTTCAGTCCTCCCTTTTGCATCTAAGATCTTGGAATGCCTTGTTTTCTCTCGCTTAATCTCTTTTCTCAATTTAAACTCTCTCCTTGACCCATTACAGTCAGGTTCCCGTTCCAACTATTCCACTGAGACAGCCCTAAGAAAAATTTCTAATGATCTATACACAGCAAAGCACAAAGGACAATTCAGTATACTAATCCTACTAGATCTATCTGCTGCTTTTGACACTGTTGACCATGCACTCCTACTAGACACACTGCACACCTTTGGCATCCGTGATACACCTCTAGAATGGATTTCCTCCTATCGCTCTAAACTCACTTTCAGTGGTTCTTTTGCTAACGCTTTCTCATCTCCCCACTACCTCTCAGTAGGTGTACCTCAGTGATCAGTCCTGGGACCACTTCTCTTTTCCCTCTACACCCTCTCACTTGGTGACTTCATCTCATCTCTTGGATTTAATTATGATCTGTATGCAGATGACACACTAATCTAGCTCTCTTTCCCTGACCTGTGTAGTCTCGAGTCACTCAATGTCTCTCAGCTATCTCATCATGGATGGCCCACCGCCATCTTAAGTTTAATATAGCTAAGACACAGCTGGTTGTATTCCCTTCTAAAACACATCCACCAACCCGCTTCTTCATCAAAATAGACAACTCTTCCATACACTCAGTATCCAAAGCATGCTGTCTTGGGGTCATACTTGACTCTAAATTACCTTTCTCCCCCATATCCAAGCTGTCACTAGAACATGTCACTTCTTCCTAAAAATATTGCCAAAATATGTCCTTTCCTCTGCATGTCAACTGCAAAATCTCTATCTCAGGCACTCATTCTCTCTAGACTTGACTACTGCAACATTCTACTCTCTGGTCTTCCTGCTTCTCATCTCTCTCCACTTCAATTTGTTATGAATCACCACATTTGCTCCCAGATGCCTTCCTTCTCATCTCCTCCTGAAATCCCTCATTTGGCTACCTATAAAGTATCTTATCTCTTACAAGATTCTCCTCCACTCCTGTAAGTCTCTCTGTTCTTCAGCACCCTCTTACATTTCTGCTATTATCTCTCGCTACACCACTTCCCGTCCCCTACGTCTTCTTAAAGGTTCTTCCTGTCCTCTCCCTACACATCTCGAGCCATCTCTCGGCTACAAGCCTTTTCACTGGCTGCCCCTCGACTTTGGAATGAGCTTCTTATCACCATTCGCCAATCATCCACACTCATCACTTTCAAGCACCTCCTCAAAACCCACCTGTTCAAGGAGGCATCTCAACAGCAATATCCTTTTCTTGCACACAGATAGTCACATCAGAATCCTCCTGCACTTCTTTCCTCACACGTTGTACTTGCACTTATAATCCTCCTCTTACTCTCTGTATATCATCATGAATTATAATTAAATGGTAAGCTCCTTGGGTCAGGGTCCCTTTCCCAGTGTATGATTCCCTTGCTGCACTTTCCCCCACAAATAATGAAATGATCGCACTTAAGCTTAATGCTCTTAACCCAGTTCTGTAGTTTTGTATTGTATTATTTCAACTTCTGTTAAGCGCTGTGTGCATGTATGGTGCTATATAAATAAAGATACATACATACAAAGGCAAATATCACCTAATATGAAAAAACAATGGTATTCCTTCTGGCACATGCCTCATTCAAAAATTATTACGGTACATGGCAAAACTGCAGTTTTTTGTGGGGTGCAGCATATTTGTGGTTTGTCCAATTTATGGGAGCAATGCTGCTGTTGCTATTTATGGTACATGAATGTAGCACTCCTAAACTGTGATGGCAACAGCTCCCCATAAAATGATCAGGCTATGAATATTCAATTTTCCTCTATAATAACTTTTGAATAAAACATCACCCAGCTGTAGGAGCACCCTTGTTTTGTTCAGCAAGAAAAGTTCACAAAATGTATCATTTTTTCATGAGGACCTTTACATTATAGCTACAATTTTCATACAAAAGTATAATATGTGCTGCTTTGCAATTCATTGCGTACCCCTCTCTCACTCAAAGGGTTAATGTCTTGGATTTAATAGAAAAAAAATCAGTTGAATAATTCTCCCTGAATTAAACATTAAATGTTGCTTAACTTGGGTGATCAGATCATCAGACACATGAATATATGAGAACTATTGTTCCCTGATAATTAACCACTGGAACCATTCATATGTGCCCTCTTTTAACCTTTTGAGTGCCAGTGTTATCCAATGCTTTGTTTCTCAATTAATTGGATAATCTTTAGGCACTCATAGGGTTCCACTAACCCTAACTTAACCCTCTGAGTGCCAGAGAGGTATGCAACGTATTGCTCTGCAATGCGTTGCATACCCCTCTGGCACTCAATGGGTTAACTCCTTATATTCTAGTGAGCTCTTGCATTGCTAGCCATTTCCTTGGAAACCTTTCCAGCAATGAAGGAGTTATAAGCCCCATGTTTATTTTTCCCCTATGGTTCATTTGGTTTATCCCAGGGCGACTAAAGTTTTCTTTTCAACACGGGGCCTTATTAAGCCTTGTCTTATACATGATAGAAAAGTTTAATCTTCTGCAACTTGGAAATGTCAATATAAATGCATTAAGCGGAAGGTGATATAATCACTTGTTACATAATTTAGATTTAACCAAAGCTCAACATGAAACTGTGATCTCGCTCTTTTCTCCTAATTAATGAATAAAAAATATTTGCTTCTCACTCCCACAAGCTAATCAAAATTAGTTTACATAGTAATTTAACCTTGCTCGTTTTGTGTGAACCATCATTGAATCATCCAAGATTTTTGGTTGTTAAAGTAACATTGGCAAAGTAATGCTTTATAAAGGGAAACTATTTCATGCATTAATTAACTGTCACACTGGCTAATACTACATATTCTCATCACATTTATCTGTGGTAGATATGCTTGGCCTGGTCTGTCCACTTAAACTAGCAACAGAGAAGTAATTTGAGATGGAAGTCAAAGGGTGATTGTTAAATACTAATTGTTATAGCAGTAACTGCAAGTCAAAGGGTGTTACATACTGATTGCTACATCCTAGGTGATTTTGCATACTAATAGTTAATTAGAAAATGATCAGTAGAGGACAATGATCTATTTATGTACATAACAAGGCTGATGCATTATGAAGAATTGATGCAATTCTGGTTCAGCCCAACTGGAAAATAGGGGACATATATTCTTAGATTTCTATTGATTTAAACTCTTCAGTGCCAGAGGCTTGGAGAATGTTTTGTACCCTCCGGAGATGAGGAGGCTTTCCCTGATCCCTCCTACTCCTTTCCGGAAGTGCAGGTAGGCGTGGAAGCAGGGAAGTCATGATGCGCCCATGTGTAGACTCTATTGATCTATCAGCAATATCAACTAGGAGGCCAATAGCTGGGGGACATCAGGAGGGGCCTTGATGCCCCCCCATGTAGTCTGAGATTTGTTTTTTATTGAGGCCACTGCATGCCCTTAATACCAGCTTGTGTGGTGACCACAGTTCAGTGGTATGATGTAAGGGTTTGGCACAGTGACACAATACCTATTAAAGGGGATGTATCACCTAAAAATTTTTTTTTACCATATGTTTTGTTAATACAGTAGTAGTAGTGGTAGGAAAGCTGGGGGTAAGTATTTTTAAAGATATTGCCTCCTCTCTGCTGCGCACTTCCACATAATGGGCACCTCAGAGATCTTCTTCTCCTCCCACCTCCCTCCCAGTCAGCACAGGGAGCTTATTCACGCTTCCCTTTGGTGTGCTGTGAATGTCTTCAATCGTTATATCAAGCTCCGGTTAGCACTATACTGAGGTTGCAACCTCAGTATAATGCTAACCAGAGTTTGATATAACGATAGAAGACATTCACAGCACACCTAAGGGAAGTGTGAATGCTCTCCCTGGGGCAGCTGGGAGGTAGGTGGGAGGAGAATTAGGCAGTCTAGAAGAGCTGTGCCGGTGATTCAGCGTGGTACATTATGCTGACCAGCATGAAGATTAAATATATTTTAAAGTATTTACTTTAAAAAAGAAAAAAACAGCTTTCCTACTACTACTGTATTAACAAAACGTATGGTAAAACATTTGTTTTAGGTGATACATCCCCTTTAAGTGGGATTTTAACCCTTGAATGCTAGAGAGATCTCCATCTCATTTCAAAGCATTTTCTTTTGAAGAAGATGAACTGGAGCAATTATGGGGCAAACCAACTGCATCATTGGTTTGCCCCATAGTTGCTCCAGTTTATCTTCTTCAATGACTGTATGTGTTAATTCTTTGAATGCATTGGATCTCGCAATGTATAGGATATCCCTCAGTCACCAAAAGGAGAAAAAAAAACAACAACCTGGGTTGTTCTTAGACCTGTAAAAAAGGTGGTACCATGTTAGCCAGTAGGGTAGATGGGATTCAGTGTACTTTTGTAGAAATAAATCTCACAAGAGAGATATAAAGGCTATTAAAATGTATTACCTTTCTATCACTCTTGTTTTTTCCTACAAAAGTACACTAAATATCTTAGACCTGTGAAACAGATAAGCCATTCGAGGGCCTTTCGGCAGCCTAAGGTGTTTCTGACAACTCTATATTTCTGACAACTCTATATTTCATCTTTTATTCATACAACCGACTTGATGGATAGTAACCTTTTATACATAACTAGAGAATGGTGCATGGCATTGTCTGTTTAATTGGGCACATCGTGCACTTTGGGGACTCACTGATCCACTGTTGCAGTGAGTCTTGCTGCAGTGATTTTCACAAGAGTGCCTCCTGCCCACTCCTTTGAAATATACTGCCCCATGAATCTCACTAGTGTGATGAAAATCACTGCCCTGATTTGCTGCCTGCAGCCCATCTCCTCCCCCTGCTGCTCATGTGTGAGGTGGATAGCAAACCAGAAAGAGTTAGAATTTTATACACATATATATATATATATATATATAAATTTATATATATATATATATATATATATATATATATATATATATATGTATATATGTAAAGTCATTTTTTTTACCTTTATCAATTTTTTTACATTTTTATGACAGGACAGTGATACTAGAGATACAATATAACACTGTGCCTGCAGCACAATGTTCTATATCTATATATTTATTACATTCTATATCTAGCCCTCCTGTTACAGTCTCTGACAGAAAGCTCCAAGGATTGTACTCTCATGGACATGAGTAATAAAAAGGTGGCAATGAAAAAAAAATAAAAATAGAAACTATAGGCAATTTGAATTTGCATATTATGCACTTGCAGCAATAAACTACTATTCCTTTCAGTGCTTAAAATGATCTTGTCCATGCCATGAAAAAGTTGGGCATTCATTACTAAGTACACAAACAGGTATTTCCTCCAGTGATCACTGAATTATTTCTTCAGTACACTAAGTGAAGCACAGGAGAGTCTCAATTAGGCATGTGACTGGTAGAGTGATACCTTTATTGATTAGCTGAGTAGCTTTAGACTGCAAGCTTTAAAGACATGCCTGACAAAAAAGACCTGAGTTGTTTTGAAAGTTTGCAGTTTAAAGCGACTCAGTTTTACTCTACCAGTCTCCTGCTTTTTCTATAGCTAACACGGTATCATCTTTTACCTCAGTTAGGCCTAGCTCACAATGAGTGCTGCAGATAGTCAGCTAGAATAACTTCTCTTTCCTCCTACTGGAGATTTTCATCTATGGAAAACTTTCCACTGACTGACCATACACAGCAGCCTATGACAGGAATATGCAACCTTAGGCCAACCAGCTGTCAAGGACTATTATTCCACACTAGTTGAACAGCCCGTTACATGGGCCACAGTGCCACTGCCACCCGGTCGTGGAGTAGTCACGCGCAGCAGAGACTGCCCACGCCACGGCTGATACAGAGCTGGACGCTTCTTCGGAGCGCCCAGCTCTGCATCAGCCGCGGCACCGGCAGTCTCTACTGTGCATGACCGCAGCACGAGCAGCAGTGTCTACTGCGCATGTCGTGGCGTTACACACGATTTAGCGAATTATTATATAGGATAGTCATGATTGCCATACCTGGGAACGTTTAATTGTTTTCTCCCAGGAGGGGAGTACTCTGGTGCCATAGGGGGTGTGAAAAATGACGCAAATCATGTCAAAAAAGGGTGGGGCTTGACACAAGTTGGGGGCCAGGGCTTAAAGGTGTGAGACAGAGCTTAAAAGAAGGCTGGGGAAGGAGGAACACAGGGGAAAAGAGCAGAAGTGGGCAGAGTTTCAGTATAAACTCCCCACATCCAGAGGAATCAGCCTTTGCCCTGGAGATCTGGTAAAGCAGTGTCAAAACCGGAGTCTCGAAGGCAAATCCGGAAAGTTCCCAGGTATAATGATTGCATCTGGAAACTCTCCAGATCTGCCCCAGAGAATCTTGTTTTTGTAATGAATTTCCAGTTCTCCTTGGACAAAGGTTTGCTGATTCTGCGGCGGTGGTTTCTTCTGAAACTCTTTCCACTTCTCCTCCTTCTCACCCTGTTCCTCCCACTTCCCGCCCACTTCTCCTTCCCACTCTGTTCCTCCCACTTCCTGCCCACTTCTACTCCTTCCCACCCTATTCTGCCCACTTCCCACCCACTTTATGACACAAGGATGTTAAGCCCTGCCCACCATATTAAGCCCCACCCCCTTTATGAGGATTGTCTTGTCATTTATATCCACCTTGGTTGGCAGCACATGAGCCCCCTCCTGGGGCACAAGGGGAACAAATTGCACAACCCCATGGCACTTAAAGGGTTAAATGGTTAATGACCAAATATCTGGACTAGTTAAATGAAATTATTGTAGTGCGTCTACTGCTGGCAGCCTTTTTCTCTATAGTTAGACTAACTTTATAATGAAGCTGTCACAAAAAATGATTGTTTTTTTCTAAAGTTTGTTGTGAGTGGGCAGAAGATGTGTATTAGCAATAACCCATGAGGTAGAAAAATATGTTTTTTGGCAATGCAGAATACTCCTTTTTCTCCCACACATGGAATTCTCCCTACGCAGAGAATCTGTTTCATGTTGTTTTCCAAATGTAATTCAGCCTATAGAGGGTAAACATTGAAGTCCTTCCAAAAAGATCAGTGCATACATGGCAGACAACTGATAGTACTGACACATTTTGATTTCTTGCAGAGACTCTTTAAAGGAGAAGTAACAGTACCTAATACTACCCACTTACCTTACCATGACAAGAAAATCCTAAGGGTCCTTATGAATTTTGGATGACATGTGCATTGAGACATTGGAAACTTCCCAGATCTGATTTTTAGAGTTAATTATCGGGTCTCCTGGTTCAGAGGCTGATTCCTGTGACACTCTGCCCACTTGTCCTCCTTCTTACCCTGTTTCTCCCACTTCCCTCCCACTTCTCCTCCTTCTCACCCTGTTGCTCCCACTTCTTGCCCTCTTTTCCTCCTTCCCAACTTGTTCTGCCCACTTCCCTCCCACTTCTCCTCCTTCTCACCCTGTTGCTCCCACTTCCCTCCCGCTTCTGCTCCTTCCCACCTTGTTCTGCCCACTTCCCTCCCACTTCTCCTCCTTCTCACCCTGTTGCTCACACTTCTTGCCCTCTTTTCCTCCTTCCCACCTTGTTCTGCCCACTTCCCTCCCACTTCTCCTCCTTCTCACCCTGTTGCTCCCACTTCCCTCCCGCTTCTGCTCCTTCCCACCTTGTTCTGTCCACTTCCCTCCCACTTCTCCTCCTTCTCACCCTCTTGCTCCCACTTCCCTCCCCCTTCTCCTCCTTCCCACCTTGTTCTGCCCACTTCCAACCCAATTCCCAACGACTTTATGACAAAATGATGACAAACCCTGCCCACCCCATTAAGCCCTGCCCCCTTTACAAAGCAAATCCCATTATTTACAAACCCCCGATTGCAGTACATAATCCTTCTCCAGAGGCTTAAGAGGATGACGTTACCATGTATGAACATGACAGTTGCTGGCAGTTTTTCCTCACTGAAAGATCCAGATGCATGAGCCTACTTTTTAACCCTTTAAGGACCATGTGCTGCAAACCCCTTTGGTCCTTAAAAGGTTAAGATTACCATGTTTACCAGGAGGAGCTCAAGTACTTGTGGTCTTACTAACAACTGTCATGGCTCCTTTAACTAAAAAAAAAATATGTTGTAGGATTTATCCCCCTGAGTAAAACAAGGGTACTCCCAATGCTGAAAGGTGTTTTATTCAAAACTCAAATATTTAATTTTTTAGGTGCAATATCACAGTGACCTGAAATTGTACAGTAGTGCTGTTGCTACACCATGCTATGGACAGCTCTGGTCCCGGGACCATAATTCTCCATAAGATGGTGTAGCAACAGCGCCACTGTGCAATTTCAGGCCACTGTGATCTTGCACCTAAAAATTACTATCCCTTTAACAGAGATTTATAAGAAAATTAATTCTGAAAAACTGTAAACAGAGAACATTTGAAACAACCAGACAGTAATTGTTTGATCACATATTTAGCTTATGCAGAAAGGAAAAGATAAGCATGTCTGCAGAAATGGCACCAAAGTGAGGAAATTAAATTCTCCATTGAGTTTAACCCCTTAAATACTAGAGAAACCAATAGGACTTTTATTACATTTGTATTTCTCCCCTATGGTGCTGTTAATTATCTTCCAAAGTAATGTCCATAGTAAATTAGTTATTTCTTACAATATCCCTCAGTCAAGTAAATCTCCGGAACATCCTTGTGACGCTGGATACCATTGCTGTTGAAAATGTTACTACTGGTTTTATCTACATATTGTCCCATAGATCTCTTTTTTACAGAGGCAACACAAATGTTACAGACCCTCTGTCACCCATATTTTTAATTCACCATTTCACCACTGATCCAGAGGCAGGAGAGGCATGTCCCAACTTTGCAACCTGAAATAGCTCTCCCTTACTGCAATTTTATTACATTCTTGATGTAAAGTAATAAAGTTACAGAATGCAGGCATTTGATGGGCATCAAAGGCCAGCATAGAACCATGGGTGACATAACAAACTCTGCATTACTGCATTGATGTCACCCTTCTGAATGGGGTCTTAGACAGCAACAGCAATATGTGAGATAAAACCAGTGATAACATATATTACTTAAAATGGAACTGAACCTTATGCTTGCTGAACATATTCACAGGTTTATATACTTAATCTAGAGAAAAGACGACTAAGAGGAGACCTTATCACATTGTACAAGTATATGACAGGTCAATCAAAGGATCTCTGAGGTGAGCTATTCATTCCAAGGCCTGATCGTGGACCAGGGGGCACCCCTTGAGATTAGAGCAAAGGAGGTTTACACTTCATCAGAGGAAGGGTTTTTTTACAGTAAGAAACAAATGTTGTAACGAGAATCCATCGAGAACGAACAAGATAAAGTGTCTTGTACTTAGGCATAGTGACCCCTTAATGGTGCTACAAGTCATGTTTTTCACTCCCATGTGCCATTGCAGAGAGAAAATTTCCATATTCACATCAGACTGGTTCCCACCTCAGACAGTCTAGCTCCGAAATGCCAGACATATCCTCCCTGCACGAGAGAAGCAGCAAAACCACAGACTTACATTTCGGCCTAGTCGGTGTGGTGCAGCTGATTACCTCTAGGCACATGGAGAGCAAGGGCCCATGCCTGGGATCCCCCTTCACTTAGGGAGACAAAGAAACAAATGTGACGAGCACCCATCGAAGAGAAAGTGTCTTGTTCATGGGCATAGGGGCCCCTCAATGGTGCTACAAGTCACGTTTTTCACTCCCATGTGCCATTGCAGAGAGGAAATTTCCATATTCACATCAGACTGTCATGCCCTCAGACAGTTAAGCTCCAAAATGTCAGGCAAATCCTCCTTGCATGAGAGAATCGATGCAAAACCACAGACGTATATTTCAGCCTACGTGGGCCTCGTCGGTGTGGTGCAGCTGATTCCCTTTAGGCACATGGAGAGCAAGGGCCCATTCCTGGGATCCCCTTCTACTTAGGGAGACAAAGAAACAAATGTTGTGACGAGCACCCATCGAGAACGAACAATATAAAGTGTGTGGTTCTTGGGCATAGTGAACCCTTAATGGTGCTACAGGTCACGTTTTTCACTCCCATGTGCCATTACATAGAGGAAATTTCCATATTCACATCAGACTGTCATGCCCTCAGACAGTCCATCTCCAAAATATCAGGCAAATCCTTCCTGCACGAGAAAGTCAGCAAAACCACAAACGTACATTTCGACCTATGTGGGCCTAGTCGGTGTGATGCAGCTGATTCCCTCTAGTCAGAAGGAGAGCAAGGGCCCATGCCTAGAATCCCCTTCCACTTAGGGAGACAAAGAAACAAATGTTGTGACGAGCACCCATTGAGAACGAAGAAGCTAAAGTGTGTTGTTCTTGGGCATAATGAACCCTCAATGGTGCTACAAGTCTCGTTTTTAACTCCCATGTGCCATTGCAGAAAGAAAATTTCCATAGTCACAACAGATTGGTTCCATCCTCAGACAGTCCAGCTCTGAAATGTCAGGCAAATCCTCCCTGCACAAAAGAATCAGCAAAACCACAGACATATGTTTCAACCTAAGTGGACCTCATCAGTGTGGTGAAACTGATTCCCTCTAGGCACATGGAGAGCAAGGGACCCTGCCTGGGATTCCCTTCCACTTAGGGAGACAAAGAAACAAATATTGTGACGAGCACCCATCGAGAATGAAGATAAAATGTCTTGTTCTTGGGCATACTGACACTGAATGGTGCTACAAGTCACGTTTTTCACTCCCATGTGTCACTGCAGAGAAGAAATTTCCATATTCACATCAGACTGGTCCCACCCTCAGACAGTCTAGCTCCGAAATGTCAGGCAAATCCTCCCTGCACAAGAGACTCAGCAAAATCACAGACGTACATTTCGACCTATGTGGGCCTCATCGGTGTGGTGCAGCTGATTCCCTTTAGGCGTATCGAGAGTCACGGCCCATGCCTGGGATCCCCCTTCCACTTGGGAAGACAAAGAAACAAATGTTGTGAAAAGCACCCGTTGAAAACAAACAAGATAAAGTGTCTTGTTCTTGGGCATACTGACTCCTCAAAGGTGCTACAAGTCACATTTTTCATTGCCATGTACCACTGCAGTGAAGAAATTTCCATATGCACATCAGACTGGTCCCGCCCTCAGACAGTCCAGCTCAGAAATGTCAGGCAAATCCTACCTGCACAAGAGAATCAGCAAAACCACAGTCATATGTTTCTGCTTATGTGGACCTCATCTGTGTGATGCAGCTAATTACCTATAGGCACATGGAGAGCAAGGGCCTATGCCTGGGATCCCCTTCCACTTAGGGAGACAAGGAAACAAATGCTGTGACGAGAGGCCATGGGGAACGAACAAGATAAAGTGTCTTGTTCTTGGGCATACTGACCCCTCAATGGTGCTATAAATCACATTTTTCACTCCCATGTGCCATTACAGTGAAGAAATTTCCATAGGAACATCAGACAGGTCCCGCCCTCAGACAGTCCAGCTTCAAAATGTCAGGCAAATCCTCCCTGCACGAGAGAATCAGCAAAACCACGTACATACATCTCTACCTATGTGGACCTCGTCTGTGTGGTGCAGCTGATTCCCTCTAGGCACATGGAGAGCAAGTGTCCATGCCTGGGATCCCCTTCCACTTAGGGAGACAAAGAAACAAATATTGTGACGAGCACCCATCGCGAACGAGCAAGATAAAGTGTCTGGTTATTGAGCATACTGACCCCCCCCCCCCTCAGTGGTGCTACAAGTCACATTTTTCACTCCCATGTACCATTGTAGTGAGGAAATTTCCATATGCACATCAGACTGGTCCCGCCCTCAAATAGTCCAGCTCCAAAAATATCAGGAAAATCCTACCTGCAGAAGAAAATCAGCAAAACCACAGATGTACATTTCGGTCTATGTGGACCTCATCTGTGTGGTGCAGCTGATTCCCTATAGGCACATGGAGAGCAAGGATCCATGCCTTGGATCCCTGTCCACTTAGGCAGACAAAGAAACAAATGTTGTGACGAGCATCCATCGAGAACAAACAAGATAAAGTGTCTTGTTCTTGGGCATACTGACCCCCTCAATGGTGCTACAAGTCATGTTTTTCACTCCCATGTGCCATTACAGTGAGGAAATTTCCATATGCCCATCAGACAGGTCCCGCCCTCAGACAGTCCAGCTCCGAAACGTTAGGCAAATCCTCCCTGCATGAGAGAATCAGCAAAATCACAGACGTACATTTCGACCTATGTTTGCCTCGTCTGTGTGGTGCAGCTGATTCCCTTTAGGCGTATCGAGAGTAATGGCATATGCCTGAGATCTCCTTCCACTTGGGGAGACAAAGAAACAAATGTTGTGACAAGCACCCATCAAGAACGAACAATATAAAGTGTGTTGTTCTTGGGCATAGTGAACCCTCAATGGTGCTATAAGGCTCGTTTTTCACTCCCATGTACCATTGCAGACAGAAAATTTCCATAGTCACATCAGACTGGTCCCGCCCTCAGACAGTCCAGATCATAAATGTCAGGCAAATCCTACCTGCACAAGAGAATCAGCAAAACCACAGACATACATTTCTGCTTGTGTGGACCTCATCTGTGTGATGCAGCTAATTCCCTATAGGCACATGGAGAGCAAGGGCCTATGCCTGGGATCCCCTTCCACTTAGGGAGACAAGGAAACAAATGCTGTGACGAGCGGCCATGGGGAACGAACAAGATAAAGTGTCTTGTTCTTGGGCATACTGACCCCCTCACTGGTGCTATAAATCACATTTTTCACTCCCACATGCCATTACAGTGAGGAAATTTCCATAGGAACATCAGACAGGTCCCGCCCTCAGACAGTCCAGCTTCAAAATGTCAGGCAAATCCTCCCTGCACGAGAGAATCAGCAAAACCACGTACGTACATCTCTACCTATGTGGACCTCGTCTGTGTGGTGCAGCTGATTCCCTCTAGGCACATGGAGAGCAAGTGTCCATGCCTGGGATCCCCTTCCACTTAGGGAGACAAAGAAACAAATATTGTGACGAGCACTCATCGCGAACGAGCAAGATAAAGTGCCTTGTTCTTGGGCATACTGACCGCTCAATGGTGCTACAAGTCACGTTTTTCACTCCCATGTGCCATTACAGTGAAGAAATTTCCATATGCCCATCAGACAGGTCCCGCCCTCAGACAGTCCAGCTCCGAAACGTTAGGCAAATCCTCCCTGCATGAGAGAATCAGCAAAATCACAGACGCACATTTCAACCTATGTTTGCGTCATCTGTGCGGAGCAGCTGATTCCCTTTAGGCGTATCGAGAGTAATGGCATATGCCTGGGATCCTCTTCCACTTGGGGAGACAAAGAAACAAATGTTGTGACAAGCACCCATCGAGAACGAACAATATAAAGTGTGTTGTTCTTGGGCATAGTGAACCCTCACTGGTGCTATAAGGCTCGTTTTTCACTCCCATGTGCCATTGCAGACAGAAAATTTCCATAGTCACATCAGATTGGTCCTGTCATCAGACAGTCCAGGTCCAAAATGTCAGGCAAATCCTCCCTGCACAAGAGAATCAGCAAAACCACAGATGTACGTTTCGGCCTATGTGGACATCATCGGTATGGTACAGCTGATTCCCTCTAGGCACATCGAGAGCAAGGGCCCATGCCTGGGATCCCCTTCAACTTAGAGAGACAAAGAAACAAATGTTGTGACGAGCAGCCATTGAGAACGAAGAAGATAAAGTGTCTTGTTCTCAGGCATAGTGGCCCCTCAATGGTGCTACAAGTCATGTTTTTCACTCCCCTGTGCCATTACAGAGAGGAAATTTCCATATTCAAATCAGTCTGGTCCCGCCCTCAGAGAGTCCAGC